>CM048610.1:8271458-9512291 GCA_026413675.1 Populus pruinosa | reverse complement strand
AATTGAGGAAGATTATTTGATTGTTACAGCTAAAAATTATTAGGAGAAGTTAAAAAGAAGTGGATGGAAGAAAACTGTATCAAGAATGAAAAAGAAAACCACTGCTTTCATTTGCTTGATCTCGATGGTGACAAGGCTTAGGAAATGAAGCATAATTTCGTTTCAATTTAGTTTTGATATTTTTTAAAAAATAAAAAATTAGTTTGATCGTTTTTTATAGATAAAAACCGGACCTAGTATGTTGGCTTAAAAGGGTTTTTAAATAAAATTAATATTTTTTAATTAATTTAATATAATATATTTTTAAATAAAAAATATTTTAAAAAATCACTATTATAATGCCTACATTCTCTCTTGTATAATAAGCTTTTGACGATTCAGCTCGTCGTCTACCGGTTAAACAGGGTGCCACAGTGGCTGTACGTTGGATTGAGTATTGTGCTGATCCGTGTTCCAATAGAAGACCATCAGTATATTCGGTACTGATCCTGAAACCATTTTGAACCTGGACGAGGCTGCAGAGAGATATACTAGAAGAAAAAAACAAAGTCATTCGGAAGTTTAGCAACAACTAGATCATTGGCCTGTTGGAGATTTCGACTTTTACTGATATTTGCTGAGAAGAGATTAATTATATTAATATAATATTTATGTGGTTTAGTAAAATTATCTATATTTATGAAAAAAATCTATATTATTAAAAATTAAAAAAAATACAAAACAAATACATAGAGAAAAAAGATCAATTCTCTTTATTCTATTTCCAGCTCTTTTTATTGTACTTATAGTTCTTTTTTTATTTTCTTTATATTCTCATAAAACTTTTCACATTTTATTTTTTAAAATCATGTTTTTTTTATAGATATTTATGGAAGTTTTTTTTGTTTTATTATTAATATTGGTTGCCATCAACTCTAACTAATTCAACAATAATGACTACCATAAAATGACAACCAACCTAACATAGCCATGTTATATTATTTATCAATCAAAATATGTTATTCGATTTAAATTGGTTATTTTTTTAAATTTAAAAACAACTTTAATAAAAATATAATTTAATTTAAAATAAAATTTTTTTAATAAATATTAAATTAATCAAATATTAAATTAATTTAAATTAACCTCATAACCTAAAACAATAAATTATAATAAAATTATAAAATTTAATTTTTAATAAATTTAATATTAATAAATAAAATTAAAAAATAGCCGAGTTAGCATAGACTATTCTGAAATAATTCCATAAATAAATTAAAATAAATTTTAAATTTTAATCAATTCAAAGTAAAATTAAAAAAATATTATCGTGCTAGGTGAAGAACATTACCGGAAGCAACAATTCAGTTCGGGGTCAAGATCGTTAGGGTGGAGTAGAGGAAGATGGGCTAATTCAGAGCGAGAATGAGTTAGGAAACCAGAGACACGCGTGTTTATGGTGGTTGGCCAGTGCATCATCCTGTAGGCTGCGTAGCTCATTGTGATTAGGGTTTGGATACGAGAAATTAGGGGTTAGGATTCTTGAATCAGAGAGAAGAAAGTGAGCTTGAACACTTTCTGCTTGCGCGGGACGGATTCGGGAGAGAAAATGTTTGTCAAACCTTCTCTCGCGCCACCAGCCAATGTTCATTTCGCCGGCTTAGCTAGCCACCTGAGGAACAACGATGCTATGCTTTCTGTTCACTCGTTGCTGACCATTAGAGCATCTCCGATGATAATTTTATATTAAATATCTATAGCTAAATTCATAAAATTGTTTTTTAAATAGCATGAATATAATTTTTTTTATTTATATAAATTTTAATAGTAAAAAATTATTTTAAAAAACTAATTATATTTTATGTTAAATATAATTATATAACTAATTTAGATATTTTTTATATAATATAATTATAATATTATTAATTATATAATTAATATGAGTAATTTATAAAGGTAAATATAAAATTAATGAAATAATATGAAAGTTAAAAAATATAATTTTAAGTTAAATTTATTTTTTAAAATTAGAAAGAAGGATGAGGTATAATACAAGGTTTTGAAATTTGTAGGTAATTCTTTTATTCTGTTTTTAAAAGAAAATTTTAAATATTATTTTTTTGTTTGTTTTGTTTTTTTTAAATAATGAATATAAAATAAAGATATTGGTTAATGAATATAAATTAAATAAAAAATTGGTAGTCAGTACTATTATTTACTTTTATCTTTTATTGTAGAAAAATATAAAAATAACATTTTTTTTTATCTTCAACAACTATTTTAGTTGTTCATTTAACTAACCGAATGAAGTATTTAAAAATAATTATAAAAGCTAAGAGTATAACTTTTTTTTCTTATTCTTTTAGCTGCTCAGCTAGAAATGTTATTATAGCTGCGAGGTTAGCTTGGCTCGAATGAGCATAAATGCTCTCGTACTCTACAAATATCTTAATAACTATATATTAAATGTTTTATAATATTTTAAGATTACATGTATGCATTTTCTTGAGTAATTTTTAAATTTTTAAAATACAAAAATAAAAAGTTAAAGAGTATAAAAATATACAAGCATGTAGTTTAATATAAAAGTGTTCAAAATAATTGATTAATCAAGAAAACAGATAAAATAAAATAAATAATTTAAAAAACTGAACAAAAATAAAAAATTGATTAAACCAGTTTTCAAAATAATAAATTTTAACATGTACAATTTAATTTTAATTTTAAATCAGAAATTAAACCAAACCAAACAAAATTAGATTCATTAAAAGCCAAAAGTTATCAAAATGTTTAAAATATAAATAATTAAATTGCAACTTAACCATATAACCCTAATAATTAAAATAACTTCTTCTTCAAACCTCTCACAAAAAATCACCGCCTTACTTAGATAAATTCTTAATCTTTCTCTTAATTAATTTTTAATTTTTCTTTTTTAGTTTGCTCTCGATGCATACTATGAACTTGAATAAAAAAACTTCTGAAGAAGTCATTTAAGTCGGTCGATAATTGTCATGGAAGTACAACATCTACCTCCTGATCAAATGCTTCTACAAGCTCAATAAATAGTGATCTAATTAGTAACTAATGTGGAAGCTCGAGTGCTACATTTTTGCCAAATTTTAATTCAAGTTTGAATTTAGAATTAGGTTATGACAAACAAGCTGTAAATTCCAAGTTGAACCAATCATAGGTATTTGTTATATATATACATATATATATATATATATATATATATATATAAAGGTTAAATTTAAATTTTAAATATATTAGATTTAAAAAACCTAAATTTCACTTAAAAAAATCTAATTTTTTGATTTATAAAAAATTTTTTAAAGCTCAATTTAATATAAATCAATTTAAAAAAACTTTAAAAAAATTATATATGACGGGATTAGATTTTTTTATTTTTTATTAAAAAACTAGATTTAATAAAATCAAATCATTCAGTTCGAACATATTTTTAGTTTAATTTGATTAATATTTTATAAAATTAATATAATTTAGTTTAGTTGGTTTCAAGTATAAATCTAATTGAACTAAATTAAATAGTAATTACCCTTAGTTTATTAGAAAATTTTCAATAATGTAGAAAAAAAATATGGTTCTAAAATTGAGTGACGGAAAACAATAGTATTTTTAGCATGTGTAATTTGTTGAAAAACTCGATGGAAAATTGTTATTTTAATTAAAAAAAAGAGACTCGGTAACTTTGTCTCCAAAACAAAGCAAAAACAGCAGTATTATTTTCAAATAAAAAGAGGTATTAATTGACCTTTAAAACAAAAGGTACCTAAAAATAAAAAAATATAACGAGAAGACAATTATAAAAAATATTTTTTAAAATAAAAAAATAATCAAATTGCAACAAAAAATGAGGTAACTTTAAGGAGGTTGGGAAATGTATTTTAAAATTTTTTTATGTGGATATTAAAAATAATTTTAAAATAATAATAAAAATATTATTTTAATATATTTTTAAATAAAAAATATTTTAAAAAATAATTCGCTCGAGATAACCCCAGCCAACCATGCTCGTCCAAACTGGAGGCCGCTCCACAGTCTAAACCTAAACCCTGCTAATAGCATACTCGGTTTTGATTTCTGTTGCTCCGTTGAAATTCAATCATATCAGCCATAGCAGCGGCCTCAGCCTCAGCCTTATTTTCCCCTTTACACAATCTAAATACCAACCAGTCATGTCTTTGTCTAGACTCCAGCAGCCTCGTTATTTGCAACAATGCCCCTCCCCTCTCTCCCCTTCCATCCCTCTTCCTTGTTCCTTCTCTTTTCGCGTCTCCCCCTATTCTCAGAGACAAAGACGACTCCGTTTCGGCGGCCACACTAGTAGTGTTGCTGTTTGTTGTAGCTTGTCTCAGCAGCAGCAATCTCAAATCTTATCGTCGGTTACTAATGGAAGTACAGTCTCTGACAGGAAAGAGATTCGTTTAGGTTTGCCTAGCAAAGGACGCATGGCTGCTGACACTCTTGATCTTCTCAAGGTATTATCTACTTATTTGCTTAATTATTTATGATAATGACCCATCCATCCGTCACTTTATTTTGAGCTTTCTTGGTTTTGTTTTTGGATTAGGATTGTCAACTATCTGTGAAGCATGTGAATCCTCGACAATACGTTGCAGAAATTCCTCAGGTTTATCATCTATAATTATTGGATTGAATTGAAAATGACTGTTTTTTTTATCAATTATTTTTGCTTACTATTGACTGTTGTGCAGCTTACCAACGTGGAAGTTTGGTTCCAAAGACCCAAAGACATTGTACGAAAGTTGTTATCAGGAGATTTGGACCTTGGAATTGTGGGTTTTGATACTTTCAGCGAGTTCGGACTGGTAAGCAGGAACTAGCTGACAGAACTATTAAATGATTACTAATTTGAGAGATTTCTTCGTTTTTTTGCTGATGTTATAGATATCATATGCTAATCCAGATACATGGTTCATTCCACAAATTAAATTGTGAATATCGGAAACATGGTATATGCTTTTTATGATTTCTTCAAGTCAACAGATCGGCAATTATATGTGAAAGATATTGAGTTTGTTCTTACTGTTGTTGCCTTTCAAAAACAATGGTTATAAATATCTTGGAATTCCAAAAACATGGTTTTTGAAATGCATTCAAAACCTACTGCATTCTGTTATGCCTTTTGGTTCAGAACTTTCCTATTGTCTATTCAATCACTATCCCAAAAACAGAGAAAAAGAAAATCAAGTTTATACTTTGCAAAATGGTACCACACAGGCTTTAGGCATTACCATGAGCCTATAGACTGCTTCTGCAATGCTGGACATCACCAAGTTTAGTTGGAAGTTTAGAGCTCAATATTATCTATTTCTCAAATGCATGGCATCTGTTACAAAATTCAGTTGTTATTGTGTTTTTCTTTTAACTATTGAACTCAAATGCTGTAATCTCTACCTTTAAGAAGAGAGTATGTTGTAGCAACACTTTTTTTTCCCTCTTACCTTGAATCATTCTGGCACTGATCTCTTGTTTCTTTATTCTTGCTATGATTGTGTAAGAATGCATTATTCAGTTTTTAACTTTTTTTCAGGGAAACGAAGATCTTATCATTGTTCATGATGCTCTTGGATATGGGGAATGCCGTTTATCCATTGCAGTAAGATTTTATCGTGTCCTCAATATAAGCCCACAAACTTCAACGTCTAAATGCTGATTTTGCTCATAGTTGCCATTGTTTATTCTTATCGTGTGGCTTTCCTTTCTTATAGATTCCCAAATATGGTATTTTTGAAAATATAAATTCACTGAGGGAACTAGCACAAATGCCTCAATGGACAACTGAAAAACCTCTTCGTGTTGCTACCGGCTTCAGTCATGTACGTGGGTTCATTTTAGACATATCATGACTAACACATTCTAGGAATTATTCCTTTTCATTAGCTTCTAATTAAGAGGTCCCATTTGGTTTTGTTTCTTTTTGCTTCTATATACAGCTGGGTCCTAAATTTATGAAGGATAATGGATTCACTCATGTGACATTTTCAACTGCTGATGGAGCATTGGAAGCTGCTCCTGCGGTGAGACTTTATTTTTTTCCTTGTCTAATTTTGTTTCATCCATTTGTGTAAGTTATAATTAGTCCATAAAGAAAAAATTGACCATATGATGCATATCCTCATCTAGAGCAAAAAAACTGATTTCTATAAGAATGGTTGATTGCAATCACACTGAATACCGTTATTGCATTTGGAAGTTTAAATTAGTTCTTCAGTGGAAAGCCATCCTATCATGCATGTCTTGGTCCAGTGCAAAGGAACTTCAAATTTATATGAGAATTTATAATATGTTAGTCTTTGCTACCTTATTTTATCCCTAGATTGCTATGTTCAAAGATTTATTACTGACGTGGTTGGAAACTAGGAATTAAGTTGGGGTTAAATAAAAAGGTCTTGAGAAAAATCCTAAACTTCATAGATAATCTCCAATAGGAATTAAGTTGGAACACTCAATGTTGTCTCTCTAGTAATGTAAGTTTAGTCCGAAGTGGATTGTTATATCCAAGAACTAGGATTTGCTGATCCTCACCAGAGATATACTGCAACAAATTGATCCTGATCTCCAGAAGTAATATTGGAGCCACTTGGAGTTGTACTCGATGGAGTCAAGGTTTTCAACCCTGAAACAGTTGGTGGGGACACCAAACCTAACACAATTCACACCCGTTAATGGTTGAAGATGATGGAGGATAGCCGAACCTGTCACTTTTTGATTGGAAGATTAGGACATCCATGCCTATGTTATTGGATTTTATTTGGTTTTATTATTAGATATAATTTATGTTGTTTTTTTTTAAACATGTTATCTATGAGGTTATAGGTCTAATTGTTGGTTTTGATAATATATAGATGTAATTTTTGTACAATGTAAACAACTTTTGATGAATTAAGAAAAACTTGCATACTTCTCTTCCTCCATTTCTCTTCTCACTTCTACTCATCTTCCTAGCCTTTTCTTCTCCTTTTTCTCTTCTCTCTCTCTTCTTTTCATCTCTTTTATTGTCCCGCATCACGTTAGTTGGTGATGAAAACCTGCATACTTCTCTTCCTCCTTTTCTCTTCTCACTTCTACTCATCTTCCTAGCCTTTTCTTCTTCCCTTTCTCTTTTTTTCATCTCTTTTATTGTCCTGCAACACGTTGGTTGGTGATGGGGTTCTCAACATAGTAGATTGGTGTGTTGGCAGATTGGTTTGTTGGACGGTGGAATATTTGGTCTGGTTTGGTGGAGATGGCATGGAGCTTTTAGACAGTGGTGGTGCTGGTGATACTATTGGGAAGTAAGGTGGTGGCTGCCTTTTTTTTTTTTAAATTTAATTTCATATTGGATCATTCAGTTGTGAAAACAAAGAAAACTTGACTTTGATACCAAAGTTGATGCAGGACGATAAATATTTGAAGAGAAGTTAAAAAGGGAAAGAGAGAAAGAAGAAGGCAGGAAGAAGAGAAGGGAAATAGAGGAAGAACAAAAGTCTAAAGATTTTTCTTAATTCATCAAAAGTTGTCCATAATATAGAAAAATTATGTATAAATAGTCAAAATAAAAGCCTAATCACAACCAACAATTAGGTTTATAGCACACTAAATAAGATAAAAAAAAACATAAATTAAGCCCAATAACAAAATAAAAAATCCAATAACATAGGTTTGGATGTGTCCAATCTCTCAACCAAAGAGCAACTAGTTGGCTATTTTCAATCTCTTCGACCATAATTAGTTGAAAGTCATCCTCAATCATGAATACATCCTTTACAACATCCAATTATGACAATTTAATTAGAAAAGCTTGGGTTCTGACACCATCTTACATAGCCGAAAACTAGATTAATTACAGATTGAAAAGGAAATCAGGAAAGTGTTGAATGAAAGGGGCTTGAGAAAAACTCTATATGCTGTATGTAATCTACAAAAGAAGAGATAGAGAACAATCTCCTTATTAATTAATAACAATTTTATAATCTTCTGAAAAATAAACTAAACAAACCAATTTATATTAGTTTTGGGCTTAAACTCTAATCCTTAAAAGAGAAAAAAAAATCCTAATAAATAATTAAAAAGTCAATATAGAATTTTACCAACGTTATGATTTCTAAATTGAGTAATAAAAAAACAAGAACTGAGGGAAATATTTATTTTTCAAAAAAGTTCTGGCACCAATCAGTTTTTAAGATATAGCCTTGTGTTTATAGGTGTTTGTCCCTCTTTTTTTAGGTTTTCGTTTCTTTTGCATGAGGTTTTTGTACCTTGTCACTTTTATTATTTTTTGGGACTCATATTTGAATTTATTTATTAGTTCGATTGATGTTTATAGAATAAAAAGACTTTTGGAAGTCCTGTCTTTGTTTTGGTCTGGTGCATTTGACATTAAAAGAAAAAAAATGAAAGAAAAGGAATGCTTTTTTTTTTTTTTTTTCTAGGCCAACCAAAATTTTCATTCCCACAAGTGAGCTGTTTGAGATGTAATTTGATGGACAATAATACAGCAGGCGGCTGTAGCCACTGTTCATACATGGGACTTTGTAATACATTGTTGTTTTATCCATTCCAACTTCTTTCTTCCTTTACCTTCCTTTTATCTTCTAACATTACGTCAAGCAGTCATCCTGTCTTATTATTAGGAAACTAATAATAAATGTATATCATTAATAAATGTATATTAGGAAACTTGGCCATTTGACTAGCAGTTCTAGCATGTAAATTAATGGAAATCCTCACTTCACTTTTCCTGTTTTGACATCCTCTTTGATAAAGAACTTGTGGCCCGATGGAATGTACTGTAGTCATGGTTCAGTTCTTAATCTACGAAAGTTATTTTAATAACATAAACAATAATCCTTTTGAGTTGCACTGATGTGTGCCTGCTTCTTGCTTGTATTTTGCTACTTGAGCAATGATGCTCATGCTGGATCTCCATGTATTTACATAGGTTATTTATTTTTCTTTTATATTGTATATTAGATGGGGATAGCTGATGCTATTTTGGACCTTGTGAGCAGTGGAACAACTCTGAAAGAGAACAACTTGAAAGAAATCGAAGGTGGGGTTGTGTTGGAGAGCCAGGTAAGCTAACAAGTCCACGTGGACCTTACCAAGATCTTGTAGGTTAGAAGCGTGTGATCATGCTGTTGGTTTTACATCCTGCCTTTGCCACATGATGTCTTGCCTTGAAAAATTTCTTGTTCTACAGGCTGTTCTTGTTGCTACGAGAAAATCATTGATCCAACGGGAAGATGTGAGGGACATAACAAAAGAGATTCTTGAAAGGTTTGAGGCTCATTTGAGGGCAGTTGGTCAGTTCACGGTGCGGATATAATGTCTCTAATCCTGTTCCCCCACCACACACACAAATAGAGCCTATTTTGTTTTGACACTTTCATGGCAGGTGACTGCAAACATGAGAGGAAGTAGCACAGAAGAAGTGGCTGCTCGAGTACTGAGCCAACCGTCTTTGTCTGGGTTGCAGGTGAGGTTTGAGACAGAAACCATGTTTATTCATTTATTATTGTTCCTATCTCTAGTTTTCAGACAAAACAACCACAACGTATTTTATTAGCATATCCAAAAAATTTCGCAACCATGTTTTTCACTCCCTTCATTCTAAAGCTTTTCTTTGGGAGGTTGGGTAGGGGTTGGTCCCGCACCCCATCTAACCCCTGGGGGGCTCAACTGAAAGGGCTGCAGTGGCCCTCAGACCCAGAACCAAGGCTTCAAGGCAATAATCCTAAGATGCATGCCTCTTATCTAACTCATGGTTTTTTAAATTGTTAGCTCAGATGTAACCTTCTCAATTACAGGGACCTACTGTAAGTCCAGTTTTCTGCAAACGTGATGGAGAGGTTGTGCCAGATTTCTATGCCATAGTCATATGTGTTCCCAAAAAGGCATTATATGAGTCCGTACAGCAACTTAGAGAGGTAAGCCCTACACATAAAGTGGGATCCTGTCTCTGTTTTTAGTGTTGAAAGGGAGCGCTTGCTCTTGGGCCCATTACTTGGCCTGCCAGTAGATAAAAAAGTAACAATGTATAGAGCCAAATTGAAAACTTTTGGGCTCTAAAGGTAACCTCTTTGTTGATGGTATTTAACGTAATTTAACTTTGTTTAATGGTTTTAACATAGGAAACTTTTGGTTTGAGGGGGGACAACATGACAGGTTTATTTAAGGGTCATATTGCCCTTTCTGATCCCTTTCACATCGTGGTTGGTTCTGGCAGAACCAACTCCTACCATCATGCATGTTTGAATGTATCTCTCTCTATACCAATTATTGCATGCTGTGAATTTCAAATTATTGCGTTGATGGTGTCCATTTGAACCACGGATTTATCTCCAGTCTAGTATTTCCCAAGGTATAGCTTATGATTCCATGTTCAACTGGTAGACTTTGAAGTGACTAATAGAACAACTCATGTGAAGCTCCTTTCAAATGCTCTCAGCAATTGATTTACAGGCAAGACCTGGATAATTTTACAGCTTGATCTATTTTGATGCAGATTGGAGGCAGCGGAGTTTTAATTTCTCCTTTAACATACATTTTTGAGGAAGTGACACCAAGATGGCAGGACCTTCTTTTAAAACTGGAGTTATAAATCCCCCGCAGCTAATGCTACGGTTGGTTGATGTTTTAGCGTTCTTCTGATTTTTGAGAAATTTTTTCTTTCCTTCTTCAATCTAGACGGTGTTAGAATGTCTAATGAATGGTTACTGTGTTGTATAATGATGCAGTTCAAATTTTGTTGTTTGTTGTTGTTGAAATTTGCATGATTGTGCCAAACTCCTGCATTCATATAGTATTATGTCATTTGAAGTTTATTTGTGAAATTTTTAAAATTTATTTGGCAGTTGACAGTTTTTGTACACAACACTGTTGTCTGATACTGTAGTCATATTGAGAAACTGGCAATGGCAGATCATCAGATGGCCCTCGCCGAGGTTTTGGGTTACAGGTGCTGATATGAGATAAAACCTAAACCTAAAATGACACAGAATTGGAGATTTTACCAGGTCTGTCTATTTGAGAAACCTTCTATTGGTTGACTGTAGGGTTTCAGAAATTAAGAGGAAATGGTTAAAGAGCAATGTAAAAGGGATGGATAAGTTATATGGTAGGGATAAGCTTTTATTTTAAAATGATTTTTTTATATTTTAAAATTTTTTTGATGTGGTGATGTAAAAAATTATCTTTAAAAAATAAAAAAATATTATTTTAATATTAATATGTGTTTGGTATTGGGATAATTGTTATGGTTTGTAAAAGGCTAGTTATTGTGGTTATAGTAGTAGTTGTTGTGGTTGTAGTTTAAAAAATATTATTTTATAAAAAAATATTTTTAATTGAGTTTGGATTGAAAAAATAGATATTTAGCTAAAATTATAGTTGAAATTGAGGTTGGATAAAAAATAATTTAATATATTTGGTTAATAATGTTTTTAAAATTAAAGTTATAAAATAATTTAAAAATATATATATTAATATTGATGGTTTTTAATTTGAATATTATAGATTTAATTATTAATAAATAATACTTTATATAAAATATTTTTTATTATTTTATTAAATTAGTTATAATTTTATTATATATAAAATTCATCTGACAAGTAAGTAATTTTATTATGTATAGAATTATAGTTTTTATAATTTTTTAAGTATATAATAAAATAAAATATTATCAGTAATAAAATTGATTTGATGTTGTAGTACAAGTGAATTTAATTTATTAAAATATATTATTTACATGATAATATGAGTAAATTTAATTTACTCTAAATTATTTTTTAAAAATATATATATATAAATAAATATATTAAAAAAAGTTACATGTAATGCAATATTTATTGTTTCAAGTAAATAGTATAATTCACTTGCAACACCGATTAACAAAAAATAAAAAATAGCTAGGAGTTGTTTTTGTCAAAACCACTTGTAAAATAAATTATCATGAATTTTATTAAAAATAAATTATATTTTTTTATATAACTAAACATATTACTTGCTATAATTATTTTAAAAACAACAACGCAAACATACGGTTTCTTAAGTGTTTCTCTAACGTGCTGCGTAGGTTCACATTTTCCACCTTTCCTATCTTCTAAGCGAGCCTTTTTCCTTTCTTTTAAAATATCGATTTATTTCTATTTTTCTTGAGGAAAAATAAAGCAACCAACTATCTATTTCACCTGTATTTTTAATGGGTTTATAATTTTTTTTCTTTCAATATACAAGTTTTTTTTAAAGTGTTTTTCTACTTAAAAATTCTAAAAGTAAATCAAAATATTGTATGCATCTAATTAATTAAATAAAGAAATTAACAATACCTAAAATTAAAAAATAAATATAGATCAAGATAGTTGATCTTGCAATAATAAACATTTATTTAATTATGTCTAATAAGTTTATTTATTAAAATTAGTTTTTTATTCAATCAAATGATAATAGAAATAGACATAAATATATAAAAATTTCATGCAAGATTACATATATTAGAAATATTATCTAACAATAAATAAAAATAAAGTCCATCTATATATAACATAAAAATAAATTATATACAAATTAGAAAAATATCTTTTAAAACTAAACACATACAAAATCGTTTTTAAAAAAACCTCTATTAAAACAAAGCTAAATAAAAAAAATAAAAAATCAGAGATAGATATTAATTAAAACATGAATTTAAAAAAGATAAAAAAAATAAAAAAATATATCAATTAAAATAAAAATAAAAATTAGAATAAAAAGATTAAAAAAAATAGTGATAGTCTAGGTGTAGCATGCGTGTTTAAAAGAAATAAAAAAAAAACAAATAACTTGGTTTAGAGGCTTGGTCAAGTTTAATAAGTTGATTTTATTATAATTAGACATAGAGTAGAAGCACAATAAATAAAAACATAGAGAAATCTAATCACCAACAAATCAATTATTAAATGATGAAATTAAAAGGAAAAAAATCAATCACACTAAAGATATAAACATAAAAAACCTATAACTAAAAGAATGAGAGTAAAAATTAAAATAAAAAATAAATTAGAAGGCAATAAAATTTCTTTGATCGGAGGGTTAAAATGAAAAGAAAAATACATTTAACAAACAAACAAATTAAAAAAATAAGGATGAAAATAAAATTAAAAACATAATGCACTATAAACCTCAATTGAAAAATAAAATTAATAACTAATATAATTTTAATAGAAGATACGTAATATGATTATTAATTATAGTAATTGTATTAATGTTATTTGCTTAATTTTGATTACAATATTAAACTTGGTTACTACTAAACATGCTACACGTGTAAAAGTTTAAATGGTGGAATGAATATAAAAAAATTATAGTAATTAAACAAGTTTTAATTTTATTTTTATTAGGAAAATTTGAGGATGGAGTTTCATGTAATGTTGCACATAGGGATCTTGGGAATTTGATAGGAAAGTCCCTGATGGTTTTTAAAAATAGGTATATATATCAGAAAATGATAAGAAAATATACAAATTTGCATCCTTATTATTTAAAAAAAGTGTATGAAGATTAATTGAAGATGAAAAAAATAAAAGAAACAATAGGCATTGTTACAAAATAATAGTAAGAATGTGAAGCTAAATAAAAATAAAATCCACAATAAGTGTTAAATATAAAGAGTAAAATAAATGTTAAAAATACAGTTCATATGAAACAAAATCAACTTGCTGTAAAAAAATATTATCTATAAAACATTATTAAAAGCATTAATGAGCAGCAGAAAATGATCTTAGCCTATTGGATGCCAAGCTATAAACTATGTTATCCAGTGTGTAAATCCTACTCTCGAAATTGCACGTGAAATTCTATCTTTATAATAGTATAAAAATGCAATCTAATAGTTTAGAACGATAGTTTAATTTGCCCTATAAACTCAATTTATTCACAACTTTTTGTTACTTATTGTTACTTTTGATTGTCATAGTTTATTTTTTATAGCTATTTTTTTTTTTTACAATTTTCTTTCTTTTTTGCTTTGCATTTCTTTGAGCTAGTAGATTTTATGTTGTTTTTATTTTATTTTTTAACTTGTTAATAGTAAATTTAAGAAATTCATTAGCTCTTATGATTAAATTCCTAAGAATATATAATATATTGATCAAGAAATCAAGAATCGAACACCATATTCATGGCAATCGTTTATTACATTGTTTGCTAGATCACCAAAATTTATTTTTAATTTTTAACATATATAATAATTGTTATTAAAATATTATATTTGGAAAACCAATCTTAATGAAACTTAATTTATAATTATAAATACATGATAAAAATGATGATTAATTAATAACACATAAAATTAATATGCTGTAAAAATTAGTATGTTAGTGTTCTTGGGTCGGATGTGGATGTAAAAAACTCAATCCTAATTAATCTAGCCTCTTGGGATTCCTAATTTCTACAAAGCATCGTCTCACATTGGTATGTTCCACTCTAGAAAATAAAATTTCCTTTGGTAATGGTCTTAGTTTTGAGACTTTTTTACTGCCTTATTATTGACTTTCTATTTTTAAATTTATTTTCGAAGAACAAATGCTCTCATCATCCAATGAGGTGATAATACTTTGAATGAAAATACTCAAAGGACGAAATGTTTTAGTTATCATAGTAATTAATGGTGGGTTGAGGGATGAAATTGATAAAATTAAAACATTAGAACTTAGATAGTCAATAATAATATAATGCGTAAGAGGTTCCACGTAGGTTTCCAAGAAGAAGCCATCCACGTCCAATTCGGTCTCTATTTCCAAGATATAAGGGAGTCGGTGAATCAATCCACATGGAGTTCGGTCTCTCTTGTCCGCCATTATAGAAGGCTCCATTGTGAGTTTATTTGCCACAACCCATTCGACATCAACATGGGATTTTCTCATATATTTCTCAAGAACAAAACTAAGACTACTCCTGTCGAAATAGTACGAGAAACTCAGAGGCTCTTGATGTGTATTAGTTCTGATCATGGTTTAAAACAAGCAAAGAAGGAGAAGAAGGCAGATTTAAAACAAGAAAAGAAGGCGGCGGCAGCGCTGGCTAAAAATATCGGGGCTTTGAAGTCAATTGCTTATGGCAATGATGAGTCTTCTGCAGTCTCAAGAGCCTGTGCACAATTGACAGAGGAGTTCTTCAGAGAGAACACGCTTCGTCTCCTCATCATTTGTCTTCCGAAATTGACCTTGGAGTCCCAGAGAGACGCCACTCAAGTTGTTGCAAATCTACTACGGCATAAAGTTCAGTCCCGGTTGATTGCATCAGAATACTTGGAGAAGAATACTGATGTTCTTGATCTTTTGGTAGCAGGTTGTGGAAACATGGACATGGCTATCCAATACGGTGAAATTCTAAGGGCGTGTCTGCGTCACCAGAGTGCTGCGAGATATGTTCTTGAATCACCAGCACATCTGAAGAAGTTTTTTGATTATATACAGCTTCGGTATTTCGACATTGCCTCAGATGCCGCCTTAACTCTTAAGGAACTATTGACAAGGCATAAATATTCTCTAGTTCCTGAATTTCTTTCTAAGAACTATGAATGGTTCTTTGCGGATTTTAATTCGAAGCTGCTGGAATCCACTGATTATTTTACAAGAATGCAAGCTACCAAGCTGCTGGGACACATGCTGTTGGATCACTCGAATTCAGCTGTGATGGCACGATACGTGAGCTCGAGGAACAATTTGAGGATTATTATGAATCTCCTCAGGGATTCAAGTAAGTGCATCCGGATAAAGGCATTTCATGTTTTCAAGCTCTTTGCTGCAAATCAAAAGAGGCCTTCCGACATCATCACCGTGCTTGTGGCAAACAGGAGCAAGCTTCTTCGTTTCCTTGCTGATTTCAAGACAGATAAAGAGGATGAATGTTTCGAGGCAGAAAAGGCTCAAGTCATGAAAGAAATAGTTGCCCTTGATACTTGAGATCAGAGCTATGAGTGACCTCGGTTGCTGCTTGTAGTAATTTGATGTATTTCACATAATTAACTTCGCATATGTTTTCATGTCAAATTATGTAAAAACTATACAAGTTGAATGCAAGAGAAAACGATCTTACTTTCTTAATTTTTATGAGCAATGGTGAGTATTTCTTTTTAACAGAAGAACATACAGTGTTCATTGAAACATGCATCAGTATAGGATTTATCTCGTTTACTGCTTTCATGGATTATGCACATGATATATGGTTCTGTTACAGTTGCATTTTACAGTGAATGTCATGCTTCACCTTGGAAAGAAGGATACACACACACACACGGTGATGTTGATTCCAGATTACCTGGGTGTCAGTTTTTAAATTTATGGTGATCCATGTTTATTCAATTGGGTTGTAAGATTGTTTACCGATAGGTTGAATCAGATGAAGGGTGCAAATTCATCGCAAAGAGGGTGTTTAGGAATGTGATAAAAATTATTTTTTAAATAAATTTTATTTTGAAATGCACTAAAAATATTTTTTATTTTTAAAATTTATTTTTAATATCAATATATTAAAATAATTTAAAAATACCAAAAAATAATTAATCTAAAGTAATTTATTTCTTAAATTTTGATAAAAAGTAAATTCAATTTCAATGCTAAATAGGCTATAAGTGCATGTTTTTCTTAGTGTTGTTAAAGAAATTTATTGGTGGATTAATTGCATTTATCATTTATATAATCAACTTCTCAATTAATTATTTATGGTGATGATAAGAAATCTTCTAAATATTTTTTAAAAATGAATTGTTGTATTTAGAATACTAACTTTATATATATATATATATATATATATATATAATTTAGTTATTTATATATTATACTCTACTCACATAAAATAAAAGGCATGACTTTTTGTTTATAAAAAAACCTAAAAATCCTTTAAAAAATAAAAATATTAATTTGCTCATTAAATAATATCATATATATTATTTCAAAATAATCTTAATAATTTATTCAATCAAGTTTCTACTTGATTTTTCTAGATTTAGAATTGCAATTCCTTATATAAATTACATTAAAGTACTTAATTTCTAAAACTTATTTAAAATCAAGTCACATTTGATTAATCATTCTATTTTAATTTCTGACTAATGATTTTTATGCATGCGACCCATTAAAATACTTAATAGATTGCCTCAAATATAAACCACAATCCTAAACAAAATAGGATCAGAAAAATTAGAAAAATTAATTTATTATCAATTCAATAATTAATTGATTTATTTTTGAAGATCAAATATAATATCTAGCAATCTATCATGATCCCTTAAACAATAGGAAAGTTATCAGTAATTTGACTTTATATTTTAGTAACTAGTTTCTCATTGTAATAATTAATATTTTTTTATTAACAATTTCCTCATTTAAACATTATTACTTTATTTGCCCGCATTCTGCAGTGGCTCAATATCATTTTTTTTAAATATAAAAACATATTAAGAGTATAGAGAACTTTTTAATAGTATTATTAAATTTAATCATGTGAGTTCAATTTTAAACATTCACTCAATTTTTTGTCAGATCTAAATAACATGAGGCTAATAACTATGTCAAACCCACACACTTGGACTTGACAACTACGCCAGACCCTTGCCTGAGTCTAGCAACTATGTTAGACCCAAATTTAAAAAAAATATATAAAAATTCACTTATAATTGTTCTAGAAACATATTTTTTTTTGTATTTTCATCTTGTCTTTTTAACGAAATATATTTTTATCTTTTCTATATATTGGTTTTTATTCTTTGACACTAACAACACGCATCCCTTAAGATAGTTAAAAGATAATAATTCACTCAATTTTTTTTATTAATTTCTAAATTTAATGAACAAATCATTTATAAAATTGAAAAAATTAAGATAGTTAAAAAGACAATAATTTTTTTTATATATACAATATTTTCTTTTTCTATAATATAATGTATCAGTTGAAAAGTTTTTTCATATGATTATATATTTTAAATTTTTATATATACTAATAGTTATAATATAGAATAATCTCTTCTTGTAAAAAAACTTTGACAATTAGATTATACAACAATATCTCAAATTTAATAAAGTATGAACCATTTTAAAAACTGTCCAACACTTAGATGGAAACATAAAATTAATATTTTCATCTATAATGCATATGAAAAAGAAAATTTTATTTTTGAAAACTTGAAATAAATCACTTAAAATACTTTTTTTTTAATTCTTTCCTCTTCGAATATAACAAATTTATAAAATAAATTGTATGAACAAAAAAAAGTTTGCAATTAAGTTTTATTACATATGAATGAAAACTCCTGCTTGAACTAGACAATATTTATTTTTATAGTGCAATCATGCTTTTGAAAAAAATTAAATTTCTTTACCTTGGTGAGAGTCTAGCAAACCTAGGGTGCGTGGGTTTGGTAGGCATGTCAAGCCCAAGTTATTGGATATAAGACACATGCATGATTTGACAAACAATAAATAAAAATAAAAATTATGCACTTTAGTTGTCCGAAGAGAGAAAAGAAAGAAAAAACACAAACAATCGATCATATGCGATAATCCAAATATTATATGCCTATACGCGCTGCTTTGTGTGGAAGTGAGTATGACTGTGCATCTAATTGGACGATAGATGGCTAGATTTGGTCACCAGAAAGCGTCATCTGTGCCTCTTTAATGACTCGGATGCTACTCATTTGCTAGGCGTGAGGAACATGCATCTGCAGCTTTTTAATTAAAAAATAACAAATACATCATGAAAATACTAAAAGCCCCTCATAGCCTTTTTAAATACATAAAATACTAAAGTAAAAATACCAAAATACCCCCAAAGACAAAGCTTCTTTTTTGTCTTTTTAGGCTAAAAATGTTATTGGACTATGCTTGAAAATTGAAAAAACTTGAATATTTTTATGGAAAAAAGTCAAAGAAATGTTTATCTATTCACGAAAAGATGAGAAAATAAAAGTGAAATCAATATTACAATCCACAGTAAAAGCTCTCATAATGGCTCGGGCACTGCTCATTCGCTAGAGCATAAGAAACATGTACTTGTAACTTTTCGATTAAAAAATAACAAATACATAATGAAAATACTAAAAAACCTCTCATGGTCTTCTTAATTACACAATATGGTCTTCTTAATTACACAATACTCAAGTAAAAATACCAAAATATCCTAAAGACAAAGCTTTTTTTTTTGGTCTTTTTAGGCTAAAACTGTTATTTGAATATACTTGAAAATTAAAAAAAGCAAAATACCCCCAAATATTTGACCATACCCTTATAGAAAAAAGTTAAAGAAAAGTTTATTCATTCGCGAAAAGATGAAAAATTAAAAGTAAAATCAATATTACAATCTACAGTAAAAGCTCTTTTGATCTACGGTGATTTCCCCACGTCATTTAACTTTTATTATAATAATAATATAGAGTATATCTACTATTCTCATCATCATAATTATTGATTATTTGAATAATATTTGAAACTCTTTTCAATTTTATTCTATCTTTCGCAATGATTTATAATCTATATCATTTGAGAACGTAAGAAATATTTTTTCTAATTTATCTAGGGTGATGAATTCTTTATTGATTACTTAAAATATTTTCATATAGTTCATGTTATATTCAATATTTATCAATTTGTTACCATTGATTATAACAATGTGTAGCATAATAAAAATATAGCACTCTTATATAAGATAACTTAGTGATCTTAAGTCTAAAGATTATTTATATAATTATCATGTAAACTTTTTCTTAGATACAAGTGATCTTTCCATATGGAATTCTCATGCAGATTAGTTTAGTGTACATGTCATCCAACAAGCATCTACATATTAGTTCAGTTCAAGATATCTTTTATATCTTATTATTGGAAAAACTATTTTTTCCATAGAAAAAAAACATAATATGTACTGGTAGTCTCAACAGCTTTAATTAATATCAAGTCTTAATAGAGTATTGACCAAAAACATTCAGAATCAATGCTTTGATGCAATAAAAATTTTATAATTATAACTTTTTTTATAATTTTCTTTGCAAAGTATTATTTTATATTTACTTTAGGTTTATTAATAAAATATTTTATTAATATTAAAGATAAATAAGTCTTTATTAATAACTCAAATATATTTACATGACATATCGTCTCGAATACTAGATTTAAGAGTTAATCTTCATAATTTTTTAAATTTTTTTATGAAATTATCTTAATATCTTGGATTTATTTATTTTTAATTGACTTCAACCTTTAATGTTGAATATTTTGGAAATGAAGCTTCATAATTTTTTTTATTTATTTTTTATGAAGTTATCTCAATCTCATGAATTAGGTTGCGATTCTAATAGGTTAGTTTAGGTTTATTTGAGTTTTTTTTTTAAAATCTTTTTAATTGATTTTTTTTTTAAATTTCAACCTTTAATATTGAGTTGGTAGAAAATTAAACTTATAATTTTTATTTTTTCTTTCTATGAGGTTATCTCAATCTCATGACGAAGGTTACGGATTTGAAAGGTTAACATGAGTTGGCTCGAGTAGTTTTTTTTGTTATTTTTTATTTTTTTTATTTACTTTCTATAAAATTATCATGGTTTCATGACTCTAGTTATAAATTTTATAGGGTAACCCATATTCTATATATCATTGTTATCATCACATTAATATTTCAAAAAGATATTATTCATGTATATCATATTTTGAATTTATAATTTTTTTTATTAGAAAAACATTGACATCATTTAAACTTTTTTTATGTTAAAAAAATTGATATTAGTGAAACATTTAAAAGTTAACTAATTTTAATGTCACACATTAAAAAATAATAATATAAATTGGGTTTTTTACTTGTGTGTAAATAAAAAAATAAAATTTTAAGAGATTAATAATTCTATAGAGATAGAAAGTAAATTTTTTTATATGAAACTTCAAATCATAATTTCTTACAATATGTTTTTTAATTTTTTTTTACTCCAATCAATTGAAAGTATAAATCATAATATATTTAATTTTCTTCTAACACCAAGGTCATAAGAAAGAAAAAACGTTTTCTGATTCTAAGTCAACGTTTGTCATATGATCCTTTAATTATTAAAAAATCTATGATAGTACAAAAACAAATTATATAACATTTACACCCTTATTGTTATTCAATTTAGCCTTTTACTAATAAAAAATTAAAATTATAAGATACAATTTTTTAATATTTATTTAAAAAATAAATAATTTAAATAAAAAAAATAATGAATATATATATATATATTTATATTAAAATATATTTTATGATTAATAATAGATAAATGATTTATTAAACATTCTAAAATAAACAGAATATTAGGACAGAGCGATTGGACGGGTGTTCAAAGAAGGGCATGTAAAATCACCTAAGATATCTAAGGCCTGTAGGCCCATATGAAGACCGGCCCATCCAGTGAAGAGCGAGGGTATAACCATTCGCACCTATAAATTGTCTCCTTCGCAACGGGAATCATCTCGTGTTACCCAAAAAAACCCTAGCAGCCGTGCTGAAGAGCCAGCTCTCTAAATCCCTAGGCTGCCTTCTTCACTAACAACCGTCAGCAACCATGGTGAGTTCGACGGATCTCATTTCCACCGCCACCTACAGCAACAGACAAGCTCTTTCCGCTATGTTGTTCTAACGATCTGTTTATTTTTTATTTTTTGAATTGGTGCAGACATTCAAGCGAAGGAATGGAGGCCGCAACAAGCACGGCCGTGGACACACCAAGTTCATCCGATGCTCCAACTGCGGCAAATGCTGTCCCAAGGTACAGCACGCAATTTCATGTCTTGTCTATTCGCTCTGTGAATCGTTATTTTCAGAAAGACCCTGATTGATTTGTTTGTTTATTTTGGATTTAATGAATGATAAATAAATAAATAAAAGGATAAGGCAATTAAGAGGTTTCTCGTGAGGAACATAGTAGAGCAAGCTGCTGTCAGGGATGTTCAAGAATCCTGTGTTTATGATGGTAAATCACTAGCTAAACTAGTTTTTAATCATGTTTTACTTTGCCAGATTTGGCCATGGACTTTATTGTTTCTTTGTTGTGGTATTAGGGTATGTCTTGCCCAAACTGTACGTCAAGATGCAGTACTGTGTCTCTTGTGCTATTCACTCCCGTGTTGTGAGGGTTCGCTCTCGCTCTGAGCGCAGGAACAGGGAGCCCCCGCAACGTTTTATTAGACGCAGGGTACTGTTTTCTTATCTCTTTGCTTATTTAATTATCATTATTATTTTGCAATATTACAAATGTGTATTTTTTTTTTATGGATTTGGCTTCCTTTTTTTTAATGTTTAGAAATTGTTGGTTTTCTTGTTGATGATGGTAGATAAATTTGTGCTTTATAATTTTAATGGTTGCAATCCCTTATTTAGGTCTGTATCTTGTTCGTCCTGAATTGAAACAGATCCTTTTTAAATATGTTATTGTTCTCCTTGTCATTTACAGTAGTGCATTGCCAAGTATTGGATATCCATTGTGTAGATGATCCCAGTTAGATGCATTTGCAAGCATTCTTAATTTTCAAGATGATTGTTCTTTGCTTGTTAGTTAAAGTTTGTATTCTTGATTCTAGGCTTTAGTTTTTTGATTGGTAAGCATTGGATGTGGGGAACGGAGTCATGAAATTGAAGTCATTTTCTCCATGTTATTTTCCTTTGTATAGTATTTTAGCTTTTCTCGTGTGAATTTGGCTGTTTGTATCTGTATTTACAACTTTCTTTTGGCTGCCTTCTTGGTCTTCTGGGGTCCTAAGCCAAACCGAGCAAATTATGTTGTTAATTTAGCCCCTGTTTGGGATTGCATAGAAATAATATTTTTTATGATTTCCGATTGTCTTGTAAAATAAATTTTTAAAAATAATATTTTGATGAATTATTAGTGGAAAACATTTTTAAAAGTAATTCTTATCACCCCCATATCGGGTTATTAACTTGTGTTTCATATCTCAGGATGACATGCCAAAGCCAGGGCAGCCTGGGCAACCTGGGCAGGCACCTCGTCCTGCTGGTGCAGCCCCTGCACGTGCCTAGAGAATCAAATCAAACTCTTCTACTGGCCATTATGCTTCAAGTTGCTGTTTGAACTAGATGAATTTGTTTCGGTATTTTACTGTTAAGACTTGTGAATTATTTTTAGGTTGTCAAAGTTTTGACTGATGAGAATGCTTTCTGAATCCCTTGTTTCTGAGTTTCATTTAAATCCTATCAGTCTGTTTTGCTACAGCTAATATAATGGTAATATATCGAAGTTATCCATGGTATGTAGTCAAAATTAAATTTATTTAAATGGGGTTTTAACTTAAAAAGTAATTCAAAGTAAATAAAATAATAAAAAGGTACAAGTTTTTAATTTAAATCAAATTTTATTTCTGTATGGTGTGGTGCATGTAGAAGTTATTAACTAGATATCTTAAGAGATTGATACTTTCATGAAGCTATTCTTGCCATCAAAATTGATTTATTCATCCTCCCAAAGTTTTTCATTTTAATCCATTAAAAAAGTTTGGTTTTTGATGAATTTTGTTCATTCAATAAGTTAATTTTATCTAAAGTGTTTTTTATTTTATTTAAATTCATTTAAAGTATAAATATGAAAAAAATATTAATATAAATTATTTTAATTTTTTAAAAATAATACATCAATGTGATGATATTAATATTTTACTTTTTGGTTAATTTTTAAATTTTTATGTGTCTTTCCATTTTTAGATGATAAAATTAGAAAATGGTGTCGTCTTGGATGATGAAGACACTGCTTGAACCAAATTCATTGACGGTTATTTTGATACGAGTCCGTGCCAATTTATCATTCGAGCTGTTCACAGTGATGCCTTAAGAAGCATAGCTTGAAGCCTTGAACTCGATCTTTCTGAGCAAACAACACTGATTATAGTTTTTTTAATATATATATATATATATTGTTAACACTAAATAACTACTAAAGTGAAAAGTTAACCTTCCTAGGAAAGATAAATGATAAATGCAATTCTACTGGCGATGAACATATAGTTTTCGCTTTTACAAATACATAATGCAAATATAACATATTTACATAAAATATAAGAGGAGAAATTTAAATATAAATTACAATAATTTTGTTGAAGCATTATGAAATTAAAAAATAATTATAAAGATAATTACAATTTAAAAATAGTTAAATTAAATAAATTTTAAGAAAGTAAGAGAGTAAAATAAAAAAAATTAATGAAAAGTAAAATTAAAAATGTGGGTTAGGCCTACAAAGTCTAGGATGCTTGACTAGCAAAGAATGAAAAGTAAATTAAAAAATATAGATTAGGCTTGTAATGCATCATGTATAAGTTAATTTTTCAATTGTCTTAGATGACTTTAATTTTAAAGATATAAGTTTTTTAGCCTTAAAAATTTAAATTTAAATTTGTTTTCACTTTAAAAGACATGGAAAACATAATACAAACTTTAATAAACTTATTTCTAATCTCATATTACCCTTTAATCACTCTAAACAATAAAAATTAAAAGAATAAAAAAATTATAGACTCCAATCTATTATTTTTATCATGGATTATTTCTTAAGAATGAACAAGTACTTTTATATTAAGTAAGACATTGAATTAAGCAATCTCTATACCAAAACTAAAATTTGTGTATAAAAATTCAAGATTATAATATTACCTAAATGATTTCTAAAATTTCTTTGTAATAATAAAATATTTATAAAGAAAATGAGGAGAAAAACATTAAGATTCATGCATATCTTAAAGAATTCATCTCAACCATCATCATCTTTGATTTGAATCCAAGAAAGAGATTAACCAACCATGATTATATATATAAAAACTTTAATAAATATGAATTAACTTGAAGCAAACTAAAACAATAAGTTTTACAAACTAAAAAACTAAAATCTATAAAGAAGAACACAACACAATTTCAGTAAAAATTCGAATATAAATATGATGCTAACTTTGGACAACAATTTAGACCCTTATAGAAGTCTTTTTTAGAAATGTCTATTAGAGATATATTTATAGAAAATTGTGTTACCTTTTCAAATCATTAAAGAATAATTCATTTGGATATCTTAGTCAAAAGTTATGAGAAAAATACTAAAAGATGTTCTGAAAAATTAAATCAGGTCAGCTTTGCAACCACTTTGGTGTACACTTTTCTTCCTCATTTATGAGCCGTCTCTTTTTTTTTTTACTCAAAATAATGTAACAATATCCCCTTTAATTTTTCATCCATGTGCTTGCCTTCTTGAATCAATGGATTACCCAAAATAAATCAATTGTTAGTTGTTATATGAACATGTAAGATCATGGATTGTGCTTGAGCTGAGTTGATGGATGATTTGAGGCTGAATTTAAGCATCATATAAGAATATAAATATATCTATTATTTGGGTTAAGATTGACATTAAAACCTTGAGTATTTGATGGTTGAAGTTTGCACACAATATAAGACAAGTTTGAGCTTGAAATAGATCATATGATAATCATTTTTAGGATTGGAATAGAATTAATTTTTTTTAGGAAAATTTCGAGCACTTTTTTGAACCAAGATTTGCTTCAAACTTTAACTATCTCTTCAATTATTTGTTCTGAATGCTGACATTAAATTTTCTGACATAATCCATTTAATCTAAAAAACTAGCAAAATATTAAAAGAAATTTCATTACTAAAAAGCACATCAATTATTATAAAAACAATACATATATAAAATAAGAGACTTAATAATACTTTTAATGCACAATCATTAAAGTATAGGAAAAAAAGAATTTTATGGTTGAAACATAAAATGCTAAAATAATAAGGACCAAATAACACATAAGATGAAATTTTATAGACCAAAGTGAAGTTTTATGCTCCAAAATGAAAAAAAATTATTTTTTTGTTGTTGTTAAATTTGATCTTTGATCTTTTAAATTTTTTAAACTACAACATAAAATCATATTATGCAACATTGATCTTTAATTCATCATTGATATTTTTGCATATTTAAGAGTATACCAAATAAAAGAAATCTTAATACATAAAATCATGCTAATATAATTTGAAAAGGTAAAATTTTAAAGAAATAAAATTGGATGTATTATTTTAAATGATGATTTTGGGTTGGATAATGATGATATTTGTCAAATTGAAGGTGGATATGAAAGAAAGTGGATAGGTTGATTAATTGAAGGTGCATTAAATGTGATGGTTGAGCGAAAAGTATAAGATTTTAGTAGAGAGAAGAAGTGTTTTGTTTTTCTTCTTTCATCTTTTATTTTTTAAGTGAGAGTAATTTTTTTTTTATAAAATGAGTTTTTATTAGTCTTTTTTTTTATAGGATTTTTTTTTCATCAAGCTTGAATTTATAATGATGACAATATTTGTCAAATTGATGGTGGATATGAAGGAAAGTGGATAGGTTGATTAATTAGAGGTGCATTGAATATAATGGATGAGCAAAAAATATAAGATTTTAGTAGAGAGAGGAAGTGTTTTGTTTTTCTTCTTTCATCTTTTATTTTTTACATAGGAGTAATTTCTTTTTATAAAGCGAGTTTTTATTAGTCTTTTTTTTTATAGGATATTTTTTTTCATCAAGCTTAAATTTATAACGATGATGATATTTGTCAAATTGATAGTGGATATGAAGAAAAGTGTATAGGTTGATCAATTGGAGGTGCATTGAATTTGATGGTTGAGCAAAAAATATAAGATTTTAGTAGAAAGATGAATTGTTTTGTTTTTCTTCTTCATCTTTTATATTTTACGTGGGAGTAATTTCTTTTAATAAAATGAGTTTTTATTGGTCTTTCTTTTTCCTATAGGATATTTGTTTTTCATCAAGCTTGAATTTATAACATTGGGTTCCTATTAAAACTAGAAAAAATAAAAATTGAAAAATTGAAAGATTTGATATTCTTTCCTTCCTAGATGAAATCTCTAGGTAGGAAACTTTATGGTCAAATTTTAATTAAAATTTTCCTTGTCTTGACTATACAATATCTCTTCCTATAATATTTCTAGTTTTATTCGAATCTCTACTTTATAGAAAATAATCTCTTTTACTAATTTTTTCTTTATTTATATGATATTCTATTATATTATTTGATCCATTATCATTACAATCTCTTTTTTTTTCTTGTTCATCATTTCACCCCTTAATATTTTTTTTTATTTTTTACGAATTTTATTTTTTTAATCTTAACTTTTCATACAAAATAAAATAAATAATTGCGTGAAAAATTATGAACTGACCATAAAGTGATTGATTGCATCTGAAAAGATATTTTTTAGAAATTTTTATTTTTTAAAAAAAAAATGAGAGTAAACAAATGGATTATGACAACTACCATTTTTATACAAAATTTATGGTACAAAGACGATTAAAAATTATTTTTCTTTTGATGTTGTATTATAAATTTGTAATGAAAAGAAAAATATCATTTAAAAAGAAATTTTTTAGGTGTATGTTACATCATCACTAAACTTATATAAAAGCCTAACTATTACGAAACTAAATAAACCAAAAGTTGAGCATCATGCATGAGGTGCTAATTAAACTGTACTTGTAAAAATCCATAACAGATAACATATATATTATACATTATGCATATCAATATTCATTAATTTAATTTTTTTTTCAGTTTTTATAATACATATCAGTATTAGTGTTTGCATATACATATTTATCGCCATAATATTTTTAACAAATCAAAGGGCAACCCCATTACTAGTGATCTCTTTTCGAGGCTATTTTTACAATACAATATTTACAAATAAATTCCTTTCTTTTTATCCAAAGATACATCTTTTTTCTTTTCACATAAATAATACCATTTATACATCTCCATCTTTTCCATGGCAATATCCTTTGATAGAGCCTTCAAAATTTTTATCACATTACATGAGTTTTACTGTTATAATTATGAACAAAAATTCCTTCAATTTACAATTATAACTATATGTCCAGAACCTTTATCTCACTATTCAAAACATGTAATATTACATTCTTCTCTTTGCCATGCTAATATCTATTAATATACCGTACTCACTAATCAATCTCATCCATCTTTTTTAATGCATATATAACTTTTTTTTTTCATCGTTCATTATTATAAATTTTTATACCATAAACCCGCTTCAATGGTCATGATTTATTATTTAGAAATGATCATATTCATTTATTTCTTTCAATGATCATGTTTTACATTAAGTATAGCTAATATCATCTATCTACCTTATTATACAAACTTCATATTATACCTCAATCATATGACTGGATTCATTAATCCAAATCGATATTCATGAATCATGTTTAATTACATTTTTTTTTCTGGTTTGCTTAACTTCATCCATACATTTATCTTGATACTTATATCAACTTTATGGATTTATTTATTCCATTCATTTACTTAACTCACTCATCACAATTCTAGATTATTAATCTCATCTATATACTTAATTAATACTCAAATCAACCTTTTTTTTTCGGATTCAATCTATCTGTGTGCTCAAACTTGTACTCTACATCATCTATGATCTCCAATTCTTTTAATTTCTTATAATTCATACTTTGAAAAATAATATCCCTTGTCATCACGGTCAGATTAACATTTAGTATACTAGGCTTGCTGTTGTGATCAATTTAAATTTTACATATTAAATTTCATTGTCACGATAAATTCATCCCATTATTGTGGTTAATTCAATTTTTCACATATTAAATTCTATTGTTGTTGTTGATTCTAATCTCACATATTAATTTTGTTATTGTAGTTGATTCTAATTTTATACACTAATAACTCTTGCCATGAAAACTTATTTTTTTTATATCATTTTCTTTTCTTTTTGTCAATGTATTTTTATTTACAAGTATTTTTTTATGCCCTATAGGCAATATTCACATGATAATATTTTCCTACACTATAAGCAATATTCACATTGTTTTCACTACCTCACTAACAATATTCACATAATAATATTTTTCTTGTTTGGTAGGCAATATTCATATGTATTTTCTTGCTCATAAACATAATTTACATAAAATCATGTAAGTTTCCATATAAACATTTGACTTTAACATATAATTAACTAGTTTTGTCCAAAAGACCAACTAGGATATAAAATAAACAAATCTTTATTCAAAGACCAACTTTAACATATAATTAACTAGTCCATGTTCAAATGATCAATTATGATATATAATAGACAAGTCTCTATCCAAACATCTAACTTTAACATATAATTAATTAGTTTTTGTCCAAACAGTCAACTAATATATAAAATAAATAAGTGGTTGACTAACATATAAAATAGATAAGTCTTAACATATAAAATAGATAAGTCTTCGTCCAAACAACTAACTTAGACATGTAATTAAATAATCTTTATCCTTGTAGTCAACTTAACATCTATATTTTCAAATTTTACCATTTCAACCATTTTAAATTTTACATAATGATCTTGCTGTTGTGGTCAGTTTAACACTTGATAATTTATATTTGTGTTTTATATAACAATCTCATGTTCAAGGCTTTAAGCCATGCTTCATCGAGCACTATTATATATAGCTCAATTAATAAAATGTCTAGGATTCGAATCAAAATAATTTCCAAAGAATTGTTTTATATACAATTTCTATTTTAAATTTATATATGTGTTCTATATCACTTTTATCATAGCTCATAACAAATTTATACTTGTATACTTTTGAATAAACTCATGTTCATATTTTTTATATCAAATCCACAATAACATAATTTACATTCATAATTTTCATCGAAGACATGTTCGTATATTTCTATACTTGTATACTTCACAATAATTCCACAATAATATAATTTACATGCATAACTTTCATCGAATGCACTTTCATATATTTCATCCATATAAATACACATTTAAATAAAATACTTCTTCAATAAAAAGAAAAAGAAAAAGAAAAAGAAAAAGAAAGGTGATGGGCACCTACTTGGTGATGCTCTTACTCTGAGTCTTACTTTTAATGTCCCACTGGAATCTCACATCTCAAATCAATATTATTATTTTTTTGTTTCTTTTAACACATTTATTTTAAAAATCATTATGTCATTTTTGACCAACTAAGTTTGTTAGTTCATTTCATCCATTATGTCATTAATGACTCATTAATATCATTTTTTAATTCTCAATATGCTTTATGTCAATTACTATTCATTAAAGTCATTTAACAATCTCAAGTAGATATTATGATATTTTTGTCTCATTAGCATCATTTATCTATTTAATACAAGTGTTTTGTCGTCTTTTAACTCATTAATACTATTAATCATTTAAAAAAAAATATTATGCCTACCTTAACTTAGTAATACAATTCATCATTTCAAAACAATTGTTATGCCATCTTTGTCTCATCATTAGCATTCAAATTTTTTTCACAGTTATATATATAGTTTTTAAACCTGACTTAGTGGTTGACCTGGTGTAATGATCGAGTTACTGGTTAGATGGGTTAACCGGGATCAACAAAAAAAAAAAGAGTTTGTTGCTTGCCCTTGGGCTAATAATAATAATAAGCATTATTGAAAGAAATTTTTTTTTATAGAGAACAACCCTACTTGCCACTTATGTTTGATTAGATTCAAAACCAAACATTGGTTGTACTTATATAATTAACACAATCACCCTCACAACACAGTACACATAAATCCCTACCCTGCTCTTTATAAACCACCTCTATTGCCACCTTAAGCCTATCATTACCTCTTTAATTTTAGGATTCAAAGTTCCTTTTTAAAAGCATAGAAGAGATTATAAAATACAAGAGTAATGCCTACCTTCACAACCACAACTATTATATCATCTTAAAGTAGCAACCTTAATCTCCACAAACTCAAGATTAACAAAAACAACACAATCAAACATAGTCATAATTGGTAGGTGAATTTTTTAAACAACATATCAAACCTTAACTCAAGCAGATCTGAAATCCCTCTTTTCCTAACTTTCTAAGCTGAATCAACTTGTTCTCTAATTCATTAATCGAGACCCTAATTTATTCTCTATTCTCTTATCCCTTTTGAGAACCAGAAATCTCCCTTTAAAGGCCAAGTTTTCTATGAAGAGTCAAAGTTTTACAAGATTGAAAAGATTAATTTTTTGTGATTTTGTATTTATGTTATAAATGGTTTGACAATAAAACACTAAAGCAGTAACATTTTTATATATCAATCGGGTCTCAGCTGGATTTATCCAGGTCGATCGGGTTTTGTCAGGCTAATTTTCTAACCGGTTTTTTCATTAACTCGGCTTGATTCTAGCCCCCAGGTCAGCTAGGTTAATCTACAAGACCAGTTTGGATATTAAAAATTATAATTATATTATCTTGTCAAGTATTAAGCCAATTTTGGCTCACCAAGACCTTGTGTTCAATCCAAACACTCATCTAGTTATTTTAGTTTACTAGAATCAGTCATTTATTTTATGAAACATATGGTATGCACGTTTATTCAACTTATCCTACATAGGATCCCACATTCCTAATTTTTCTAGAATCCTTTCACATTAACTCAACATTACACAAAATAATTCTTAAGGACCATAATCATACATAATTACAATTCCTACTTCATAATAAAAAACTCAACACAAAATCAACCCAAATATTAAAATTTTCAAATTGTTTTAACCATAATTGACACTAACAAATCTTAAATTCCATGTTTTAGTCCTAATTTCTCTCATTTTTCATCAAATTAATTGATTTTCAACACTAATTTACCACAATTTAACAATTATATAAAAGTACATAAACCCTAAGTAACCTAAAAATTAGAGGTTTTCATTTCTTCATGAAATTAATCCAAATTAAATCATAACCGACTTTCAATTTATTTTAATTAACTTTTAATTATGTTGCAATATCAAAACTAACCATTAATTTAGATCATTTAACTTTTATCCCTTAAATTTCATTTACCTTAACTTTATCGTATACCTAAAGTCACCTTTTATATTCCTAATCTTGTGATTGCCATTTTTTTTTACAATACTAGGTTTGAACCCAAGTTTAAGGATTTTTCTCAAAACAAATAACTTAAGATTCCATGCAATGTATATGGCTAGAAAAATTAGAAGTGAGCAAAAAAACTAAAAAATCAATTAAATCAAGAAAACCATAAAAAAAAAACTAAATCATGAACAAAATCAATTAGAAAAATTTAAAAATAATTCAGTTTGGTTCGGTTTCAAAAGGATAAAACTGAATAAACTGGACCAAATCAAATTGGTTCAAATATAAATAAAAAAATTAACGGTAATATAAATACCTTCCTTTCCCCCATTTACTTTTTAAACCTTAGCTGTGAGCCTCATTTTAAAAATATTACCTTTCTCAATCTGAAGCTGGCTCCATTCAATCGCCATCTCTCATATCTTAATCTTCTTTTTGTTCTTTAAGCATAACTAACTGAGTCTATGAATTAAACAACCAACAACAACCCTAGAGCCCCCTCTTGTTCAATCTTCATCTCTAATCTTTCAATTTTTTTGTTGCTTTTTTAAAATCAAATTAATACATGTAGCCACTCACTATTAGTTGTATGAGTTCTTAAAGATTCATCTTAATAAGAGAAAAGTTTATCATATTGCTCATAGCAATTACTCACCTATCTTCTAATTTATGTAAATCTATTATACATTCATTTATTATATTTATTTATAAGGTTGTTGGTTTGCTATAATATACTCATGATGCGACTACTGTCATGAATGTTATGAGAATTGTATTTTTCAAATCTTCCTCCTACACTTGTTTTTTCTTGTTTTTTTATTTTCAATTTTAGAAAAGCCTGTTCAATATGCCTAACCATGATGAAATTTTTTTATCTGATTTTTTTTTAACTAATTAAACCGAACCGAAACTGGTTGGTTTAAACTGATTTTAATTCGATTTTAATTTTTATTTAAAAATAAATAAATAAATTGATTTGGTTATTTTTTAGATAAAAATCAGACCGAATCGAAAATGTTCATCCTAAAAGGAATTAAGCATGACACTTAAAACTATGTATATCATATTTGATTTCTAGAAATTCTATTTCTTTAGACAAATAAACTATAATCTCATAATATCCCATTTTAGCAATTGCTGAAAACAATTTAGTAACTTTCAACAACACCATATAAAGGTTTTTCGAACAAGTAGGAGCCTAAAGGATGTCAAAGCATCATTTTTGTCTTTAAACCGTACCTTTGCAAGCATGCTGTCGCTGCTGACAGTAGAAAACAAAGCCCACGATACATTGTTAGAAATGACACTTAACAAAAGCCAATCAATTCCCGCATCATTGTTGTCTTGTCGTACGTATATAATATTACAATGATTATCCTTTTAAAGTTTGGAGCTTTTGATTATTAAAACCCATAAATCTGAATAAAAAAAGTAATTATCTATAAAAAAATAAAAAGATTAAGACTTTGTTATAAAATATTCTTCATTATAAATATTTAATACGAAATATTAATACATATAAAATTAATTATGAGTAAAAAATAAAATTTATCTTAAATAATTCTTAATTGATAAAATTTAAAATCCAAAAAACATTATATTTCTACATTGAAAGATCATATCAAATGATTTAAAAGAATTAGTTATTCCAATTTATGTGATGATTAAGCTTAAATCACATTCATATATCCGGATTTAAATTAATTATAAAATATTTTTTAATTTAAAAAAAATTATTTTTAATTAACTCATATATTAATATGTTTGAACATTTTTTTTAACAATTTAGGCTTTTAGAAAAAACATTAGGTTATTTATACTGAAAGTTTTTTTAAAATAAAATAAATAATTTTGTATAATTAAATATTTGGAAGTTTGAATATAGTTATTTTTATAATGTTTTTTACTCTGAAAAAATAAATTCTTTTTATTTTTTAAAAAATTATTTTTAAGATTACAATATTAAAATAATTTAAAAATTATTAATTTAAAATAAAATAAAATTTAAATTTTTTAAAAATACGGTGAGAAACAAGAACTGGAGGGGAGAATAGGAGCAAGCTTTTTCTGCACATATTTTATTGAAAACTTTAGTACTTATTTTATTCTTAAAATATTATATGTAATTTCGGTTATAGCATGCTTTGTTAAGCCTGTAAATTTTTATTCTTTTCGTATGCTTGTTCTCTTTCATTTGTTTTAAAGTTAATGGGTAATTTTATGTTTACGCTAAAATCTTGATCACATTGAATAGTACTAAACATTTGCAAATTATCGATGATATTATTCCTGAGGATTGCTTGTACAGGGATGCTGCCAAGACGGGAGTCTCTACCTTTAGCACTTTCATGGCGAAAGAAGGTCACTCCGGTCTCTAAGATTGAGGCCCCCTTCGCTTTGGAGCTCCGATTGGCAGTAAATTCCATTAATCCGTGGTGTATAGCGTTGAATATTGGGTTTAGGGACAGTTTTGGGGTCTATGGAGAAATGGGGAGTGGGTTTGGGTTGGTTACTTTTACTTTTAGTGGAGTTTCCACATTGTGAGATGGATTAGTTAATTAACTGTATAGATGAACGGTCCAGATCTCTTTTGAACTAATGAAGCTAGCCCCACCAAGATCTTGCCACGTCATCATCATCCCCCTCCTTTTGGAACCTCTGGCTCTGGGTAGTGGAGTAGTGCTATCATATAGTTAGTGGTTTAGGGGCATTGGTTTCAGCCAGGGAACTGAAAGGTCAGGGGCTGGGGCTTGCCCTATGGTTGTGTAAAAGCTCTTTCTGTGCTTGAGACTTTGAACGGAGATGATGTGCCTGTTGTACTACATGCATGAGTGCTGCAGCAGCAGCAGCAGCGAGGACAGGAAAGATTTGGAAGCTAATCGAAGCAATAAGGCAAAGCGAAAGAGAAGAAAGAAACCATTTTGGCTCTTCTTATCAAGGTGAACCTCTTCCCAAGTTTAAGAGTCTTTCTGCTGCTGCTTTCATTTTTAGTATATTCTAACAGATAAGAGGGGGAATAAAAACTGCTGGGTTTTGTTATTTGTCTATCCAACGAATTGGGTTTATTAGAGAATTTAGGATTTTTGTTGCGTTTCCTATTTCCTATTTATGTTTATTATTTGGTGCAATTTTCTCTAGTTTTCCTATTTTAGAAATTTATTCCTAATAGGGTTTTAGGGTTCATTAAAATATGGTGATGGTATAAGAGCAGTTGTTTCTCCTCCTCCTTCCGTTTTACCATTCTTCTCTCCTCTCCTTTCCTCACCAATTTGCCTGTCTTGTCCCGAATCAGTAAGTCCCACATAGTCAATACCCACATTGTTACTGTGACTGCTGGACTTTACCCTGCTATGGAAGAATTTGGCCTGGTGGGTTGGTTCTTAAAGTTGGGATAAATCATCAAACAGTTCCCATGATTGTTGTGTGGAGGAAGAATCATTCCAGCATGATAATTTGTGATTTTCATAAGCTAAGGAATAATAATCATAATAATAGAACTGCAGAAGATGCCTCAACATAGCTATGGTTTCAGCATCATGTTTGCTTGCTTCTGAAAAGGTAGTGTGGGATATTTGCTCAATTTGGTTATGAGTACCGTGAGCTATTATATCAATTTTTGATCTAGGAATGTCATGTAGTTGAGTTTAGCAAAGTCTGCTACTCGAGCTCGAAACTATGCCAGCCATTTGTGCAGACCTTTGGATTGACAGACATTTGAACTGTAGAACTTGGGTTGCTTGCTAGCCAATGAGGAGGTTATCTTCTCATTAAAATTTTCACCATGTAGTTTTTATCATGTCTTCATTTGGTTAAAGTAACACCTCTCTCTCTCTCTGTATTTTTGGGTATCTGTGTCCTTTCAGAGCACCGCAACAAGTCCTCCATAGCTTGTGACTAGTAGCGCCAGGGCACTCTAGTTCTTGGGTTCACAAGGTCGACCTAGTTTTTAGATGAAGTAACATCTGTTGCATGACTCAACCACTTGTGTCTAACACATGTCACTGAGGATGGGGATTTGTGTCAGGCTTCTTGGTTTAAGTACAAAGAGCTCTTCATTGCACAGAGAGAGAGAGAGAGAGAGAGAGAGAGAGAGAGGATTTGCCTTGTAACTTAAAAGGCCACATACAGGCGCAAAATCTAATTTAGGTCTGTTTTATACTATGGAATGTTCTCAACTATCAATGTGTCTGGATCTCATAGTTGGGCATCCTCATACTGTTAGGTCTGAATAATGGCCAAATTATTGTGGTTCACCAATTTATCATCTATACTCAGGATGGTCTCTCATTCAAACTAGGTGCTGTAATTGGAAATGGATGTAATCGCTCTGAACGGAAATGCTCTTTTATGTTTGGTTCCTGTGATACTTTTGTGGATATATTCTGGTTATATGGTTATTGTATTCAAAACATCCAAAATTTGCCTGTATTGACTTCATGAATAATGTCCTAGCTACATACTTGAAGGTCATCCTGAGACATTTGGGCGCCTTGAGCTCTACCGATGCAACTCTGATTTCTAATAGCCACTTGTTTTGGTCACGGAAATTAGTTAAATTCCATGAACGTAAAACAATAACGTTATCAAACATCTCATAGACTTGTATAATTTTCTTTATTCTAGGTATCTGGTAATTTTACCAAAAAAGGCTAGAAAATCAATTCAGTTGATTAATATTGCATCTCTATGCAATGAATGTATTTAATAGGCGATATCTTGGAAGATGTGAAAACATTTAGCACTGGATAGTTTGAACTAGAAAAATAGGTATTAGGTGAGATATAATTAGAAGTGTATAAAAATTGATTTTTGGTCAACACTAAATGCGCTATGTGCAAACATGGAAACTAAGACTTTAGTATCATAACATTCTTACTTTCTATGTTGGCCCATTAATGAAGAAGAAGCCACTTTGTTAAGAGAATCTCGGGAAATTTATGACAGAAAAGACTCTTTTTTGGCCGTGAAGCCTGACTCATGTATTTTACATTTGGATAGCAGGAAAACCCATCAACAAGAAGATTTATTTGATCTTTTACTTATTTAATCTCTTGAACATTTTAATTTACTTATGCTCATTTGTGAATCCACTTGCTGAGTTACCGTTCAAGTTGAAAAGGAAGGGAGAGAGGTGGATGCAGGAACATTTTTTTTCCTGTTATTATCACTTCTGTGCTCATCACTTCAATCCATATTTGGAGAGAGAAATTATTTTCCTCAATAGTGCTATCTCATTTATGTTAGAGTTCCTTTCTCAAATCCTGGCTCCTTTTCTCATTTTACCAGAACATGCTTCATTTTTTAGATAAAGCATTTTATATGGTTGCTCCTGATTTTTTCTTTAGCGAGGAACTTCTCTTCTTTGTTCATATAAGAAGGCTTGAGAAAAGTTTTCAGAAAATGGTATGCAGTGCCACAGTCTGAAGCCGATATGAAAGTAGCTTCAACTTGTCTTGAAGTGTTGAAATTGTTGGTTTTCTTTTCTGCTTGGTGCCAATTTCTTGTTTAGCTGGTTTATTTTTAATGCTTTTCTGGTTTTTTCTATCACTACTCACCATGGGTTCCCTAATCTGTTATTGATACTGGCTTCTATTAATCCATTTATTTTCTGCTCGAAACTTTTATCCTCCTTGTATTTGAAAATTTTCAATTTTTTTTGCTTTCAGTGTTTTGCAGTACTGATTTATCTGTAGTCAGATTTGAAATTTTCAATGGGGCATTGCTTTGGTGAGTGTTCTTAGGCTGCTTTTCCTGGAACTGAAGCATCTATCTCACAATCTGGATATGGGAAATCTTCAAAGGAGTCTGTCACCTTCCTCCCTTTCCACCTCTTCCTCCTCTTCACTTGGTCCACACCCATTGCAAATTGATCCAGAACTCTGGCTAATGGCTGAAAAAAGGACCCAAGAGATACTATATGCCATTCAACCTACTTTTGCTTCTGAGCATAAAAGGATGGAAGTCATCTATTATATTCAGAGTTTAATTAAATATTATTTTCCAGTTGAGGTGAGAATCGTCCACTACCTTTTCTAGATGTTTCTCTTTTTGGCAGAAACATTGAACAAAACAGTCTGCTTTTATTTTTTTTATCCCAACATTTATTGTAAAAGCATAGAAGTATAAATTTGTGGTTCCTTTTCTTGTTAGTATGCACAGTCATGTGACTGTCAGAAGTTTCTTTTGATGTTTGCCTTTGGGAATGGGAAATAAACTAATTTATGACATGGGCATCCTCATTAGGGACTACTCTCTGCTTTTAGTGTTGGAACCATGAAAATTTGAACTGCAATAGTTGATTGCTGGTCTCATCTCAAGTTATGCATCTGTAAGATGAATTTGGTGGTTTCTCCTAGATTTGTTTGGTTTCTTTATGAAGAGAAACTTATGTATTTTCCTAAAATCAGAGATCTCTTGCTGGTTAATTTGCCTTTTCTTCTTCATGGAAAAACTAGCAATGTCCACACATATCATCATATAGCATGCTGTTGTAGCCTGTCAGGATGTTGTAATGAATGTTTAGCCTGAAAATCTGAGTTATTTATATGAATCCGGCTTTTAATATTCAGTTTAACTAGCTTGCAGCAGTGTTCCACGTAGAATTGCTTAATCTTCTTGGCAATGCCACCTAGTTGAATGTGTTTATTCTTTGGATCTGAAAGTTGATGCTTTCATGTACACTTGCTTGGTCCTCCATGTGGATCTGAAATTTTAATGCATCAACATGTGCAGATATGCAAAATTCACGTTTATGACTGCTTTTTCTTGATTTGGACTCTTGGCAGCAATCTTTCCCTGAAGTTAAATTAACATCAACTTATCTTGCATTGGCTTGCCATTTTTACAGGTCTTTGCATTTGGTTCGGTCCCTCTGAAAACCTATCTTCCAGATGGAGATATTGATCTGATGGTCCTCAGTCACCAAAACATGGAGGAAGAATTAGCCAGGGGTGTCTGCACTCTCCTCCAACGTGAAGAGCTTGACCCTGAATTCCAAGTAAATGATGTCCAATATATTCATGCTCAGGTTAACCTTTTCAACTCTGATACTTTAAAAGTGATGACTTTGTGCTCTAGTCAAATATTGAGATGATACTTAGACCCATAAACATATCCCTCAGTACATTAGTTGTCTTTCATTGCCTATTGTTTCAGTTACTCCACAGTGAGCTATTTGCTTATGTATTTATGATTATGATTGTGTTGTTGTTGCTGTTGTTGTAATGTGCTTGTGTCTGAAAGCTGAAAAAGATTATTACTTATCCTGCCTCATCTAAATTGTGTATAACGAGAGCTTGATTGTGTACTTGCAAGCTGATACTGTTGATTATGACAATATGAATTTAGGTGGTCAATAAATCCTCTCTTCACAATACTTAGTTTCCAATTACTTCTAGGTACACCAAGAATATGGGACTTCTAGTATGCTTCTCCCCACCAAATACTGCGTTGCTATCTTATTCATCATTTATTGACAAAATCTGTGTAATAATGTCCAAAAACTCTTGGAAAACTTACAAACAAGAACATATTTAATTTTCTCCAAGATCATATCAACCAAGCATAAGATGTTTTCTTGTTTTGGAATTTTGTGCATGGAATTGTAGCTTTTTTTCAATTGGTTAAGTCTCTAAAACCAACTTTGAAAATTCAGCTGACAACTGATTTGATCATCATAATAAATTTACCAGCACAATACACACACACATGTATTCTGTGAGTGTATTAATGTGTGAGCATGCGCATATGTGCATATATGATTAGTTTTTGGAGTAGATGTCTATGAGGCTGCATGCTTTTGTTGCAATGTTAAATGATGATCTGAGGCAGTCAAAAAATCTGAAAAGCATTTCTTGAATCTTGGCAAATGATGCAGCTTGCTTTCTGCTAACATTAATTATGATACCACAACTATTTACACCATTACCCTCCACACCCTATTCATCCAATTTTCTTGTATCAACTCATATGTGATAACAGGATGAGCAGAACCTCATCCAATTAAGGATGTATATTTGTCAAAGAACCTAGTGGATAGTCGGAGTAATTTATAAGAACCATTTTTTTTTTGCTTGCCAGGGAGTTGGTAGAAGTGAACAAGAAAATTTGAATTCCGCAACCCATTCATTCCAACATGTACAATATCAAGTTTCTCATATGTTTGCTAATTTGGTAGCTGGTAAAATAAAAAAGAATTCATTATAACCTGAGTTTGGAATCTGGCTTCAATGGAGTTTTAATGTTTCTGTTACTAGTTAATTTCTTGAAAATTCTTGTAAAAAAGCCGCTCAATAGTGTATCTACTATCTAATTGAAATGTGAATTCTATATTAAGTTGTGTAAAAATCTCAGTTACTATAAATCTTCACTCCCAGTGGTTTTCAATTTTAATTTCCATTCCAACACACAGGACGTTTTCAATTTGAAATGTTAATTTAACGGAAACAACCATTCCAAAATAAAACACAATTATCTCATCCTTTGATTGCATGTATAAGTAATATTTCAGGCTAGAGTAACCCAGTTTCTAATATTTTCAGTTGCTAGTATTCATTTTTGAGTTAAGGTGATGTTTGAAAACATGTTATGGGACTTTATTATCTCATTATATGATTTTGAAGTGACTTCTGGTGATCCACATGACTGTGTTACATTAGTCCTTATTACTACACATTTTATACTAGGTTCCATTTTAAGTGTCACAATACGCCTGTTTGCTATCCTGTTCTACTTATCATATCAATCAACGGAAGGCTCTTTTTCATGCAATGGTTTCATTTTCAGGTCATAACTTTTCATTAGTGTGTAGCTTGCACTATTCATTTTGTTTTTTTAGCAATGCTTCCTTTGTGAATTCAATTATCTGCAAATTCCCATGCTCCATTCGATTTATACAAGTAGAAACTGTTTATATTTTTTTTATCTTTTTTTTTCTGTGAATAAAAAAGTAAATCATTATCTTTTTGTTCCGATAATGACCTTCTCTATTGTCCTTCCTTAATTATAAATGAAGTAATGTTTAATGATTTCCTGAATTAAAATGGAGCTCTTTTCTTGTGCATGTTGCTTCAATGTTGGGAATTTGGATGGCAGGTTAAACTTGTAAAATGTTCTGTGAAGAATATCTCCGTTGACATCTCTTTCAATCAAATGGCAGGGCCCTCTGCTCTATGTTTTTTAGAGCAGGTATGATCCTACATTGTCCCTTACTCCCTGAATCGCTCAGAAACTTGCTTTCTTCTATAAATATACTAGCCATGCGGCACACATATAACAATCTGTCATTGTATGGAGTCTTTCACATGTAACATAAACGTGAGTCCATTGTACCGAGTGTACCACAATTATATCATAATTCTGCTTTATTTTGATGGTGTTGAAACTCCTATCTCTGCTCGTAAAGGATTCCTTTATTTTATTATTTTTATTTTATTGTTTATTTTTTATCTTCTATCCAGCTTCTTAGAATAGTACTCTTTATTCTGATTCTATCTCAAATCAAATAGCTAAGGTCCTGTACCATCGACCTATCCCTTTTATCCATTGTTTTGTCTTGTAAGCAATGCCTATGTAATTTAATCTTATTTTGCTTACCAAAGTGGTCTTACTATAAGTAAAATCAAGACTTAAAACCTTTTTCTTTTGTGTTGGATTCTCCTCCTCACAATAGTTGTCTTTTGATTCTTGTTTCCTTTTGTTGTTCTTTGCACTTTTGAGTTCTTATTATTATTATCTGGTTGGTAGATTGGGATCTTTCCTTTTTCATTATCAACATTCCTTTTTGTTTCTCTACTTTATTTATTTTTTCTTTATTTGCATGAGAACTCTTCAACATTTCTGTAAAAATTACCATTTCATTCTTCCTAATTTTTTTTTCTCTGCTTTTATTAACAATCTGATGGTTGAGCTTTTAAAATTAAGTAATTCTTTCCCCCCTTTTTCTGTGTGGGTTCTTCCAAATCCTTGCTTCATCCATTAAGTGAGTTCTCTCTGTGTGTGTCTCTCTCTCTGCACATATGAAATTAGTCTTCAATTGTAACATAGAATCCAATACATGCTTGACTTCTCTGATGCTAATTGTTTCTCAGGTTGATCAACTTATTGGGCAAGATCATCTTTTCAAATGCAGCAGTATCTTGATCAAAGCATGGTGTTTCTATGAGAGCCGAATTCTTGGTGCACACCATGGCTTGATCTCGACATATGCATTACAAATCTTGGTTTTGAATATCATTAATGTTTTCCATTCATCTCTACCTGATCCTTTAGCGGTGAGCACTTTTCATCTCAGCATTTCCTTTTTGCATCAGCAAATTCACAAGTTAGCTTACTTTATGTTTTGTTTACAGGTCCTCTACAAATTTTTGGATTATTATAGCGCCTTTGATTGGGACAATTATTGTGTCAGTATAAATGGCCCCATTCCCATATCATCCTTCCCACAAACTGGTGAGCATCTAAATGCGTTTGATAGCATCCTCTTTGTTCGCTCGATACTTGAGTTTCCCCTTTTTTCTTTAACAGATTCAACACATAACAATGGGAACGAGTCACTTATCACTCAGGAGTTTCTGAGGAATTTTAGAGACAAGTTTGCATTTCGGATGAAAGAACTTGAGAATGGTGCCCATGAATTTCCCATTAAGCATCTCAACATAGTGGATCCTCTTAAGAGCAGCAACAACTTAGGACGTAGTGTTAACAAAGGTATGTTTAACAGTACAGAAGCAGCTGTTTTTGGATATTGTTCTATAAATCTGGAGCTTACGCGATTGAATATGGTATCTGTAAAATTTGGAGACTGATTTTTGGGAATTTTTTTCCTACTCCATCATGTCTTTCCATGGTGACATGGAGTAATTGGTACCATGAATGGGATAGTATTTTAAACATTAAATTCTGAAAATAGACAACTAGTTCACACCATGCAGTCATGGGATAAAACTAATTTCATTTCACAATAAATGTTGGAATATTAATGTCCCTGCTAGTGGAAGTAAGAAAGTCTGATGTTCTATTACATGTTTTCCATCTTAAATAATATATCTACATAGTAATAGTATGTTCATGTATATTCTTTGGATTATATTGTTTGCTATATTTATATGCATCTAGAAGGTGGAATTAACTTCTGGATTTGTTTACATGTGACACTTTGTCTGTCAAGTACTAAATGTAAATACTTAGCTGATGATGACACATCTGTTTCTTACTAGGAAATTTTCATCGAATAAGAGGTGCCCTTTCTTATGGAGCTCAAAGGCTTGGAGAAATAATTGCGTTACCAGGAGAAGCTATGGGTGGTAGACTTGAGAAGTTCTTTATGAACACTTTGGACAGAAATGGTAGGGGTCAAAGGCCTGATGCTGATGTTCCTGTCCCTGCATTTGGTACTGGAAGATCGGAGGCGTCTGATCTCAATGGAGACTATGACAAGTATTACAGTGGTCTCCTACATGGCCAGTGGTATCACAGTTATGCATTGCCTGTACCTCCTCAGCTCAGTTCTCCATCATCACCTTCACAAATCAAGCAGAAAAGTGCTAGGGATGTGCTGCCTCAGTTGCTGCAAAGCAAGCAGAATATTTTTTCTCAAAGAGGCACAGAGGTGTTCTTCCCAAGGAAAAAATGTCACCCTTATGCTTCGCAAGTCCATGTGGCTATTTCTGGTATTGATACAATGAGGAAGTCAAGAGGAACAGGCACATACATCCCTGACATGGTATATCTGTACTCTGCTGTTTTTCTTGCTAATATGACCAAATGACTTAGTTTTGCTGCAGTAAAAACAAAATGAATGATCAGTCGCTGAATGAAGATGCTTGAATTTTGCAGTGCCATAATCGTTATAAAGATTTGCTATTATGGATGACAATGAGCAATCCAGATTCTAGTCATAGACCATTGTTGAAATCACCTAGAAAGAGTGACTATGCTGAAGATTCCCCGACGACAGTGAAGAGTAGGAATAGCAACTGCCTTAATATTTCACCAGATCAAATCTCACCAGAGACGGAGAAGAGTGAGAATAGCAGCTGCCTCGATCTTTCACTAGATCAATTCCCACTTCTTCCTTGCAGTGAGAATTCCATGTCAGCAGAAATCCATCATTCGTATCAAACCACCACAAAGGCTTGCCAGGCCAAGAATTGTTCTGCCATCTTAGGGAATATTCAGTTTGGATCCTTACCATTACTGCCAGGAATGCCTTCATCAGTGGCGAAGAAGCAAGCAGATTCAGGAGTTTTAACATCTATGGATAGAATGCCAGCTGTCCAGAGAAAAAAAATGCAGAAGCAACAAGGGTTCTTGGAGAGTCCTGAGAAAATGTATGGTATTCTCGATCACATTAAGGTTTTGATGATGATATAAAAATTCTCTGCATTTCATTTTTACTGCTTGGTGCACTACAGGGTTCACAGACAACATTTTCAAGTGAAGAATGATGCAGACTTTCCCCCTCTCTGACCACCAGGGCACTCACATGTGGAGATTCAAGTAAAAGGGTGGAACTAGAGCTCAACAGAAATGCCGATACCTAACCTGACATGGATCCCTGCTTACTCAGAAATAACGCTGCCCTGGGAAGGCTTGTAATACAATTTTGTTTTTGTTTTCCTTCTGTCAAACCCCAATAATGGAAGCATTTTTGCTGAGGAGGGTCCTTGGATGGGTTTCTCGTCCTTTCCACCTCTTTTGAAAAACATAAGGTACTCTATTGGAACTTTTGTCAGGAAAAAATGGTTTATTTTTCCATCCTCGCTCATCCTCGCTAAAGCTTTCTCCGCTGTTTGCTAAGCATTCAGCTAGGAGTTTTTGAAGCTTGTATCCGGGTGCTTTCTGTGATTACGCTTTTTTTTTTCTTTTCCCGCCTGTGTTGGCTGCTTCGCTTTGAAGCAAACGCCACTTAAAAGTCAAGTGTTTGGCAAGGGAATTTAGGTTCCATTTCTTAATTTTTGTAAAAATCAGCGTAAAGCTTTTTCATTTTTTTGCTTGTTTGATTTAAAGTAAAAAAATAAAAATATCATTCAAAATCGACTACTTGCCCCAGTGTATCGTTTGCATTTGCACATGTAATTTTTATATATAATAAAGAAGGATAATCTAACAATACTTCGTGTTTTTCTGCCTGTTTTTATCAATTCTTTACACTTTGATCCCTATAGTTTGCATAGTTTATGATTTAGTTATGAGAACTCATTTTTTTTCATGTTTCAGTCCCTAAACTTTCAAAAGAAAAAAGGTAAGAAAAGAGAATTTATCCGACCACTTTCCAGCAACTAAAATGTGTCAGTTTATTTTCTATCTAATAGTTAGAATTCTTGAAAACATTTATTTTGATTATAGCAAATGAAAAAAAAAAAAAATCTCAAGAATTGCTTTTCAGCAAAAGAACTTGGTTACTAAAATCCTAATAAACTCTGTAATATTTTTTTATTTTCAACTAATATTAATGTGATCATTTCTCTCTCTTTTTCTTTCGAATTAACATTAATGATGATTTCAATTTGCAAAGATTTATATATTCTTACCATTTCTTTTCTATTGAATAACAATTAATCCCTATATTATTATTTAAACAGAAAAAACCCCTTGCAACTGCTGATTCCCTTAATCATTGTCATTTTAGATCAGAAGATCAACACAGCACAGCACAACAAACCATTGGTCAAATAAGCTCATCTTTCAGAGCTCTCAATCAAATATGAACCTGTTTGAATCAGTGAAATGAAAAATATTCCCAGCAGAATTGTTATCGAACAATAGAAATCTAGGGCAGGACAGCAGTTATTTTTCGTCCACACAATATCTTTACAAAGTTCCAGCCCGAGATTGTACAGGGTCTCACGATTGATTGATTACTCACAATCCACAAGTGCTTTACAAATGGGTATAAAACGACTTTCTTCTATGTGATCAACTTACATTCCTTGCCATGCACGGGAGAGAAAAATCACCCCACGATCTTCAACCACTGGTGTCCATATAGAAACTAAATTTCAGAGCGATACACTGACTGCAGAGTAAAAATAAATATCTGGCAATCATGAGCATCGACTTGAGCACCAAATGATGCCTCTGCATCTCCCACGATATCTTTGTGCTGCAAGCGAAAAGGGATGCCGAGTGAGCATAAATTAGAAGTTTGAAGGAATACTAGCTCAAACAAGTCTTAAGAACTCACTGAGAACAATCTAAGACCCCAGACACAAATAACCAAGAAAAATGGACTGTTGAATGCCTGAAACTGTTTTTTTTTTTAAATTTATTTTATAGCAATTCTACAGCGGGACATGTTCATATGGAAATGTTAGAATTCACAGTCACACATGCATATTGCCTACAGCGCACCAAGTTAAACTACAGGAAATGTATGAACAAAATGGACACCAAGCCAGTGCGACAGGTGATAGTTCGTGTTTAACTATATGACAGAACACCACCAAAAGTCAATACTCAATAAACAGTAGCTATTAAACCCAATAAAGATTAATGTTCTATGTGAAATGTTAAAACTTAAAAACCTTGAAGAATTGCAAAAGTCTTGGCATGGGTTAAAGTCAAGCAAATAAACTCAGATTCCTAAACATGATTGAGGGTGATCATGCAGCAAAGTGGCAGTTGCTACCTGATTAGGCAATATTGAAAATTTTTTAGTTTCTAAAACATCACTGAAGCTATTGTTTAGGTCTTCTAATATCGAAAATCTGTTCCAGATTCAATTTCCTCACCTGCCACAGGTCTCTTACACTGACACTAGTGCTGGATTCAAGCCCAAGTGCATCCCATCCAGCGGTGATAGTTGCAGCTTTTGAACATCGATTCCAGAGAGCAACAACTATGCGATGGCCAGACAAAGGACCTGCCCAGACCTGTAAAACACTATCACAATTATGGTTAAAAACAGGCTTTTTAAGTATAAATATCGTCAACAAACTCACTCAGAATGACATTTAATTTTACCATATAAACTTTTGTCAACCAAAAACGTTACAAACTACGATGTTGTTTCTGCTTATTTTTGCAGCAAACAATCTTTAGTACTTTTATAGATAGCATGAGTGGGTGAGGGTGAAGATTCTTTTCCATTGATGCCTCGAGCAAGAGTGGATACAATTCCTCTTCAATTGGAAAAAATATACAGAATGAAATGTAAATTTGATCCAGAAACGTTCAATTACTTGTCCATAATTCATGTAAAATATTGGTTGAATAGGCTATAAATTGGTGTGAGAGAGCAGGACCTGTAGGCAACCATCAGTTCCGGTAGAATAAACCTTCCTTCCCTGAATCCCTAGCGGATCTGTAAAAGAAATCAATATCCTTGCTTATTTTTCCAGACACAATAATTTGAAGAGAAATGATAGGAAAATAATACCATTACCACCAACAACAAAATGGAACACACACCCTAGCCCCCAACAAACTAACAGAGAGAGGATGGACTTTACCTTGATTTACAGCAATGATCTCCTTGTTGGTTAGAATTTCAATAGTTTCTGCAGTCATGTTTCTTACATCACAACCAATCAAAAGGGGGGCCTGCACAAGCTCACAATAAGTTTATAAAGGACACAAAGTCAGACCCCAGCATACAAATATGACACTATGTTCATGCAAACTCAAAATGAAGCAAATTTCCTCGACATGGAATGCGAAGGAAGTTCCCAGAGCAGCACAGCTGATAAATGCATTTATGACAAAAGCATTAACATGTAAACAAGGGTCAAAAGGAATATGACACAAGTGTCAAACGGAAATTTAAGCATATTATAGACAACCACACTACTCACATCTGACTCAAAAAAACATTAACATGAACAACATGGGATGAATTAGATGACTTTTCCAGTTGGTTAGCTCTGTTGATGATATTTTCCATCTGAAGTGCTATCTTGATAAAATTCATGTAACACTTGATGAAAATCAAACAACTTAATAATTGTGGACATAATCTTTCTGGCTTGCAAAAGGGAACATGTATTTGAAGCCAGATTAGGATAAAGAAACAGAATTTGGAGGAGAGACCTTCATTAAGGCCCAGATACTAAAATGAGCACGATACTCATGGTAAGTCATACCGCCATTGCCAACTTCCAACATATCAGGATCTGACCAGAAAAAAATAAGATGGCAAATATGTCAAATCTATTGAAGCAATATGCCAAAACTTTCATGTAATCATATTCACAAAGATCTCATTTTTACCATTCCATCCACCAGGTCCAGCATAGGATGCCCATTTATCATTCAGATCGGCTATGGTAGTCATGCTTAACAACAAGGAACATAACTCAATCAGTCTGACAAACAATATATAGATAAGAAATTCATATATTTCCAACACTTCTATTCTAAAACAGTCTTAGACAGTCATTAACAAAATATGTTCAAGATCTTAGGATGAGATGGGAATTTAGTAACAGCAGGATATGATGCGCGCAGGCATTTAAACTCTGCATTAGTCCACAGAAAAAAGAAACCTTTAAAGGCATGCATTTTGTGAATTCATGTAACTGAAGGCAATACAAAATTGAAAAACGTGCAATGAGGCTTGATATCAATGTCTAACTATGTTTTTTAACTTTTTTTTTTAATTTGCAATAGTAGATGCTACAGGAACCTCAAGTATTTATTTCAGCATTGAACATCTGTAGCAGACCCTGCTCCAAAAATCTTCTGGTCTTAAATGGTTTATATTATAACTATGGGAGTGAATAATATAACTAAATGTCATATTTCACCCAAAAGATCTTCTGATCTGAAATGGTTTACTGTTGAAGAATTCTCAACCAAGTTTCTAAACCAGGACTCACTCTTTTAAAAGGGTATATTTGACATGATTTAGTGCCAAAGAACTGATGATCCTGGTAAACCTTTACAATTCATCCTTTAGCAATATGATTTTGTTTTATTCCACATTGTAATTACATGGCTGCTGGTAGATGAGCGTGTGACTGTAAAGTTAGGTTTATTTGTTTTTCCTTCATTTAGTGGAAATCAAGCATTCTTCCAGAGTAATTCTAAGATTTCAATAAGGAACATTCCTTTTTTCAGTCAGGAATGATGAAGGGACTCGTGCTAAGAAAGCTTAAATAACCAAAAACTTTAGTCATATATATATATGAAGTACACTTAGCATGATATGTCTGTATGAATAATATACCAAGCATTGGAGTCAGAAGTTTAACCTTGCCCATGAATCATTGATGTCATCTGTTGTACGCCAACTATTTCCAACTTTACCAGCCCATAATGCAGGGTCATCTACTCCCCTGTCAAAACCAAAACAAGAGGGCTAAAATCTCAATGTGACAGCGAACTAGGACAATCACACAAGCAAAGAAAGTACAAGGTTTACCATTCACAAAGTGAATAAAAAATTGTGTGTCCAGTTGAGTTTAGAGCATCACGCATCGGTGGATATCTGAAAAAGATCAGATCACATAAGATCAACCTAGAGGTAATTGATTATGATTATTTGGCAGTTAGATGACCCTGTGAAGGAGATAAAACCTTTCTTTTGGATTGATGCCCAAATTGAAACAGTTGTCATACTTCAAATAATCTACACCCTGAGGACATAAAACAAATCATTAACTTAAAATAACATTCCCTGTCAAAAATAAAGAAAAGAAAAACCATGTAATAACTAATGAAACCTCACATGTTGCAAGTGACTAGACACAGAATATGTATACTTCAGCAGGAAAGGGGCAATGAAGTGAATGCCCAACTAGTTTTAAAGCCCATTTGTTCCTATGATTCTTGATGAATTTTGTAGCAAGTAGAAGATCAATTAAACATTTTAAACAATGACTCATGAGTCAAGATGTTAGCCAATTCTACCATTTATTGTTCTTGAATTAATTATTTTTAATGACGGTTTGACTCCTCATTTACATACAATAGCAAAAAGCAGTTCAAATCCAATGCACAAACAAACACCCCCAAGAAAATTAAGAAGCATTTGATCACAAGGGACACAGAAACTCACCCAAGAAGCAAAAAGTTCTGCATCATCTTTTTCATGGAAAAGCGATCCCGGTCGAACTTGACATGTAAAAGCCCTATAAAAATGAGTTTGGTGAGTCTAGGAGTGAATGGAGACTGAAATAGCAGTAACACACTTTTGGTTTTAGAATAAGTGCCAATTTATTATGATCTAATTTCATGGCCTCCAAGCAAGTGCTGAAGAGAGTTCATCCTACCCAGCATCAGAATAAATGCCAAGCTTGAGGCCCGTCTCATGAACATAATCAGCAAGAGCTTTAATTCCCGATGGAAAGGTTTTTGGATCAGGGATCAGTTGACCCTACGAAAGAAAAGAAGTCATAATAAGAAACTTGGCATTATTAGCAACATCAAAACTTCATCAGTTCATTCCTTTCTTGTGCACAAAGTAGGATCATATTGACAGTAAACACATTCCTAGAAAGAAGAAAGTACTGATATTAGACTGGGACCAGGGTCTTCTTTTAATTATTAATTTCTGGTACCATTGAAGCAGAAATTCAAAATCTCACAGAAAAATGAAGGTAAAAGCAAAAAGATCAATAAAACTAGCAAACAGTAGTGAGTGTATCTTCTAAGAAAATATACATTTCTTCCCATGAAACATAAGATAGCTCATTGGGATCTCATCGAATTGTTGATCTTATAGCAGTTGCATAAAATTTCACATAAATCGCCGCAGAGGTATTTCTTTATAGCTACTTTTTTATTTAATAGATTTTGTTGAAGTGCAGAAGAATGCTTTATTAAGCTACACAGATAGAACTATAGCTTTCCTTTTGTTGTGGGTCTATTCTGCACAGCACGTGTTTTATCTTCTAAGAAGATAGAGATTTGTTCCCGTGAACCATAAGATAGCTCATAGACAAATTAGACCAATCAAGATTGGAAACAGAAGGAAAGAAAAAAAACAACTGACCTTCGAATCTCGTTTTGTGGAAGACCAGCAATCATCTGCATTGAATGAATTGAGATAAGTATATAACAGAATAAAATAAGTTCAGGAAAATAAGTGAAAATGCTGGATGAATACCTATGTTGACATACACATAACCCAACTCAGCCAAGCCGGTTGAAATAAGTGCATCAGCTGTTAAGCATGGAAGTGAACGTCAATATTTTTAGTGTAGTTTTCAACCAAAGAAGAAAGAGATGTGCACAATCTTTGGTATCCTTTAAAATCTGATTTTGAAACCCCATGGAGCTGTAATGGATAACACGTTCAAATATCTTTTGTACATGTAGGCATCAGTTTACACAAGCAAACTTTCACTAATTCAAGAAAGCAAAAGGAGTTTTAATGCATGATTGGTCTAATCTATTTTACAAAATGCAGGGTAACAGTATTAAAACAGATTTCTAATTTTTAACACACCAACCCAACCAGAGGAACAGTTTTCTATTTTTCACCAGTTATGCAGCACACGGAAATACTATGTTCCAAGTTCCTTGGAATTTGCTAGCAATTATCAGCACTCAACTGCAATTTTAGTCCCAACTTCTGATTCAAGTCAATTCTCATTAATAATCCTAACAAAGAAAGAACCATAAATGCAACTAATTTATATGAGCAAGCATCAGCATCGACAAAATGGAAAACAACAGGATGAGAACGGGAAAACAAAAGCACCTGTTTCCTTGATGACGGTTTCATTGATATTGCAGGCAAAGAAATTCCAGCTATTCCATCTGCAAAAACACCCACATCACATAACCATGCAAAATAAAAAACAAAATAAAATTTCACAAAATGACAGTTTTCCCGCTCGCATCAGTGAAGTAAATTACAGAGAAAAAGTCCCTCCTGATTATAAGCAAAACCCAAGACCTGTGCATCCCCCAGAAAACTAGATATCCAAAAAAATCCAACTCCCAAAACAATAAAAAATAAATAAATTAAAAAGTGAAGGAAAAAGGCGTTAGAGAGAGACCCCATCTGAGGAGTTCTAGCCAATCCATTATTGAGCTGGAAAATCCCATAATTTGAAGTAGAAAAAACGTTATTGAATGATCTGCTATACCCATAACTCCCTTCCTCATATCCCTGCAAAAGAGGCGCTATGCTCCCTGCCAATGCCACCTTAAGTACCCATGATAAACTTGAACCTAATAGAAACAATACAAAGTAACAAGTAATCTTCTTTCCCATTAATCTAATGTAATCAAACAAAATACTTTTCTATCAATCTTATGATCTTCTGGTTCTGTAACCAAAACAGAGAGGATGCTTGATTGACTGAATCACTTTGACTCGGACAGGACATAACACCCAAAGTGACGGGGATATGAAGAGCTTTCGGGAATAATCTATTTTATAATATAAAATAATAATTCATGGATAGACTTGTTGGATCGAATTTTTATATTTTATTAATATGACCTGTCTACGCTTGATATCTATCCATGAAAAATGCGATCTCTCCATCCAGGTTCCATCCAAAGTAGTGTTAGTACGTGACCTCACATCTCCTGGATGAATGCTCTCTTTTTATAGCATGTTGCCAATAATTAACGGTAAGCTGGTGTTGATAAGATAATTTGTTAATTGATCATCTTCAATCCGATCATTGATTCAATATGCTACACGTTAAGAAATTATAACTAGTAACATAATTTCCAGTGAATATATGCAACAATTTCACAAATTAAAATGGAGTGTGGAGTTCTAAATTTAACTTAAACATTTTAAGAATAAATAAAGATTAATACCAAAAACAAAATGAAAAAAAAAAGTATAGCAGAAAAATAAAGTTGTAAGCAAAAACTACAAGGAATGTGATAAGAAAAAGAAAAGAAAAGAAATAAATAGTAAAAAGTTATTAATAAATTATATATATCAGATTAGTCATTATCTTTAATTACTGAGTTGTCTATATATAATATTATAAAAATAAAATTTCATATAAATATAAAAGTTTATTCCTATACAAACTATTATGATATATAAAAACTATATAATCTCAATCCTAATATTTTTTTTTTTTTATTCACACATATTCTTTTGATAGATATATATGTTTGTGTCAATCAATAATATACACTAATTAACCTATTGAACACTCTTTTTTCTTTTCTTTTCTTTTCTTGCATAGGACTTGATTGTTAACCTTTAATATGAATCCTAATCTTTGGTTGATGGTTAATTTCATTATTTGTTAGTTGGTTGATGATTACTTTTAGTTTTCTTTACTAGTTTACTTGAAAATTAATAATAAAAAAATGTTTTTCTTAATCATACAATAAAAAAATGTATTTTTGGATATAAAAAAAATACCCTTCCTATTCTTTTATTTAAGATTCATGAATAAATATCAACTAACATTTTGTGTTTAAATTGATCTAAAACTCAACCACGAATAACATAGCAAATCAAGCACTATTCCTCCAAAATATATTAATCATGTTTCATTATCTAACATGTCAGTTAACTAAATAATTTTAAAATATTTTTTTTAAATTTTAGATAGGATGCTTAGAAATTAAGAGTTGCAATGTTAAGTTATAATTAATTCATAAGTTCTTTAATTAATACTTAACCCTTAATCATCTTAAATAAATCCCTAATTATTCTCTACAAAAAATTAAAGATTTTTAGAAAAAGAGAAACCTTAAGTTTACTTCTTTCTTCAAACACAAAATTGGCATCTTTAAGTTCTACATAATCAAAATATTCCTTTATCACTCGCTTCTAAAATTATATAAATTACATCTCAATATACATTATTTAATAATTAGTAACATTTTAGAAGATATGATAGAAAAATGTCTTGTTCTATATCAAAAATATTTTTTTATAAAAAGAAGATAATACATTTGCTTTAGATGTTGAGAGAGATAAAAAGAGGGAGGGAGAAACTTCATCTATAAGATAAGTATGTCAATCTTAATATATGAAAAAAAGTCTATCCTAACATAGCCTAGTGTTGCGGATGTTTACATTAACTAACAAAATATAATGCAACAACACTTTACGAGGAATGCAAATTCTAGAGGATCTTTAAAGTAATTTAATTGTTTAGGATATCTACTAAGCCAAATAATAAAGTGTTAGAAGTCTTGTTTATCTTTTAAACCAAGTTAAATAACATCTTCATATTCAGACAAGGAATGCACACCATTAATCTATACGATTTGGTTTTAATAAGAGGTTTATATTTAGGAGGTAAGGAGCTTTGTACCTTTACATAAATTCTTACAAATGAATTTAAAGACTTGTTAACAGGGACTTTAAAGTATAACACTCTAATAAAGATGTAAAAAAAATAAACCGATTTTCCCATTGAAAAAGAATATGTATCCTTCTTTCTTCTACTAGGTGTGTATGTTTCTAGGTTTAAAAAAAAATAATTAATGCCTATTTGAAGATAATAGAACCTTGGCTAAGAGTAGAATTATAACTTTAATACCTTTTGTTCTAAGCCATATAACATGGCATTAAAGAAATGCCAAGTTAGGAGTGAACATACTCTATCAAGGTGAATAGAAGCATTGTGGTAGGTTTAAGCATGAACAACAATCTATTTCTATGAATCCAATAGTGTTTAATCAATTTTATACCTATAGTTGGCTTATATAGGAGAACTTTTAATGAGAACCCCTTCTATAACTATCAATTTGGCTAAATAACCTCCCTTCATGAGAGTCTTTTTCATTAAATAGGAAGAATTTTGATTTATATTCAATAAAATCTGCTACTATTAACTATAATCTTGGCCTAATTATATAAAGTTAATTACCCTATAATTACACAAATATTTACAACTGTTTTCTTTACATAAATAATAAATATGTATATGAAATCTAATGATTTTACTAAAAAGAACTATGCTAACATCCCCTCTCAAATTGATGTTGGGTGATCAAGAAGCATCAATTTGCCAACTAGAAATTAATGGTGTTAACGAGTCATTGATTTGATAAACACATCAGCTATTTGAAGGTCAGTGGAGATACGTGGAAGAGAAATAACATGAGTATCCACAGATTCTCAAATAGAATGACAATCTACTTTGATATGCTTTGTACACTTATGAAAAACAGGAGTGGTAGCAATTTAAATAGCACTCATGTTGTCAGCATAAATAAGAGTAAGAGTAGCCTGGAGAAGTCCAATTTCTGCAAGCAGTCCACAAAGCCCAACAACATCAGAGTTGAAATGGTTTTATATTTAGACTCAGTCAAAGATTTAGAAACACGATCTTGTTTCTTACTCTTCTAAGATATTAAGGAATCACCAAGAAACATACACCAACCTAGACAGAGCGACGTGTATCAAGACAATCCGCCGAATCGACACCTCTAAAAGCAACAAAGCGAATAGAAGAACCAACAACATTCAATAAGCCACAGCTAAAAGAGCCAAGTAGATATCGAATGATATGACAAACAACTACCAAATGTAAATAACAGGGAGATTGCATAAATTGATTAACTTGTTGAACTATAAAAGAGATATCAGATCAAATAATAGTAAGATAATTCAAATTGCCAACTAATTGTTGATATAAAGTTGGATTAGATAGAAGATCCCTATCATCACGTCGAAACTTAACATTCACCTCGAAAGGAGTATCCATCAGAGAAGAATCTCAAAGACCATCCAAAGCAATCAAGTCCTCAGCATATTTATGTTGATGCATAAATTCACCAAAAGAAGAAGAATGAACTTCTCATTTAATTTGTCATTATCTTCTTGAACAACTTGAATATGACCATTAGGTTTGGTTTTCACTATAGACAACCAATTAACCCTAGAAAAATCCTTTCTAAACGAAGGAGTGTCTGTATTTATATTAATCTTGTTGGCATTACTTGGTGAAAATAAGGATATCATCGATAGTACAAAGTCCAACTTTCATATTAATTATGACCTAACCATGATAAGGATCTATTATGATTTCTTTATTGATGATATCATACCAATAACATTTGAATTATAAAACATAACCTTATGATAGATTAACTCAACTATGCAAAGTTATAAAACTAGTTTAGCTCATGATCCAGTCCAAGACATAAATTATGGGTTAACAGACCAACTCAAGTTGACCTGGATAAATTTAAAATGACATAGTTTTAATTTTATTTTTAATGAAACAATGCTTTTTAGGAAAGGTTAGGTAAATTAAGTCTCACTTGTTAATCTAATAAATTCTCAATCTATTTTTAAATTGTCAAATTAGTCTAATCCTTGCATCAGGTCCTAAATAGATAGGTCAACTACTCTTTTCAAATGTTGTCCTTATTAACATATAATTTTATTTAATTTTATAAGTCCATTTATTAACCAAAAGATACCTTCTATTATCAATTTTCTCTTGAGGTGATTATAAGCCATGGGGTGCCTTTCACAATCAAAATCATACAATTGTTTTATTTTAATTTTCTTCAAGTACAATAAATTTAGGAAGGATATTTTATATATAATTTAATAATTTTTTTTATGAGAATGGATATTTAAGATTTAAAAAATTAAACTCTACTAAAAAAACAATCTTAAAGGTTATACTACTTGGTTGTGCAGTGCCTGAATTTTGATTTCTTAAAGGGCGTTTGATTTGCTTTGCTAGAAGGGTGGTGCTGTTAGGACTTGGTTAACCAAAATGCACCACAAAAGTTGTAGATAACACAATAATCTTGTTTATTGCTATGTCTAGGCCGAGAAGCAGGAGAAACTTTTCGGCTTCTTTTTGTTCGAGGACCACACAAACAAAGCGAGTAATTAGTGATATTTTGCATTTTTTTTTGCATAAAAACAAAAGAAGAAGAAGAAATAAGAGAGAGGAGGGGTCAAACACCATGTTACAACTTAAAAACTACTGATAAATATTATGAAGAGTTTCTTGTATTGGTAATACCGTTTATAATTATGATATATTTTTTTCATCTTTTTTTATTTTTAAGTATAATTTTCTTGGTATGCATCATGAAAAAATTCAATCAATATATACTAAAGAATATAAAAAAAATCTTTTATTGATAAATATCATTGCCATTTAACAAAAAAAAATCTTCAATATTTCTATTTAAATTTATTAATTTTCTGATAACGATTTAAATATATTATCTCAATTCATACTATTTTGTATCTCGGTAACTTTCGCTAGTTTTTTTTTTTTTGTTTTTTTCCATAAGTTAACGTTTAATCTTGGCCAGTTAATTTACGATCTCTCTATTTATTGCAGTGTTAAGATTGGCCAGTTAATTTGGACGCATTAGACGCAAGGATGACGCCTGTAAATTGTCAAATGATCCAACATGCTAGTGCAAACTAAAGTCACAAGGCTGGTATATGCATGGCAAGTGGAGATCACTTTTCTTTACAAGACACGATGGCGAGGAATAAATCTTTCAGTGTCACTGGTCTAATTTGCCGCATTACCAAAAGTATATATAGAATATATGTAACCCTAAACTTACTTTCCAACAATTAGAAGAAAGACAACGACCCACCAAAATTCAACATTTTGTGGGGACAAATGAACATGGCGAATTGGTGATTGATCCCGATATTGACGTCTTTACTCTTAGTTTATGCTCTAATCCAGCAGCAAGGCATGGAATAATTTTCTTTTCTTTTTGGGATCAATGAAAAATGTTGCAAATCTCGTTTCACACTTGATTTAAATCATAGTTTTAATTCTATTCTAATTCAAAGCTTCATTCTATTCCAATTCTAACTCTAAAGAGTACTCCATGAATATGCATGGAACGAAAAGATTGCTGAGAGTAGAGCACGGTAAGCAACTCTGGCGAGTCCTGCCATGGTTATCACCATTTACAGATTAAATGGGGTCTCTTTTGTCTGGACAATAATGAATGAGTGTTAAATCCTGTCGGGAAAACTAGAAAATTAAAAGCCATAAGTGTACAAGTTTCAACCGATGTCACATGCGCCATGAAAGGTCCAAATACCAATTTATTTAGTATCTCCTCATTCACTCTCAAGCACCTGTGCACCTTGCACCTTCAATCAAGGGAGATCTATTATTGTTAATTAAGCTCGGACTTCATGGTACATTAATTTCACATGCCATGAAAGAAGGGGCAACTCGGTTTCGCATTATGATCATGAAGTGTGAAGACGAAGAATTCTATGAGCAATCACAAGAATTTCTGGTGTGAAAAAATGGGGTCGCGCATGTGTAAACCTAAATATATATGGTAAGGATGTTCTTTCACTTTCCAGATATAAAGTATATAACCCACGGTACCCATCACTTCATAATATGAGGACAACATCTTGGCTAGAGGGTTCACATTTTTGTATGTGACTGTACTAGCACCTTCTCAAGTCTTGCATTTGTTAGAATAATTAACACATATAGCTCTCTTATTGAGCTAAAGTTGATTGAAATAAATATTTACATGAAGATCATCGTCAAGAAGGCCTTCAAATTCAACGTCTTTCCGACAATCCTATATATTTATCATGGATAGCACTGAGGTCAAAAAACAGTCATGAGGTTTGTGAAGATGTAATATCTTTTCCCCACGTAAATATAATATAAATATTCAGTGCTCATTACCGAAAGGAAAAAAAAAAAAGTTCATGTTGACCCTACATTAATGAACTCGTAAACCTACTTTACTTTTCTAAAACTTATTTCACCATGAGAATGCCCTATAAATAATTCGGGTTGGTATTGTCTAACCTCCTTCAAAAGTGTTTCTCCTTGGTTTTAAAGATTATTAAGCTCAAGAAATGGCGAGGAGGGAGTTTATGTCCACTACTCAGGTGCTGATGGTTGTGTTTCTTGTATTTTTCATGTTTCAAAGCAAAGTGGCTTCCAGGATTGGCATGGGTTGTACTCTTGCTTGTCATGTTGATGAAGGAACAAGAACACAAGAGCATGCAGATACGGAAGATGATTCAGGAGATGAAAATGGACAAGGAGATTATGATTATTACAGAAGGTATGGTGATGTTCCAAGCCCAGGTATCGGTCACTGAAGGGAGAGTTGGGCTCTTCTATATCTCCTTGACGGTGTTTTTCTCCTTTTCCTTTTCTTTTGTCCATTATACATATGGTTTTATATCTGTTGATTTGGTTGAATCTCTGCTCCATCTTGTTCCTTGTATAGCTATATTATACTATTTTTTCTTCACCTGTTTTAATAAATATAAGAAATTTTATTAAGGATTTGGTCAAACTGCTGATTCGAGGTTATCCTCATGGCAAATCAATAGATTTCAGCCTAATTTTTATTGTGTTTTTTTTCTCAGTATTATAGTCAAGGGGTTCGTTCCATCGAGTCCACTTTTTGGAAACTCACTCTCTTTATATCTCTGGGGCATACCTGGTCTGCAATTGTGTGGACATATTCCTAAGAAAGTCCCTCGATTGTTTTCACAAGTGATCATGGCTTATGATAATTGCTCTTATTTTATTGCTTTTCTTTCCCTTAGAAAGGGAAAGCTACGGAATTTAGATCACCAGACTGCACGCTTCATGATGTGGTTTGCTTCTATGCAAGAATGAACATCATAAACCCTGCAATTTCTTTTCTTTTCTTTTCTTTTTCATTCCCCACAGGGAGCGATGAGCAGGGATAGTGCTCAAGGCAAATGGTATCGAATTAGATAGTAGACTCTCGCGTTGTTCTTAAAAAAACAGTAAACATGTGAGTGAATGCTGGTAAAAGGTGATTCAGGTGACAATTGAAGGTATTTGGAATTTGTTTCCTTTGATTTTGACGATGTCTTAATCATCTAGCCCATCTGGTCGTTAGCAAGTGTATGGTACTCAAGGATAGGGTCATTTGGTGAAACTTATCCACTTCTGATTTTTTACGTAAAAATATATTAAAATAATATTTTTTTATTTTTAAAAATTATTTTATATAAATAAATAATTTTAAATTAAAAATTAAAATTAAATATATATATATATATATAATTTTAATCACATTCCAAAACTTAAGACGATGAAGCAAACAAAACGACACTGTAGAGAGAAAAAGACACAAGAACAAGCATATGAGGTTAGCATGTGGTTCGAAGTACACCATGGAAAGGATAGATACGAGGAAATCCAAAATTATATCCATCTCATAGGGAATGTTTCTACCTCTTTTTTGAGGGGACATTTTGATGTGTTTTTTTTTTTTTTCAATTACGTCCTCATGAATCTCTTGCCTAAACAATCTTGACCATCCATCATACCCGGGTTATTTTCCGCCTTTAGATCTACTTGAACTAAGAAAATACAAAGTAAAAAACAAAAAATAAAAAAGAAGGAAAAATAAAGAAGAGAGAGATGGGGAAGAGAGAGAAAATTATAGGTGGCAAAATGTACCAGCCTTCACATAAAAGATCTTATCTCTAGGGAATGGATGGGCACACAAAATTGGACTATTTTATTATCAGAATTGGAAGATATATTGACTTGAAATTCTAGATTAAAAAATTCAAACTCGAATTTTTAAATCAATTGGTTGCTAAAAAATAATCTTTTGATCTTATATTTGCTCCTAATCAGTCTAGATAAGTGTTTGGATATGTTTCTTGATCGATGAACAGGAAATGAAAATTTGATTATTCTTGTCAGAATAAACAAATAAATAAAAATGTTAAACTTTGTTTATCAAATAAAAAAAGAAGGCAATAAACGGTATCTCATACATAGCACATCTTTACACTCCTTTCCTCCAGCATAGGCCTGCATGGTGGTACATGTTCATGTTCATGTGAATTTTAAATTTCATTAATTTATTTTATTATTTATTTATATATTATATACTATAATTAATTAATTAATTTTATAATGAAAAAAATAATTTATTTCTAGTTAAATATGGTTCAAGGTGACATGTCATAGATGTATTCTTTCATTATGTTTTTTTTTTTTAATATTGAATCAACGTCACTTTGTTTTTTCAAATTTTCAGCATAGATAAATCTAATAGGATGGATATATAGTTTTAATTATATATATATATGAAGAATATAATTTGTTGAAAATGTAAGCAAATAAAGAAAATAAATATGAATTGGATGGTAAACCTAATCACTAGATACAATATTTAAAATAGAAATTAATTCGAATAATAAAGTCAACCACGAAATGCAAATGAATGCAATGGAATTAAAATAAATAGGACTCCAAAGCCAACCAGTACTAGATGAAAATATAATTGAAATAAATTTGAATTATAAAAATAAATTTCTACATAAAATTGTTGAATTAAACTTACATATTGAGTATCCTTAAAAAATATTGGTATAAGAAAATGGGATTATAAATTTTGAAACTTTAGAAGAATGAAAACCTTGGAAGAGAATGCTTCCTTATATAGAAAAATTAGCTAGTAGAATGATAATATTTGTAAGCAAAAAAGAAAAAGTGTGGAACCCCCACAAGGACTAATTATACTAATTAGTATTCAAATTTTACCAAATATTAACTACTTATAAATAAAATTTAAATTTAAAAGAATTTATCACCTAAATGAAGCTAAGATATTTTACAAAAGTAAATTAAAAGAACAAAGAATTGACCACCTAAATTAAACTAAAGTGTTTGTTAAAACTAAATTTAAAAAAAAAACAAAGAAAGGTTGTAGAGATAATAACAATAAATCTAGAGGTTCTTATTTTATATAGCTATTCCCAAGCAATTTATTATTTCTTGTTAAAAAAAATCCAATTCTTCATGTTGATAAAAAAACAATTAATTATTCAATATTTTTTGTTGAATAATATTAGAAATATTCACATAATAATTAAACATATCTCTATGTAAATTAAAGTCTTTAAGATTCATTGAATTTTTTGTATTTTTTAATATAAAAATACACTAATTGTAATAAAGCAAGCAAGAAGTTTTTAATCATAAATTATTTCTTGATTTTATTATCATTCAATTGATTAAACAATAATTGGTTATAAAAAAATATAAGTAATAAGATAAAAAATAAACACTCAATAGAAAAAATCTAGAAATAAAATAATTGAGAATTTAAATTGTGTAATCAAATCAGACTTCATCAAAGTTCTAAAACAATAAAATTTATTTTATAATAAATTTAAGAGCAACTATATTTTTATTAAAATACATCATAATAAAATTAAAAAAAAAATTAATATAATATTCTTGAAAACTATCAATAAAACACTTTACCCTAACATGACTTCTTCTACAATATCTCTCTTTTTTCATTGTTTCTTCTCTTCTTTTCTTTCCTCCAAGTGAAAAATTATTTTTTCTTAGCAACTTTAGTTATGTGCTTGACCCTTTAATTCAAACTATATTTTCTCCATCATATAAACTTATTTTGAGAAAGTATAAACATCAACATAATAGAATTCTCTTTCTCTCTCTCCAGTAAAATTGTTTAATTTAGATATTTATAGAAAAATGTTATATTTGATTTATTGAGATATGTTTATATATGAAATTTCTAGTAAGGAAGTTTCTTGATTTTTACAATAGAAAATCTCACTTTCCTCTTCCCCTACTTTTCCAAAATGATGCACAAGTGAGCCTTACCTTTTTAAAGTAAATTTTCTTATTTAATTAGCTTTTAAATGGACTTCCCCAGCATCATGAGCCTTGAGCTCATTAGTATTAATATTTTGCTAGAATTCAAGAATTGATGCTAAATTTGTATTTTAAAACTCATGATTTCATGAATTTATTGCTTCATAGTTATAATTAAAAATAAATAAATGAAACTTATGTAAAACATAAATATTAAAGATAAGCTAGTATAAAACTAAATGTAAGAATATAGTAAAAATCATATAAAAATTAAAGATATCAAATACCCTCAAACTTTCTTATTAGTTATCCTCAACTTTCTTATTAGTTATCCTCAAACAAGAAAAAAGAAAAAAACAACTAAAAACTAGAATTGACTTAATTTATAAAGTTTTCCTATTCAAAGGTTGCCTTAAGTTTATAATCTAAATGATTCAATATCATATAAATCTAAAAGTTAATTTCTAACTTAATTATACCTCATTATCAACCCTTTTATTCATGCATATCTATCATTTTTACTTTATTATTAGCTTTTGGATGATCTTTTATGAAAATAAATAAATATAAAATTGATATTTTAATCTCTATAAGCTTGCTTTTCAAATCAATCTTCACTAATAAGTTTGTCTTAAGCTTATAGTGTCAAGTTAAAATGAGGACTACAAAGAAAGGATATGATTCAAACAAAGCAAGAGAACTTAATTTTAAACATAAATAAAGATACTCACTTTTAAAACATACACTACTTTTCAAACCTTTAAATCTCATAAAACACCTCTTTATTATATTTTCAGAAATTTATTTTTTTTAGAAATAAAATAATTTCCAAACACCTTGTTAACTTTAATTTTTTTGAAAAGTAAGGTAAGGAAATTAGTGTTTGAGGTCATATATATATATATGGAACAAGTTCTAGAGTTTGTTGAGATCAAATCAATCTCTACAGATAAGTTTGTCTTAGATTTATAGTGCCAAGCTAAGGTGAGGACTATAAAGAAAGGATAAAATTCAAACAAAGCAAGGAACTTAATTTTAAACATAAATAAACATGTTCACTTTTAATATATACACTACTCCTCAAACCTTTGAATTTCACAAAACCCCTCTTTATCATGCTTTCAGAGATTTCTCTTTTTTTTTTTTTCTTTTAGGAAATAAAATAACTTTCAAACACTTTGTAAATTTAAGTCATGGATAAACAAATAGACTTAAAAGATAAGGGTTTTTTTTTCCAAGAATTATAATCAATTTCAACCATATTCTTATTATAGGTCTTTTTATTTATCAAACCAATTTTGTTTTTTATTTTTATTTTTGGTGTTTCAAACATAAACACATTATTCTCAATATAAAAAAAAATGAAAAACAATGAGAAGGGTAAGAAATGCTCCTCTTATTACTAATTAAATGTTGGTCTTAAAAGTACAACTATATAATTCATTAAAGATCTTTTAAACTTATGCAGTCTAAAAAAAAAAGTTAAAAAGAAAAGAAAGAAAAATTAGATTGCTTTCTAAAAAGTGTTTTTATTTAAAATCTATAGTTAGATCATTCTCCAAGTTATCAAAAATAATTTTTTTATGATACAAAGATGAAAATTCCTTAGATGTCAAATAATTCAATTATTAAAATATTAAAAGACATCTCATGTTTTCTATAAATATTCTCAAGTCACTAATACACATCATATAAATTAACATTAACAAAGGTAAAGGAATCCTCGAAAATGAAAGTTCAATGAAATCCATATCGAAAAATCTTTGATCCACCAAAATGGTCACCCATTTTTAATGAATGGCAATATCAAAGCACACTCTTTGTCACTTCTTTGGGTACACATACCCTAATTATTTTGTATGTACAATGCAGATAAAGAAAAGTTTCATCTCAGCTCTAGCATTTTTATTATGGTGATTAACACCATTGACGCTGGATTAGATTTTTGAGCGACAATCACTACATGATTGATCATATTAGTCCTTTGTGAAAGAATTCTAAAAGTGAAACCTGTGTTTTGGAGGCGTGTTCTTCTCATGTCTTGAACATCCTTGTTGAATGACAGGTCTCAGGTGATGAATCTGAAGATTCTCCTAGTGTGAAAAGGATGGTTAGTATAACGCTTCCTGCCTTTTTGTTTTATCTTTATAGATAAGAATATGACTGTTTGTATTTCATGAATGAGAAAGGAAAAACAATGATTTTGCCTTCAATGTTTTATAATCTAGTTTAGTTTGTTTTAGTTTTAAATTTTAGTGCAACAAGACAGACTTTGAGAATTGTATGATTGCTCAGAAAAAAAGCATTCTATAGTGGTTTGAATTTATTGAGTTATGGAGTGTAGCTTGTTCATCCAATTTTGTTCGCCATCATTCTCTTCAAAGCATTATGTTGTTACCTCATGGTTTACCCATTGCTTTGCATCACTGTCAAATGAACACAACAATCAATTAATTATTGGCTAGTATTAAATTTTTATGAGATCTAAAGCCTTGTGTTCTAAAGGATAAAATGCAAAAAAATAAGCATGAGTTTTGCTCTGGATTTTCAGTACTGGGCCTCTTAGGCTTAACAAGATTCTAAACTCAATTTTTTGTAATTCAGTACATTATAGAATTGCATTTCCAATCCGTTGAGTTTGTTTGTAAAAGATCTCTTTCTGATGGATAGATCCAAATTATTAAATAATATGCACTTTACTATGTACAACTAAATGCAGATTTAAGAGTTACTGACATTTTTTTCCCTTTGCTAGAGGGAGGACCCCTCATTTTCACAGTACCTGGATCCTAAAAATAAAGGGCCTTGTTCAAGCCATGTTATTCTCCCAGACGTTGATAGAGATTCTCATTAACAAACTGATTTTTTAACCAATCTCGTAGAATAGTTTTTGATTCTGCCTACTTTACATGTTATAGACACACTTCCATGAGATACCATGTGTGGTGCTTATGTAATTTATCATTCCTTTGCCAAATTTCTTGTTGAAACTGCTCTGTTTGTTGTCTCCACATGATATCTGATTTGCAACATGTAGTTACATTAGTTCCCTTCTTTTTTTTTGGTGCAGGTGCCACGCCTCCATTGTGTTGTTATTCATTGGAAACTCAGTCTATGACTTTCTGCAGAACTCCCCTCCGACAAAGGTGATTTATATAGAACTTGCTCTCATTTGAATGATTGATATAATTGCCTATATGTTTTTTCTCTGTTGTACTTCATGGGATTCTTGTGTATTTCCAATCATACTATATTATACCATTGTAGACATGTTCTGAACCATGCTTGTCTTTGATCCTACAGCCAAAACCCCATCTAGTCAAAGAGGCAAGGGAAGCTCTGTTGAGGCATCTCACATCTATTCTTGGCAATGATGGGGTTGCAGCTCATTTCATGTTGTTGCATCTTCTGTCTAGGGTAAATGATTTTCTTTCATTCTCACGGTTTCAGTTATAGTTCATCTATGTTGAATCCACTTCTTTATTGTTTTCCATGTCTTTTGTGGACCTATTCTCTTCCTATGTCTGGTAATTCTTGCCTGTAAAGTAATGAGTTTTCTTAAGCAGGTACATGCCAGAGCAGATAATGTTGCTGTTGGGAAGCTTTCTTTGAACCTTACTTGTATTAGCAAAAAGATGGCATCTATATTCAGCACTAAACCAAGTATTGTCATCAAGAAAATGCATACCTCTGACTGTGGAATATCTCAACACAACTTCTCTTGCTCCCAAAATGGATTATCAAATAAATAGGTAGTGAATTTGTAAATTTTGCTTCTGCAAATCTGTTGTCCTTAACATAGTATATTAAATTGGAACCACTAATCTCTAGAATGTCCCGTTTGATTATTTCTACCCTTCTCCTAGGAGGGTGACTTCCTGTTGTAATCATTTGTTTGGATTAAAAGGCATACTCATAATATGTTAGCTTAACTGGTGATGCATGAATGTCAAAAACTATTTTTGTTTTTTGCCCACGATAGGAGCAAATCGAGAAAATTTTTATGTTTATTTTCAATAATACTACTGTTTAGTCTCGTATCACTTGCACTTTACTGGGAGTAATGAGGTGACTCTCTATTAAGAAACTATTTTGTCTGAGGTTGAGTATGCTTTTAAGTATTATAAGATGGAGATGTCCAAATGCTAATGTTGTCTAAGGGGAAATCAAACATCTTGCCAGCTGATATAATTATGCCATTCCAGCCTTCTTTGGCAGTTTCCTCAGAAATTGTGCCTGCAGAAGTCCTGGAAGCTTGGAGATGGTACTTGGCTACTGTTAGATCTATCCCTCATTGGATCGAGTCAGAATTGGATAAAAATTACGTTTGAGTATTTGATTAGATTTTTTTAGTTCAATTTGATTTAATTATATGTTTTATTAAATTTGTAATTAAATTTAAAAATTAATTTAGATTATAATTATAAGAATTAATTAAGTACAGAAAGTTAATTAGTCAAATTAATTTTATTAATAATTTAATTGATGAGAAATTTAAATTTAATATCCTAATTAAGTTTTAATTGAAAAGATTTTAATTTCAGAGAACAAGATTTAATTTTTATAAACTTCAATTGGATGAAACCAAAGGTAAAATTACAAGAAAATCAAAATTCAGGACCAATTAAGAGTTAAATTGAAGAAATTCAAGATTGAGAACTTTTTCACAGAAAACATTGAATTCAAGATTCAAGTTGAGTTAAACCAAAGTCGGGAGCCAAATTCTATTGAAAGTAGGGGTAAGATTGAGGAAATTATAAGCTTGAAGGTCAATTGAGGATGAATTGAAAATATCTAAGATTAAAAACCATATTGAAAAACATGCTAAAATCAAAGGGCTCTTTTGAAACTTTCCGTGGGTAAAATTGAATTGATTCCTAAAATTAAGATGAATTGGGGATTTAATTGAACAAATTCAAAAGATTAAGAGCTTAAATTGAAAAAAATAAAACCCTAATTAATCTAGGGTAATCAACACGACATCATTTTATTTAAATAAAATAGTGTATTTTGATCAAAATTACACCATTTGTTTAGTCATGAAAAAATAATAATAAGAGGGTCATTATTGATCTTCTTCTCTTAAAAAGCCATGAGAAGGTCTAATTCTATTGCCACCTTTCAAGTTTAAAATCCTTCTCATCTTTACCCCCACACCAAATAAGAAACACATGTTCTTTATTTTAAGCCTAAAACCCTTCTCATCTTTACCTCTACACCAAATAAAAAACACATCTTCCTAATTTTTGAAACACATCTTCCTCATTTCTTGATAAAGTACTCCTAACCAGACAAAACAAAGGCTCTTTGCGGCCTAAAGGTGTTACTATAAGACCTAAAACCCACACCCAAATCATTCTTGCCTGCCAAAACTAATAAAAATCAGCCAATATACTCCCTTTATCAACTCTTAAATACTAAAAGGCTGATCCTCAACCTCAATGAATGACTAAGACTCATTCCTCTATATTTGTTTAATTAAATGTATATTATTTATACTTAAGAATGTGAAAAATAACCAATAAAACAATGTTGGAAGGTGTTTATAGTTCATGTAGGAGATATGGACTTTGCTTGTTATTTTACTTTTGATTTTATGTTTCTTGTTGTTTTTATTGTTCAAGCAAGTTGTGTTGAGTATGCTTAATCTAGGGTTGATAAGTTTAGGCTATTTTCTAGCTTCCTAAGGCTTGTTTTTAGGCTAAACTCTTGCCGGGTAGTTTTACATTATTCTTAGTTTTTAGGTTGACATTCATTAGATGAACATTGCATTGAGGTTTTGATTTACATTTTTTTTTTATTATTTATTAGCTCTTACATATGCAAGTATGCTTGTTGATCACTAATCTAGAATCTAAAAGGCTTAAAAACATTAAAATCTTGGTATTTGATCGTGGATTCTTTGTTTTTGTATTTTTTTATCAAATCAAATAATTATAACATTTGGTTGTTTGTTGTGTTAATCCAAACTCAAAATCTTGTTTGAGAGTTGTTTTTACATGTTTAAGTACCCTCAATTTGGTATGAAATGAAATTCATGTTGTTGGGTTTTTCAATATGTTGTTTATGAATTTCTAGGAAAAACCTTTAGTTTGATCTTCATTTGTTTTGTTTTATTTTCAGGTTGTGTTTTTGTTCTTGTGCCTCGAGCCATGAATCCCAACTCACGTGGTTAGGTTGAGCCAACCCCTTCTAAGTTATGTTTCTAGGCTTGGGCTAGCAAGCTCATCCTATGTGGCTAGGTTAAGCTCATTTTGGCCATAAAGTTGTGTTTGGCGAGCCTAGTTTTTACCACATAAAAAATGCTTTTGTTTTTAAATTGTTATTTGAAAAATACAAAAATATGTCTTGTTTTTTACAATTTTACCTAATATTGAGTTGTAGATTTAAATGTAAGATACTGACAAGGTATTAAAAATATTTATTTATTTTAATTTAAAAGAAAATCAAAAAATTTCAAAACAAATTCCTCATTTCAATATGTATATTTGCATGCATACAACCAAATTCTAAAAGCTTTTCATGTATATTTTTTATAAAAAAACCTATAATTATATTTTTATTATGTTTTTTTAAATAAAAAAATAGGTATTATAACAATTTAATGGTCATCCATTATGATTTGATCAAAATTTAAAAAATATCATAAAAATTAATTAGTTTAATTAATATTTAGGGTATGAACTTTACAATATAATGTATACTCTCGATATTAAATTAAATTAATTAATACCAAGAAATATTAAAAATTAGTTGTATATTTTATTATTTGAGGATATAAAATTACACTATAAAGTAGACCCTTAGATATTAAAGTTACTAAGTAGGAAATAAATGTAATGCTAAAATTTAGGTTCTAGAATGGTTAGGATTTAGCCTAATAAATTAGGGATTTCCTCACAAAACGAGGTCTGTCTTGAACCTTAGATAAATTAATGGATAGAAACATGATCTAGAAAAACAATCAATCAATAATACAACTTATCATAGTTAAGGTATACTAGGGGTGATATGTCTTTTCCTTGCACAACTAGTACTTTTACCTAAACTCTCGTAGATCTTTAGGGTTTTTAGTGACCATGACACTAGATAGCAACTCTTTCGAAATCATAATTTTATGATAAATCCCAAAAACCCTTTAATCTATGAAAGAAACCCGTCATTCAAAATCATGCATGCCATAAGAAAATGGCAACTCCACTAGGAAGATCTCTAGTTGTAATATGTTGTGTTGATTGTTTTCTTGTTTTGTGCTTTATTTATTTTATTTGTGTGTGTGATTTAATTTTAGCATGTATGTTTTACTTATTGTTCATGCATGAGCACTTCAGATATCGATTAATACCTTTATGTATTTTAATTATGAGCATAAACCTAATTCTAGATTAGGTGAGGGAATATCAGTTTGCTTCATGACTTTTAGTTAAGGTTTAGATTTGTAAGACATATAACTATAAGCTAAGAGTTTACTTGATAACAACCATTATTTATAAACCCCTTTACTGCCTTCATGAAAGATCGTCACTAAGCAGATCGTAGATCCTCTTAAGACTAGGTAGTTAGATTACCCTTCATGTAATGGCTAGAACAGGCCTTTAGAATATTGACCTCCTAATAATTCATTTTCATTAAGGTAGGCTTGATAAAAAAAAATCTTAAACTCTGTTGGATTTATTCAAGCTAAAATCATTACTTCTATGATCTTTTTCATCTAAGATGATGTGTTAGCCCAACGACCAAAGCCAAAGAATTACCATATATAACTAAAATATATTATTTTGTTTGTCTTTATTAAATGAAAAAAAAAGGCTCAGACCCACTCTTTTGTATTGTACTACTCTCTAATATATATGGGATGTAACTAAGATGAGCAATTAGGAAAAGATTTTTTCATATTCATCAAACTATGGATTTTTGCTCATATTATATAGAAAAGTAATGGATTAGCTTTTTGAATAAACTAATCCATATTTGATATACATATGCATACACTTTCATCCATATATAAGCATACATGCATTCATGCTTTGAGGTTTTAAAAGTCATATGTGCATGTCTAGGTTGAAATATAGGTCCCCGAAAAGCTCAAATCCATATATAAGGATCAACTTTGACAAAGAAACATAGAAGATAAAGAATGCAATCGCCATGATGCCCATTTCCAAGAGGTCTTCAACTGCCTAGAGATTAACATGGCTCACATCACTGGTTTGCTCAAGAATATGCTAAAAAACATCTTTGGTAAAAGGCCCGTCCAATCGGCCTTTGACCTTTGCCCAAACTGAGATAACAATTCATCTTGAAGATAGAGTGGATGGACAACGTTAGGAACCCCGTATTTGTATAGTTAACAATACCTACACTTATAATTAATCTCATAAGATAAAATCTTATAATAAAATTTGTTATTATAAGATAACAGCGTTAAAAGCAACAATAAAGGCTATCAAGGGTATGGCATCGTATGATCCCATACAAGCCATAAAAATATGTCAAGTTCCAAACGTGGCTATACCAAAAACATTCTATGTACCTAAGTTCATAAAGTATATCAAAACTTAGTGCTCTAATGTTCACCTCAATTTTTATTACAATGAGATAGTTGAAGTAGTGCATGATAAAAAAAAAAATTATTGATACACTTCTTTTGAAACAGTTTAAGTGGGTAACACTAAGTTGGCATATAAGACTAGATAATATAAAGATTCAAAGATAGAAGGACCTTATGGATTCATCAAACAGTGCTAAATGCAATATGAATATTGCTCTTGATAGATCAAATATTTCTCTTCTAAAAAGAGAGATAAAGAGAACATGTGAGATTATATTAAATAATAAAAGGATTTGGTTGCACAAGTACATCCTTTAATTTAAGATAAAAAGATGATCACCTTATTTGCAAATAGACTCAAGTTGTGATTTTATGAGCATATGATAGGTACTTTAGCCAATAATTTACTAACGATATAGCCATGGTTGAGTGTATAAAGTAGGGGATAAGGAGTGGTAGAATCTCCTTACCCATCAAGAAAAAGGTCATTAAAAGGAAGAAGAAGAATATTGATTATATCAAAGGTGACTATAAAGGCAAAAGGAACTATTTCCAAAACTGCAATCCTCTAAATCATTTGTCCTAGATTGTCAACATTAACTTCAACTCACTTTTTTTAAATCATAAGTTATGAATCCTTAAGTAACCAAGTTAACAACCAGGTTGAAAACCAACCCAAAAAAATTACCACAAAACCCAAAAACAACCACTTTTGCTGCTGCTACCCTTGAGTGAAAAGTACCAAAAGGGAATTATTTAAGTTTTATCTTCTTTTCACGATTTAGATTTAGAAAATCCATACTTGCATTTAAGAAAATTTGAGGAGGTTGGAACACCTATAATGACTCAAATTGTAGCATGAACACTATCATATTAAAGAATTTTTTTTTCATTAAAAGAAAAAGGCTAAAACATGGCTATAAAATTTGAAACCAGGACTTATTCGTGCTTGGGATGAAATTTAACAATAATTTTTAAAGAAGTTTTTTTCATCTCATAGAACAAACTTTTTTAAAAGACAAATTACTACTTTCACTAAAAAATCAGGAGAAACATTTTACCAATATTAGGATAGGTATCGAGACTTGCTTAATACTTACCCTCATCATGGTTTTGAAACATGGAGATTGGTTTCATATTGTTATAAAGGGTTAATACCAAAAGATAGGCAAATGGTGGAATTGATGTGTAATGAAACTTTTAAAGATAAAGACCCTAATGAAACAATGGAGTACTCCGGTTTGTTAACTAAAAATGCTCAAAATTAGGACACCGTAGGTACTTATGAGGCACCGGGTAAAACTCAACTTCATATATGTAGTGGAGGTATATACAACTTTAGAAAAGATCATGACCTTCAAGCCAAATTTGCATTTTTAGCTAGAAAGGTCAAGGCACTAGAATTAAAATAGTTTCCAAAGGCCCAATCATAATCTATACTCGCAAACATACTACTATGGTTGGAGAAATCACCTAAATTTCAGTTGAAAGAATGATAATAATAATCATAAACTCCACAACCACCATTTCAAGCGACCATAATTTCCAAAATTCTTATAGATACACACCTTCTTATGCTCCACCTCCTAGAAAAAATCTTAAGGAAACATTGCATGTATTGATTGAAAAGTAAAAGACAATCAATACTCAACTTTTTCAAAGCATGATAGATTTTAAAGATACTCTTGCAAAATTGACATTTGCTCTCAATTTCTAAGAGAAAGGTAAGTTTCCATCTCAACCACAACAAAGTTCAAGGAAAAATACAATGCAAGTGTAAGTAGTTCTAGAAGTCAATACATGGATCAAGTCAAATCAGTCACTACTCTTCGTAGTGGTAAGGTTATTGAAAAATCCACTCTTGAACCTTGTGAGAATGATGATGAGTCAATCTTTAAGGGTAAGGAAAGGGTTGAATCTGAATATTATAAAGAATAGACTGATTGCTCGCCAACACTTTCATTTCCTCATGTCATGACCAAACAAATAAAAGTCAATCACAGCTTTGAAATCTTTGAAACTTTCAAATAGGTAAGGATCAATATACCTTTATAGGATGTTATTAAATATGGTTCTTTTTACGCTAAATTTTTAAAAGATTTGTGCACTGTGAAGAGAAAAATAAATGTGAAAAAGAAAGTCTTTTTAGCCAAACAAGTAAGTGTCATTCTCCAGAATAATAATGCTTATAAAAACCTTAGTTAACCTATAATTTCTTACTTTATTGGAAAATATAAAATTAAAAAAGCTTTACTTGATCTTGAAGCTAGTTTGAATTTACTTCCATATTTAGGTTTTCAAAGTTTCAATCTAGGTGAGTTAAAACCAACTTCTATAACTCTCTTACTTGCTGATAGATCTGTAAAAGTGCCTAGAAAAATAGTTAAAGATGTGTTAGTATAAGTCGATAAATTCATTTATCTTATGAATTTTATTGTCTTTGACACACAACCTATTGAAGCATGTAATTCATTTTCTATTATTTTAGGACATCCATTTCTTGCAACTTCTAATGCATTGATTAATTATGGGAATGGATTGATGAAGCTATCATTTGGAAACATGACAGTGGAGATCAATATTTTCAACATTTATAACAAACCTGGAGATGATATTGATTCACAGGAAGTAGATCTTGTTGATGAATTAATTTATAATCAATTTGAATCTACCATTAGTGAAATAGAGTTTGATGAATCTAAAAATTTACAAATGATTTATTTTTAGAAAGAGATCACAGATTAAAAAGGCATAGAAAATGTTAATGTGAATATTTTGTTAGAGTGATAATAGATTCAACATCAGATATCACACCAATCGATGATTACTTTCTTAACGAATCCTTACTTTCTCTTAGTTTAATACCTTGGTTTGCTGAAAATATCAATTTTCTTACTTTAGAATTTTTGTTAGCTCACTAGAGTACCGAAGATAGAAGAAATTTTTTGAGTGACGTGCAAAATTTTTATTAGGATGAACCATACTTATTCAAATATTATTCTGATCTAATATTTCAAAAATACATTCCCAATAATGAGGTAAGTAGTGTCATTAAATTTTATCATTCTAAGGCATGTAGGAGTAATTTCTCATCAAAAAAGACAATTGAAAAAATTTTACAATATAGATTTTGTTGGCCCACCACGTTCAAAGATACATATGTATTCTGCAAAGCTTGTGAAAATTATCAAACGTCAGGATTTATTTTAAAAACATAAAGAATTATTAGATAATCTTCTATTGACTTTTGAGATGTATCTTGGTAGAGATGTGCATTGTGTATTTCATGACTTATGACCTCATTTTCACAAAAAAAATACTCAATATAGTCTTGGGAATCTAACTAAAAAAGACCCTTTTTGCCAGTTTTTAAAAAAACTGGATGGGAAGCCTATCCCCAACCCATAAAGGGCGTTTAAGTCATTCTTAGATGTAAAACCAAAGAAAGATGTAAGCCACAATCAGAACAACCTTTATATATATATATATATATATATATATATATATATATATATATATATATATATATATATATATAAGAGAGTGAGACTCCAACTAGCATATATATAGGTGGTGTGTGACACGTCGAAAAGATTGTTATCTACTCCCAAGTGTAGGAGTGTCGAAGTAATAAATAACCTGGCAAGACCGGGATCGAACCATAGGGAGGTTAATTGTACAAATTATAAACAACAATAATAGTAACAATAACAACAACAATAATAATAGTAACAATATTAATACTAATAATACTAGTAGTAGTGGTAGTGGTGGTGGTGGTGGTGGTGGTGGTGGTGGTGGTGGTAGTAGTCGTAGTAGTAGTGGTGGTGGTGGTAGTAGTAGTAATAGTAGTAGTAAAGAAAAAGAAGAAAAAGAAGAAGAAGAAGAAAAGTTGATGAGAACTTTGAGATGGAAAATTAGTGTAAGGATTAAACAATGATAACAAACAATGTCAAGGTTAGAGGATCCATTAATAGTATGTCAAACAAGTATAGTATAAACTCTTATTATTCAATTAGATACCACACACAAAGAAAGTTTCAATCATATTATAGATTGTTAACATAATTACATTAGTCATCTTATTCAATTAATGCTAATACTTGTAAATCTGGTCAAGCATTCATGATTATAACTTATATTAACAACAAATCAAGTTCCTTTCATAGCTCAAGTGTTCGTTATACCATACAGTATGAGCTATGAAAGTGTCAAGCATTTGTTGTACCAAGTGTTATACAACATAAATCAAGATTAGTCATTTAACAAGCAAAGTATTAAAAAGTGAACAAGATAACAAATACAAAACATGTTAGTATCAAACATTAAAGTCCATAAACTTGATATTAAGGAAAGCAAAGCATAAACATTACAAAAAATACAAAGAGAGAAAGCAAGAACATGATCTTGATCTGAAAACGAAGATGCCTACATGCATGGCAAATGCCTCCTTTTATAGACCAAAATTGAGAACTATTGATTTGATGACTAATTAATGAGTGGGGGACCAACTCTTGACTTGGTGACAATCCTTATCTTCTCTTGTCTGCCCAAAACGTCATTAATAATGTCACAATTAGAGCCACTTAAACATAAAAGTTGTAGGAAATTGTCTCAGCTTTCTTGTGTAAACAATTTAGCTCATTTCAACTTCTAAAACTCCAGATATGGCCAAAATACTGAACAGTGCTCAGGCTGGAGGACAGATTCAGGCTTCTTTGTTGTTGCTACAATTTGGACTTGAAAATGACATTTTTAGATCTTGGGCTCCAAATGAAAGTTATAGGCCTATGTCTTACCTTTCTATCCATATAAAGTAGACCTAAATCTGAGATCTATAGCTCGAGATATGACCCAATTACCGAACAGTGTTCTAGTTTGGATTGCACCGACATCTCTTTTCTAAGTTTGGTCATCTCTTTCCCTTTGTAATTTAAGTCATTAACGTCATCAATCAATCCTTTCATTTATGTGATAGGCCTGCATTTAAAATCAACATTTACTACAAATTAAAGGTATCTTATATTATTAGATATATTATTATAAAACATGCTTTAGTTAAGGAGTTATTGATACTTCAAGTGCAAAATGATGATATAAAACCATGATAAAAATACACTTTTAAGTATTAATCACACCCCCCAACTAGCTTATTACTAGTCGTAAGTAATCAAAACGTTAAAATAGAAAAATAATTTGCAAATTCTACAAAGCAAGGTATTCATCATTTAACTTCCATTAATCTATCCAGATAAACAAACTCTCATTAAATTTATATATCTGCTTAATACCTCTTAACAAGATATTAATAAACCTTTCTTTTATACTCAATTTATCAACACATAATTATGGGGCTTTTTTTGGACAAAAATAAGATTTTTGTTCTAATGTTTAAGGTTAACTTTCTTAGATTGGGATTATTATTTTTTTGTCTTATATATATATATATATATATATATATATATATATATATATAACTTAAAATATCATACATCTTTAACCCATGTAACGAGCTTTCGGCTAATAACTCCCAGACCAATTGGTCTTAGGGCATTAGGTGTTGAGACACCCCTACAAACTTAATAACTCAGGTCGCAGATACTGATATGTAGATAGTACAATGTTTGATTCCCTTGAGCTTTTTTCCTCAACCCATGTAACAAGCATTGGGCTAATAGCTCCCAAGTCAATTGACTTTAGGGTATTAGGTGTTGAAACACCCCTTCGGGCTTAATTGCTTAGGTTAAGGAAGCTACGAAACCAAACTTATCTACATTTTTATTATTATTATTATTTAATTTTTTTTATTTTTTTTAATTATATACTATGCCTTTCCCTTAGTTTTTACCTTTAACAAAAGAACATAAATAATGTAATAATCCAAAATACAACCCACAATCATATATTAAAGTGTGTGTATGTAAATTAAGGTTTAAGAATACATGTTAAATAAGTATATGAGCAGAATTAAGTGATAACAATGCGAGAGTTTGTAAATCTGAATATTTCAAGAAGTATTATGATAGACCTTGTTACGAATGATTACTAAGATGCGTCTTAAGAGTCATAAAAAGTTCTCCTTACTCTGCCATCATAGTAACAACAATTTTGCACATATTTTATGAAATAGAAAACACAGTTTTTTTTTAGCTACTACCCTCTCCCCCCAACTAAAACGAGACATTGTCCTTAATGTTTATAAGTAGAAAAATAGAGTATAGAAGATATCACCTGAAATAACGAACATTGACAAACCTGAAACACACTGAAACAAATATAAAAAAACACAATAATAAAACCAAAAGACATAAAGATTCACAAATGAAAGCTCAAATTCAATCTAAGTTTTTTACGGCTTTCCTTAGTTGACCAATTTATACGACTCATGGAAGGATCAATTACAGGAATGAAAGATTGTAGTTGGTTAATTAATTGTTCAGCAGTACCAGCAGAGATTATGATTTGTCGTGCAGAAGATGTTAGAAATTCCTGTTCCACAACATGATCAAGAAAAGATAACAACTTATCATAATAACCATTAACATTTAACAAACCTATGGGTTTATGGTGAATGTGCAGTTGAGCCCAAGAGAAAATATGAAAGATCTCTTCCAATGTGCCTAGACCACCTCGTAAAGCAATAAAGGCATCAGCATAGTTAAACATTGCATTCATTCGAGCTCACATTGTGGAGACTTGAAGTTCCTCTCCAATTGTTTTCCTAATGATGTCCCCTTGTGCTAAAGCTTCAGGGACGACCCCCAAAACTTGACTACCTCCTAAGAATGCAGCTATTAACACACCTCTCATTAACCCAAGACTGTCTCCTTCATACACTAAATGAATCTTTCTCTCAACTAGCACTTGACCAAGATGATTTGCAGATTCTAAAAACTCCTTTTTTTTCCTAGGACTAGATCCACCAAAAACACAAATATTTCTTATATGATGACTTGAGGAACTTGCCATTTCTACACACTTTTGTATTTGTTGAATGTATGGGTTTAGTAGAAATGAAAAGAAGGAAGAGAGGATTTTATAGATAAAAAATTAAAAAGACAATCATACCACCTATATGCAAGCCAGCTAGAGTCTCACACACACACTCTCTCTCTCTTTTTATTTATTTATTTATTTATTTATTTACTTTTGAAAAAAAACATGTGTATGTACAGGTAGTTGTGATTATGGCTCACATCTTCTCTTGGTTTTACATCCAAGAACGGCTTAAATGCACTTTATGGGTCGGGGATAGGCTTCCCATCCAGTTTTCTTAAAAACTGGCAAACAGGGTCTTTTTTAGTCAGATTTTCAAGACTAAGTCGATCATGTTCTTTATAAAATAGTGGTCATAAATCATGAATTACACGATGCACATCTCCACTAGGATGCGTCTCAAGAGTCAATAGAAGATTATTTAAAGACTTCTTACTCAGGTCATCCTTAATGAATTATATTTTATCTTTATGGTTTATAGATACCATTCATAAAGAACGACGTTATGTATTACAAGTCCATCTAGCACATCAATGATAGACTTTCAGTCATTTTGTATGACGTTTCTTTGCAAAAGTGTTTTTACTTGTTCCAGGCATGTGTGAAATGAAGGAGTTGGACGACTCACCTGATAATCGGGTCTTTGCTTGAATCAACCAGCGAATATCTTCAAGAATTCCATGATTCATTAACAATCTCAATCTTGCACATCTAGCACGGTAAATTTTTGTAATTGCATTATGAGGCAGAGTAGGGAAGTACTTTTTCAATTTTTTAAGATTAGTGTCCATTGTCAAATGAGAATTGAAAGAGAGATTAAAAGAATTGCACAAATATATACACAAATATCAGTTATTGTAGGAAACTAAAAGAAACGACTTAAGTCACGGAGTACCGTTGTCCGCCATTTGACTGGGGTGAGAGAAACTAGCAAATATCACTGAAAAAAACACAAAAACAATATGAGAAAAAGAAAATAATCAACATTTATCTTCAAGATCATTCAAACCAGTTGATTCATTTTTACTAGAAAAATTATCAAAATAAGCTTTTAAACGATGTCTATTTTTCTTAAAAACATTGTCATTCATTGAATTCTTAATAACACAGGCCCCATAAGGATTGTTCCATCTTGATCTTAGCTCTCTAGGGAATGCATAGAGTTGAGAATTATAAAACAAAACTTTTTAACCAATATCAATTTTTTGACAATTTTCACAAGTTTTGCATAATGCATGCGTGTCCTTGAACATGGTAGGCTAATAAAATCTATTTTGAAAGATTTTTGTAGCTGTATTTTTTGACGAAAAATAACCCCCACATGCTTTAGAATGACAAAGTTTAATAACACTACTTACCTCATTGTCGGGAATGAATATTTGAAATATTTGATCAAGACAATATTTGAATAAGTTAGGGTTATCCCAATAAAAGTTCTTCACTTCGTTCAAAAACTTTTCTTTGTCTTGGGTACTCCAATCAGCTAGCAAATCTCCTAAAGCAAGAAAATTGATATTTTTATCATACTAAGGCATTGGACTAAGAGAAAGTAAGGATTTGTTAGGAAAGTAATCATCGATTGGTGTGATGTTAGATGTCGAATTTGTTATCACTTTTAACAAAAGATCCACATTAACATTTTCGGTGCATTTTTCATTCGTGATTTCTTTCTCAGAATAAATCATTTGCAAAACTTCAGATTCCTCCAACTTATTTTTACTTAAAGTAGATTCAAGTTGATCATAAACTAATTCGTCAATATGATCTACTTCTTGTAAATCATTATCATCCCAGGTTGCTTGCAAATGTTGAAAATATTCATCTCCAATGTCATGTTTCCAAATGATAGCTTCATCAGTCCATTTCTACAGTTAATCAATGCATTAGAAGTTGCAAAAAATGGACGTTCTAAAATAATAGAAAATGAATTACATATTTCAACAGGGTGTGTGTCCAAGACAATAAAATCCACAGGATAAATGAATTTATCGACTTGTACTAACACATCTTCAATTATTCCTTTAGGCACTTTTACAGATCTATCAGCAAGTAAAAGAGATATAGAAGTTGGTTTTAACTCACCTAGATTAAGACTTTCAAAAACTGAATATGGAAGTAAATTTACACTAGCTCCAAGATCAAGTAAAGCTCTTTCAATTTTATGTTCTCCAATAAAGCAAGAAATTATAGGACAACCAGGGTCTTTATATTTCAAAGCATTATTATTCTGAAGAATAACACCTACTTGTTCAACTAAAAAGGCTTTCTTTTTCACATTCAGTTTTCTCTTCACAGTGCATAAATCTTTCAAAAATTTAGCATAGGAAGGAACCTGTTTAATAGCATCCAGTAAAGGTACATTGATCCTTACCTGTTTGAAAATTTCAAAGATTTCAGAGTTGTGATTGACTTTCCTTTGTTTGGTCATGGCTTGAGGAAATGGAAGTGTTGGAGGAGAATCAGTCTTTTCTTTGTAATTTTTAGATTCAACCCCTTCCTTACCCTCAAAGATTGACTCATCATCTTTCTCATAAGATTTAAGAGTGAATTTTTCAATAACCTTACCACTGCGTAGAGTAGTGACTGATTTGACTTGATCCATGTGTTGGCTTCCAGTACTTGCATTTGCATTGTATTACCCCTTGGGATTTTGTTATGGTTGAGATGGAAACTTACCTTTCTCTTAAAAACTGAGAGCAAATGTTAATTTTACAAGAGTATCTTTAAAATCTATCATGTTTTGAGCAAGTTGAGTATTGATTGTCTCTTGCTTTTCAATGAATGCATGCAATGTTTCCTCAAGATTTCTTCTAGGAGGTGGAGCATAAGGAGGTGCATATCCATGAGAATTTTAGAAATTATGGTGTGCTTGAAATGATGTGATTAGTACTTAAAAGTGCATTTTTATCATGGTTTTATATCATCATTTTGCACTTGAAGTATCAATAACTCCTTAACTAAAATATGTTTTATAATAATGTATCTAATAATATAAGATACCTATAATTTGTGGTAAATGTCTATTTTTAATGCAGGCCTATCACATAAATGAAAGGATTGATTGATGACTTGAAGAACTTAAATTGCAAGGATAAAGAGATGGTCAAACTTAGAGAAGAGATGTCGGTGCAATCCAAACCAGAACACTGTTCGGTAATTGGGTCATATCTAGAGCTACAGATCTCAGATTTAGGTCCAATTTATATGGATGGAAAGGTAAGACATAGGCCTACAACTTTCATATGAAGCCCAAGATCTAAAAAGGCCATTATCAAGTCCAAATTGTAGCAACAACAAAGAAGCCCGAATCTGTCTTCCAGCCCGAGCACTATTCGGTATTTTGGCCATATCTGGAGTTCTAGAAGTCCAAATGAGCTGAATTTTTTACACACGAAAGCTGAGATAATTGCCTACAACTTTCATGTTTAAAACTGGCTCCAATTTTGACGTTATCAATGACGTTTTGGGCAGACAAGAGAAAATAAGGATTGTCACCAAGTCAAAAGTTAGCCACCCACTTATCAATTAGTCATCAAATCAATAGTTTCCAATTTTGGCCTATAAAAGGAGGCATTTGCCATGCATTTAGGCATCTTGGTTTCCAGATCAAGATCATGCTCTTCCTTTCTCTCTTTGTATTTTTTGTAATGTTTATGCTTTGCTTTCATTAATATTAAGTCTATGCCTTTCATTTCCTTTCCTTTATTTAGTTAACTTTTATGTTCTTATTTTGTTTATCTATTTTTCTTTCTTTCATTATGTCTAGCTAAGTTAATTATGTCAAGGTGAAAAGGTTACACTAATGGTGTGAGAATAAGTATAATGTAAACTTAATATGGACTTTAATGTTTGATACTAACATGTTTTATATTTGTTATCTTGTTCACTCTTTAATACTTTGCTTGTTAAATGACTAATCTTGATTTATGTTGTATAACACTTGGTACAACAAATGCTTGGCACTTTTATAGCCCATAATGTATGGTATAACCGACACCTGAGCTATGAAAGGAACTTGATTTGTTGTTAACATAAGTTATAATCATGAATGCTTGACGAGATTTACAAGTATTAGCATTAATTGAATAAGATGACTAATGTAATCATGTTAACAATATATAATCTGATTGGAACCTCCTTTGTGTGTGGTTTCCAATTCAATAATAAGAGTTTATACTATACTTGTTTGATATACCATTAGTGGAACCTCTAACCTTGACATTTGTTATTATTATTGTTTAATCCTTACATTAATTTTTCATCTCTAAGTTCTCACCATCATCATCTTCTTCTTCTTCTCTTTCTTTATTATTATTATTATTATTATTATTAGTACTACTACCACTATTATTATTATTATTATTATTATTACTATTGTTGTTGTTGTTATTGCTGTTTTATAATTGTTGTTTATAATTTGTACAATTAACCTCCTTGTGGTTCGACCCCGGTCTTGCCGGGTTATTTATTACTTCGACACTCCTGCACTTGGGAGAAAACATCAATCTTTTAGTCGTGTCAAGTTTTTGGCGCCGTTGCCGGGGAGGTAAGTCCTTGTATAAATTATAATATTTATTTTATTTTCTCTTTTCACTTTTCTTATATATAACTTTGTCTCTTTTATTTTGTTTCTCCTTATTTTGTTTTCTTCCTTCTTCTTTTGTTTTCTTCTTCCTTTTATTTTATTCCTACACGTGCATGAGAGTGTGGTCACGTATATCAAGTGGTAGACTTTGTAGGATATCCTCATCATTTTCAGAAAATATGGCTGAAAAAGATAATCAATCACTTCATAATGAAAATAATGAGAATAACCGTGCTAGAACACTTAGAGACCACATGAATCCCACAAGAACAAGTGCACCATCATGCATAGTTTTTCCTCCTGATGCATCTCATTTTAATTTTAAGCCAGGTATTATTCAACTTTTACCATCTTTTCATGGTTTGGAATTGGAAAATCCATACTTGCATTTAAGAGAATTTGAGGAGGTCTGCAACACATATAATAACTTAAATTGTAGCATGAACACCATCAGATTAAAGCTTTTTCCTTTTTCATTAAAAGATAAAGCTAAAACATGGCTACAAAATTTGAGACCAGGATCCATTCGTGCTTGGGATGAAATGCAACAACAATTTTTAAAGAAGTTTTTCCCATCTCATAGAACAAACTCTTTCAAGAGACAAATCACCACTTTCACTCAAAAACCAGGAGAAACATTTTACAAATGTTGGGATAGGTATCGAGACTTGCTTAGTACTTGCCCTCATCATGGTTTTGAAACATGGAGATTGGTTTCACATTTCTATGAAGGGTTAACACCTAAAGATAGGCAAATGGTTGAATTGATGTGCAATGGAACTTTTGAAGATAAAGACCCTGATGAAGCAATGGAGTACTTAGACTTGTTAGCTGAAAATGCTCAAAATTAGGACACCGCGGGTACTTATGAGGCACTGAGTAAAACTCAACCTCATATATCTAGTGGAGGTATGTACACCCTTAGGGAAGATCATAACCTTCAAGCCAAGTTTGCATCTTTAGCTAGAAAAGTCGAGGCACTAGAATTAAAAAAGAGTGGTCAATTAAAATCTATTGAAAACATTGTGTGTCAAATCTGTGAAACAAATGAACACTCAACCAACGATTGTCCAACCTTGCCTTCTTTTAAGGAATGTCTCCATGAGCAAGCCCATGCTTTAAACAGTTTCCAAAGGCCTAACCATAACCCATACTCCCAAACATACAACCCTGGTTGGAGAAATCACCCAAATTTCAATTGGAAGAGTGAGAACAACAATGCACAAACTTCACAACCACCATTTCAAGCACACCATAATTTCCAAAATTCTCATGGATATGCACCTTCTTATGCTCCACCTCCTAGAAGAAATCTTGAGGAAACATTGCATGCATTCATTGAAAAGCAAGAGACAATCAATATTCAACTTGCTCAAAACATGACAGATTTTAAAGATACTCTTGCAAAATTAACATCTGCTCTCAGTTTCCAAGAGAAAGGTAAGTTTCCATCTCAACCACAACAAAATCCCAAGGGGCAATACAATGCAAATGCAAGTAGCTCCGGAAGCCAACATATGGATCAAGTCAAATCAGTCACTACTCTGCGCAGTGGTAAGGTTATTGAAAAACCCTCTCTTGAACCTTATGAGAAAGATGATGAGTCAATCTCTGAGGGTAAGGAAGGGGATGAATCTGAAAATTGCAAAGAAACGACTGATTCACCGCCAGCACTTTCATTTCCTCAAGCCATGACCAAACAAAGGAAAGTTAATCACAACTCTGAAATTTTTGAAATTTTCAAACAGGTAAGGATCAATATACCATTGTTGGATGCTATTAAACAGGTTCCTTCCTATGCTAAATTTTTGAAAGATCTCTGCACTGTGAAGAGGAAACTGAATGTGAAAAAGAAAGCCTTTCTAGCCGAACAAGTAAGTGCTATTCTTCAAAACAATAATGCTTTGAAATATAAAGACCCTGGTTGTCCTACAATTTCTTGCTTTATTGGAGAACAGAAAATTGAAAGAGCGTTACTTGATCTTGGTGCTAGTGTGAATTTACTTCCATATTCAGTTTTTCAGAGTCTCAATCTAGGTGAGTTAAAACCAACTTCTATAACTCTTTTACTTGCCGATAGATCTATAAAAGTGCCTAGAGGAATAATTGAAGATGTGTTAGTACAAGTCGATAAATTCATTTATCCTGTGGATTTTATTGTCTTGGACACACAACCTGTTGAAGCATGTAATTCATTTCCTGTTATTTTAGGACGTCCGTTTCTTGCAACGTCTAACGCATTGATTAATTGTAGGAATGGACTAATGAAGCTATCATTTGGAAACATGACATTGGAGATGAATATTTTCAACATTTGCAAGCAACCTAGAGATGATAATGATTTACAGGAAGTGGACTTTACTGAAAAATTAATTCATGATCAATTTCCAACCACTTCCAATGAAATTGAGATTGATGAATCTGATGATTTGAAAATGATTTATTTTCAGGAAGAATCAAAGACAAGTAATTGGAGGCCACAAATTGAGGAATTGCCACCACGATCAATTAAGTCCATACCTTCAAGTGTTCAACCACCAAAACCTGAATTGAAGTCGTTGCCATCCAATCTCAAATACTCATTTTTGGGAGAAAATGAAACTTTTCCGGTAATAATCTCTTCCAAACTTAATGCACATCAAAAAGGTAAGTTATTACAAACTCTGAAAATGCACAAAAAAGCATTAGGATGAACCATAGCTGATATAAAAGGAATTAGTCCTTTGATTTGTACACACAGAATTTATTTAGAGGAAAATGCTAAACCCTCTAGAGAAATGCAACGAAGGCTAAATCCTAATATGAAAGAAGTAGTGAAAAATGAAGTCATTAAGCTTCTAGATAATGAAATCATTTATCCTATTTCTGACAGCAAATGGGTAAGTCCTACCCAAGTTGTACCTAAGAAGTCTGGAGTCACTGTGATAACAAATGAGAATAATGAGTTAATTCCCACTAGAACTGTTACTGGTTGGCGCATGTGCATTGACTATAGGAAACTTAATTCAATGACTAGAAAAGATCATTTTCCCTTACATTTCATGGATCAAATCCTAGAAAGAGTTGCAGGTCATGAATTTTATTGTTTCCTAAATGGCTATTCGGGTTACAACCAAATTGAAATTGCATTGGAAGATCAAGAGAAGACTACTTTCACATGTCCATTTGGTACTTTTGCATATCGAAGGATGCCTTTTGGATTATGTAATGCACCAGCCACATTTCAAAGATGCATGCTTAGTATATTTAGCGATATGGTTGAACATTTTCTTGAGATTTTCATGGATGATTTTTCTGTTTTTGGCGATTCATTTGATGATTGTTTGACTAATTTAGGAAAGGTTTTAACCAGGTGTGAAGAGAAGAATCTTGTGCTGAATTGGGAAAAATGTCATTTTATGGTAACAAACGGCATTGTACTTGGTCACATTGTTTCATCAAAAGAAATTGAGGTTGACAAATCTAAAATCGAGTTAATTGCAAACTTGCTAACCCCAAAATCTCTTAAAGATGTTAGATCATTCCTGGGACATGCTGGTTTTTATAGAAGGTTCATCAAAGATTTTAGTGTAATATCTAAGCCTTTAAGTAACCTTCTAACAAAGGATACTATTTTTGAATGGACTGAACATTGTGAAGAAGCCTTTGTTAAACTTAAAAACTTGCTTACTTGTGCTCCTATCATTCAACCTCCCGATTGGTCATTACCTTTTGAAATAATGTGTGATGCTAGTGATTATGCCGTAGGTGCTGTTTTGGGACAAAGAAAAGATAAGAAACCTTATGTAATTTACTATGCAAGTAAAACTTTAAATAGTGCTCAAATGAATTATACCACCACTGAAAAAGAATTACTTGCAGTAGTATTTGCATGTGAAAAATTCAGATCTTATCTTGTTGGCTCACCTGTTGTTGTTTTTAGTGATCATGCAGCATTGAAATATCTTCTTTCTAAGAAAGATTCCAAGGCTAGATTGGTGCGGTGGATTTTATTACTTCAAGAATTTGATATCACAATCAAAGATAAGAAAGGCAGCGAAAATGTTGTCGCAGATCACTTGTCAAGATTGACAACAGATTCGAAAACTGACATCACACCAATCGATGACTACTTTCCTGATGAATCTTTACTTTCTGTCTCTACAATGTCTTGGTTTGCTAATATTGTCAATTTTCTTGTTTCAGGACAATTGTTAGCTCGTTGGAGTACCCAAGATAAAAGAAAGTTTTTGAATGAAGTGAAGAACTTTTATTGGGATGATCCTTATTTATTCAAATATTGTCCTGATCAAATATTTCGAAGATGCATTCCTGACAATGAGGTAAGTAGTGTCATTAAATTTTGTCATTCTGAGGCATGTGAGGGCCATTTCTCATCAAGAAAGACAACTGCAAAAATCTTACAAAGTGGATTTTACTGGCCCACCATGTTCAAAGACTCACATGCATTCTGCAAGTCTTGTGAAAATTGTCAAAAGTTGGGATCTATTTCAAAACGTCACATGATGCCTTTAAACCCTATTATTGTCATTGAGATCTTTGACTGTTGGGGTATAGATTTCATGGGCCCATTCCCTCCATCATTTGGTTTCTTATACATATTAGTCGTAGTAGATTATGTTTCAAAATGGATAGAGGCAATTCCAAGTCGAAACAATGATCACAAAACAATGATAAAGTTTTTGAAAGAAAATATTTTGAGTCGATTTGGAGTCCCTCGAGCCATAATAAGTGATGGTGGAAAACATTTCTGCAACAAGCCATTTGAGTCTTTAATGAAGAAATATGAAATCATATACAAAGTTGCCACCCCTTATCACCCTCAAACAAGTGGGCAAGTAGAGCTTGCTAATAGGGAGATCAAACATATTTTGGAGAAAACAGTGAACCCTAATAGGAAAGACTGGTCTTTAAGACTTAATGATGCACTTTGGGCTTATCGAACTGCTTATAAAACATCATTAGGTATGTCACCTTATAGACTAGTCTATGGAAAACCTTGTCACTTGCCTGTGGAACTTGAACATAAAGCTTATTGGGATATTAAAGCTTTCAATTCAAATCTGGATGATGCTAGTCAACTGCGAAAATTACAAATAAATGAGCTTGAGGAAATAAGAAATGATGCATATGAAAATTCAAGAATTCATAAAGCAAGAATAAAAGAATTTCATGACAAGAAAATACAGAGAAAAACATTCAATGTTGGTCAAAAAGTCTTGCTTTATAATTCTCGACTGCATTTATTTCCTGGAAAATTAAGATCAAGATGGAGCGGTCCTTTTATTGTGAAACATATATATCCATATGGGGCCTATGACATCGAGAATCCAAAGAATGACAATGTTTTCAAGGTAAATGGACATCGTCTGAAAGTTTACTTTGATAATTTTTCAGTTGAACATAACTCTATTGAATTGGGTGATCCTGTATATAAAGATTGATTTTATTTTATTTTATTTTATTTTATTTTTGTTTCTTTTTGAGTGATTTTTGCAAGTTTCTTTCACCCCGGTCAAATGGCGGATAACGGTACTCCGTGACTTAAGTCGGTTCTTTCAGTTTCCCATAATTACTGATATCTGTGTATATATCTATGCAATTCTTTGAATCTCTCTTCCAATTCTCATTTGAAAATGGACACTAATCTTGAAAAATTGAAAAAGTATTTTCCCGCTTTGCCTCAGAATGCGATTACAAAAATTTACCGTGCCAGATGTGCAAGATTGAGATTGTTAATGAATCATGGAATTCCTGAAGATATTCGCTGGTTGATTGAAGCAAAGGTCCGATTATCAGGTGAGTCCTCTAATTTCTTTATTTCACACATGCTTGGAATAGGTAAAAGCACTTTTGCAAAGAAGTGTCATGCAAAACGACTAGAAGTCTGTCATCGATGTGCTAGATGGACTTGTAATACACAATGTCGTTCTTTAGGAATGGTATCTATAAACCGTGAAGATAAAATACAATTCATTAAGGATGGCCTGAGTAAGGAGTCTTTAGATAATCTTCTATTGACTCTTGAGACGCATCCCAGTGGAGATGTGCATCGTGCAATTCATGATTTATGGCCACTATTTCATAAAGAACATGATCGACTTAGTCTTGGGAATCTGACTAAAAAAGACCCTGTTTGCCAGTTTTTAAGAAAACTAGATGGGAAGTCTATCCTCGACCCATAGAGGGCGTTTAAGCCGTTCTTGGACGTAAAACCAAGGGAAGATGTGAACCACAATCACAACTACTTGTACATACACATGTTTTTTTCAAAAGTAAATAAATAAATAAATAAATAAAGAGAGAGAGAGAGAGAGTGTGAGACTCCAGCTGGCCTACATATAGATGTTATGATTGCCTTTCTAATTTCTCATCTATAAAACCCTCTTTTCCTTCCTTTCATTTCTACTCAACCCATACATTCAACAAATACAGAAGTGTGTAGAAATGGCAAGTTCCTCAAGTCATCAAATAAGAAATATTTGTGTTTTCGGTGGATCTAGTCCTGGGAAAGAAAAGGAGTTTTTAGAATCAACAAATCATCTTGGTCAGGTGCTAGCTGCGAGAAAGATTCATTTAGTATATGGGGGAGGTAGTCTTGGGTTAATGGGAGGTGTGTCAATAGCTGCATTTTTAGGAGGTAGTCAAGTTTTAGGAGTCGTCCCTGAAGCTTTGGCACAAAGGGACATCATTGGAAAAACAATTGGAGAGGAACTTCAGGTCTCTACAATGTCGGCTCGAATGAATGCGATGTTTAACCATGCTGATGCTTTCATTGCTTTACCAGGTGGTCTAGACACATTGGAAGAGATCTTTCATATTTCCTCTTGGGCTCAATTGCACATTCACCATAAACCCATTGGTTTGTTAAATGTTAATGGTTATTATGATAAGTTGTTGTCTTTTCTTGATCATGCTGTGGAACAGGAATTTCTAACATCTTTTGCACGCCAAATCATAATCTCTGCTACTACTGCTGAACAATTGATTGACCAACTACAATCTTTCACTCCTGTGATTGATCCTTCCATGAGTCGCATAAATTGGTCATCTACGGGAAGCTGTAAAAAGCTTAGATTGGATTTGAGCCTTCATTTGTGAATTTTTGTGTCTTTTGGTTTTATTATTGTGTTTTGTTATTTCTTATTTTTATTTCAGTGTGTTTCAGGTTTTGTCAGTGTTTGTTATTTCAGGTGATATCTTCTATACTCTATCTTTCTACCTTAAAACATTGAGGCCAATGTCTCGTTTTGGTTGGGGGGAGAGGGTAGTAGTTGATAAAAAAAATGTTTTTCATTTCATAAAGCATGTGCATAATTGTTGTTACTAGGATGGCAGAGTAAAGGAGTTCTTTAGTTAAAGTGACTCTTGAGACGCATCTTAGTAATCATTCTTAATAAGGTCTATTATAATACTTCCTGAAATATTCAGGTTTACAAACTCTCGTATTGTTACCGCTTAATTCTGCTCATATACTTATTTAACATGTATTCTTAAACCTTAATTTACACACACACACTTTAACATATGATTGTGGGTTGCATATTAGATTATTACATTATTTATTTTCTTTTGTTAAAGGTAACAACTAAGGGAAAGGGATTGTATATAATTAAAAAAAAAGAAAAACATGAAAAAAGAAAAAAAAGAAAAAAAAATGATGATAATAAAAATGTAGATAAGTTTGGTTTCGTAGCCTCCCTAACCTAAGCAATTAAGCCCGAAGGGGTGTTTTAACACCTAATACCCTAAAGTCAACTGACTTGGGAGTTATTGGCCTAACGCTTGTTACATGGGTTGAGGAGAAAAGCTTAAGGGAATCAAACATTGCACTATCTACATATCAGTATCTGCGACCCGAGTTACTAAGCTCGTAGGGGTGTCTTAACAACTAATGCCCTAAGACCAACTGGTCTGGGAGTCATTAGCTGAAAGCTCGTTACATGGGTTAAAGATGCATGATGTTTTTAAATTATATGTATATATTTAAAAAAAAACAACAAAAAAAAAGACAAAAATAATAATCCCAACCCAAGGAAGTTAACCTTAAACATTAGAATAAAAATTTTGTTTTCTTCCAAGAAAAGCCCTATAATTATGTGTTGATACATTGAGCACAAAAAAAAAAAGGTTTATTAATATCTTGTTAAGAGGTATTGAGCAGATATATAAATTTAATGAGAGTTTGTTTATCTGGATAGATTAATGGAAGTTAAATGATGAATACCTTGCTTTGTGAAATTTGCAAATTGTTGTAACGCTTTGATTACTAGGGACTAGTAATAAGCTGGTTGAGGGGTGTGATTAGTGCTTAAAACTGCATTTTTATCATGGTTTTATATCATCATTTTGCACTTGAAGTATCAATAACTCCTTAACTAAAATATGTTTTATAATAATGTATCTAATAATATAAGATACCTATAATTTATGGTAAATGTCTATTTTTAATGCAGGCCTATCACATAAATGAAAGGATTGATTGATGACTTGAAGAACTTAAATTGCAAGGATAAAGAGATGGTCAAACTTAGAGAAGAGATGTCGGTGCAATCCAAACCGGAACACTGTTCGGTAATTGAGTCATATCTAGAGCTACAGATCTCAGATTTAGGTCCAATTTATATGGATGGAAAGGTACGACATAGGCCTACAACTTTCATATGGAGCCCAAGATCTAAAAAGGCCATTATCAAGTCCAAATTGTAGCAACAACAAAGAAGCCCGAATCTGTCTTCCAGCCCGAGCACTATTCGGTATTTTGGCCATATATGGAGTTCTAGAAGTCCAAATAAGCTGAATTGTTTATACAAGAAAGCTGAGATAATTGCCTACAACTTTCATGTTTACAACTGGCTCCAATTTTGATGTTATCAATGATGTTTTGGGCAGACAAGAGAAGATAAGGATTGTCACCAAGTCAAAAGTTGGCCACCCACTTATCAATTAGTCATCAAATCAATAGTTCCCAATTTTGGCCTATAAAAGGAGGCATTTGCCATGCATTTAGGCATCTTGGTTTCCAGATCAAGATCATGCTCTTCCTTTCTCTCTTTGTATTTTTTGTAATGTTTATGCTTTGCTTTCATTAATATTAAGTCTATGCCTTTCATTTCCTTTCCTTTATTTAGTTAACTTTTATGTTCTTATTTTGTTTATCTATTTTTCTTTCTTTCATTATGTCTAGCTAAGTTAATTATGTCAAGGTGAAAAGGTTACACTAATGGTGTGAGAATAAGTATAATGTAAACTTAATATGGACTTTAATGTTTGATACTAACATGTTTTATATTTGTTATCTTGTTCACTCTTTAATACTTTGCTTGTTAAATGACTAATCTTGATTTATGTTGTATAACACTTGGTACAACAAATGCTTGGCACTTTTATAGCCCATAATATATGGTATAACCAACACCTGAGCTATGAAAGGAACTTGATTTGTTGTTAACATAAGTTATAATCATGAATGCTTGACGAGATTTACAAGTATTAGCATTAATTGAATAAGATGACTAATGTAATCATGTTAACAATATATAATCTGATTGGAACCTCCTTTGTGTGTGGTTTCCAATTCAATAATAAGAGTTTATACTATACTTGTTTGATATACCATTAGTGGAACCTCTAACCTTGACATTTGTTATTATTATTGTTTAATCCTTACATTAATTTTTCATCTCTAAGTTCTCATCATCATCATCTTCTTCTTCTTCTCTTTCTTTATTATTATTATTATTATTATTATTAGTACTACTACCACTATTAGTACTATTATTATTATTATTATTATTATTATTATTATTATTATTATTATTATTATTACTATTGTTGTTGTTGTTATTGCTGTTTTATAATTGTTGTTTATAATTTGTACAATTAACCTCCTTGTGATTCGACCCCGGTCTTGCCGGGTTATTTATTACTTCGACACTCCTGCACTTGGGAGAAGACATCAATCTTTTAGTCGTGTCATGGTGGTTGTGAAGTTTGTGCATTGTTATTCTCACTCTTCCAACTAAAATTTGGATGCTTTCTCCAACCAGGGTTGTATGTTTGTGAGTATGGGTTGTGGTTGGCCCTTTGGAAACTATTTCAAGCATGGGCTTGTTCATGGAGATATTCCTTAAAATAAGGCAAGGTTGGACAATCATTGATTGAGTGTTTATTTGTTTCACAGATTTGACATACAATGTTTTCAACAGATTTCAATTGACCACTCTTTTTCAATTCTAGTGCCTCGACTTTTCTAGCTAAAGATGCAAACTTGGCTTGGAGGTCATGATCTTCCCTAAAGTTATACATACCTCCACTAGATGTATGAGGTTGAGTTTTACTCGATGCCTTATAAGTACCCGCGATGTCCTGATTTTGAGCATTATTATCATTTGATTCTGCTCATATACTTATTAAACAAGTATTCATAAACCTTCATTTTCATACACATACTTTAACATATGATTGTGGGTTGCATATTGGATTATTACAGTATTTATGTTCTTTTGTTAAAAGTAACAACTAAAGAGAAAGGATAGTTTATGATTTATAAAAAAACAAAAAACCAAAAACAAAAAAAAAATGATTATAAAAATATAGATAAGTTTGGTTTCGTAGCCTCTTTAACTTAAATAATTAAGTTCGATGGGGTGTTTTAACATCTAATACCCTAAAGTCAACTGACTTGATAGCTACTGACCCAACGCTTATTACATGGGTTAAAGATGCATTGTGTTTTTAAGTTATATATATAACTTAAAAACACAATGCATCTTTAACCCATGTAATAAGTGTTGGGTCAGTAGCTATATATATATATATATATATATATATATATATATATATATATATATATATATATATATATTAAAAAAATCTCAGCCCAAGAAAGTTAATTTTAAACATTAAAACAAAAAATTTATTTTCTTCCAAGTAAAACCTCATAACTATATGTTAATATATTGAGTATAAAAGGATTGTTTATTAATATCTTATTTAAGAGGTATTAAGCAGATACATAAATTTAATGAGAATTTGTTTATTTGAATAGATTAATGGAAGTTAAATGATGAATGCCTTACTTTATAAAACTTGCAAATTGTGTTTTTATTTTAATACTTTGATTACTAGGGACTAGTAATAAGCAGGTTGGGGGTGATTAATATTTAAAAATATATTTTTATCAAGGTTTTATATCATCATTTTGCACTTGAACTATCAATAACTTCTTAATTAGAGCACTTTTTATAATAACATGTTTAATAATACAAGATGCCTTAAATTTATAGTAAATGTTCATCTTAAATGAAAACCTATCATATAAATTAAAGGATTGATTGATGAGTTCAACTACTGAAATTGAAAAGACAAAGAAGGTGAAGCTTAAAAAAGAGATGTTGATTTAGTCCAAATTGGAACACTGTTCAGTGATTAGATTATAACTGAAGCTATAGAATTTGAATTTAGGTCTGCTTTATATGGATAGAAAGCTAAGACATAAGCCTAAAACTTTCATGGGAAGGCAAGAGTCAATTTTTCTATTTGGAAGTCCAAATCTTAGCAACAATGTAAAAGTCTAAATTTGTCCTACAGCCTAGACATTGTTCAGTGTTCAGCCTATATCTTGATTTCTATATGTCTAAATGACCTCAATTGTTTTTTCTAGAAAGCTAATATAATTTCCTAGAACTTTCATGATTTAATTTTATTCAAATTCGAAAGTTAGCAATGATATTTTTGGCAAACAAGAAAATAAGGACTGTCACCAAGTCAAGATATGACCACTCACTTAACAATTAATCATCAAATCAATAGTTTCTAATTTTAACTTATAAAAGAAGGCATTTGCCTTGTATTTAAATATCTTGGTTTTTAGATCAAGATCATATTCTTACTCTTTCTCTTTATTGTAATGCTTAAGTTTTGCTTATATTAACCTCTTGTTTATGCTTCTCATTTCCTTTTTTTTTACTTAGTTAACTTTTAACTTATTTATATTCTTATCTTGTTTATTTATGTTTCTCTCTTTTATTATGTTTAGTTAAATTTATTATATTAAGGTGAAAAGATTACACTAATAGTATAAGAATAAATATAGTGTAAACTCAATATAGACTTTAATGTTTGATACTAACATGTTTTGTATTTATTATCTTATTCACTTCTAATAATTTGCTTGTTAAAAAGTTAGTCTAGCTTTGTGTTGTATAACACTTGGTACAATAAATACTTGGCATTTTCATAACCCAACCATATAGTATAACCGATAATTGTGCTATGAAATGAACTTGATTTGTTGTTAACATAAGTTATAATCATGAATACCTGACAATATTTACAAGTATTGGCATTACTTGAATAAGATAACTAATGTAATCATGTTAACAACTTATCATTCGAATGGAACCTCCTTTATGTGTGGTTTTCAATTGAGTAATAAAAAGAGTTTATACTATACTAGTGGATTCTCTAACCTTGATATTTGTTTTTATCACTGTTTGATTCTCACATTGATCTTCCATCTCAAAGTTCTCATCAACTTCTTCTTTTTTATTGTTATTGTTGTTTATAATTTATACAATTAACCTCCTTGTGGTTCGACCCTAATCTTGATAGGTTATTTATTACTTCGACACTTCTGCACTTGAGAGAAGACATCAATTTTTTGGTCGTGTTAATATACTTGATAGTGACAGAAACAACATAATACATGTTGGACCTACATGATGAATTAACAAGTGATCTATTACTTAACCAAAAAGTTTAATAATTGTGAATCTTAGCATACCATAATAGAAAAGTTATGTTATACTTTGGTTTTCTTCCTAAAAGGTTCAGCTATAAGATAAGCTCTAAGTTTATTAAATTACACCTGGTGAAGATTAACTAGTCTTAAAGTCTTTTAAAACATATTTAAATTGTCCAAGTTATTAGTAGGGTTACTAATTATTACTTTACAAGCAATGAATGATAAAGGATATTAAATCTTGCAAAAGCTTGTGAAAAAAAACGAGTTCCAATATAAGTTAAAGACCTCAAGAATACATGTGAGCTTAGACCTACATATATCCCATGATACATTCTATCAAATCCTAGTTGAAGCTTAAGCATGGAGATAGAAAAAAATATATAGGTAACATGTGTTAGTAGATCATATACAAGAGAAATCATTAACAATTTCACACTTAACCCACAAAACAAGATACTAGAAGAATAGAAAAGCATAATGAAACATCAACATGAAAGTTATAAGTATGGAAAAAAAATTCATAGTAAAGAAAAAAAAACTTTAACCTCTTGAATCCTTAGTAGAGTCATTATACTCGTACATAGACATGTAGGCAATGAATAAAATAGTGGTGGTTTAAAATATAGAGTTTTTAATTATTTTTCTTTAAGATAAAAACTCAGAAAACATCTAGAGAGCACCATACATTTTTAACAAAAAAAAAAATTTATTTTAGCAAGTTCATGTCACTGTCTTTTTATTTATCTCAATTTCTTGAATTATTTATAAAGTGGATCTAAATTAATGCAATTATAAAGCCTAATAAATTAACAAACTATTCAAACATGACTTTGTAATGTTATTAACATAATTAATGCAAAATAAATAGAAAAAATCAAATAAGTTAAATAAATTAATAAAAAATAAAGATAAAAATAATAGCAATAAAAAAAAATCCTAGTGATTGAATTCATATCTTGGCTTAATTATTTTTAGGGTCAACATGCATTTGGTGATGAGACATATTGGAGTAACAACATTGACTTTAAAGAGCTTATTAAAAAAAAAAGAAACTTAAATGTTTTTAGGATTTTCCCCTTATATATCTCTCATTACAATGTTTGGGGTTTGGGTGTATATATAATGGTGTCTTAGATTGATTATTCAAGGGTTTCTCTTTGTAGATTCTTTTATAACAACATATACCTATGTTGTACAATCCATCCAAATACATAACCTAGACACTTTTATGTAGCCTATGCTCTCTTTTTTTTCATGATCTTTTTTAACAAATTGATTTGTATTTTTAGATTAAATTTATTTTTTGTAATTTCTTTCTTTTAATTTGGAAAAAAAATGGGTTGATGAAAATTATCATTTTTAATTTTAAATTTATAAGAAAGAATTAATTAAGCATCAATTTTATTTTTTATTTTTTTGAAAAATTAAACAACCTTGAGCTGTTTTTATAGTAGCTAAGGAGGTATGCTCCATTCCTTCACGTTCTAACTCCAAACCTTTGGAACAGTGCCAATGAGAATTTATTAAATTCTTATGAATACACCAAACATACATGGAGGATGTGCCCTTAAAATCAACTAGGGAGGGGACATGGTCTGTAGATATCCTTTACCATTGAACAAAAAACTAGAGAAATTAAACAATAATTTATAAAAGATTAAACAATTAATGTGGCTTTGGATAATCATTAAAGCAATTAATCAATTAAATGAGCTTCAGAAAAATATGAAAACTAGATCTCATGGATCTTCTTCTCTCCATTACTATTCAAGAAAATATTATATAGGCTAAGGCTACCACATCATTTATTTTTTACACTCAAATTTTCAAAATTTTAATTTATTTTTTAAATGTAAAAATCTAGAAGATTGCGTTTTTCATTAAAAAACTCTTAAATTCCTTCAAATGTAGCTATTTTGAGAATCTTTGAAATTCTTATACCTTTAGTACTTTTCGTGTTCTTGCATTCGTTCGATTTCCGCTTAAAAATAGGTTTTTGAACTCGAATTTGGAGTTACGGCATGCTCCTTGACTCATGGGCAGCATGTTTTCCATCTTATAAGTGAAGTTTCCAAGTGTTTATAGCGTTTTCAAGGCTACCCATTATTGCTTGGTTGTCCAAATCTCATTTTTATTATTAAAAAAACAAATGCATTTATACCCGCTCTCATTACTTTCTTGCTTTTTATAATATTTTTCAATGTTTCTACATAGATCTCGAGCCTAAAACCATGCTCATATAGATATTTATTTAATTTTTAAAATTAATTGTTGCTGCCTTTGCCTTTAGCTTAAAAAGATTTTACAAAATTAGGTTTTAGTTTTGGTTTACTTGTAGTTCAAAATAAAAATACACGAAGACAGGCCAGTGTAAAAATAAAAAATGAGGTGTGACTAGTATAACTTGTTTGTTTATATGTTTTAAAATTATTTTTGAAAAAATTTAAAAAAAATTAATTTTTAATTTATTTTAAATTAATATATTTTTAATGTTTTTCAATCATTTTAATATATCAATATCGAAAATAATTTTTTAAAAATAAAATAATTATTTAAAAATCAATTATAATTAGTCTACCAAATAAGCTCTGTACATGCTTGTATGTTTTTATTTTAAGCTATAAAAAGCCCATTGAGGATGATGAGCAATGATTAATTTTATCCTTTAATTTTCAAGCGTTACATAAAGCCCCATTTCAGAATAGCTCGCCTGTCATGCTTGGACATATCTTGTTGTTTGTCTCCTGTGCCTTGTTGTCTTACGTAGAGTTCAGGGTGTGATGATGTCATCAATGTCCAAATGAAGAGGATTTGTTCGCTTTATCAATTTTATTTGGGTTCGTAGGGTGTGTGGCTATCCTTTTATAGCCTAGCTTGTTTGGTGTTGAATTTTAAATAAAGTTTGGTAAGATTTGATTTAAAAAAAAATTATATTTTTAATTTTTTTATTTATAAATAATTAAATATAAAAAAATAATTTAAAAAATAAAAAATATATATTATTTTAATATATTTTTAAATTAAAAATATTTTAAAAAACTCACCAAACGTCTGAACTAAAATCTTAAACGTGCAAGCAACCTAGATAATATGAGCTGGGAAGAGGTTTCTTTCATTAAAATAGATAAATAAATAAAGTTCCTTTATCTAAATTAATAGTGAAAAAGGTGATATCATCCAATCTCAAACTCATCCATTGGTTAGATCTAACTTCAGTCATAGTGATTAGAGAAAGATGGATTAAATATATTTATTAAGAATTAATTATAGGATTAGAAGCATTTTTAAGGTGGCTTCCTAATTGAGAATCTCTGGGATTTTCATGTTGCGATGTACTGTCAGGCCCACGTTCACTCACTTATAGATTATATTTTGTACGCTTCTGCTATTATTATTTTTACTTTCTTAATGTTCACGTTCACTTCACTGCACAGTCTCCACTGAGCAACATTCGCCATTGTCGGTTGGTCACAGGTTTTGTCCTTTCATTTTAACCTTTCAAATCCATCCAAAAACGCCCCCTTACATATCTGCTTCACATGTTCTAACTCTCTTTTGCGTTATAGATCTTAATTATTTTGTTAAATGACCAGTTACTTTTATATCTAAGCTAGCTAGTGAAGAGCCCCATGTTCATCAATGATAATATCCGTATAATGCATAGCCTGTCAAGGCAATCTGAACGTTCAGAAGAAATCAAAACGTATAGAGTGCCGTTAAGAAGTTCGAATTAGCTAGCTATATCGTGGAAACGGACGCATATGTATATTTTCTGTTTCTTCATGCAAATATTAATTTCTCCAATGTTAAGTTTACCAAGGAAAATGTGTGTCGTGTATTACGGGGTGGGGTAGTTTTAGATTTGTGAAGAATGAGTTGTGCAAGAGCCAGAAATAGAGGTAAAGTCAGTGGCAAAATCAAGAAACACCCAAAAAGGCTTGAAGAGAGATGAAGCAAACTGCAAATTACTGTTTATCGTATAATAGGCAAACCTACCAAGTGCCAAGAAAGCGGGTGAGCGGGGTTTAATTAGGAAGAAAACATAAACAAATAAAAGCTGAGCTTGTCAACGTTTTCTAAGAGCTGATGTTTGCTAGAAAAGTAGTTATGAAAGGTGCTGCTGGTGATCACGAGGACGTTAATTTGAAGATAAATGCCATCCTCAGCTCTTGTTTTTTACATGCTCACAAGGGTTTGTTTGTCTCTGATGCCTATTTGTGGAGGTTAGTTTTGGTGATGATTTATTTTGAACATGTAAATTGTTCTGGATGGCTTTGTTTCTGTTTTCTTGAATCAGTTGCAAAACCCCTTTATTTAATTAATTAATGAGCACTATAGCAACAGTTCACCTTCTTTTATTTTTTTTGCCCCTCTTAGCAAAGCCTAATTCAAAGATCTTGCGAGCAAAAGATTTTTAAAAAGCCTGTTATGGTAGGTCAGGTCTGATTTCGAGAAAAGGTTTGCTTTCTTGTAATCAACAGACAAAAACATAAAGAAGAGGGAGGGAGGGAGGGAGGGAGGGAGGTAGGGAAGGATGCTGTGTGGGGCATGTTATACGGTCCTAAATATCGACTTTATTTCCGTGGACAGTTGTTGGTGGGGGAAGTGATGGCTACAAACATGACTGACGTTAAATCACGTGATGGTGCCTTTTGGTTGCCATCTCTCAAGATTCTAAACATTTAGTGCTCCCTTCCTTTTCCATGTGGAAATATAGCAGCAGCAGCTCTGAGGTTAATAAAGACTGTAGCATGCAGCAGTGAGTAGTATATTGTTAACTTTGAGGAGTTTAGTTGAGTATTGCTTTTTGTTGTTTAATCTCCTTCTTTCTCTGTCTGTATTGGGCTGTGCCGTTCAATATAAGGGATTGCACTTGCTTTCTAGCTTCGATTAAATTACAAGAAACAGTCAGGTATCAGTTTCTGTCCCTTTTAATTGTTTGTAAGATTAAACAAGTGGGGGCTTTAGAAGAGGGACCCTTGTACGTCAATCTCTCTCTCTCAATAATTCCGGTGTACAAGTTGAGCTTCAATTTTTTAGCTGGTTTCCAAGTTTTTACCAGAAGTTAGGAGGCAGGCGCCACTTGGATGATTAAACAAAAATTGCACATCGAGATTTTCTCATTTTCAAAAGAGTTTGGTGAGGATGTGATGGAGGGTATGTATGGCGTGTGAGTTTTCCGGAAAGGGTACTGAATGGGACTGCCGGGTGTTGAAGCTTTGATATGCATTGCTGCCCTTTCAAATTTCATTAATGATAAAATTTCCATTGCCTTTACAAATTTCTCTTTCTATTGTACTGTGTTTTCAATCAAATTATATGTTTCCCTGCAGATCTACAGTTAACTTCTTCCAGTAGCAGCAAAACATTCAGTGTGAAGATTAAGGCATAGAGCCATGGATCTTGGGCATGGCAAGTGTTGGGATACTTCAAAGGCGTGTAGTTGCATTTTGAGCTCAACTTTGTGGATCTTTACTTTCAGTTGCATTTAGGCATTGCCAATTGGAATTTAGACCATTTAATATGGCAAAAGATCTTAAGACTCAAACGCAATTAAATTTGGTCACTTGATAAGCTTCAGCCACTTGACTTACCTGAGAGTACTGTTTCTGAAATTGCATTGCAGAAGGATTCCTGGAAGACATTGTTTCTTTTGGCTTACCAAAGCCTTGGAGTAGTATATGGGGACTTGAGCACTTCCCCTCTCTATGTTTACAAGAGCACATTTGCAGAAGACATTCAACATTCAGATACTAATGAAGAGATCTTCGGTGTTTTGTCTTTTGTTTTCTGGACTCTCACTCTTGTTCCCTTATTCAAGTATGTCTTTGTGGTCCTCCGAGCAGATGACAATGGAGAGGGTGTGTGAGATCAATTATGCCATTTTTCTTATTACTCAATCATCAAAATCATTTTATTCTTATTTTGATTATTTTAATGTGTGTGTGTGTATTTATATATATACTTGTGATTTTCCTTATAGGTGGTACTTTTGCGTTGTATTCATTGATCTGCCGGCATGCAAAAGTTAGCCTTCTGCCCAATAGACAGGCTGCAGATGAAGCACTCTCCACGTACAAACTAGATAACGCGTCGGAGAAGAAAAACAGCTCAAGAGTTAAAATGTACCTTGAGAAGCACAAGTGCTTGCACACTGCTTTGCTAATCTTGGTTCTTCTTGGCACTTGCATGGTAATTGGAGATGGAGTCCTCACTCCAGCAATTTCTGGTAAAATTCATTCTAGTAGCCCTTAATTGCGATTTAGCATCACTTTCATTCCATTGAATAACATTTTATTCTAAAATATTTTGTTTGCAGTCTTCTCTGCAGTGTCTGGTCTTGAGCTTTCCATGTCCAACAACCATCATCAATGTAAGCTTCTTAGCTGAAGTGAGTCAAAGCATGTAAATTTTTTTATGCAGAGTCATTAATAGCAGACCATACTCAAACATAAAAATAAATTTATGTTGCCAAACCAAATACATTGGAGAAACATATGCTGTAATTGGAGTAGTTTAATTGTCTGCAAAAACAGCAGACTATTTCATGCTAGTTGATTGTATATAACCGAGTTATCTGAACCATTATTTACATGATCATTCTGAAGTAGACAAACAGAGGCTTTGGTTTTATGTGGACATGGGACATTTGCAAATGTCACCAAGGTGATTTAATTATTCAGAGTAAGGCGTCTGTGTAGGCCCATTGTGAATGATAAAGAACAAGTTGATTGATGGTCATTTTGATTCTATTGGTGAACAAGTTGGCCTGAAGTTGTGGGACCATTCAGTTGCCCATCTTGTGGTCTTGATTGATGGTCTCCCCCAATATCTTATCCGTTTCTAGTCCTTGTTACAATTTTGTTCTAGGCCATGTAGATAAGCAACTATGCAAGTGAGAATATGAAAACACCATCAGTTCACTTAAAAGAATCCATGGTAATTGAATCTTCTGGTCTCTATTTTCTTCAGCATCGCACTGTTAAACTTCTGGATGTATAATTTTGGTATCCTTCTCTTTATGTCTGCATAGGCAGGCAGGCATCAGAGAATGGAGGGATACATCTTATAAATGGAATCTAGGAGCTCAATTCAACACCAAGTGAGACAGTGTAACATTTTTCAATAAATGTTTTTATGAAACAAGTTCTTTAATATATAAGACAAACTTGGAGGTCATCAATAGAGTTTCTTCTTCACTAGAAAAGGCAGTAGTTTTGTTTATTTTCCCACAGGAGTATTAGCATTTCCATTTTAATTTTCATTGTAAAAAAATGGTACATGATGGCTTAGGACATATACATAATGAAAGCTATTAAGTATAACTTAGAGATCATTATCTATAAGCCATTTTTGTTAGTCTTTTTTCATATTGCAAGCACTCATTCTGTCACTCATTTTGCAGATGCAGTAGTTCCAATCACTTGCTTCATCTTGGTGTGCCTTTTTGCACTTCAACATTATGGCACGCATCGGGTGGGATTTCTCTTTGCGCCAGTTGTTTTGGCATGGCTACTGTGCATCAGTGCCCTTGGCCTATACAATATAATCCACTGGAACCCACATGTCTATCAAGCTCTTTCTCCATATTACATGTTCAAGTTCTTGAAGAAAACGAAGGAAGGAGGGTGGATGTCTTTGGGTGGAATATTGTTGTGCATAACAGGTTCTTGTTTGCCTTTTTCCTGCCTGTTATTTGACTGGATACCAATTTTAAGCTCACCCTGTTCCGTGGTTACTGTATCTTGCTAAGCCAATAATAGAATATCTCATAGTCTTCTTTCTATCATGTAAAATTGATGGATCATACTCTAGGGAAAAACTTCTGAATGATTCATTCTTTACATAATTCAGCTACCAAGTACCAATATTCTGTGTGACTGTATGCAGGCTCAGAGGCAATGTTTGCTGATCTTGGCCACTTCTCATATGCTGCAATTCAAGTAAGTCTGACACTTTATAGTCTTCCAGAATCTTGTCTGGTCAATAAAGTCAGTGCTCAATGCTGATAAAATATGCTACTCTTCAACCCATTTCAGATTGCTTTCACCTTTCTGGTTTATCCAGCACTTATATTAGCATATATGGGGCAAGCTGCCTATTTGTCTCATCATCATGACAACACAAACCACATTGGCTTTTATATTTCAGTCCCAGGTACGTCTTCATTATTCCTTTCCTGGGAAATTGCAATGTTCAACATGCATGTAATTAATGAAATGCTGGCCGCAGGAAGAATTAGTATTCTGGTAGCAGAATTACTACGATACGCAAGCTAATTCAGATCAAAATGAATTGTGAGGTTGTAGCACTGAAAAAATCTGGAAAAGAAAATGCAAGATCTCAATTCGTCAATTTCTTCAAACTATGTGTGCTTGTACTTCACTAGTATACATACTTATCGGGGAGAATAAATAATTCCAAAATTTTCTGCAACAGAAAAGTTAAGGATACCAGTCCTCATAATAGCTATTCTTGCTTCTGTTGTGGGAAGCCAAGCGATCATCAGTGGAACATTCTCTATCATAAACCAGAGCCAGTCGCTTGGCTGTTTCCCAAGAGTGAAGGTTGTTCACACTTCTGACAAGATACACGGACAGATTTATATCCCTGAGATCAATTGGATGCTCATGATCCTCTGCGTTGCTGTGACCATTGGATTTAGAGACACAAAGCACATGGGAAATGCATCAGGCAAGTTTCACCATCTAATCCTACCAAGGTTCATAATTTTATGTTTAATTATAGAGAAGTAAGTTGTACCATTCAACTTTCCAACCTTTAACATATGCACTTGTTAGATTGGAAATTTAAGTTCATTTCTGTTGATACTTGTCAACGTCAATTTTAAGCTTAAATCTTCTGCAGCAAGCCTACCACTTTCATTCTGTGAGTCGAGCTTCAGCACTAGCCTTATTATATTGCATTATGATTGAAGTTCAACATTGAAATTAGATTAGTATTGAGGGATTTGTTGAACTTTGATTTTTACAGTCTTGTTCTTATCTATTGCAGGGTTAGCAGTGATGACAGTGATGCTAGTGACCACATGCCTCACTTCCCTGGTTATCATACTTTGTTGGCACAAGCCCCCTATTGTAGCGCTGTCCTTTCTACTTTTCTTTGGCTCCGTTGAATTGCTTTACTTCTCAGCATCACTTACGAAATTCACCGAGGGTGCATGGCTCCCCATCCTTCTAGCCCTCATTCTGATGACCATCATGTTTATTTGGCATTATGCCACCATTAAAAAATATGAATTTGACCTCCACAACAAAGTATCACTAGAATGGCTTTTAGCCTTGGGTTCAAGCTTGGGAATTGCTAGGGTCCCCGGCATTGGCTTAGTTTTCACTGATCTGACCTCTGGCATCCCAGCTAACTTCTCACGCTTTGTCACCAACCTCCCAGCCTTCCACCGTGTCCTTGTCTTTGTGTGCGTAAAATCAGTTCCTGTGCCTTATGTGCCCCCTGCGGAGAGGTATCTTGTTGGTCGTGTGGGTCCTCCAGCACATCGGTCTTACAGGTGCATTGTCCGTTATGGATATCGTGATGTGCACCAGGATGTTGATTCTTTTGAAACAGAGCTTGCTGCTAGACTGGCTGATTTCATCAACTATGATTGGCGTCGAACAGAGGGGACTTGCTCATTTCCTGAAGACAACGCATCTCTATCCAATGATTCATCAACTGAGTGTAGATTGGCAGTGATTGGAACTGTCTCTTTCTCCAGCATACCAGCTTACGAGGTTGAGGAGAGCGTGCAGCCAGCAAGTGTTTCTGGTGGTTTCCCAACAGTAGACAGTATGACAGATGTTATTGAAATGGAACCTGTTGGGGTAGTAGAAAGAAGAGTGAGGTTTGCTACTGATGATGAGTCCGTAACTCATTCACCAGCTGATATTGATTTACAGATGCAACGAGAGCTAGAAGATTTGTCATCAGCCCAACAAGCTGGTACTGCATTTATATTAGGACACTCGCATGTTCAAGCAAAACAAGGTTCGTCCGTTCTGAAGAGATTGGCCCTTAATTTTGGTTACAATTTTCTCAGGCGGAACTGCCGAGGGCCAGATGTGGCGCTCAAGGTGCCACCAGTCTCTCTTCTAGAGGTCGGCATGGTTTATATTGTGTAAGATTCCTGTGCAAGTGATCTGTCTGCATGTTTTTATATAGAGCTGAACTGAAGAGTGGAGAGGAAAAGTGTGCATGTTGACTAACAAGTAACTCTTTAGAATGGTAATGATGTGTCCTTAACAATCAAATGTATTGTGGCATAGAAAAATGAAATTACTCGGAGATTTATACCATTATTATGATATAGAAAAATGAAAAGCTTATGCCTCTATACTTGTTTTTCTGTTTTTTATTGTTTAGTGAGGGTGTGAAATTATTTGTAAAGAATTTTTTAAAATTGTTTTTCATTTAAAATTACATCAAGATAATATACATATTATACATATTAGTATATTAAAACTATTAGAAAAACTTTTAAAAATATCAGTTCAATATATATTTAAATTAAAAATATTTTGAAAAAACACTCAAAAGCAATAGCAGAAGTAGAAGTGCTTTTAAACACACTATTAGTTTCACTATACTAAAAATCATCATGTACTTTACTTTTATTTTTATAAAAAAAACACAATTAACATTTTAAATCAACTTAATTTTCTAATTTAAATAAAATGGTAATTTATTTTTATTCATGTATAATATAATATAAATATCCACAAATCTTTAAAAACTCAAATAAAATTTTAACCTCGTGTTTTAAATCAATTTATTGAAGCCAAATATGATATATTTAAGATAGCTTGGTGATTATTTTTATAGATCCATTTTTCAATCTTGGGTGGTTGTCAAGCTCTTTTTAAAAGGACTGGTTGGTGGGTTAGCTGAAAAGGTTATAAAGATGTTACCTTTCACATGAGAAATGAGGGTAAGTCTACTAGAACATCTTCTCTTATTAGTTTTGTTGAAATAAAGGATGTTATTATTGGTTGTTAATGAGGTTTGTGAGAATTTATTTTTTGTAAGATTTAAATCTATTTATTTCTTTATAATCACATTTTTATTTGTCTTTCTAATAGTTATTACCACAATGTCAATCACTTTACTAACAATGCAATCCTTCATTAACAACAACACCATTTTTTCCTTCATGAATCACACATGCCCCAATCACTTACTGTCACAAATAACTAAAGAAGAAGAAGAATATGTTGGTAATTTGAATTTAAATATCATAATCATTGCAAGTTAGTCTATGTTATGCATTATTTTGCTAAGCTAATTGTCTTATATGCACCATTTTCATTAAACCTACAACTCATTGTTTCACTCAGCCTTATATGCACTATTTAGTAGTTGGTGTTACACATCATTTGGCTTTCTTTATAATTGGAATGAGAAGACAAAGCTAATTATTTCTTCTTTTCTTGGAAACTGTATGAGCTATTATATATAGCAGTTGTAACAAAATAGAAAGGTATAGAAAAATGAACCCAAAATATGAGTAATTAAAAGAGTTGAATTCTAGTGAATCCTTTTATAGCTCTTTCCCAATGTTTTCTATTTACAACTTCTACTATTGTTTTTCTTGAGTTAAGTGTTGTGTGAGTGTGAAATCTTCATCTAAATTTCAGTATTTCATTGGATACATTGTTAATTGGTGATATCTCAATTTCACTTGCAATAAATGGTATCAAAAGAGATCTTTCACAAACTCTAAGTGTAATGTTTTGAATATAAAAGGATAGGAAAAGGCTAGAAAGCCCTTGAAGGCTTAGATGTAGGAATAAATTAAATGAGGGGTATAGTAATAATTGACTAAATACATGATACATATAAATAAGAAGTTAAAAAAAAACAACAAAAGAGGGATCTGGAAATTTGAGAGAGAATCGGCAGAAGAGAAAAAGGAGAAAGAAGAAGAGAAAATAGGGAAATTAGAAGGAAAATAGAAAGGAGTTGAAGGAAATAAGTTTAAAGATAAGATTATATATAAATATGTGTTCATTAAGCTTTAATTTCGGTTTTGATAAATGTTAGGATTTTGAAAATTTGTGTTTTGAGTTAATTGATGAATTAAGTTGAATGTTATGGGTTGATTGTTGTGGGTAATGGATTGTTAAGTTGAATTTGAGAGATTGTAGATAAAAATGATGATTTTGAGTTATGGTCTTGTTTGAATAGTGAATTTGTGTTATAAATCAAGGGATAACAATAGGTAATCTGTGAAAATTCTGGGTTCGAGGTTGAAGATGATGAAAATTCAATTTGGTCCCTCAATTTTGGAAAATTACAGTTTAGTCCGTAAACTTTGAAAAATTTACAGATTGGTCCCTAAAGCCTATTCCGAGATTCTGAACAAAATAAAAGATAAATTATGGGCAGAATTCCTATATAGTTATGAAATTTTAACACTTTCAATTTGGTCCTTCAATTTGACAAAAATTACCATTTAACCCTAAAAATGTGATAAAATTCCAAAATGGTCCCTGGAGTATAATGAGATGATCTGGACAGAAATGAGGATTAATTATGGTCAGAATTTCAGTATAGTCATGGATTTATGATAATTTTAGTTTGGTCCTCCAAATAGATAAAGTTACAATTTGAACCTTAAAAATATGATAAATTACATATTAGTCCCTAACTGTAATATTAGCTTTTTTATATGGGTTTGATGAATAATTAAGGGTTAGTTAGTGAAGTATTACCAATTTTATTATTTGTTTTATTATGGATTAGATTTCGAGAAAACCGTTAATTTTTGGGTTTTTGGGAAAATAACTAGTTAGTTCAAAAACATATAGGGTTATAGAATACATCCTTAGATAAGTGTATTAAATGGGTTATATATTCTTTTGAGTCATTCTTGATTTATATTCAAATAATCCTGATATTCTACCGGCAGGACGTTAGTAGGATTTTCTTCGGTGTCTGCTTTTGACTTTTGTTTTACTTCGAGTCAGGTGAGTGGATAATTTTTCTTATGCATGAGAATTATTATAAATATTTAATTTTTTAATATGAATTGGATCATGCTTCTTGATAATATATATACTGATTATTATCCTCGTTATGATAAAGCATGATCAATTGTTGAATCTGAATTCTTGATATGAAACCATATATATTTTGAATTGACTTCTGAATTGATAGCTCCTCATTTGATTGATGTCATAAGTTGAGTCTTGAGTTATGAATATGTCTGTTTGATTATGATTATGAACCTATGGTATGTCAGTCAGAATACTCATGCTAATAGGGTAGTTTTAGTCTTTGTGCACATCGTATCTGAATCCTAATTGGTCGGGGGAGTCACCAACCTGTGTGGACTGATCATCCCACAGTACGGAGCCTCATGCTCATTGCATTTTGATTTTCTGATGAATTTTATCATATGATATTCTTGTTATGGCCTATTTAAGAAACCTTTTTATAAGAACCTAAAGCCATACTTGTATATATATTTCTCATTGTTGTATTATCTCGTGTGTGTATTGACACGACAAAAAGATTGTTGTCTTCTCCCAAGTGCAGGAGTGTCGAAGTAATAAATAACCCGGTAAGACCGGGGTCGAACCACAGGGAGGTTAATTGTATAAATTATAAATAACAATAATACAACAACAATAATAATAATAACAACAACAACAGCAATAGTAACAATAACAACAACAACAATAATAGTAATAACAATAATAACAATAACATTAATAATAATAATAATAATAATAATAATAATAATAATAATAATAATAATAATAATAATAATAGTAATAGTAATAGTAATAGTAATAGTAATATAATAATAATAATAATAATAATAAAGAAAAAAAAGAGGAGAAGAAGAAGAAGATGAGAACTTTGAGATGGAATATTAACGTAACGATTAAACAATGATAATAACAAATGTCAAGGTTAGAGGTTCCACTAATGGTATGTCAAACAAGTATAGTATATACTCTTATTATTCAATTGGAAACCACACACAAAGGAGGTTCCAATCTAATTATAGATTGTTAACATGATCACATTAGTCATCTTATTCGATTAATGCTAATACTTGTAAATCTCATCAAGCATTCATGATTATAACTTATGTTAACAACAAATTAAGTTTCTTTCATAGCTCAGGTGTCGATTATACCATACAGTATGAACTATAAAAGTGCCAAGCATTTGTTGTACCAAGTGTTATACAACATAAATCAAGATTAGTCATTTAACAAGCAAAGTATTAAAGAGTGAACAAGATAACAAATACAAAACATGTTAGTATCAAACATTAAAGTCCATATTAAGTTTACACTATACTTATTCTTACACCATTAGTGTAGCCTTTTCACCTTGACATAATAAACTTAGCTAGACATAATGAAAGAAAGAAAAATAAATAAATAAAATAAAAACATAAATAAGATAAAAGTTAACTAAGAAAATGAAAGGAAATGAAAGACATAAACTTGATATTAATGAAAGCAAAGCATAAACATTACAAAAAATACAAAGAGAGAAAGTAAGAACATGATCTTGATCTGAAAAACCAAGATGCCTAAATGCATGGCAAATGCCTCCTTTTATAGGCCAAAATTGGGAACTATTGATTTGATGACTAATTGATGAGTGGGTAGCCAACTCTTGACTTGGTGACAATCCTTATCTTCTCTTGTCTGCCCAAAACGTCATTGATAACGTCAAAATTGGAGCCACTTGAAAACATGAAAGTTGTAGGCAATTGTCTCAGTTTTCTTGTGTAAACACTTCAGCTCATTTGGACTTCTATAACTCCAGATATGGCCAAAATACTGAACAGTGCTTGGGCTGGAGGACAGATTCGGGCTTCTTTGTTGTTGCTATAATTTGGACTTGAAAATGGCCTTTTTAGATCTTAGGCTCCATATGAAAGTTGCAGGCCTATGTCTTACCTTTCCATCCATATAAATTAGACCTAAATCTGAGATCTATAGCTCCATATATGACCCAATTACTGAATAGTATTCCGGTTTGGATTGCACCAACATCTCTTTTCTAATTTTGGTCATCTTTTTGTCCTTGCAATTTAAGTTCTTAAAGTCATCAATCAATCCTTTTATTTATGTGATAGGCCTGCATTTAAAATAAATATTTACCATAAATTAAAGGTATCTTATATTATTAGATATATTATTATAAAATATGCTTTAGTTAAGGAGTTATTGATACTTCAAGTGCAAAATGATGATATAAAACTATGATAAAAATACACTTTTAAGTACTAATCATGTATATTGAACGTTATCTACTAACTGAGTTATTGAACTCACACTCTCATTATTTATCATTTTCAGGCTTATAGCTTGATAGTAGGTCACTTTTGTTGGACCTTCAGAACCTGCTCTTTTGGTTGTAAATTTGTACATTTTCTTTTATGTCTAGTTAGTGCTCCAAAACTATGAAATTATATTAACTCTTGTATTAAGACAATTCAATTATATTATGAAGTTGATTTTGTTATTAATGTTGCGTTGAACTTTGATTGAGTTAGGATAAGTTTGTATGTAAGTTTGGGTTCGCATAGGTATGAAACCTTGGAGGGGAACCTTTCCTATATGCCGGTCATGGATCCGGGATTCGGGTTGTGACACTAAGAATGACACTTAACACTTAAGTAACTGATTTGAAATGATTGGAGGATTCCTATGATGCTATGGGGAAAAAAAAAATAGCCAAAAGCATGAGAATTTGGTTAATCTATTGAAGGGACAAAGTCAGAAACTGGATTATACCATAAAAAGCTATGGAGCTTAGATTGGAGATATAAGGAACCTAATTAGGAGCATGACATATCAAGTGGAGTTCATCTTATAGAAGTTTTCTCAAAGTCAGGGTGTTCCAACTAAGGAAAAGACAAGCATACTTTTATTCAATAGGAGTTAGATTATAAAGCAAGTCCTCTAAATGAAGAAAAAACTTATGTCTACAAGGTAAACATGCCTAAACATTTTTTTCCAATATTTAAAGGAGAAGATGTGCATAAGTGGCAATATATATATGCATAGTATTTTAAGATATAAGGGATTGAAGATTCTAAGAAACTAAAAATTACATTTTATTATTTGGATGACATTGCTCTTTATTGATATCAAAATTTCATTAGGAGTTTAAGGGACCAAACAGTGAGTTGACAGGAGTATGTAAAGTTATTTGCCATGGGTTTGGCGGCAAAAAGACCCTATAAAAGAACTAATAAATTTGAAACAAATTTAGGAATTAGTGAGCTATATTCAAGTCTTTGACATTTTAAAGAACAAGGATGAGATTAGTAAGAAACAAGCCTTGATGGTTTTTTTCAGGACTTTTTAAAGAAGAGATTAAAAACACAGTAAAGATGTTTGAATCTAAAACCCTCAATCGTGTCTGTAACCTATCAAGACTACAAGTTAACACCCTAGCTTAGAGAAAGTTCTTAAGATATTCTAGCAAACTTTTAAACCTTATTAATAATCACTCGAATCCAACTAGAAATACACTACTACAAAACACCACAAAGAACCTTTTCACCCCAAAAACTAGCTTACCTAAGCATAATCCTACCAACTGGACAACTAATCTAACCCGAAATAACAAAAACCTTGTTAAGCTTATCATGTCCATCAAGAACTTGGAATTTGAAAAGGAGAGGTTAAAAGGCATGACTTTTTTGTGTGACGAAAAAATTATTCATTGTCATAGATGTAAGAATAAGAGGTTGTGTTCCTTAAATGTTGTGGAAGAAAATGATGAGGTTACTGAAAAGGATGATCAAGGAGAATAGGTTAACACAAGGGAGGTTATATTAGTTTAATATATCATATAACCAATTAGTTGGTTGCATGTGGCATTATTATAATCATATAAATATATATTTATTATTAATAAAGGCTTAATTTATCTTTAATATTCATATAATTTTAGACTAATGAATCTAATATTTGATTTATGAATCTGTAGTAAAGATAAAGTTCATGTGATAAAAATATTTTATAAAAAAAATTATAAAGTTATTATAACTATAATATTCTTATTGCATCAAAATATTATTTCTAAAATGTTTGTGGTCGATACTCTTTTAAATACTGAACATTTATTAAAACTATAAAAACCAGTAAATATTATGTTCTTTCCTTTATAAAATGAAGTAGATGTTCTCATAAGTTGAGATATAAGGTATACCTAAAACTAATATGTAGGTGTTTATCATAAGACATATATACTAAACTGACCTACATGACAATTCAATATAGAGATATCACACATGTCTATGAAAAGACTCACGTGACGGTTGTGTAAGTGATCCTTTAGCTTGATATTACTAAGTTATCTTATATAAGGAGTGTTATGTTTTGATTTTCTTACATGTTACCTTAGTAAAACTAAAAAGTGATAGACATTGGATATAACATAGACTTTATGAAAGTTTTTAGATGATTAAAAGAGGATTTCACCTTAGATGAATTAGAAAATATATTTCACATGTTCTCAAATAGTATTGATTGTTAAATCATTGTGCGAAATGAAATGAGATTTGAAAAGAGTTTTCAATTTTATTCAAATGATCAATGACTATAATGTTGTGAACAAATATGATTTGAAATGGCAGACACACTTCATGCTAAAATATCTAAATTGAAACATTATTGATAAAAGGGATAATAATTATACTGAGAAATCGATCACTAAAATGTCAATTTAAACAACTTATGATTTTTCTAATATTTTGAGGATCATGACATATTATTAGACGATTTATTTAATCTTCAACTATAAATTAAATAATTATTAAATTGATAATAAATTTAATTATTTAATTCTATTTATTTAAAATTATAATTTATATTTATACCAGCATATTAAGAACCTAATGGATCACACGCATTAAGAACCATTAATTAGAAATTAAATTGGAATAATTAATTAAATGTGACTTGATTGAAAATAATTTTAGAAATTAAGCATTAAGATATATATAATTCATGGATTGTAACTCTAGTCCTAGAATAATCAAATAGGGACTTAATTGATTAAATTTCAAAAATTATCCTTAAATAATATATGAATATTATTTAAAGAGCAAATAAATATTTCATCATTTATAAGATTTTGAAGATTCCCTATAAATATAAAATTATGTCTCTTATTTTTATGAGATTGTTTATTAGACAGAAAAACTATGAAAGTCATAAAATAAAGAGCTAGTACTTTATACATAGCAATCTCTTTCTCCTAAATAGGGATTTAAGAGATTTCTTATTAGTAATTTGTGTGGATTGTAGTTAAAGGCTAGATAATTGGATGACTTGTAGTTTATGACAACCCAACCTTTAAAGAATTATTCAAAACCAAAAAAGAACATATCTTTAAGTAATAAATCCTTAAATATCTCTAGATATGTCTAATGGGATCTTAGGGATTCCCAAATAATTGTATTTTATTATTCTACTACATGTATGGTATTCAATAACCTAACAGGTCATACTCTATATATCTCTGAATGCCTTAGAAAGAATCATAGGATTGTACTCTATATTTCTCGTAAGATTGAGAAACAAGCCTTGTATACTCTAGTAAACTTAAGAAGTACCCACAACTTCCTTAACACATTCATGGCTCTTAAACTATAATTAAGTTAACCAATTTCAAGTCAATGATAGTACAAATTGCTAATGGGGAGAAAATGGTATGCAAGTCAGTTTGCAAAGGACTCAGATGAAAAATGTAGGGAGTATGTTTTATGGTAGATGTTTTTATTATTGAGTTGTATAATTGTAACAACATATTATGGTTCAATTACTGTCAATGTTAAGAGGTATTTTATGTAACTACAAGCATCTATGGATGTCTTTTAATTGAGAAGGATAAAAAAAACTACTCAAGGGAGAAAATCAAGTCAAATTTTAAACTATCAAATTTAAACAACTAAGCTCCTTAATGAGAAATCATAAGTAAAAGGTAGCATATCACCTATATAGTCTAAGGATCCTAGAAAGGGATGAACACTCCATTAGTTCAATGATAGCTCAGCTTCCTCAAAATCAAAACAATAATGTTATCCTACAGTCATTGCTAGAAACTTATCAAGATTTGTTCTAAAAACCTAAGGGGCTTCCACCCCTAAGAGCATGAGATCATGTTATTCCTCTTAATGAATAAAACCAAGTAGTGAATCTAAAGGCTTATAAATATTTAAGGCTATAAAAAGATGTATTAAAGAATATAGTGATGGAGATGTTAGAAAGTAACACTAGCAAACTAAGTAGTGGTCCCTTTGTTTCCCTAGTGATTCTTGTTAAAAAGGACTCAACCTAGAGGTTTTATATAAACTTTAGAGCCTTGAACAAGCTCATTATAAAAGACAAATACTACATTCCAAAGGTGGAAGAATTGTTAGAAAAACTAGTAGGTGCAATTGTGTTTTTTAAAATTAACCTTGGGTCTAGAACTATCATATCAAAATGGCACCATAAGAAAAATTCAAGATATCTTTTAGAGCACACAATGGTCACTATGAGTTCCTAGTTATTCCCTTTAGGCTACCAAATGCCCTAGCTATATTTTAGAGCTTAATAAATGAGATCTTTAGAGAATATTTTAAGAAATTGATATTAGTGTTCTTTGATGATAATTTGGTATATTGTCAAACACTTACAAAGCGCTACAAACAGCTAAGGACTGCTTTTGAGTTGTTGAGAGCTTGGTTATTAGGGTAAATGTAATTTTTGCACTAAGTAAGTTGAGTATTTAGACCATATTATTTTCAAGAAAGAAGTAGTTACTGACCCTTATAAAATGCAAACTATAGTTAACTAGCCATTACCAAATAACTCGAAGCAATTAAAAGGTTTCTTAAGGATGACATGTTACTACATAAGGTTTATTAAAGGTTATCGGGTCATTTGCAAGTTACTGACATAATTGTTAAAGAACGATGCAATTCCATGAAATGAATAAGCTAAAAGGGCATTTAATCAACTGGAAAAAAAACTTATGAAAAATCCCTCAATACTAACCTTACCTGACTTAAACAAGATATTTATGGTGGAAACATATGCTTCCTTGATTGGAGTGGAAACAATCCTTATACAAGAAGGGCATATAATTGCTTTTATCAGTAATCCACTGGGTCCTAAACAACAAGTTATGTCAATATATAAAAGGAAGATGATGGATATTCTACATGTAGTTACTAAATAGAAGTACTATTTATGAGGAAGGCACTTTAAATTTTGCACAGACCATATGAGTCTTAAGTATTTTCTACACTAGAAAATGGCCACCCTCGTGCAACATCTATGGCTTGTCAAACTTCTAGGATATGACTATGAGATAGAGCATAGAAAAGGAAAATGAAATATGACAGTAGACACATTTTCTAGGATCTCTAGCAAGGAACTTTATACCTTGAATGTGTCTACCATCTCCACTAGTATTATAGAAGAAATCAGAAGATCATGGGAAAATGATTATTTTATACAATAAATCATTCAAGATATGGGAATGTCTACAAACTCATATCCCAGCTATACTTGGGTCAATGGTCTCTTTAAGAAGAAAGGAAAGGTTGTGGTAGGTAATGACTTTGAATTGCAAAATAAATTAATATCATTGTTCAGCAATAAAGGTATTCTAGAATGACACTTTTAAAAAGGTGAGAGGTTTATTTTATTGGAATGGGCAACAAAAGCACATTCAATAGTTTTTGCGTGGATACACCATTTATCAAAAGAATAAGTATGAAAATATAGTTACTCCTAAACTCTTACAACCCCTATCTATTCCATGTGCTTCATTCATTGATACCAATTTAGACTTTATAGAAGGGTCAATATCTATAGTAAGTGATAAAGTTCCAATGTTTTATAGAAGATTTTGAAAAAAAAAAAAAGTTCAACATTTAAGGGGTCAACTTATTTTACTTATTTGTTGACCATCCATGGACAGACTAGGATAGTTAGCAAATGCATTGAAAATTACTTGAGAAACGTGAATGAAAATTGCTCAAAAATTAGGTGAGATAGTTGCCCTTAACATAATGGTGGCACGACACCAATTTTCACTCTACTACTAAACTAACACCTTATGAAGTATTGTGTGACTTTCCTCCTCCAATACATGTTCCTTATTTTCCTAAGAATTTTGTAGTATAATCAGTTGATGAAGTATTAACTAGGAGAAAAGACATGATGAAAAGGGTTAGGGTTTATCTTCAACATGCACCTAAAAAATGACATAATTAGCAAGTCAATAGAAAAATCAAAGATGTTTTTCAATAAAAGATTATATATATCTAAAGTTTTGCCTTATAAGCAACAATCAACAATTCAAAGATCAACATAAAAAGTTCTTTAGGCCTTACCATGTAAGTGACAAGATTAGCAGTATGGCCTACAAGTTGGAATTGTCATCCTTAGCTACAACTCATCTCATCTTCCATATGTCCCAACTTAAGAAATACATGGGTAATAACGCAATACAAATTACCCTCCTAGTCTTTTCCCCAGCACATGATTTACAACCACAAACTGTATTAGATAGACAAATTGCATGGAAAAAGAAAAAAGTTGTGACCAAAGTTCTAGTTCACTTGAAAGGACTACCATCATTTGATACCATTGAGAGTTCACATATGATTTGGCATTATATTTTCCGTAGTTCTACTTTAAGGACAAGGAATTTTTCTTGGAAAAGAATTGTCATAAGTGACTAGAGAAGAAGAATACGTTGGCAATATGAATTTAAATATCATGACCATTGCAAGTCAAGCCTATAATGCACATCATTTTGCTAAGCTCATTATCTCATGTGCACCATTTCACTAAACTTACAACTCACCATTTCACTCAGCTTTTTATATACTGTTTAGTAGTTGGTGTTTTGCATCGTTTAACTTTCTATAGAACTAGAATAAGAAGACAATATATGGTATTTATTTTTCTCTTTTCTTGGAAACAATACGAGATGTGATATAAGATAGTTGTAACATAATAGAAAAGTATAGAAAAATAAACCCAAAAGATGAGTAAACAAAAGAGTTGGATTTAATTGAATATCTCTAATTATTTCCCAATATTTTCTATTTAAATTTCTACTATTAATTTTTCCTGAATTAAATGATATGGGTGTAAAATCTTCATTTAAATTCTAGTATTCCATTGAATATATTGTTAATTAATAATAGTGATACTTGCAACACTTACCCATCAACCTAATTAAAGAACCTAAAAGAAAATCTCAATATCAATAGGTTTATTATTGGTTAACAAACAAGAGAATTTAAATATAGATAAACTATGAAAATAAAGAATAAAAAAAGTGAAATAGACCGAGATAAAGGATATGTCTGAAATTATGGTAGCAATAACAATTTAAAGTATATTTTATTTAGAAATATATTAAAATAAAATTTTTTATTTTTTAAAAATTATTTTTAATATCAGTATATTAAGACATTCTAAAAATATAAAAAAATATTTTAAATATAAAAAACTAAAATTTAAAAGAACACGTTGAAAACCGTGTTTCTAAACGGTGTTGAAATCACAGCAGTGATAAGAACAGAAAAGGGTTTATAAGCAACTTTGAAATAGGTTAAAGATTAGATGGGAAGTCTTCAAAGGACGACAGTTAGTGTTTCCTGGGGTAAAGTTTTGGTTTGTTGGGTTTGGATGGCCTGATTCTAGAGAGGAGAAAAGGGTGAGGATTAAATCGTAGAAGAAAAACTACTTTTCAAATGCCAACCTCTGTATTAAATCTTGTTGTGTGGTTGCTATTCGATAAGGAATGAATTATTACCAGGAATATGGTGTTCTGTGAATCATCGAAAAGATAACAAGACACATGCAGAATCCTTATCCTTGCTAACCACTAATATTTGAATTTATAATGATATTTTTCACGTACACACAAACACATGTGCGTAGAGAGAGTTTCTGCTTTCATTTTCAGAGAAGAGAGGAAACAATTTGGTTAGTAGATACTTGATAATTCACATGTTTGAGCAAAGTGCAAAACTCCTCTCATTTTTGTTCGTTTGGCAAAGGGCCACGTAGTTTTACTCTGACCACCAAGTCTTTTGAGTGGCAGCCATTCTATGCGCAATTTGCACTTTGCTGTAAATAAGTGGCTCTGCTTAGCAGACCAAACAAAGCCACACTAAGATATAAAAGCAACCTTCATAGCTGTGGAATGAGATACAATTTGGAGAAGAAAAATGGGACTAAGAACTCTTCCCTTGTCACCTTCACGAAACTGTTTCCCTCGACATGTTGGTGTAGCTCAGAACTTGTCTAACTATAGGCCTAACAAGAGCTTCAACTTCAAAATCTCAGCTAAAACAGAGAGTGGTAACGAGGAAGAGCCCAAGAAGAGCAAGCAATCTTTGTTTAGCAGTGTAGCTGAAGCTCTAGATTTCTCTCAAGTTCGGTCTGCCAAGGATGCCGAACTTCTAGAGGAGGCTAGAGAAAACACCAGTTCTGGTGGCAGAATGACAAGGGAACAGGTAATGTAACATTTCTCACTCAAAATGCATTGCACGATACGCAGCTTATAGTTGATACAAGAGATTTAGTAGTGGTTCATCATAGATAGTTTGGATTTAATGAATAGTCTATGTTGTGTAGTGTATGGTGACCGGTTTCTAATTATTTGCAGTATGGTGCTCTTAGAAGAAAAATCGGAGGGACATACAAGGATTTCTTTAAATCCTACGTTGATGGTATGTTTCTTTTCATTTTGAACTTCATTTTTTAGTTCAGATTTTATCATCATATTTCTTCAAGGAGAATTGAACCAAACTGAGTAAAAGAATGCAAGAAGGTCACGGTTTTGCATCACTTCTTGGTTCACTTTTTTCCTTTCTTCAATTTCTTACCTGCACGCCAACAATTCCCATTTTCATCAACAGAACTAATGCATGAAGTGCCTGCCACTCAAGATTATAGACCAATTTATAATTAAATTGGACAGATTATCAGTAATGGGGACTTCTTTCTTTTTTCTGCAGATTACTATGTTAAATTATAGCTATGTTGCTGTGTGGACCTAAATTATGTGCTATATATATAATATCCTTTCATCTTCTTGCATCTTAAATGAAAACGGCTCTTGTATCTTAAATCACAACTCCAAACACCTCATATGGGCTTGCTAAATCACTAATTTTATTATATCATGAAATTAGTGGACGGGCAATATGTTGAAGAAGGTTGGGTCGACAAAACGTGCAAGGTCTGCAAGAAAGATACTAGCGGTGAGCCAAGGCAGGTGGACAAACTGGGAAGATATGTTCATGTAGAATGCATGGAGAAGGCCAACTCTGGAAACTTTTTCACCAGACTTTTCTCAGGATGAGAGGGGATGGTACTGAGTGAATTTTTCTTTCAATAGTTATGGATATTGCCTTGTACTATAGACTCATAATGAAGCAATTTATTTATATGTCTGAACCATCTTCCTCTTGGCTGTGAAGTGAGAATCAAATTTGCACATATCCCCAGTTAAAGAGACGCTTCATAATCATTGATGATATAAGTGAACCTAAATGTCATTATTTCTATAGCAGCTGAGCTTTCATTCAAATGCACCAGGGAAGGGAGCATTCAAACAATTTTTGTTTCCTGTATATGATAATGGTTAAGGCACGACAGGTTCTTGCCGTGCTAAGTTTCTGGCGTTTCGGCCTATCACTTGTTTCTATGGAAGTAGAATTTGGGTCCGTGATGCAGGGACTCTAATAATCACTGCTAGTGAAAAGAAAAACTTGATCTCACTGCTACACGAGTATTTCGATGTTCTTGCCTACTCCTAGCTGAATCATCAAATGAAGTTAAATATTAAGAAACTTTGATTTATTTCCGCAGTCAGAATTGTGGAGTACACAAATACCTACAAGCGCAGAACGCAACCTGTCAAGACATATGAATTGCTTGAGCAATAATATTGCATTTGAGATATCCCCTCTCTCTTTCAGATTTCATCTTACTTGGAAAACCTGTCTGGCATGACATTTGTAGGAGGCTTGATTACATTACGTTGCTCATTGTCTCTTACATCAATTTGGCTCATCTTTGCATCAATCTGTCGCTTCTCACTCTTTTTCACCATTGGAACAATCTTTGCAGGTTATTAAAACTCCGGTAACTTGATCCTGTGAAATTTCGAGTTCTGTATGATTATGCAGCATGTGCTGTTATGCTATTCTGGTAGAGGTCTCTGCCTTCTCATATTCCACTCTCCGCTGACAAAATGCATGAAATGAGCTTCTAATTATGAGTTATTTCACAATGAACTAAATACGATTGAGCTCTGATTAGTCTAACCTTTACAAATTTATTACTCCAAGCTGCCTGTTGAAAGCCTTGCCTGGCTCTCGGAGCTAAATGAGCCCCACCAAGTTATGGTCATTGATTAAACCTGGACCACGGGGCACTGGTCCACGCTCATCGGTAATACTTTTAGAATAGTATAAATAGATGGCACACGTAGCTCTGTGAACTGGATTAAATTTTTCTTATAGTAAAAAAGAAAAAAAATGTTTAAGTGACACTAGTGTTATTATAACAGTAAAAATAATCGGAAACTTAAGTTATTATTTGAATTGATTTAATAAATTTAGTTAATTTAATAATTAAATTTAAAAAAATTCTTTAATAGTAAACAAAACAGGAAAAAAAAAATTCAATATAAGAAATAATGCTCGAGGAGAATAAAATAAAGTTAGTTAAGGACTAGGATTCATCATTATTTGTATTTGGATACCACCCCACCACTAAAAAGAGCTTATTGAAATGATTCTATCTCCATAGTGAAAAATTACTTAGCACTAAAAAGAGATTACACATGTTATTAGGTAATGACCAAAAAGCAAATTAAAATAAATTATCATAAAATAAGCAGCGCATAATTATATTTAATCAACTAATTTAGTTTAATTTAAAAATAAAAATTCTTTTTAAAAAAGTTCAATTTAACAAGGAATGGAAAACAAAAAAATCCATGATGACACGTGTTATTTTTAAAATTAGTGAAAATCCCAGAGAAAAAAATAAAAAAAAAGGTCTAATATCCAATTAAATAAATATTGAAATACGAAACTGAAAAAATATGAGATTAAAAAAATAAAAAAGCAAACAAACCTATGTAAATCTCTTATATCTATATTAGTCTCCTGAACTTGTAACCCATGAAATCCTAGACCTAAACTCAATCAAGAAACTCAGTTACTAACCAATTTAATATTAAATTATGAAATTAAAAAGTATATAAGTTTAAGAAATTTGTCAAAGTAAAAAAATAGCAATAAAAAATAAGAATTAAATTTGATAGGAAAAAAACTAAAGGATGATGAAATCATAAAAACAATAATTTAAAAAATTATCTCAAATAAAATAAATAAAAAATAAATAAATAAAGATCAAATATGATAAATAAATAAAAAGTTAGAGGATGATATTGAAAAAAAAATCAATTTTATAAATTATTTCAAATAAAATAAATTGTAAATAAAAGAATAAGGATTAAATTTGAAGGAAAAAATAAATTTAAAAGTTGCTTTGAGAAATTGAAGGGTCAGGTATAGAAATCAAATAAAAAAAAAGAAAAAATTGTTGGTGTCAAATCAAAAATCCATAGGACATACTGGCATCAAAAGATGGTGGAGCCAACTACACAATCTTAATGTCACCATGTAAGCCGTTGTTTGGTTGTTGAATGTTCATGGGACAAGCATTTTCTACTTGATTATTTTTTTAAAATAATATTTTATATTTATTAAAATACCCCATTAATCCTTAATCAACTTTATTATAACCAAAAAACTAGGTTGAAAATACAAAAATTCCCCGGACACTAGCTTTATATTTTTTTTATTTGAATGATAATTAAGTCATTTCATTGTGTTAAAAAAAAAAAGAAGAAAAGGATTGAAAAGCCCTAAATTCTAGTTTAATATTGTTTTTTTTCTTTTAAGTGTAATGAAGTTATTTTACTATTATAAACAAATATGAAAAAAATCTATTTGTCCCAGTCAATCTAATAATGACCAATAAATCATGTAGAAAAGATTGTATCACCCGCATCAACAAGTTATTTAATTTTGTTTGAAAATAGTAAAATGATCATTTTATTATTCTAATCTACAAGCCCATATCTTTGTTTATAATAAATGACCAAGCCTTTTAATTTTTTATTTAATGCTAACATAGTTTTATTTTCCTTAATTAAACAGTTAAATAACCTCAATAAAAGTATATTATGGTATGTTAGGTGACAACATACCATCACCAAAAATATATAATTTCAATATACAAATCTTATGGAATTAGATGGATTAGACTTGTGAATAAAATTCCTTAGCATTGGAAAGCTCTATGTCCATATGGAATCCAAGTTTTAGTTAGAGTTAAAAATGAAAAAAATAATGAACAATGTAACTCCTATACTGTAGCAGGTTATCAGCTTTAAAGATTCATCGGGCCTTACTAGCCTGGTATCCATTTTTGATATATTGCAACTGAAAATTAAGTTATCCCACGAAATTATATGCAATATATCATCCCAGCAATATAAAACTTGCACAATGTGTTGGTAGGACTGTGGGTGTTCTAATTAATGTATGTTGAAGGTAGAGCAGACACGTACATTATTAATGTAGTTCGATAAATTACCTACATCTACTGAGCAGTCAATATTATTAGAGATTAATAAAATATATAGATCATATCCATTAAGGAGGAGGATCACATCCACTCAACTCAACCCCCATTCTCTCTCATACACACTACTATCCTTGGTAGCCACTCTCTCTCGTCACATTTCTCTCTTATTTTTTACTCATATTATTGCTCTTTATTGGTGCCTATTTATATGCAAGATTGGCCAGCAAATGGAAAAGCATTCCGTCTCATTTTTCTCTTTCAATGGAACTAATTTTTCCATTGAATTAGAATGTTAGGTGAAGTGTTAGTGGTGGGCCTCTTTTCTCTCTATTATCACTTGTATAATCTACCACTCAGAAACAAAGAGGCATTAAACTTGTCTTCTATCATTGAAGACCTTTCAAAGCTTCATACAACTTTAGTTTTCACCATCATGGCTAACTCTTGCTTGATTTAAGTTAACGTCACTTGGCTAACTCTCACTTTATTTTAGCGTTTCTTCTAGCCTATTAATTAGTACTTAAAAGTATATTTTTATCAAAGTTTTATATCATTGTATTGCACTTAAAATATCCTTAAATTCCCTAACTTAAGCATGTTTTATAATAACAAGTTTGATAATATAAGATATCTTTAATTTATGATAAATACTCATTTTAAATGCAATCATATTTTACAATTTAAATAATTGATTGATTTGTATAACTATTAAAATTGAGAAGACAAAGAAAGAGTTAAGCTTAAAAAAAAGATGTTGGTTCAATTCAAACTAAAACACTATTCAGTTATTATATTATAACTAGAGTTGTGGAACTTGGATTTAGGTCTGGTTTATATAAATAAAAAGCAAAGATATAGACCTTAAACTTTCATGAAGAGTCCAAGATTCAAAACAGTTGTTTTCAAGTTTAAATTGTAGCAACAAAAGAAAAGTTGGAACCTGTCCTGCAGCCCTGATACTATTCAGTGTTTAGCCCATATCTCGAGTTCTAGAAGTTTAAATGAATTTATTCTTATTTTTAAAAAAAACTGAAACACTTTCTCAAAACTTTTATGAAGATTATCTATTCAAATTCTGATGTTAGCAATAATATTTTGTTCAGATAAGAAGATAAGGGTTGTCACTAAGTTAAAAGGATGGTCATCCACTCAAGAATTAGGCATCAAATCAATAGTTCTAAATTTTAACCTATAAATAAAGGCATTTACCACACATTTAGGCATCTTGATTTTCAGATCAAAATCATGCTCTTTATTTCTTTCTTTATATTTTTATAATTTTTAAGTTTTATTTCATATTATATTTTTTTTAATCTCTTATTTATGTTTTTCATTTCTTTTACTATACTTATGTTCTTATGTTGTTTATATATGTTTCTCTTTTTTATTATGTTTAGCTATGTTTATTATGTTAAGGTGAAAAGGTTACACTAATAGTGTAAACTCAACATAAACTTTAATGTTTGATACTAACATGTTTTATATTTATTATCTTACTCATTCTTAATACTTGCTTGTTAAATGGTGAACCTAGATTTGTGTTGTACAACTATTGGTATAACAAATACTTGATCATTTCATAACCATTTGTATGGTATAACCGATACCTATATTATAAAAGAAACTTGATTTGTTGTTAACATAAGTTATCACTATGAATACCTTACCACATTTACAAATATTGGCATTACTTAAATAAAATAATTAATATAATCATGTTAATAATTTATAATCCAATTGGAACCTCCTTTGTGTGTGGCTTCCAATCGAGTAATAAAAAAAGTTTATACTATACTTATTTGAAATACCATTAGTGGATCCTTTAACCTTGATATTTTTTTTATCCTTATTTAATCCTTATATCAATATCACATATCAAAAGTTCTCTTCAACTCTTTCATTTATTGTTTATAATTTTATATAGTTTACATCTCTGTAGTTCAACCCTGATCTTGTCGGGTTATTTATTACTTCGATACTACTGCACTTAGGATAAGACATTAACTCTTTGATTATGTCAAGTTTTCAACGTCATTGCCCCGAAGGTAAATTTCTATATAAATTATAATATTTATTTTATTTTCTCTTTTCACTTTTTGCTATCTACCTTTTATTTCTTTCTTTTTTTATTTCTTTTTTTTATTTTCTTCATACACGTATATAAGAGTTTGGTAGGATTATGGGTGTTCTAATCAATGCTTGTTGGAGGTGGAGTAAGCACACACAATATTTAATGTGGTTTGAAAAATTATTTACATCCACTAAGCAGTCAATATTATTAGAGATTAAAGAAAAGATATAGATGCATATCTATGAAGAAGGAGGATCACATTCACTCAACTCAACTTTTATATTCTCTCTCACACATTTTTGTACAAGATAATAGAGGCTACTACTTTTAGTAGCCCTTTCCTCTTTTTCCATCCTCATGTTTCTCTTTTGTTTTTTGTTTATATTATTATCATTTAGTGCCTATTGCCTATTTATAGGTAAGATTGGCCAGAAAATAGAAAAGCATTCCAGCTCATTTTCCTCCTTCGATGGCACTAATTCTTCCACTGAATTAGTGTGTTAGGTGAGTTATTAGTCTCCATTATCTTAACACAATGCAATATATATTGGGAGTTTTTTGGCACCATATCAAGGTTATTACCTCGCTAACCACATCAATCAATGATGTGTCCTACCCACCCTCGGTTATAATCTTTTCATTAGAAACTGTGAATAATATGGTATCTATTACGCGTTATTTAAGTAATATTAAAAAAAACATAAATCATATCTCAATATTTTATCTCATAATTTAAATTTTTAAGTTGAAATAATATAAATATTAAATAGTTGAGAATTCTAATATCACCATCTTATTTAATTAATAAAATGAAATATAATTTAGTGGTGTATTTTTTAAAACGAGATAGTTTTTTTGACAATGACATAGCATCAATGTCTATTCATGCTTTAGCTATATTAACGACCTCGAGTGACATTACATTAAATTGTGTTTGTTGCTCACTTCCAGCAATGTTGTTGCATCTAAAGGCAACTTGAAGTATTTCAACTTGTTTGATGCCATACTTGATGCATAATATTAAACTATGTTTAATGAGAATATGAAAGCAAGAGCAGCAGTAAAACGGCAATGGAGTGTGTTTTATCCAGATAAGTCTCGTGTTTATCCCACTAGCTTCATATAGACATCTTCAAATGAATTTGGTTAACTGCGTTTAAGCTTACCATGCCATTTCTTATTTTTAACAATTTTGAATTGCTACAAGGTTTGGTTAATCATCACAGATACTCTTCCAAAATGAAGAAACAGTTTCCTAGAAAATAGAAATTCAAGTACATAATTTCACAAATTAGTAGTGTGTCTGAAACCCCTTTGAAAATCTTATATTTTCTTAGTTTTAAATTAATTAATTTTTTAATTTTTTAATTATTTTAATACGTTGAAGTTAAACCTAAATTTTAAAAATAAAAAAATATTATTTTGATATATTTTTAAATAAAAAAATTTTTAAAAACAATATTTATCATATTTTTAAATAGATCTCAGAGAATGTATTGTTTTTTAAAATGTTTTTTAATCTAAAATGTATTAAAATAATATTTTATTTATTTTTTAAATTTTAATATTAATATATTCAAAACAATTCAAAAATATAATAAATAAATTTTACCAGCAACCATTAAAAACGCAATAACAAACTCTGCTTAATATGTTGCAACCTCCGGGGGCTAAGTCTATTAAAATTTAAAAACATGAAATAAAAGGAATTTTTTGGATTCGAGGTCCATAAATACATGGACTTGTTTGTGACAAGCATAGTCAATTAAGGGGTGTTCTGTCTATCAGAAATTGCAAACGAGGAGGAGTTACTTAGGTCATAGACGAAGACAATACTTATTAAGTAATAAAAAAATATTAGTGCCCCGCCTGACCCGATTCACCCCAACCAGAAGTGGAGGCTCCGCCACCAAAAACCATCTCTGCTGGTCGCCACCGTTTCCCCTTTTTTAGTGGTCTGTCTACAGAGATTGGATTGTGAGATTATGGGGAAAGCTTCAAGGGATAAGAGGGTATGGTATACTTGAGTTTTGTTACAAGTTGCTAGTTATATGCATTTGTTATTGGAGAACACTAACAAGTGAATAAAATTTGTAGGATATATACTATAGAAAAGCAAAGGAAGAAGGTTGGCGTGCTCGAAGTGCCTTTAAGCTCATTCAGATAGATGAGGAATTCAATATTTTTGAAGGTGTGTTCATTGTTTTTTTCAATACATGTTTACGGGAAACAGTTTTAAGCCATTTTTAATTTTGTTGGCTCTTTTTTTGTTTGTAGGAGTGAAGCGTGTGGTGGATTTATGTGCTGCACCTGGTAGCTGGAGTCAGGTATGTATATTTGATTTGAATTATAGTCATGATAATATCATTAACCTTCTGGTTGTGCGCTAAAATCTACTTAATTTTAGTTGCTAAAGATGTTCGTCATTAGCATGTTAGGGCTGTTAACTGTTGATATGCCTGAACAGCAGACCTTACATTGACCTTATATGTTGCTGCTTAGCGTTTGTTCTTCTTTGAATTTTCTGGCTAGCTTGTGATGCACACACTCCCCATCTGCAGGTTTTGAGCCGTAAACTATATTTGCCAGCAAAACTTTCACCTGATTCAAGGTAGGTGATCTTTTAATTTATGTGTTTTCTTTCATTGATTATTATTTAATCTTTTTTTATCAAGTTAAAATTAAAACTAAAGCATAAGTTGTCTTTGTTTACTAGAACTTCATTTTCCCATACATGCATTAACATGATGGTAGCCTTCGTGTACTAAAGATTCTATTAAGTTCTTATTATATGTGGATGAAAGTAATGATCCTACTGGGGCCTGAAGTTCATTATGTGTGTGTCGCCCTCAATCTGTTTTGATTCAGTATGTCATGTAAAACCCGCTTGCACTTGGATGTGTTATATCTGTTTTGTAGTTTCAATTACCATATGTTTTTTCTTTGATAATTTGTCTAGATACAACTACTGAGGCATGTTTCTTAAGTTACAGAGTACTGACTTTGACTTCCATTTATTCCCTACTCACGAATGCTTGTGATGGAATATGCTCAGTAGACACCCTCCAGTGGAAAAACCTTGTTAGAAACAAAAACTTTGTGTGGCTTTTATATACTTTGAAGTTTTATTCATTCTAAGCCTGTATTCTTGGGTTATTAACGTCTCTTGTGTGTGTGATCTCATCATATATAATAAATATTGAAGCAGAAATAATTCTTGTTAAAAGAAAGAAATAAAGAAACAGAAAATTGAAATTGAAATTTCTTCCTGCTTTCTGCATTCCTATTGAAACGATAACTTTCTGCATCATGATTTGTAGGGATAATGATCTTCCTCTTATTGTGGCCATTGATTTGCAACCTATGGCTCCCATTGAAGGTGTTATCCAAGTGCAGGGTGATATTACCAATGCCCGAACTGCTGAAGTGGTGAGGATGGTTTTTAACCTCAAATTCTCCATCATGCTTATCTTATGTGGTAGAGTGATGGTGTTCGTGGCTTCCTCAGAATAATTCATTCTCATTATAAAGAAAAGCGTGTCCAGAAGTTTTTTTTTTTTCTTAATTAAGCATTAGAAATTATCTTGAAATTCGTATTTCTGATTGTTAGCAAAAGTTGGTGCCAAACTCCATTTACTAATCTTGTAATTAGCATGTGGAGCTACTACCATGTTTCTCCATTGAAGAGAATTTTCTGAATGAGTGCCTAGATGGGCATTGTAAATGCTAAAAGAAGTTGGGCGTATCCAATACAAATGGAGTAGAATGGCCATTTTTTTCATACTTATTTTGAACGCCATCCTTAAGTAGATGAATCCATACATTTCTTTTCAACTTCCATCTATTGTTTCAGTCCCCTTCAGGTGAGTGCAGGAATTCTCGTGCATGTAAATATGTGTGTACATATAACCATGTATGTGTCGGCCTTTCTATGTACATCACTGTACTTAGTGTTTATTTTTGTTTCACACCAGATAGCTAATTCTTCAGAGGATCCTTACTGACTCATCTACAGGTCATTAGACACTTTGATGGCAGCAAGGCTGACTTGGTTGTGTGCGATGGTGCCCCTGATGGTAAAATAACCTTCTGTTCCTGCACTAACTTTGTATTGTATTATAATCCCCTGAGTCGCTAAATTACTGGTGATAAACTTCTTATAGTTTTTCAAATTAGTTTTATTTTGTGCTGATTTGTAGTTACCGGACTCCATGACATGGATGAATTTGTTCAGTCTCAACTCATACTAGCGGTAAGAGCTGTTCTTTTGTTATGCTCATTTGTAGTTATTAAGGATGTCAAGAACCTTGCAAGATTAAAGACAAAATTAAACCTTGATTTACATATGATCTTTTACAGTAAAGTGGCAACCCTTTATAAATATTCCATATCATTTTGGGAAATCTCATATCTTTTAGTCCATATCTGATTTTAGTGTCAGGTACCAGATCTTTTACATGAACTAGTTCAAATTGGCCATTGGTTTTTGGGATCTGAGTATATTAGTGAGCCATCTTAACCCTACTTGATTCAAGAGGTGATTTCACTCAACTCTTGAAAGTCAATGAGAAATCAGATGACAAGGAGCTAAAAGTTGGAAAATGTGAAGAGTTTGGCATGCAATTAAGCAAAAACATGATAAAGCTTAATCATGAAGATATGTCGGTGTTCATAAAGCATGACATGGCGAGCATGGTGTCTTTTAAATTTACTTCGAAAGAATGTGCTTTATAATGATTGAACACTCAAAAGCATTGGCCTATTGTCTGGCCAGTCAGCTTTGGTTTAAGAAATGTTACCTGGTTTTCTAATTTTTAAGTTCACAAGTATCCTAAACCTTTTTTTCCTTGTACTGACACTGAAAGCCTATATGTTGTTTGAACCTTAACCAGTCTGAACAGAACTGAGGACTATATTTTGTTTGATTCAGTTTTTCTTGATAGTTGCTACTAAGGGATCTCTTCGAGTTCTTAATTATCATATAAATCAGTCAAAACCCAACCAAGTTGCACCTCTGCAATTAAAATCCTCTTTGCTTTCTTCAGCTAAAGTCTGTGGAGAAAATAATGGAAAATTAAACTGTCTTGACTTGGCGGGTGCTTACAATCGTAGGACAATAGAGTTCATTCAAGTGTTTCAAATACTCATCAGAACAGTCATTCTAACTCAACTACTATCATTCATCTGCTTTTTTATCTCATTCTTTTGCTAATGTTTGGTCTATTTGCACTGTCACTATTCCTGCATGTGAAACCAGGTCCTTTACGTGATTGCTTGCTGGCTTTTGCATCTGTAGATGTTTCTGAATCTTGGTGAAGTTTGAATTAGAATGATTGTGGCTGGATTACCTTTCTGCAGGGTTTAACAATTGTCACACATGTACTCAAAGAAGGTGGAAAATTTATTGCAAAGATATTTCGTGGAAAAGATACAAGTCTTCTGTATTGCCAGGTGAATAAAATGCTGTTCTTAAATGTATCAAATTTTTAAGAATAAGTTCATGAGATCTGATAAAGTTACGAAAAAATGAACCCTCAACACTCAAGTTGAAAGTTTGTTTCTGCTAGTACTTTTATTTCTTCATACCGTGCCTCATTATTTGAGAATAATGTTGCAGTTGACAAGATGAGTTTTCCATTAAGATAGAAAAACAATGCTTGATTTGGATGATAAATAAACAAAAGCAATGATGGTAGGATTTTTAAGCCAAACCTAGAACTAAGCCTCCTGGATTAATTTGAGATAAAATGCAGGTCGGCTCTTTAAAATCGGGTCACACATCCCGAGTCAAAATAAAGTGCTTGTGGTCGTATAAAGATGTAGACATTTTTCACTTTAATCATTTTTTGTTTGTATGCTTGTTCCTTATAAATGTCTAAGGATGTCATTATTGTTTGCTTACTCGGAATTTTTGTATTTTCTTCCCTGTTTCAGCTCAAATTATTTTTTCCTGTGGTGACTTTTGCCAAACCAAAAAGTAGCCGCAATTCCAGCATAGGTAAGTATCTTTGTTGACTGTCGTCTCACTCGCTAGTTTTTTTTTCTGCATCTTTTAAATGTCTTAGCTGAAGTAATCGTCAGAATATCAATTTTACCACACCCAGTACCTTAAAAAATCCATTTCCTGGCATTGATCAGTACTGTAACTCTAATAACTGAGGAATTCCTTCTACTGTTAGAGTGGGTTTTCTTCCTTAGGGAGGAAAAAACATATAAAACATAAACAAAATGTGCTGAGAATGCCTTAATGGAATAGCAACCCCACCCAAGTGGAACATCAACCTCATCTGGATAGAGGTGAATCCTGCCACGGATTAGACCCATGATGGGCATGCATGAAAAAACCAGTGGATGATTGTAAGTGCCATCCACCAGGTTGCATGACTAGTTTATGCATTATACCTCAAGATAGTATTAAATTGTTTCCCTTCCCTTCCCTTGCAGAGGCATTTGCAGTTTGTGAGAATTACTCTCCTCCTGAGGGATTTAATCCGAAAGACTTGCATCGCCTTTTAGAAAAGGTGGGAAGCCCCTCTGGTGCAGATGACCTAGGTAATGTAATATTTTTTGTTTTTCAGATACATGCATGTGTGTATGTTTAGATTCTGTTATTGACATGCTAGAGTACATTATTTGGCACAGGTTTTTGTGCATCAACTCCTGGCACGTCATTTTTCACTTTTTTTCCCACTAAAGAATCATCTCTCTGTTGATCACTCTTTTAACTTTTGATGTTGATAACCAACCACAATCCCCCAGCCTTATACCTATATTGTTATTTTGTTTCCTTCTGCAATGACACAAGCTGCACACAACTATTGAAATCAAAACTTGTTCTTGTCATTCTAAATCTTCTTGACCATAAACTAGATGATTAGCCAGCCAAAATTTTTAGATCAAGCATTGACATTTAATTGCAATCGTTGGGGTCAGTAGATTATGGGGGCAGAGAATGAACGAAGAATTATTGATATAATGGCTTTGCTTGAAACCAGTTTGGTATCTGATCAGATGATAATATTTAATAGAATGGCTGTTGTGTTGCTTAATGGAAGTTTCAAAGTTGTGCTAAGATATCTTGTTTACATGGTGTTATTTCTTCACTCGTATTTTGTATTTTGGAGATGACAGATTGTAGTAGCGGGTGGTTAGAAGGGGCAAGTAAGGTGTATATTCCATTTCTAGCTTGCGGGGACCTTAGTGGGTATGACTCTGACCGATCATATCCACTACCAAAAGATGCCGATGGCACTTATCAGAGCTTGGATCCTGTACAACCCCCAATTGCCCCTCCTTATAAAAGAGCCCTTGAAATGAAGAAAGCTTCTAGTCATGGTGTAAAAGAGCTTGAAAAATCCTCTTTGGATTCTTGATTGTGAAGAACTTTTTCCTTTTTTCCACAGCATCAGCTAACAAACTAGGAATGGTTAGCTTTGTTATACGGACCTGGTCAATTTTTCTTTCAAATTTTTAGCCCATCTTGGCTTTCATGTATGTATACATCTTTATCTGGAGAATGCATACGAGCCAGCGTCAAGAACAATGATGGTTTTTAATACCCTTTTTGGCTGTGGAGCCATTGCTGCTAGCTTGCTGATGGAAATCTGTCGTGTGATCTACTATTCGAGTAGTGCACATTGTAAGGAGAGTTTACTGGGCGAGCAGGGGGCTTTTTTTATCGGCAAGCAATGCACTTTGGAACTAATGTATTTATTATTTAACTATATTTAATAGCACTCGTTTCCTTCCTGTTAAAATACTTCATTATTTCTATTTTAAATTATGTAAAATAATTATAATTTCAGTAAAATATAAGATAGGTGTAATTCAATATATGATTATTAGTATCAAAGAGCTACAAAGCTCACGCATCACAAATTTAGAATTTCTAAAATGCTTATTGTTACAAAAAACTTTTACAGGCATGGTTAGAAATTAAAATAATATTTTTCATATTGTTGTAAGAGAATTTTATATTTTGCTTTAACAAAAATAATAAATTTTTCATATGGTTAATAAATACTTGATTTTTTACTCGCACTATGTTATAAGTCATATTGATTTATTTATTTTTTTTTAAAAAAAAAGAAAATATTAAACATTTTGGAGGAGGAAAAAATAAATAAATTGTATGGGGATTGATTTAATATAATTGGAACAATTTTGCAAAACTGGAATATAGATATAGTTTGACTAAAAATAAAATATAATAATATTTTGAATCTATCTGAATCATAAAACTATGATAACCTAATAGAAAATAAATTAAAAAACATATTAAAGATCAATTCTCAATTAACTCAATGTTAAAAAATAAAATTGAAAAAAAAATTGATAAAAAAGACAGGAAAAAACCTAAATTAACTTAGTTTAATCTATCAAATATGAATCATGAAATCAGGATAACTCAATAAAAAGTAAATCAACATAAATTATGAATTTTACTTTATTGAATGATAAAATTAAAAAAATAATCAATTAAAAAATACAAAAAAAACTCAAGTCAATTCAGTTAATCCACCAAACTCTAAATTTAAGTTATGAGACTGAATAACCTCGTAGAAAACAAACTAAAATAAATTATGAAACTTAATTATCAATTAATTCAAATAATAAATAATGAAACTGAAGAAAAAAATCAAATCACAAAAAAAAAATCTCAAGTCAATCAAGTTAACCATCAAAACTAGTAACTCGGGTCAAGAGATTTAAAAAAGATAAGGATGAAATAAAAACATCAATTAAAATAAGAATAAAAAAAATTTAAATTAATCCAGTTTAACCTGTTAAATCATAAACTCGAATCATGAGATTATAATAATCTCATAAAAGTAAATTAGAAAAAAATATATATATAATTTAATTTTTAATCAACTCAAATGATGAAGAATAAAATTTAAAAAAATCTTTAGTCAATTGAATTAACCAATAAAACTCATAACTCAAGTTTTAAAATTTAAATAATTTTATAAAAAATAAATTAAAATAAATTATAAATTTTATTTTATAAATATTATGTTATATTATCACTTGTCTTCTAGCTGTTTTTCAGGTATTTTAGCACAAAGTTTGTTCATTGAAACATAAATAAAAATAATAATAATATAAACAGATAAAATTGAAGTTGGATATAATTAATGACATGCAATCTTAATTCATTATTTTATCTGGAAGAATATAAATCTAATATATTTTATCTACAAGAATATAAATCTAATATATTTTATCTAAATACAAACAAAATATCTCTATTCAAACTAGTTATTATAAAATTATTTAGAGATTTTTTTTTATTCAAACTAATCCTGGTTATTATAGAATTATTTAGAGATTTTTGTTTAAAAAAATTACTAATCTGAACAAGATAGACTGCTGAGATATAGAATTAATGGCAGTCCTTTTGAGCTATGTTTTATTAAATTTCTGCTTTTGGCAATGTAGATGCCGTCACCAGGGGAAAAATTCAGCACCGTTGATGATGATTAGTAGGTGGCAGCAGCAGATCAGAAGTTGTCTTGATTGCCTGTGCTTGACAGTTTGAGTTCGGTGGAGTGTTCTCTCATCAAATAGTAACACAGCATTATGAAACTTTCATAAGACTACCCCTCTAATTTTAACTTTCTAGGATCAGTCAAAAATCGCAATGAAGTGTATGTTCCAATGTACTATATATATATATAGACACACATACCGGGAGAAAAACTATTTTAGGCCACATGCAGATATACTTAGATTAGCCCTTTGACAAAATGAGAGAGGCAGAATCTTTAATTATTTTTTTAGGTTAATTTCTCGTTAAAGTAAAGGAATTAAGAGGGTTTTGTGGGTTTCTGGGTAGGGAATTTTTTTTAATATATATATATATTTATATATTAATAATTAAAAAATAATATAAATTATATTTTGATAACTTATTTAACTTTAAGTTAACAAATTAAAATAATTTTTTAATATGATATTAGAATTTTAATAATTAAACAATTATGAATTTAATTATTATTATTCATGTTTATTTAATAAAAATTAAATATAAAATAATATAAGTATGTAAGTTTTAAATTTAAAAATTTTTATTTAAAAAAATATGTTAAAAAATAATATAAATTATATCTTTAAATATTATTTAATAATTTAATTTATTAAATTAAAATAATTTTTTAATATATATATATATATATAGAAAGTTAAAATAGTGGGCTCGAGATTGCTCACCCTACGGAAGACAAAATTAAACTGAAAAAAAAAAATGAAACAAAGAAAGGAAAGAAGAAAGAGCGTGGGGAGCTAGGGCTACCGTGTCTGTACCTAAATAATGGCGGGAAAAAAGGCAGCCCGCAAGAATTGGCGGGAAAATGTCCTTATTATCATCATTTAGCGGGCAAAGCCAGTTTCACTCTCCACAGATCTGAAACTAAAACACAAAATTCAGATCAGAAAATGGTGGGACCGATGTACGATTTCCTCGCAAACCCTCTCGGAGCCGTCCGATTAACATTTGACAAGACAATCGGGTCCGGAACGGACCCGTCCTCCTTCGACGGCAAAGATTGGGGCGCCGTCGACCTCTTCCGCCACTTCCTCTTCGACCAAGCCCGCCTCTCCCAGGTAAATAAACACAACCACAACTTTTCAAATCCCTAAAATTCGTGTTCAAATTGTAATTACGTAGTTGGTAATTAAATGCTTAATTGATACGTGTTAACCATTATTAATTCGATAATGCAGGTTCCAATTCTTAATGGTGCAACAATACATTGGATTAAACCGAACACTCTAATTCGGTTTCGGGGAATGATACAAGACATGTTGGGAAATGAATTATATGTTGGTGCTTATAAGGTATAAATTGTTTTCTTTTATTCTCTATGATGTGATCATATGTTATTGTCCTTTTTTTTCATTGAAGTAGTTTGTGTGCGCGTCGTGTTTTTGAAGGATGATTCAGTTTGGAGGACTAACAAATTCATGGATATCTCCCAATGCCCCGTGGAACTTAATTCGCCTGATATGCGTCTTTGGGAGCGTCGTTTATTGTACTGTGTTCCGGTAAGTTTTCTACACATCATTTTCCGTGCATTTTCTGTCCCGAGCTTCATTTTGTTAGAGTAGCACATGAATGTGTTGATTAGTTATATACATCTATTTTTAATGAGAACTCAACAGTGCTTCTGCGTGGAATTGTAAGCTTACTCGATGAATGGACAGTTCTGAGGTCTTCTTTTGCTGGCTTTCTCTAGGTTCCGGGATTAAATTCGTGGGCTGAATCTACTTCTGAGGTAGCAGTAAATATGTGCATGGATTCGACTTCTGAACAAAGAGATAAGCGTAGGAGAATGGACATTGAAGCTGTGGATCACAGTGATTTTCCTGTAATTCCTATCTCTAATTCCTGTCCTTTTTTTTCCCTAAGACAAAGTTTTGTCCAAATGGTCGAAAATCTCACAATTGGTATTTACACCGGTGTGTTCATCTACTTCCATTAACTTTACACCATTGTGTTCAATGTAGATTATTTTCATCCCAGCTGTAGCATTCTTATTATGATGATTAACTCTACCATTGATTCTGTATTACATTTTTGAGCCACAATGTGATAGTCACTACTTGATTGATCGTAGTAGTCCTTTGTGTAAGAATTCTGAAAGTGAAACCTGTGTTTTGGAGGTGTGTCCTTATTATGTTATCTTGAACATCCTTGTTGAATGACAGGTCTCAGGTGATGAATCTGAAGATTCTCCTAGTGCGAAAAGGATGGTTAGTGTAACGCTTTATGCCACTTTGTTTTATCTTTGTAGATAAGAAATATGATTGTTTGCATTTCATGAGTGAGAAAGGAAAAATGATGATTTTGCATTCAATGTTTAATAATCTAGTGTAGGTTGTTTTAGTTTCTAATTTTAGTGCAACAAAACAGACTTTGAGAATTGTATGATTGCTCAGAAAAAAAGCATTCTATACTGGTTTGAATTTATTGAGTTATAGAGTGTAGCTTGTTCATCCAATTTTGTTTGCCATCATTCTCTTCAAAGCATTATGTTGTTACTTCATGGTTTGCCCATTGCTTTGCATCACTGTCAAATGAACACAGTAATCAATTAATTACTAGCTAATATTAAATTTTGATGAGATCTAAAGCGTTGTGTTCTGAAGGATAAAATGCAAAAGAAAATAAGCGTGGGCTTTGCTCTAGATTTTCAGTATTGGGCCTCTCAGGCTTAACAAGATTCTAAACTCAGTTTTCTGTAATTCAGTAGATTATAGTCTTGCATTTCCAATCCGTTGAGTTTGTTTGCAAAAGATCACTCTTTTTGATGGATAGATCCAAATCATTAAATAATATGCACTTTGCTATGTACTACTGAATTCAGAGTTAAGAGTTATTGACATTTTTTTCCCTTTGCTAGAGAGAGGATCCCTCATCTTCACAGTACCTGGATCCTGAAAATGAAGGGCCTTGTTCAAGCCATGTTATTCTCCCAGATGTTGATAGAGATTCTCTTCCTTGTCTAGTAAAGGTATAGTTGCTCTGTTCTTTTCAAACTCTGGTGTATCTATAAAGCATGTTGAAAGGTGCTATTTTTTTTATTTTTTTGTGTGCAGATATATGATTCTCCAGAGTCTGAGTTGAAGCTAAATGATGTTTTTGAATTTGTCGGGGTCCTCACTTTTGATTCTGAACTTCAATCTGAGAAGGTTGATCAGGATGAGTTCTCTAATGGTCTGGGTGATGACGTGTCTGTCAATTTGCCACCCAACAAGGTAATGACTCCTGTTGATCTGACTAGCTTGCTTTTCTGTATCTACCAACATTCTAACACTAGCAGATATTAGAATTTGATGATGCTGCCATTAATTTTCATTAACAAACTGATTTTTGTTTTTGATCCAATACCATAGAATAGTTATTGATTCTGACTACGCATGTTACAGATGCACTTCCATGAGATACCATGTGTGGTGTTTAAGTAATTTGTCATTTCTTCACCAAATTTCTTGTCGAAACTGCTCTGTTTGTTGTCTCCACGTGATGTGTGATTTGCAACAAGTAGTTACATTAGTTCCCTTCTGTTTTTTGGTGCAGGTGCCACGCCTCCATTGTGTTATTCATAGGAAACTCACAGTCTATGACTTTCTGCAGAACTCCCCTCCGACAGAGGTGATGTATATAGAACTTGCTCTTATTTGATTGATTGATATAATTGTCTTTATGCTTTTTCTCTGTTGTACTTGATGGGATTCTTGTGTATTTCTAATCACACTATATCATACCTATTGTAGACATGTTATGAACATGCTTGTCTTTAATCCTACAGCCAAAACCCCATTTAGTCAAAGAGGCAAGGGAAGCACTGTTGAGGCATCTCACATCTATTCTTGGCAATGATGGGGTAGCAGCTCATTTCATGTTGTTGCATCTTCTGTCTAGGGTAAATGATTTTCTTTCATTCTCACGGTTTCAGTTATAGTTCATCCATGTTGACTCTACTTTTTTAGTGTGTTCCATATCTTTTGTGGACCTGTTCTTTTCCCACATCTGGTAATTCTGGCCTGTAAAGTAATGTTTTCTTAAGCAGGTACATGCCAGAGCAGATAATGTTGCTGTTGGGAAGCTTTCTTTGAACCTTACTTGTATTAGCAAAGAGATTGCATCTGTATTTGGCACTAGACTAAGTATTGTCATCAAGAATCTTCTTCCCTTCACAAAACGCATACCCCTGACTGTGGAATATCTCAACACGGCTTCTCTTGCTCCCAAAAAGGATTATCAAATAAATAGGTAGTGAATTTGTAAAGTTTGCTACTGCAAATCAGTTGTCCTTTACATGGTATATTAAATTGGAACCACTGATCTCTGGATAGTTGCTTGACAGTCTAACATGCTTGATGTTTCAGACTAATACCTGGAGTTCTACAGCTAGCTGAGGGCTCACACTTAATGTTTGATGAGACATGTTTGGAAACAGGAACCCTCAATTCTGTTGGGGTTGAGAACGCAAGGTTGCTAAAAGCCCTTACGGAGTTGCAAAAGGTGATGGTCATTTGTGCAGTGTCCTCTTTAGTAGATAGTTAATTGGATTGAAGTGCTCCGTTAGATTATTTGTGCCCTTCTCCTAGGAGGGTGACTTCCTGTTTGTAATCATTTCTTTGAATTAAAAAGGTCTGCTCGTAATATTATAGTTTGACTGGTGGAGCGTGAATGTTAGAAAATACTCATGTTTTTTTTCCACGACAGGAACAAATCTAGAAATTTTTTATATTAATTTTCTATAAACCTGTGTGTTGTCTCTTTATCACTTGAACTTTATTGGGAGCAAGGAGGTTACTCACTATTAAGAAATTGTGTCTCAGGTTGAGTATGACTTTAAGTATTACAAGATGGAGATGATGGCTGATGTCCAAATGCTAATATTGTCAGAGGGGAAATCAAACATCTTGCCAGCTGATATAATTATGCCATTCCAGCCTTCCTCTGCAGGTTCCTCAGAAGTAGTGCCTGCAGAAGTCCTGGAAGCTTGGAGATGGTACTTGGCAACTGTTAGATCTATGCCTCATTTGATCGAGGCAGATATGCAGAAGGTATGTGCTAGATTCATTTTGTAACTTGCATTGCTAGCACGAGGGTGTTCGTTTTTGCTCCCAATTGGTGCTTCCTATTTCAAGGGCATGTTTTACGTTTTCTTCCAGGTTATATTTTAGGTTCGGATAGGACTTAGCAGTTAGCGTAGAAGTTATGCAAACATATGCTAATTGCCACCCTTCAGTCCCATACCCAGAAAACCTGCAATTATTTCAAAGGCTTGTTAATTGTCTTCTCTTGTATCTGTTTTTTTGGTACTAGTCTATAGTTGGTTATCTAGGAATTATTTTATGGGCCTTGTCAAATGTGAAAAAAAGAAGCATGGAAAGCAGAACAGAATTGATAAGAAGAGGAAGAGCATCATCGTTCAGCATTGATACTTTTGCTATTGGTTCACAGGTGGTAGAAAATGACTTGGTTATTGCTAGGCAAGCGGATCGAAGCTTAGGCAGCCAAGACTTCAGCAGGTCATGAGCTCTAGAGTCGTCCCTCCATGATATTAGCTCTCCACATCCTTATCCTGGTTTTGTTAAAGCTGTAGTCTTTCTTTTCCTTGCAGATGGCTGACAATGGGCCGCCTCATTTCTGCCAGTTTTGGCGAGACCTCACTCTCATTGGAGCACTGGCAAATGGTTAAGGAGCTGGAGAGGCTAAGGATAGATAGGCTCAAGTGAAACATGCCTTTTCATGCTGGTACTCAAACATGTAAAACTAAAGGCATTCTAATAGTAAATACCTCGCCTGCTTGTGTTTTCACCCAATTCTAACCTGACCTTTCTTTTGAAGAGCTTGGATTAGCGGGCATTTCCTTGATTACATAAAAGAGGAATTCATGAAAATTTATGATCACCATTTTTATGTGATGAGGAAGGCACTGCATTGGGAGTGCCTTATATTGTATTGGAGGTATTTATCAATCAAGGAGTAACGAAAGGGTGTTATTCGGATGCGTTGAGATATTTGTTTGTAGAGAATTTATATAGACCATTTTTCACGAACATAACAATTGGAAAGGCGAAGTTTACCTAGAAATTTCGAGGAGTTACAAAGCTAAAACTAGTGTCATCTTTAGACTAGTTTTAGGTTCTTTCTATGCATATCTAGTACAAGAAAAAGGTCATATTCTGCAGTGGCTAGGAAGGGATTTTTGTTTTTAATTATTAATCTAGGTATGATTTTTTCTCTGAATATCTATCACTTTTATGGTGTTTTAGTTATTCATTGGCCTATAGGGTATTTAATGAATACAAAAAATAATCAAAGCTTTACTTGTTTATTGGACTTATAGAGTATTTAATAAATATAAAAAATAATTGAAATTAGTCACAGTATATATAATTATTTTTTGGACATTAGGGTTATAAAAATAAAAAAAGGCCACATTCTTTTTGTGAGGGAAGCTGTTTATTTAATTTTTTTTCTTTAACAAAACATTATATTTGTGAGTACCCACTAAAAGAACATGCAATTATTTATATGGAGGTGTAAATCTCATTACCCACAGCAATAGCAACAATAGGTCTCATTAAATAAGAATATATTACAAAACTTTGATTAAAAAAAGAAGAAAAAACAGCTAGTAATTAGTTCATTATTCAGATAATTGGATTGCCCGCCATGGTATTGTTGCCTTTTATCCAACCACTTAATTTAATATACATTGGCAATACAAAGTCATATCTGGATTATTTTCTTATATAATTTAAGATTCACATAGTCATCTTGAAGTAAAAGTCTCCCTCTCTCCCTCCCTCTCCCTCTCCCTCTCTCTCTCTCTCTCTCAACATCCAATGTGATTATATTATCTTCTTTTCATGGAATTTCTTCTTGGTATGATCCAAGATAGTCTCCGGTCCTATTTGCAAGTGCATCATAGATAATGACCAATTTATATAAGAGACGCAATCAACGTGGTTCTAAAAAAGAGTGACAAGGGAAGGTCTTTAAGGAGGGAGGGAAGTTTAAGGTTTCTTGGTTCTTTTCTTTTTGTAGAAATCTTTAAGGTTTCTTGGTTCTTTTCTTTTTGTAGAAATCTTTAATGGTTGTTAGAAGAATTATGGATTTGATAAACAAGAAGAAGAATTAAGTATTGATTAAACAATTGGTAAATTAATTACAAATTAAAAATTGTCATTCTTGTAATCCTAAATGTTATGCCTAAATGCTAGAAAACATTTTATTTTGAAATGATTTAATTGGCTGAAATGTCAAATAGTTGAACATGGTAAATATTTTATGGTAATAGTTTTGAATTTTTCATATCATCCATGATTAATTTTTTTATTAATTTGATTGCAAAAAAGTATGTCAATATTCCTTTATTTATTCCAAATAAAGGAATACAAAAACCTTATACTAAAAATAAACAACCACATATTATTTGATTAAGAATATGAAATTGACTATTTATCAATAAAATCAACTATTAATAAATGAAGATAGCTAAGATTGTCCACCAATCATCCACTAAGAAGATTAATATTAAAAAAATAATCAAATCCTATATAAATTATATATAATTAGTTACATTTCTAAATCAATATAAACATGCCATCCAAACATCTTTGAATGATGACAAATCCCATTTACATAACTTATTCTACAATTAATTCATAGCTTGCTACCACTTATTGTTTTGTTTCTTTTATTGTAATGCACAACTTTTTTTTTTAGTTTGTTCTTTGGGAATTACCCCCCCTTTTTTTAATTCTAAACTTATTAGGGTTAAGTTTAAAACTCTATATTATGTTTGATTAGCTAGGCTACTATATGTCTCCATTCAAGATTAAATTCTTAATTGTAATTTCTTATTATTCATAGAAAGATATGACAACAAAAAACATGTAAACAATTGATAAACATGTGGAGGATGATGAATTATTAAAATTATCTATTAGATCAACAAAATTGAAATGGTTTGAGTATAATTCAATTATTGAAAGCCCATCATCATGAAGAATTTGACATATTGCTAGGATGATTCCGCAAGTCATTTTATTTCATAATAAGCACATGTAATAAGTTAGGTAACTTATCATAAATACATAACTTTCAAAAAACAAAATTAAGTCAAAATGTAAAATAACTTATTTTTGATAGGATATCTTATAATGTATTTAATCTTTACTTTGATATAATTAATCTATTGCCTTAGAATTTTTGCAAGACTAGTCTTAGGTGTTTTAGTTGCCTTTATAACTAGGTGGTGATTTTTTTATTTCTCTTTACCTTTTTAATTTGCCTGGATATGCTCTATGATGGGAAAAAAAAAAATGAACCTACCTACACACCATATAAATACACTACAAGCCCTCATACAACCACATAAACATACCAAAAACCTAGGCTAAAAAAAAAAATAGAAATAGAAAGAATAATAGTAGGATATGACATCATTGACCGTATTATGCACAGATCAATCATGATCATCCTTTTTAGATGATTTTGTTGCCACTTGAAGAAAGTAATCTAACCACCACAACATTTCCCTTCAGCATGAGTATTCCTCATTTGCTCTCTCCAGGGTGCCTACCTCACCCTTTTCTAGTTCCTATCTTTTTGTTTTTTATGCAAACATGTCCATAGATTTGTGGTTATTCTAGCTATTATGCTCTTGATCTTTCAATTTTGACATCTATATCATCGAACATTATTATTTTAGTTTAATTATCACCCTATATTTGATATGCTTCACGATGATTTGTTAATTTTATATATATATATTGGTGTTCTAGATGTGATTCATACAAATATTGGGCGATAGTTAAACTCTAATTTACTTAAATTACACTAAATTAAAAAATAAAATAATAGAAGACCTTTAATTTTGTTGATATATTAAAAAGATTTTCAATTAAATTTTATGATCAATGTTTGCTTGATTCATGATGGATGGATATGCAATATTTAAGGTTATATTTCTATTGTTGATGTTCATTATTGTTATTGTTATTTAATTTTTAAGTTTTTAATAATTAGTGGTCAAAGGTGATCTTATATAATATGTTAGGTTTATATATATATATATATATATAAACCTTAGATAAACTACTTTTTTTTTTTGGGTCGAAGCTAGTAATATGCTAACTTTTTTATGCATGTAAAAATTAAAATAACGAACAAAATTAATACATCAAGAGCCATGTTAAAGTCATTTGATTTATTTTAATTTTTGTATGGTCATATTTGTTTGATCAATCATCCTTACATGTCCTGGAGGTCTCTGCTTATATGGCTCTTTCTGGCAATTGGTGTTGGGATATGCTTAATGATTTATCATCAAATGCATTTCGTTTAAAAATCGCCGGCATTCATCCACTCAATCCAAATTCCGGTGAAGACAGGATTGTGCGGGGTCTTCCTAATAATGAGTGTCTTACGACAAATTATGCATATAATTTCTCGTTAGGTACTAACAGAAGAAGAAAGTGGACTTTGTAATCTAATCTGGAAGTGTTAGGACCCCAAACGGAATCATTCATTTTTTATGGTTGAATGCAAATGGGAAATTATTGACTAATGTAAGGTTGAAATGCCATCTCTGTGATGTTGTTACTTGCCATTGTTATGGCCGTACACTAGGATCATTCATCCATGTTCTTAGGGCTGTTACTTGGAGGAGACCCTGATCACAGTAATTACAGTCAAGTAATGGCAGCCATTACAGAGCTTCTGCAACGCCAATGGCAAGTCAGTTACGCCAGATTCTCTAGGAGGACATTTATGGAACTGCTCACTGAAAGATTTTGTGCCGTCAAAACACCACAGTTATTTGATACTCCTAAATAAAGTTTATTATTGAGGTGATTAATGATTTACATCAAAACGATTACGACCGTGATTCTCTCATTCGATTAATATAGGACGAAAATTACAAATTTTGTTACATACGACCAGTAGTAAATATAAATACCCCGCAGCTCTTGAAGGAAAACTCATGCAGTAGAAGGCTGGTACAGGCATGGACATTTCTTGACTACTTAGGCATGTTGGGGACTCTAGGAGCAGCACTCTCTCCTTGCTTTTCATAGTAATGGTAGACTGCAGCACCCGATAGGACTGCAAGTGTTATGGCTTGGGCATGCAACCTGCAGGCCCCCAGAAAAGAACCATGAATATGACAAGCTAGTAAAACAAGCAGTAACTGCGCTAGTATTAATTTCACACACACATGGTAGAAAAATACGACAACTGCGTAGAGAGATATCGGTACACAACGCACCTAGCATGTATAAGCCTAAGACTTGGCTTGACCAGAGGTGTTCTTGCTCGCGTATAAGCCAGTGAACCTCCAATTGCAGTTGCCCATAGCGTTCCTGCATCACACAAGTTGCTTAGGAAAGAAAGCAGACACAACCAAACGAAATGGGAAAGCAGGACATGGCTAGTATGATCAAACCGGAATTACTAACCAATGCTAGCAAGCTTGTGCTCTGAAACCCATGACTGAATTGCCTCCATCTTCATGCTTATCTGCACCTCTTTTATCGATACACCGGGGAAAATTAGAGTGGATAGACTGTGTGGGAGTGGCGCCGAGGTAACTAAGGTTAAATGGCGGTTTGTATATATAGACAAGAAGGGTGATGTTGAAATATGAGCGAGCTTTACTGTTCTTGCCGCGGCCCCCTGGTTTGATCGTAATGGAAAGGAACTGCTTACACTTTTCTTGGAACACTGAAACTATAAACAAGAGGCTCCCTCCCCTACCTGGTTTTGTTACTGGAGGTGATTTTCTTTAGGAACATGTGCCCACGTGAGGTTTGTACGCCCCGGTGCCACTGGATTTCAATTAAATCTAGGAGCACAGACATATGGGCACATGGTAAAGCCAATCATCGTACTACTCTTCATGGGTGGGTGCAGCGCATTGACCTTAAAGGAAAAGGGTTCAGCTTTTGTTTTCAGTTTTCACTGACACGTGGCGTGAAAAAGGTTTTAGAATTTATTTTTTAATTTAACTTTATGTTAATATAATTATAAACAAACATTCTTATATATAAATAAAAAAATGGATAAAATTAGGAAGGAGAAGGAGAAGGAGAAGGAGAGATATATATTTTTTTTAAAATTATTATTTCTTGATTCGTGTGATTTTTTCGGTTTTAATACTGCATAGTTTATTTAATAAAAAAATATTTAAAAAAACTATAATGATTTAAAAAAATATATTTTTAATCAAAAATATAATTTATTAATTTCTTTTTTATTTTAAAAAAAAAGCTCACTTAGAGGAAGGTTTTTTTTGTAATAATCACCTGCAAACCATCATTTTTTGTCTACGAGAAGTATTAATTTTTAAGTACAAATTTATTATAATACTAAATAAAGTTTTTTAAAAAATTTTAAAAACTATATATCAACTGTTTTTACTAATCTATAAGGAAAAAAAATAGAACAATATATTTAAGACAATTGAGTAAACATTTTATAATAAAAAATAAATATTTTATTTTCATTTAATATTAACTAGAAAATTATTTAAGAATTTTACATATTGTGATAATACATTATTATTGATAATATCACCATAAAAAAACTTTAATATGATATAAATGAACAATCACTTAAATGCTATTTTTATAAAAAAAATTTAAAAAATAACAAATATATTTTTTTTTAAAAAAAAAAAGACAAGATGCTCATGGGCAAGGAAAAACGTTTTCGTACTTCGCCCAAAAACAGATTTTAGGCTTAAGCCATGCCCACATATTTTATGGATCCTTATCTACTTTTCATGACATATTAAAAAAAATACCATTTTTATTGAATCTCTCTTTTTAAAATGAATTTATTAACACTAAAATAATTTTTTTTGTTAGCTGAAATATCATCAACCAATTATTTTATCTCTCTCATGTTTTTTTTAGTAATTTTTTTTATCTCCTCTTAAATTTTAAAAACTACAACGTAAAATAAAGTTTAGGGATTAAACTTTAGAATTTAAACATCAAGCTCTCAAAATATAGGGGTTAAAAATAAAAAAAGCAAATACTTTAGGGATCAAGTTGTATTTTTACACACCCCATGAACATAAAAGAGTATAACTAATTTTTTTGTTTAAATATCAAATTTAATCCCTGTTATTTTAATTTTTTAAATTGATAAAACTAAACCTCATTTTACAAAATCGAGCAACCATTTAATGCTTGAACCTTTTTAAAAATCGGAACTATAATGTAGCACATGAATTAAAAACAAATTATTAAGTCTAAAAAGGTGTAAGCATAATCTGAGAACGAAATTAAAAAAAAATTGCAGTGATTGTAATGTATAATTTTAAAAAGGACAAAAAAAAGAGACTAACTAGTTGCAATATAGCAATCAAAGTGCAATTGAGTCTTGAGATACAACAAAGAAATAGTAAAATACTATTCTCTTTTAGTTTATTTATTATTCTATGCCATTTAGTTTCATTAAATTTATAATTTTCATGTTTATTGTTCATCTATTATGTGCTCTTTCACAAGATTGTTCATGTTAACGTTGGAAATGTTTCTTCCATGTTGGCCCATCAAGTAGTCGTAGGTGTTTCCTTTTATCAAAGTTTTTACACCGGCTAGTAGTCGGCTCAATTAAAAATAAAAGTTTTTGATTTTGATCCGGTTATTGAGTTATTTAGATTAATTTTTTAAAAAAAATTAAAATAATATTATTTTAATAAAAAAAATTTAATAAATTATAATTAAATTTTATCAAATCACATCAAATTTTTTATTTCTTTTTTATTTTTAACTCAGTTAAGTTTTAATCTGTATGAAGTAAATTCCAGGTCAATTTACTAAATTAGGTTGGGTTTTAAAATAATATATTTAATTATTATTTTTATATTTTTATTTATTTTAATTATTAGTAAGCAAGTGATTAAAAATGTGTTATATGATGGGCTATCAAATTACATTAAATTTATATTTGTCTATGTGATAACATATATTTTTTAAAATATTATTAAATTATTTTGATATACTAAGTATTAAAAATATTATTTTAATATATATATTTTTTAAAAAGATACTTTAAAAAACAAATCATTCTACTAAATATCCCAATCAAATTACCGTAACCTATAATCATAGTTAGAAAACTCGCATTTACTATTCATCTATTGCGTGCTCTCTTGCAAGTGGGTTCATGTCAACGTGGGGAGTTTTTTCTTCCACTTTAGTTCATTAAGTTGTCACAAATGTTGTCTCTAGTCATTGTTTTTTTAAATTTTTTTACTAACAAATACCTAAAGATAAAAGGAAAATTACTATAGCTCTGGTAACATATCACTGTTTGATTGGAATAGTTATTTACTAAAATTACCCTTGACCTTATAAACTTTTAGACTAGACATGGTATGGGATTGGATTAGTCATTTTGTTTTTTATTGCATAGTAACATTACCAATTTAACCCTATAAAAAATATAATGTCTACTCTTATGAGCTTTTTGGTCTTTTTAAATTTTTTTAAATAATGTAATTACTTTGTTGTTTTTAAAAACAAAATAAATCAACACAACTCTTTCACATAATTTTTTTTATTGATTTTGTTATAAATTTACAGGTTACACATGAATATTATTATTGTAATTAACATATATTAAATATTATAAAAATACATGCTCATGCGATATCTAGCAGGCACTTTGAAGGAAAGGGCTTTGATATCTTCCAATATATAAATTTATTTATTGTGAGTGTATGTTTGATTTGTAACCCCTTTTATAATTTTAATTTTATAACAGAATACTAATTTTGTGTAGCATGGGTAGAAATGATTTTTTTTACTGGTAATAAAAGATGTTAGAGTGATGAAACATGTTTTAAAAAGGTAAAAAAAGAAAAAGAAACCTGGGACATAGATACGACTGAGCAAAAAAATATTGATGCAATTAATTATATAATAAAAAATAAAAATGACAGTAAATTAACCAACTCAAATAAAAAAAAATCATGGTAACCTATAAAAACAAAATGGTTAAATAAATGAAAAGGACAATGGAGACAAAATTCCAGCAGGTGAAACATGGAGGAATATAAGGCAAAAAACTTAACTTGTAACTTGAGTAAACATATTAAATATAGAAGTTAAATTATAAGATTGAGATAATCTAATAAAAAATAAATAAATAAAATATAAAATCTAATTCTAAGTAAATCCGACATAAAAAAATTAAATTTAAAAGAATATCAATTAAAAAAACAAAAAAAAAACACAAAGCAAACATAACAAGTTAACCAAATTCCATGATCCGGATTATGTGAATGAGATAATCTAAATAAAAAAAAAACAAAAAATATTATGAAGTTCAATTTTAAAATAACATGATGTTAAAGGAAGAAATATATAAAATATATTTTTTAAATGATTATAAAAAAAAACTAAGTCAACTTATCATACTCATGGTCTAAGTGATATGATTAGGATAAAAAAATATATAAAAAAATAAAAACAAACCAAAATAAAACACCTCAACTTTGAATGAGGAAACTAAAAAACAATATATTAATTTACTATTAATATAATATTAAAAGATGAAATTAAAAAAATATATATATCAATTTAATAAATTAGCCAAAGTAAATATAAAAAAAACTCATAAATAAAAAAACTCGAAATAACACAAGTTAATTTGAAAATTCACAAAAACAATCTTATAGAAAATATATATATATATAAAATGAAGCCTAATTGCTAATAATATAAATGTTAAAAGATGAAACTAAAAAAAAACAAAACACAAGCTTTGAAAACTAGTAAAAAAAATAAGTAAACTTAGGCGAACCTTCTAAACCTAAGCTTATATCTCAAACTCGTAACCTATAAAATTTTAGATGTGGGTTGAATTAAAAAAACTTAATTTCCATCAAATTTAATATTGAAGGATGAAATCAGAAAATAATATCAATTTAGACAATTAGCCAAAGAAAGTTCAACAAAAAACAAAAAATTAAAAACCTAAAATAGCCTAGGTCATTCTTAAAATCAGTGAAAAAATTAATTGAAAAAAAATAAAAATAAAAATAATAGATCTCTATCTCTAATTGAATAAATTTTGAAAGATAAAATTAAAAAAATATGACCTTGAAAAAAGAAAAAAGAAATAAGGTGAACTCTATAAACTTGGGTTTATCTCTAAAACTTGTAAATCTTGAAATTCTAGACCTGAACTCAAAAGAAAATCTCAATTATTAACCAATTTAATGTTAAAGGATAAAACCAGAAAACAAAAATAGCTTAATTTTTTTTTCAAAGTAAAAAATAGTAATCAAAAGAATAAAAATCAAGTTTGATAGAAAAAAAAATTGAGGATAAAATTATATAAAAAAAAAATCTATTTTAAATAAAATAATAACAATAAAAAAATAAGGACCAAACTTTCGATTAGAAAACTGCAGGAGGATGAAACTTAAAAAACAATTTAATTTTATAAATTATTAAAAAATAATTTTAAATATTGAAGGATGAAATAAAAAAATATTAATTTAAAAAATTAGCTATTTTTTTAAATGATAAACAAAAGGATTTGAGATAACTTGATCATTTAAAAAATTAGTAAAAAATTCTTTAAAAAAATATAAAAATGATGGTGTCTAATCTCTAAATAAATACTAATAATAAAATTAAAAAATATATAAAATTAAAAAAATAAAAATAAAAACCAAACAAACTAAGACGAAGTTCATAAAGAGAGGCCAATCTCTAAAAATTACAATCCATGCAATTCTAAACCCACCATTTTCAAGAATATTAATGCCAATGTAATTTCAATTAAAATTTTTATCAAAATAAAAAAATTTACAATCAAAAGATTGAGAATTAAATTTAATAAGAAAAATAAACTTGTTAGAATTATTTTTTAAATGATCCCAAATAAAAAAATAAAAACTAAATTTCAAAGGTAATTTCAAAGTAAAAAATAGTAATAAAAATATAAAAATAAAATTTGATAGAAAAAATAAACTTAAGATGGATAAAATTATAAAAAAATAAATTTAAAACATGATTCTAAATAAAAAATAAAAAATAAAAAAATAAAAATTAAATTTGAAAGATAAAAAATAAAAGGGATGAAACTAATTGTAATAAAATAATTTTACTATTTTAAAAACATAAAAAAACCTAAAACACCCCTATTTAAAACATAACTTATGCAATTTATAAAGGATAATTGTATCATAATAAATAAAAGATCACCTTCTAATACCTAGTTTAAAAATCTTATGAGTAAAGCACAATTTTATCATTATATTTTTACAATAAATAATATTTTATATTTTGTTACATATGAATTTCCCTTCTAGCCTTTCTTCCTTTCTTTTTCATGAAACTGGTACAAAAAAAGAAAATAAAAAGAATTAAATCATAAGAGAAAATCATAACATTTCTTAAACATGTAGAGAATAAAATATGTTCATCCTTAAAGATTTAGGAGTTTATGTATGATTTTTTCTCTCACTGAAATAATTTGCCCTTCCACAAATATTATGCAGACGGTTGTTATTAAAGTCGCCTAGTCATCTCTGTGAAGATGAGTAGGCCAGCCCGAGTATTGTAGGATCTGAGCCAACCCACTCATATGGACTGTGGTTCTGGTTCCATCCATCTATCATGGATCTTGAGTCTACACATCTCCATTCTCCTCCAATTTGCATAAATAGCCCTGGCAGCTATATTATTTTTAAATATTAATTAGCCATCTCTATTCTCAACAGTCAGCATGCTCCTCCGCTGGGACTACTAGAAGCAGCAGGAAGCTAACCTTCGAAAACAGTGGAAGCAGCAGTTATGAGTAATAATAATGGTAAAAGAAGCAGGAAGCCACTTGCAGATTGCACAAACCTTTCACAAGCTTCATCTACTAGTAGCAACATTTCTTCTTTCAAGAAAACACCCATTCTCTCCTCTTCCCTTCGCAAAAGCAATGCTGGGTCCACCCGCAACACCGCTGCTTCAAAATCCACAGCCCTTCTGCTCCCTTTCTCTTCCACTACCCCACCTCAATCGTCTTCTCTTGCAGGTAATTCTTCTTTCATTTGGGCATCTGGGTTTTCCAATTCTTTTTTAATTAATTACTTAGGTCTATAAATAATGACAAGTCTCTATTAGTTGTCATTTTAGTTGCTATTTTGTTGGAATTACTACTAGTTTTTTTTTAATTGAATTCTAGTTTGCCTGGGTTTTTACCACTTCTCTCTGATGCAGTAACATAGTGGAACATGTTTTCGTTTTCTAAATTCGATGGGTTTTTTTGGATTTATTTATTTATTGGACTCTGAGAGGTAATGAGTATGTTTTTGTGATCCGTGATAATTAGGTGTTGCTGGTGATGGGATTTTTGAGCCGCATTCAGTTTACACTCGGAGACAATCTGCAACAGATAAAAGGAACAAGAGTAAAGGGAACGCGATCGCTGTGCCTATAAGTCTCGCTCCTGCACCTAACACTGAATTCGTCTGGTAAATTACTTTCACTACTTTTTTTTTTACCCCTTCAAGACTGAGTCATTAACATGAAGTAGAATAACAATGATGAAGACACAGAAAGAGATTGTTATGTTAGGGATACTAACAACCAGCTAATTACGCCATTCCTATGACGAACGAGTCAGCAATTTAGCGAGACTTGTATTTAGAAGAGCTGGCAGAGTGTAGTATTTGTTTGACAGCGTCTAACCAGACTTTCATTATTAGGAAACGCAACTACTCTCCTCTCAAATGAAATGAGTGATGGAATTGTTACTACTGATTCACTTCTGAGAATGTTGATAGGTGGCTGCTTCGTGGGATTTAGTATTTAATGTGAACTGACATCTTTTAAACTGGCTAGCGGCTTGTTTCCTAGAGCTATGTGGTCTTCTGGCAATATGATTTCCAGTAATGTGAAACACTGAAAAAAGCAGGGGGTAAAACGGGTCAAAAAGGTTGAAAATGCTTTTTTTTTTTTTCAAAAAAAACTTGGGTTGATGAAGGTGTAGTAAACAACATATGCTAATTCATGGTATAACTTAGCTATGTTTTCCTTTGACTTTGATATTGGTTGGCTACAGTGTGGCAAGCCTTGAAGTCAGAACTCATGGCTTCCCATGAACTAAAATCTTAGCAGATGTAATAGCAATTGCTGCTTAAACTAAGAAAATCTTTTCGTTGTTGCATAAAAATATTGCTAGTTAGTTTAATTGCATGTGGTATTCCTCTATTGTGATTTTTCGTATGTACACCTATGCATATTCAGTCATTAGAGATCTTTCAGTTTGATGTGAACCAAATGCTCTGTTATAACTTCATGCTGTCTTAACCTTGTTTGAAATCTTCATTAACAAAAGCCTTCATTGTAGGGATAAAATGAATGAAGGTGGAGTTACTCATCCATCCAAGTCGTGTACATTTCATCACAAAAAGGTTGGGAAATCATTGTAGTCTGTACTTCTTCTCGTTGGCTTAGGCATTGTTTTCACCATTCTTAAGTAAATCATTGTTAGTTCTGCAACCTGAAATCTTGTAAGAAGGCTTTCATCTCATGGTTGATGGACCCTTTTGATTTATGTTCTTATATGGAAATATGAAGAATGATTTATTTTGTCATTACTACTGTTTCCAATTGATTTCAAGATGAAAAATTTGGCTCAGCTCTTAACTCCTGGCGATATTATCACAGAAACAACGTAGGAAACTGTCTGATGAAGATGAGAAGCAACATGCACTGCCACAAGATTTTATTGAGCAGCAGAGAGCGTACTTTGCTGAGATCGATGCATTTGAACTGTCAGAAGCGGAGGTTGATTCAAGCAATGAGTTGGACTGATTGTATCTGAGGGGAAGTATATACTAGAGTATAGGATGAGCAATCAAGTCACAGATCACCAAAGATTTTATATGTGCAGATAGAATAATAGTTAATTCACGTGCTCTGTTGTAAATGCCTCTAAAGATAAATGCTTGACAATGTCGGGTTGTACAAAGGGGAGATTTCTTAGGCAATAGAGTGTCTCTATCCTTTGCACAGGAAACTGTTTGAGGAAACGACATTGGATTGATTTTTCTGCAATTTCCCATGCTCTACTTTGCAGTGAGTTGACTTGATGGGCGTGATTTTTCTGCTTACAATATGTGTAAAGATTACATATGTATTTCATTTTGCTGGTCATTTGAGTTTCTTATTCTTTGTTCCTGCACTCAAATTTCTAGTGGAACTATGTTGCAGCTCCAGCTTCCGAGACTGGCAAAACATCTTGAAAGCTTTCACAATTTCCTTCTCCTTTTTCTTTCTCCATCTATTTCATGGGATGGTAATGATTTTTCTTGGCCACTTCAGTTCCTTCAAAAGAAACGAGAGCTGCTATGGGATATTTACTGCTGACAGCCATTACTGTGAAGCCTAAAGATGGACAGCATCCTGCAAATGAATTTTGATAATGGAATAGGTTGACTGGTGTTTCTTATCAAAGCATGCTAATGGTCTTAGACGCTCGATACAAGTCATTCTACTGCCAACATATGGATCTATAGCTTCAGAAACTCCTTGCTCAACTACAGGTAACGCTTCTGGGCACGTTGTTGAGCAGTAATTTGGTGATAGCCTGCAATCAGGTACAAGAGAAGCACAAGATACTTATGAGAAACTTGCGAGGAGCCATAACATCTCATTAATTTGTTTGTCATATCTTACACACACTGATGATGAATTGAGCAGCTGTTGAGTCAGGTATAGGTATATATAGCTCAATAATTTTAATAGATGGGAGAGACAAAAGAAAAGAAAAGAAAAGAAAAGAAAAGAAAAGAAAAGAGAATAATATATAATGTGTTTATCTTATATTTGTCATAACGTTCATGGGCCCATAATCCAAGCTACAATTAAGATGAAAGAAAATATTTTATTTATTTATTCATCAGTATCAACTTGAACATGAAAAAAGTAATATTTAAGTGTTGCTAATGTATTTTAAAGAAGAGAAAAAAATATATGACTGGAGTCATGGATTCAAAAATGATTTGTTTAATTATAAAATAAAAAATAATGATAGTAAATGTATCAATACTTCTTTTAGAAGTGATAACTATATATAAAAAAAGCCAATCAAAAAAGAAAAAAAAATAAAAAACTAGATTCCAAGATAACTCAACATAAAGAACATTATTAAAAAAGAAATAAACCATCTCGAGTTGACTTGAGCTAGCATTTTAAAGTCCTAACTAAGATTGTGAGGCTAGAAAAACCTTATTGGAAGCAATTTTTTTTATAAAAAAAACAACGACCATTCCTAACAATTTTAGTGTCAAAAAATGAAAAAAAAATCAGTCAATAATTTTTTTAAAAAAACAAAACAATTGCAAACCCAAATAAAACCACCAAATCTCACAATCTAGATCATGCTAAAAAGATAACATAATAGAAGGAAAAATAAAAAAAAGGACAAAACCTAAAAAGGATATAAAAAAGCGATCTAAAAAAAATATCTGGAATAACTAGTCAAACCTATTATTCAGGTAATGAGATTGAGATAATTTGATTAAAAAAATTAAAAAAAAATCATAAAGCTCATTTTTTCAAAATAAACAACATTAAATGATAAAATAAAAAAAATAAATGAGATAAAAATGAAGTCAATCTCTGTTAACTTTTCAAACTTATGATCTGATTTACTAAATTGGAAGTACTATATCTAGAAAAACCACGAAGCTTATTTTTTAACAAATCAAATGTCAAAAAATAAAATTGAGAAAAAAAATCAACTACATAAAAAAATATCAATTAAAAGAATGAAGACCAACTTTAAAATAAAAATAAATGAGAAGACATAGTATTTTGGATTGAAGGGGGGGCTTGAAAAAAAGAATCAAATTGATAAAAGGATACAAAAAAAAAATTTAAAAGAATGAGAACCATATTTGAAAAATAACAAATCACGATTATAGATTCTAGTATAAAATTGAAAATAAATTGAAATTTAACAAAAAAGCCAAGAACAAATATTAGAAATTAAAAAAATAAAAACCATAGTTGAAATATTTTTAATGACACGATAACTTTGAAATTTTGAATGACTAGTACGAGCTTTAAGAATAGAAGAGAGAAGATAAAAAGAAAAAAAAAGGTGGTTATTGACATACCATCTTATAAATGACGACATACACCCTATACAAAAGAAGATGCTTTAACACTTCTAAAGCCATTGTGGAAGCTATTGTTTGGATGTTGAAAGAAGTCGCACATATCGCTAGAAGACCATTAATGCCTTCCACATGGTGATGCCTATGTTACATGCACCAACTAACTTTGTTTTTTAAAGTATAATATTTTATATTTATTAAAGCATGAAATTATTCTTAAGTCAACTTGATTATAACTAAAAAAAATAAAGATGAAAATACAAAAAATCTTATATATGCTAGTTAATACATTTTTATTTTTAAGAATAATTTATTCATTTTATTGTGTTTTGAAAATGTAAAAAAATCAAGTTAACCAAGTTCAATCTAATAATGACTAATGAACATTGAGAAAAGACCATATTACCTCTAATAATTAGTTTATTGTTTTAGAATGATAAAATAATAATTACTCTGTTTTATTAAATAGTGAAAGAACAAATAATTTCTTTCTCTTTAATTAGTTTTTTTTTGATAAAACAACTAATATCACATTTACTTTTTATTAAGTTTAAATATTCTTAAAATATGTTACTAAACCAACCCCAATCCTAATATAATTATTTTCTTTAATGATGAGCTAAATCTTAATTAAAATATCACTTTGAAAGGGACAAAGGTCCTCCTCAACATCTTTTTTAGAACCTTTAATAATTTTCATCTTTCTAAGTCATTAAAATTAGAGTGATATTAACATTTGACTATATGCATGTAACTAGTACTACTAATTGCCAACTAATTCATACATGTAATTCTTTTTTTTTAGAGATGATAAGGTAAGATGGTTTTCCAAAGCTATAGTGCTTTTCCTTAAAAAACAAAATTAGAGTTGTTTTCAAAGATTAATTAGCTTTTCAGATTAAGCAAATATTTAAATAATTGAGTTAATAAACTTTTGAATAATTTAGTTCTTATCCTATTATTCATACAAATTTCTAGATTAGTTTTAATAATTTGATCTTGTTTACACTAAAAATAAACATTCTTGCTAAATTAAATAAGAATAATAGTTGTAATTACTAAATAGAAAGGGAATAAAATTAACTAAATTTAGAAAAGTTTCAAATTGACCAAAAAAAATAGAAAATGGTCAATCAAGGAAATTAGAAGTCATGATCAATTAGGATAGTTAGAAGTTTTGATTGATCAAGAAAATATAATCAATCACAAAGATACAAGTTTGTGTGATTAACCAAAAGATAAATTTTTATTACGAATAAAAGTTCTCAATAAATTAAATTAGCAAGTATTACATAATAGTTAGGGTTCATATATATGAATACCAAGAAGGACATGCCTTATAAATTAGAGTTTAAATTATGTTAGAATTCATAATACAAACTCTTTATTTATTATAAACAATATATATAGGATTAGTACTAAAATTTTATATTAAACTCAATTTTTATAAATTTTTTAAAAATACTCATGTTAATATAAATGATGGCTAATTCTATGCATGCAATTTTATTAATATAATTTTCTATAATTTATCTTTATCTTTTATTACTATTCTTTACAGTTTCTCTTTACTTTTTAGTACTTCATTCATTTTTTCATAATTGATTTTTTTTCTCATGTTACCCATTGTTTTTTTAGCATGTTAAGGTTTACAATCGAACTTCTATACTCTACTTAATTTGTTAGACTACTATTTACCTTTACTTGATATTTTTTAATTTCTAATTATAGTTTGTCCTCAAGGATGAAATAAATAACAAATAATATATAAATAGAGAAATCAATGATCAATCAATAATTTAACATTTAATCGATTGATATTGGCATGCTTAGTGAAACAACTTATATCATTTTAGGCATTTCTAGATCTGGCTCTCAAGTAGATGAATCCTTAGTAGTTGCTTCTTGGATATAGGAGATGGAGGTATAAAAATCATTCAACAAAATTTTACAAGTGAATTCTCATTAGGGTAAATGAACCATTATATCTCATTATTCTAACATTCTTATTATCTTTAAATTTAGAATTGTGTCATTATAATCCCATATAGACTCATAATGCTATTCACTAATTGTCACATTCAAAATCATATTGAATCTAAAAAAAAGCATATGTATGGGTATACTAGGATAAAAATAATTTTTTTTTATAATTATTGGAAACCCTAATTAATCTTTAAAGCTCTAAGGTAATGGTTTGATTATTCTAAAGGGAAGATATTATCACTCTAAAATATTTTATCTGAAGTAAGCTATATTACTACTCTTATATTCTATTTTAAATAGTCTATTATGCTTAATTTACTGATGGTCTATCTATATAGGTGCATTGCGATGTATTAAACTTGGGGTAGGTTTTACACCTATCCATTCTAAAATCCTATTTTTTTGCCACCACCAATTTATTTAGTGAATTGGGATGTCTATGCTTATTTAATAGTTTATCAAGTCACACGAGAGAATAATTGGGTGGTTTTTATTAGTTATAATAAGAAATTAATACTCATGATTGACACTATGTGTCATTGATGAATATTAATACTCTTGATTGACACTTAGGTTTCATTAATGAATATCATAATTTTTTTTAAGTGTAAACATATTTCAAATCAAGGAAAAGAAGGTGTTACTAACATGCAATCCAAAACATAACCAATACATTGTCTTTATCACAAAACATAACTTATCTCATAAAAAAACTAGTCCATAATTGACTTAAAAAAACACCTATGCATTGTCTCAAGACATTTCAAAACTCTCAACTTTAATTATAATAAGAATGTTTTAAGGAAAATAAATACTCTTATGTACACACCTTATACAATAGGTTTAAAATATAATTAAAGGAAAAAGAAAAGCCACTTTTCTATTTTTTCAATTACAGACCTCAAGGAATCCCTAAAACAAACTTACATACTAAAAAAAACAAGTATATAGTGCCAATAAGAAGGAAAAACATACTAACTTTGACAAACCTTCACTTTATTAAAACCATACCCAAAACATGCTCCTCCTTCCTTATGAATATATAAATACAAAGTAGAAAAATTCATATTTACTATCATGAAATTCATCGTACTCAAGTAGAGTTTCAATTACTAAGTTTTGGATGACTATAACTTATGATTTCTTTTAAACCCCATTCATTCACCACATGTTAACACGAGCTATAGAAACATATAATAACATGAAGATGACCATATGTAAAACTTCCATACATACTTATTTTTTTTCCTTTTGTTCTTTCCCTTTTCTCTTCTTTTCCTATTGTTTCTACCTTAACGACACTGTATTTACCCTCATTTACTGTGTTTAACTTCTCTTCTCTCTTCCTTATATTTTTTTTCTATAGCAATGTTGTTCTTCCATACTGTGTTTTTCCTCCACTTTCTTTTTTTCTTGTTCTTGATGTCTTTTTTACCGTTTGTCTATATTAAGTTTTTTTTTCTCCTTTTGTTTCTTGCTCTTATTGCCTTTTTTTCCCCTCATGGCCCTTTAGGTAAATTTTGGGTTCTATTTATAGAAAAAGATGGGAGTTTTTAGGCATTTGAGTTGGCAAGATAGATACCCTTAATTTTTAGGGAATAATCACAATTATTCTTTGTATCTCATACTCCTCTTTTGCTTGGCTTACAAGTTGGCTACGAGTTTATGTTATACTTTTTATATTTGTCGAGTTATATTTTTTATATTTAAATATATTTTTAATATCGAGTTTAAACTGACTATATTGAATTTCATTAAATTATATCCCAAAAAATTTCTAACCTCTTTTTATCCTTTTCTTTTGGTTTTTATCTGTTTTTCTCTATTTTTTATTTCCCATTATTTTTTGTATTTCTATTTTCAAATAACACATGAACCATTTATTTTAAATTCTCAAAATCTAAAGCCACCTTTTTAATTCAAATATTCAATTTACTCATTTAACATAATATTTCTTTTATTATTATTATTATTATTATTTATTCAGGGGTTTGCATGCTAGCTTTGGTCATGGCCTGTTCCTTGATTTCCTATATTTCTCTTGTCCAAAAATCTCCTTTTATGTGTTTCTTGATTTTTCTTTTTAAAATTGATAAATTTTAACCCCTAACTTCTTACCTTATTTTCTTTATCCGATAGACTTATTTTGAGAAAATCATATACATAGAAGTTATACAACTACCTCTTAGAGTTTTTTTGGACACAAAAGGTAATTAAATTGGATATATGTAGTGAAAGTTATACCTGATTTACAACTTTTAAATTTCTGGTTTTTATATTACACATGTTAATTTTTTTTCTTTCTTTTCCAAAACACGCACACAAGTCAACAAATATCTTCAAATAAATTTTTTCATTTAATTAACTTTTAAATGGGCTTTTTCAATTCCTTAAGTCTCATTCCAGTTAGGGATATTGTATAAGTAGAATTCTAGGAATAAATGCTATAATTTCACTTTAAAACTCATGATTTCATGAATTTATTTCTTTCTACATTAAATAAAAACAAATACAAAATAAAATGGAGATAACAAAGATAAACTACCATAAAATCAAAAGTTACTGTAGATAAAAATAATATAAAAATAAGCACATCAATGGTATTCCAGGTGTCTATGACAAATCAATCAAGATTCCCTACAACCTTTCCCAAATATGGTTACCATGCTATTCGGTCCCTTCATCATAACTGCCATGACATATATAGAGCTTGGAATGTAACTACCCTATGATTTGAGAACCCTTCTAAAATCAATTCCCACCATGTGTGTAGATTTTGCAGCCATTCACTTAATGAGTGGACAATAACATTTAACTTTCTTTACCACAGGAGACAAACCCTATCTTAGATTTTCACAAATCTTCATTGGCTCTGCATGTAATTTGATAATATGATAAGGTCTCTAATATAAGATAATTTGATAACGTGAAGTCAAAGAACTAGTTACTCACATGAGATTTCCATAGATAGAAGGTAAATACCAGATGGGTTCTCATCCAAATTAACCATGACGTCCAATGAACTCGTTCCCTAACAAGCAAGATACATATTTGTTTATGATAAAAACAAAATTCTAGGGAAAATCAAAGCGTAAGTGTCTTCTTCCCTTGAAGAATCATGAACTCGAGGAAACATTTGGCCTTTCTCACCGTTCTTGTCGTAAAAGGAACGACGTGATCCATGTCGCATGAGAAAGTTCAGTCAACCACGCATCAAATTGTGGGCTAAAAGAAGAGCCGTAGTTAAATTTTCATGAGTTTGGAGCTATATTCCCAGCCATAGTTTTTGTAGGGTCTACACATATGAAAGATGAACTTCAGGCCATGGCGATCCCTTTCTAGATGTACTAGCCAAGATTTCGAATTCAACAATACAGGAGCGAGCAAGACAACTAAGCAATAGCCTACTTGCAATAATTTGTGAAGCCAATCACTAGCAACCAAGCTCTCTGTGAAGCCAATCACTAGCAACCAAGCTCTCTTAATGATAACCCGACCCTCATTGGACACCGACTTGACAGAAAGCCTTACTGCAACCTCTACTGGTGGGGCTTTCGATGATTACTGTCAAAAAGCTTGTCTCACACTCGCATGGCAAATTAGACACCTTCATTGTTTTCAGTCCCTTTCTTTTGTGGCGCGATGAAGAGGGCACCCCAGCATGCGTACGGCTAGGCTGCTAGGTTTTGCGCTTCGTTCTTTGGCTGATGCCGTTTGCCCTCAATTACGTGCTACTCAAAATCCTATTTCACATTCAAATTGCTGTTCTTGATAATAAGGTTTGCAATCAAAATCGTTAACATGATGTATCATTGGCGGCTTTAAAATTTTCCAAAAGACCATCATTATTTGCAATAAAATTTGGACAGCATAAAGGAATGGACCACTGCTCTTGATTATCTTGAAGAGTAGTTTCCCTGCAAAATGGCGCATTAGTGTTTGTTCTTTCAGTTCATGAAGAGCATAGCACCATTGGACAGACCTATAGTTCTATTACATTCCATTAGGTGTTATATTATACTAGTTTGATTCTTTCATGCTATGATTGGGATGAAGCATTTTTTTCTTGTGGCTGTGTTGTTAACTTTATAGCAATAAATAATAATAAATTTGTTGATTTAAATTAATGATTAAGTCTATGTTCTCTTTCAAAAAGAAAAACAAAAAGAAAAAATAAAATATTTATCGCGATTTAAAATTATATCTTTAAAGTTTTAATTAATAAGATTCAATTATATTTTATTAAATTTAGAATCAACTCAATATCAAAAAATTATTTTTAATATTACAAGAGTTTCATATAATACTAACTGAAATAAAACATCAAACTTAATTTTAAATTAATTTAATATAAATTAATTAAATTAAAAATAAAAAAAAACTTTGTGATGGTTCTTGTCTTTCTTCTATATTATATTCCATGTTTTGTTAATTTGTTATTTATATTATTTCATGTGTTTATAATTCTAAATATTACTTTATAATTTATCAAGGATGAATTTTACAAAACAAAACTATAATTTTTAAATAAAAAACAAAAAATATAACAAAGAAAAAGATAATTAAAAAAACAAAGATTCTAAACATTATTTGATATTATCATTTAATAATACCATAAATACATAGGTGTCTGCTTCAGCTACGCCTAAAAGAACACGAAATTCATCTTGATAATAATTTTGGGAAACTTTCATTAGGTCAATGAAGTAAAACATTAATACTTAAGATTTGCAGGGAAAAAACATAAATGATAGGCTGACAAACTTCAAATTCATCAAATTCCTATAAATTATTAATTTTATTTTTTAAATAACATCCTCATGATATTTGCTACTAATTTTTTTTTTAATATAGAATGTCTTATCCAAGAAACTTCCTTTATAGGTAATGAGCTTTTTTTACCCCGGTGATGGTAAAAACATTGTTAATATTTTTTTATGGGTAATTAGTCTATGCAATTATTGTTATTTAAAATATTTTTTATTTAAAAATATATTAAAATAATATTTATTTATTATTTAAAATTTATTTTTAATATCAATATATAAAAAATCTAAAAATACTAAAAAATTAATTTTAGATTAAAAAATTAAAATATAAACATACAATATTTTAACTGCAATTTAAAACCTTTTTAATTTTGATTGGCTGGGTGTCAATGTTTTAGTGGGTTGATGTGTAAAGAAAGGTGCAGTCACAACTTCTACTCATGAGAATATATAAAGATAAAGATATTTTAATAAAATATGTATTTATTATTGTAATCTTGTATTATAATTAATCATAAGGGATCATGTTTTTTATGACTAATTATAGTTGATCATGGTTTTCATGACCATATATTTATTTTCCTTTATTTTCCTTTAGCCTAAGTTTATATATATATATATATATATATATATATATATATATATATATATATATATGCATGCATAGTTGTTTTGATATAAAATGTAAAAAACATTTTTCTTCAGTCTTGTATCTTGTGATGATATCTGAGCCGTAGATGTTTTAATTTCTTTTTCCTCATTTCAGGTTTTTGTCTGTCAGTCCATTGTTATTGGTGTTCTGAAGCTTTATTTTCAAAACATATTGAATCGTTAGCTACACCTTGGCCTGACGTCCTTCGATGTGAAATGACAACTCTATCAAAGTTTCTACGATGTAACAACTAAACTATCTGCTCACATTTAATAGTGTGCTATGATAAATATTTAATTAACATGTGATATAAAATATGAGAGTGAGATAATTAATAATAATAAAATTAAAAAAATAGGTTAATTTAACTTGATTTGATTAACTTGTTAAAAGACCGTATTAACCCTAAAATAATAGTGGAACAAATAATTAATCTTAAATCTCGATAAATTAACGTAGAATGATTGGTCTAGAAAAAAAATTATTTTTTATAATAAAGAACTTGAAAAAAACTAAATTTAAATTGGGTTTAGATTATGAGACCGAGAATACACTACATATATGAATACGTGTAAAAGATCACTAAGTAAAATTTTCAATTATATTTTTTTTTTAAAAAAGATAAAAAATTAACAATCAAAATAATGAGAACAAGATTTTATATAAAAAACTAAGTGAAAGATAATAATTATATACTAAATTTAAAAATAAAATAAATTAAGAGAAGAAAAAATGATAGCAATCAAAATAACAAGGACTAAAATTGAATAAAAAATAAATAAAGTAAAGGATAGGAAAATAGCAATTAAAATAATGATGAGGGATAAAATTAAAATAAAATGATGAGGGATAAAATTAAAAAAAATAAATCAAGAAAATAGTAAAAAAACAATAAAAAAATAAGGATCAAATTGGATAAAATGATAGATGAAATAAAATGCATAGAGACAATTGAAATAATTATAAACTTCAAAAAACATTAAAAATAAAAAAAATTAGAATCAAAAGAATAAGAATTAAAATTAATAAAAATATAAATTAGAGAATATAATTGATTTTTGAAATGACTAGCATGAATTTATAAGCCAAGAGAGAGAAAAAAAAGCCACAAAAGCATAGCTGTTCCTCCGTCATGAGCACATACCTCACGATCATAAAAAGACAATGCACTACTCTAAACATCATTGCAAATAAAGGATTTTGATAATTGGATGACCTTGCATGCGATGATGTGTGTGTTGTTCAATTCAATAATTATTTTTGAATAATATTTAATTTTTGAAAATTACTAAACAACCATTGAGTGAACCTTAAAATAAATGAAAAAACACAATAAAAAAGACTAAAATACCCTTGAGACCAAACTTAATTGTTTTTTCATTTTAAGGATAATTCAGTCACTTCACTATTTGAAAAAAAAGATGAATAAATATCTTTATGCAAGTTTAATGTGATTTTGCTTTTAATGGTATAAGCATAATTTAACTATTGAAATATATTTAAAAGACAAAAAACCCTTGATTAAAGGTATTTTTGTCTTTAAAGAGCATTAAAGTCATTTTAATATGCTAAAAAATATATGTACTAACTTATTCTTGATCAATTTGTAATCCCCAATAGATCTCTTTGAAAAGACAATAATTTCACCCCTAAATGCAAGCTTTATTAGTAATTTTAATAAGGGAAAAAACATAATTTCACTATTCATCATAATAAAATATTGATGGATTCTAAGGTTTTTTAATAAGCATATTTTGATTTTTTTAAAAATATTATAACTAAAAAAAATAATTTATAAATTAGAACAAGTGAAAATGTTTTTAATTAAAATATCACAGTTTAATGGGTTACTAGAAGTTGTACAACTTAATTAGTTGCGCTACCCATATTAGTCAAAGATTGCACTACTAGGAGTAGCACAACAAATTGAATTGCACTAAGAGTAATGTAACTCTTAATGAATAAAAAATATTAAAGGTTGCGCTACTAGAAGTAGCACACCTTTTATGATTTTATAGTACCATTTTGTTATAGTGAAATTTAATTCACCATTATAACATTGAATTACATCTAGACATATAATTAATGTCCCCGTAAAGTTCCTTATGCATCCATCAATTTCAATTAGGTTATCTATAAAATCCCAAGCTTTTATTATAGAAGAATAATAAGAAAAAAATAGTTTTTTCTTTGAAGAGTCTAGAATAAAAGAAAAAAAAAACCAATATTGTTAAAGAAAAGAAGAATAAGGCCAATAATAAGAAAAAAATAAATAAAAGTGAACATTCTTTCTATTGTTAAGAAGTGATAGTGATGTAAGGCTTATTGTGACATAAGAGAAGCATCAATTACATAATCTTAAGCAAGTGGGACAAGAATAGTGAAAGAAACATGTGGTTGCCTATCATCTTAAGTTAAATTCTCTGTATTTAATTTGAGTTTTAGTATCTAAGTTATACTCTGATAAGAGATGTTTATATAAAATAAAGGATTGTTAAAAGACTAGTGAAATCTTGTTAAGATGTATACTTTACATTTGTATATATGTATAGAAGTTGGCTGTATAAGTGGGGCTTGGACTAGAGAATTAAGAAAATGTGTCAAGTGATTGTCTTGTTGTAAGAAAAACCAACTAGATGATAAGGAACTCAGTTGGCAAACTTGTGCTGGAAATGATTATGAATAAAATGTGATCTTAGAAGCTTATCACATGAGTGAGGATAATCTTATTAGTCATTGAATGATATGTTAAAGTTATATTTATGCATAAGAGCTTATCATACGAGTGAGGCTAAATTTATAGTATTTGAAGAAAATGATAAATTTGTATGTGAACATGAGAGCCAAATGCGTGTGTGGGGCTTTGAATGGATAATATGAGTTGACCATAAAGAATAAAAACTTGATCATTAAGTTAAGATACCAACCAAAAATATAGGAGAAGCGTTGAATAATAAGCAGTTATATGATCAAAGACCATGAAGATGATGGGTATACATCTTCAGCATAGATATGAGTGATCAAGGACTACTTATTGAGTATGTTATCAGACCTTTAAAGGATGATTAAAAAGGATCTCAAAGTGGAGACACTTATATTTGTGGCTTTGAATTGATATCATTATAAGAAATACCATTAAGAGCTTATGCCTTATATAAGGAGTTGACCAGAATATTAGGGATTTGGTGCTATTTATAGAATCCTAGATTTATGTGAATAACTCATAAGGTAAAAATAAAAATTTACATGTTAGATTATAATGTTTCTACCAATGGTTAGTAGAGATGTGTATGGTAAATAAAGGTATTACTACACTGAGAAGCTAAAGGTTTTTAAAAAGCATATGTATATATAAGAAAATTTCATTATTGAATATTTGATGTTCAATATTACGTTATGAAATATAATTATTATTCTTATTATTTAGTATGTTTTAATTTTTGACAGGTGCATTATGTGCTCCATAACATTAGATGACTTGACATGATATTTAGCTATTTGATTTCCATATCTATGTTATTTGATAATTTTGAAGGATTATACCAAACATATCATAGAATTATTATAGTTTAATATTACTATTGTTATGAACTATTATTATTCTTAATAATATTATTCTTTATTTTGATGTTTTACTATTTTAAAATTATTTTTTGTAATATGACAATGTATCGAAAGATGTATTTGTGTTATTTGAAATGAAAATATTATTAATAATTAAGGATAAGATTTTAGGTGGACATGAGTCACCTAAGGTTGTTTTTCTTTTTTAAAAAACATTAAACTACTCTTTTAGTATATTACTATTTATCTTGTATGATCGCATCTTAATTATATGAGGGTTATTACATCACCGCCACCACACCATATATGAGCATGTTGTATACGTGTATCTATTTTATGGATAAGATGATGTTATATGGTGGTCACAACTAGTTGTTATTTACACTTAAAACAAACATTCACATGTTAATAGTAGATAACAATAATTGTTCATGACAAACTAATATAACAAAACTAAAGTTGATTTTGAATCAAAAGGATCAACTAAGTTGTAAGAGACCTTGGTCAACTAAGAGAGTTCAAGGAGTGAACTAGTCAACCAAGTGATAGAAAACTATAATTGACTAAGAGAAAGTTATCATTGAATAGAGTTTGAACACACATTGATAATTAAATAAAAGTGACAAATTAGCCAAGGATTAACAAAAGTATCAATAAAAGAGAAGCTAGTTTGTATAATAATATAATATTATTTATCTGATATCAATATCTATATATTATTAGAATTGCCTTCGTAATTAGGACTCAAATTCTTTAACTATATAAATAAGGCCAATGTATCCTTATTAAGTTATACAATAACTTATCCTCTTGACTTAATTTTATTTACACAAATAATAAAGCTAAATATAAGTCATTAATTAAAAGTTTAGAAATACTCAAAAAGTTAGGAGTATTATCAAATCGTGATGAATATCAGACTCTTTGAAATTAAAGGGAAAAATAAAAATAATAGAGTTGCTCTATAGTAATGAAAGGAAAGTAAGAATCCTAAAATAGACTATGATTTCAAAAATTTAGGTACTAAGTTATGTTTAAGGAAAAATCAACATCACTATAATCACATCCTTCCAAATAAAAGATTACTTATATTATATATTTTTTAAAATTTATTCTATGTCCACTATTGATTGTCAAAAATTATTTCAATGTTTATTCTCAATTTATTTTAACAAAAAAATAATGTTGGTCGCTAAAAATAAAAGACTCATCGATAAATAAAAAGTTTTATGTTAATCCCTCAAAATCAGCGTGTTAACAATAATCCCTACAAAAAGATTTTGTTGATTTAGGGAAAAAGTTAATGTTAATTTTTAAAATAGATTATTTCATTGATTTAAGAAAAACTTGATGTTCATCCCTAAAAATAGATGATTTCATCTATAAAATCTTGATTAAAATTTTCTAAATATTAAAATATTAACTTGAAGAAGGAATTGGTTAAATTAAATAAAAAAATATTGACTTAAATAACAATGAAAAAAATTAAAAGAAATAAAGGAGTATATAGCACAAGTTACTAGAAAAGAGGAAATATAGGACAAAAAAAAAACTAAGTTAATGAGGTCAATGTGTAATTACTTAAAGTTTTGACTATAAAAACCCCAAAAGTTCTCTGAAATGGCTGTCAACAAAAAAAAAAAAGAAAGAAAGAAAAGAGGAGGAGGATTTTCATGTATTTTTCACTAAAAGAAAGAGAGAAAATACAATAAGATTAAAGAGATTTGAGTATGATTTAGCCTAAATAGTTAGGAAACAATTTCTAGATAAGGATTAAGGGAGAAAAAAGATGAATGAAATTTGTGTGGAGAAGGGCTGATCAAGTGGAGTAAAGATTGTGTGTCAGAAAGTTTTTTATTAGTTGATGATTGAAACTCACTTTATCAACAAATAAGTGGTTTTAAACTTGACAACAAAAGTTAGATTGATTACGATTAAAAATTGATGTGTAAATTGAAAATTTTAGGTTAAGATTCATAAGTAAAATTGACAGAAATGAGAAATTGGTTGTGTTTAATATAATTGGGATTGAAATGGATGAAAATAACTTAAAAAATGATCTATTGAATAAACAATCCTAGGGTTTAGAATAGTCTTGGATGTGTTAATGAAAAAATTGAGTTTCCTTCCTTTTAGTGATGCAGTAATTTAACTTTTAGAAGAAACAACTTATGGATGAAACCAAAATTTTATTTTTAGTTATATTTTAAATAAGAAATAGCTTGAAGCTATGGAATTGTACTAAGTTATTTTAAGTCAAGAATAAAATGATGATTAATTAAGTTAAAATATGAAGTAGCTGAGGATTTGAATATTAAAAGATATTATGCTTGTTTGTATTGGAGAGACCGCAGGACCCACCCAGCAGCAGGGGATTAGTTTATACGCCCAAACTTTAGATAGGTGTTCAACACTGTAAAACTAGTGCATTATTTAATTATGTTTGTAATTCTTCTTTCACTATATACTAACCTTATTTGATAAATGATAATTTTGGAAAGAAATTAGTTATCTTGGTTAATGAGCAAATAAAGATATTGATGTATTGGCTAATGAGATTGGTGCATTGGTTAATGAGTAGATGAAGATTTTGATTCCATAAAAAATAAGAGAATTCTTTAATTAATGGGCAATTAGAGAAACTAATCATCGAGATTACAAGGAAGAGTGCCTTTGTTAATGGAAAATTAGGAAATTTGTAATGAAGAAATGGAACAAATTGTTAATGGGAAATTAGAAAATTTGTAATGAAGAAATGGAACAAGTGCCAATTTAGCAAGAGAATATATTGCATTATTAAATCATGTGAATTAGAAGTAATTGCATGTAAAAGTAATAATAGTAAATGTTCTTCTTATATAAACTAATAATGTTGAGTATTATATAAATTTCAGGTACTTTATAGTGTTGTGATGAATAGTGGATATCACATTTGTAATTTTATGAAATCAATTTATATTTTGTAATATAATATAATTTTATAACTAGGTAATGTACGAATCTAAATTAAATGTGGATGATGTATCTTGATTAGTGTTTTTTTAAAACCTAATTGTAATTATATAGACAAGTTTTAGGTTCAATTTGCATTAATATGAATACTTTTTGGTTTTATATCGTAACTAAGTTAGTTGCCTCATTACTTGAAATATTTTTTAATAATATAATAATTGAATTGCTTGAGAAAATATGGAAGAAGAAAAAGAAGTTATTCATGTGTTGATGATAATATAGAAATATAGAAGTCTTGGATGATAGAAATATGTTGAAATTTTATTTGGAGGTTGTGAAAATTGATTCAATTAATAACTTGGTATTAAAAAATATAAAGGAAACTCTTCTAAAACTTTGGTAGAATTATATATAATAATGATAATAAATAAAATAATAAAAAATAAAAAATTCTTGTAGTTTAAATGATAATACTATATGTTCCATTAAACTTTGGTAGAGTAGTTATTGAAGCAATGCCTAGTATGCCTATTGTGATTGCTATAATAGCTCCAACAAAGTGAACAACACTAATAATTTCGACCTCTATAGATAATATAGTTATATCAGTGCAAATTATAAAGAACATTAGAGAGTTGGGGTATGGACCCTATTTAGGGAAGTTGTATGTTGAAATTGCAAATAAATGGTTTAGCATAATTGAGAATATCGTGGATCAAATAAAGGTAGCATTGGATCTACAAGTGAATTGTGTTATACACCTATAATCAAATAGGGCACAATCATGATAGGATATATTAAAATTAAGGAGACCTACAAGTATATTGACATGGATTGAATTTCAGATACAATTTAAAAGTCAGTTTTACTTATTGTAACATTCTAAAGTGAAAGAACAAGAGGTTTTAGCTTTGGTATAAGGAGACTTGTTGGTGCTTCAATATAAGTAGAGGTTTTGTGATCTCTCCATGTTTGCTTCGTATTATATACTTACTAAGTAATACAGGATATAAAAGGTTGCGAGATGGATTACGATAGGAATTAAGGTAATAGGTTGATTGTATTTAGTTCAACATAACCAAAGAACTTATTGACGCAACAAAGGCTTTACAAAAATATATAAGAGAAGGTTAGTTCGAGTTTGGCAAAAAGAAGGATGTGGATTATCCTTTGGATAGACCATTGATTTTAAAAAAGGCAAAACATGATTTAATTAGTTTAGAAAAGGGGGAGGAGCAAAAATTAGGTCAATTGAATACAAGGGGTAGTTCCATCAGAGCCTCTTCAAAGCAGAAAATAATTATCTATCCATGGTGTATTCAATGTGGGTAGAAACATCTAGGGGACTATTTTGTATCATTGGGATGGTGCTATATATACATAGGAGAGCATAAATGGCAGGACTACCAATATTTAGGTTGAGAGTGCTATTATTGTAGGGGTCAACGACACTTTTGAAGGAGCCATCATTAGAGAATTGAGTTTATTCATAGTCAATAGTAATATTTAGAGTTAACATCAATTAGTCATTATGGACAGATTAGACAGATACAATCAGAAGCTAGCAACAATAGAGGCTACTTTAGGACTCAAATTGATAGGGCCTATAACACCAAGACTCAGGGTAGAGTATTGTATTTGATGTAGGAGGGGGCTAGGGTCATCCTCGAGGTGATAACAAGTACATTATAGTTAAATTGTCTGCCTGTGTATGTGTTATTTGATTCCGAGGCTATCGACACCTTTGTTGCAAATAAACTTCCGGGGAAACAAAGGAAAAATCCATGTAGGGTAGAAAAATAGTGTTTAATATAAGTATTCCTTTAAGAAAAAATGTTAATATTGATCATATGTTTAAAATGATCAGGGTTAATATAAATAAGTGTGAGATGAGAGTTGACCTAATACTCATAGAATTACATGATTTTGATATTATTCTAGGGATAGATTGGGCGGGTATTAATAAGGCTCAGATGAAGTGCTTTGTAAAGATAATGACATTTTAGGGATTAAATAGTACAAGAGTAATATTTAGAGGGGAAAGACAGGGTGTATATAATTGTGTTACATCAATTATGATTACGAGGAAAATGATGAAAAAATAAGGAGTAAGGTCTATCTAATATATATAATAGATATGAAGAATAAAAATGATGAGTTGACAAACTTTCCTATATTAAAGGAATTTCTAGAGGTATACTAGGATTATCTCCAGAAAAGGAAGTAGAAGTATTTATTATTATAAGACCTGGAACATGTCTTATAACTTATTTTGATTTACTCTAGCTTATATTTACACATGAGCAATAATATAGAAAAAATTTTACACACTTTGAACAACATCAATAGGTTGTTAAACTAAGTATGTGTGAATTTTGGTTTAAGGAGGTAGTTTTTTTAGGGTATGTTATATTTGCTGAAGGGATATTTATGGATCCTAAAAAAATAGAGGTAGTGTTAAAGTAGGAGAGACCTACGAATGTAACTAAAATTTATAGGTTCCTCGAGTTAACAAGATTTATGAAAGGATTATCAAACATAGCTATTCTAATGACTTGAATGACTCTAAAAGAGATGAAATAGGAGTGGACTGAAGAGTATAGGAAGAGCTTCTATGAGTTAAAAAGAAGGCTTATGACTGCTTTAGTGTTAGCCCTTCATTCGGGAATAAAAGGATTTGTGCTTTATAGCGATGCATCAAAGAAAGGTCTGGGTTGCATGTTGAAGCAACATAGTAGGGTGATTGCTTATGCCTCAAGATAGTTAAAGCCATATGATGTTAATTATCCATTGCATGAATTAGAGCTAGTTGTTGTAGTGTTTGGTTTAATGATATATAAGCATTGATTATATGGATCTTGAGTTTAAATATTCACAAATAATAAGAGTTTGAGGTATCTAATGACATATAAAGAAGTAGATATACAACAATGTTAATGGGCAAAGTTAATCAAGGATTATGATTGTATAATAAATTGCTATTCGAGAAAAGAAAATGTTGTTGCAAATGCCTATAGTTGTAAAAATAAGATAATGGCAGATGAATTGGATAATTATAATGACATGGAATTATTGGAGTTAGGAAAGATTTATGCCTAGATAGAAATAGGACATGAGGACTTTTTGATAGCTCAATTAAAAGTAAGGTTGATGCTCCAAGACAAAGTGTTAGAAGTGTAGCAGAAAGAAGTTAAAGTTGGCTGCTGCAATGTTACAGTCACACAAATTAATTATCTTAACATCAAACACAACATATAAGATAGTATAGAGCAAGTAAGAGGTCGATCCCATAAGGAAGGTTCATGTTAGATTTTTATGCTATATGATATGCAATTTGAGGGGGAAGGGGTTTGGATGTTATCTAGGCTAAAGCAAAAGAAAACAAAAAACTATCAAGCAAAATTAAATAAAATCAAAAAATAATTAAGAGAATAAACCTTAATCGCAAACACCCACCCACCTATAGAAATCACAATTGATCATGGAAACGAAACATCAATTTATATTCTAAATATTTATCTCTTCTTAACATTGATTAGTTAACAGATCCACAATATAACCAACCCTAACCATTAAACAACCATACTATCCACACTAGTAATTTAATTCAATGGTAGCCTTAAAAACTAGATAAGTTGATTAATCAAGAAAACATAATTGTCCGCAGTCTATGCTTGATTTAATTGAATGTTCTCCTTAAGATTAATATCATAGATCCCTCACAATTATTAAACTCAGTTGCTTCACAAGTTCATATACCACAACTTTGGTTTTGATATCAAACTTAGTAATAGATTGTTTACAATAATAACTTAGAGTCTACTCTAGCAATTAAAATAAACAATCATGGGAAAAATAAGCATAGGAGAACAAACATATTCATCATATAAACTAAAAAGAAAAGGTAAAATAAAACTCATAGTTCTTGAAATCTGAAAGTTTCCGTGTTCTGCGACCAAGAAAAAAGTGTTTAACCTTGCATATTTGTTGAACAACTAATCAAAAAGAAAAAAGAATGGATAATTTCAAGTTTCTTAGAAGAGGAGGGTGTTTTTCTCCTTTTGGATGGCTACCCCCAATCTTTTCTCTCATTCTTTTTATATCCTAGGAAACTCTAGTCTCTATTTTGCAAAATAGTCATCCTTTAAGTAGACTGTTTACATTTAAGTACTTCAATAACTATTTTTATTAAAAAGAAGATAGCCTGGTATGAAATCTTTAAACTTTGACTCAGAGGAGCTAAATTGCTAAAAACAAACTTGGATATCAGTTTAGAATCTTCAAAATGTAATTTGAACTCGTTTCTTCACAAAACCTGGAAGACTTCAGTTATCATCTTTGAAAATTCATATCTCCCTTATATGACATCATTTTCAACTGAAATATGGAGCATTTATAGACCTTTTAGTCAGGAATCTAAAAAAATTGAGTTTGCATCATTTGGACTTTTGTAGCTTGAGATATTCAAGTTGGAATGACCAAAGATCAATACTGGTAAATTGTGAAATTTGACTTTGAAAGATGCAATTTATATGCTATTCTTTATTTTATTTTCTTTCCTTAGATGTCTAGAAAGGTATGGATGTTATATTTTTATTGGCACTAGAATCACTTCATTTCAACCTTTAGAGTTCACGCTTTGCATAAAACATCGACTGAAGGTCAAATCTATTAATTACCTCCAATTTACTCCCTTTTACATCTTTCATCCAAAAGTGCTTTTAAAAAATAAAACAAAGAATATCAAGGTATTTTATATCTAAAAAATTGGAAAAACACTACTTATGGGTGAAATTATCAATAATATGGTTGCATTAAATACCCCACACTTAGCTCGTGCTTGTCTTTGAGAAAGGATAAGTAAAATCAAATTGAAGTTAAATTAAATTAAATCACTACGGCTAATCTCCCATCAATATCCAAGAATATATGCATTTTAAATAAGAACACAATTAAGAAGGATAAAAAGTATAAATTTTCATGAATTTATTTACATGCAAACTTCAAAACTCAATTAATCATCGAGATTTAAATGAAATATATGTCATATCAAAGTGATAGGTCTTCTCATTGATATACACTACAATACTTATGTGTTTAGGGTTTATGTATTTAAATCTCTTAAATCCAATCAATGAATATGTTGTACTATAAGCTTGCTCTTCAATCTCATTTCCATTACTAACATATTACAAACAATACATAAATGAAAGGGTTTTATTTTCTGGTTGTAATGGGGCTAAGGTTAAGGTGAAGTAAAAGAGAGTAAAAAAAAAGGTTCAAACCAAAGAAAGTAAAGCATTCTGAAAAATAATATTTTAAATAATATATTTCATCAAAGCATATAAATTTTCCATCTTTAATCATCAATGCTTAACTTTTTTTGATTTCAAGCTTTTTCAACATAAAATCTTAAGAACTTAAAGGAACACTTTTTTTTTCCCCTTTTCTTTTTCTTTTCCTTTTCCTTTTCTTTTTTATTTTACCTTTAGCAACTTTGTCCATCTTCTTTTTTCTTTTCATATAATTTCCAACCATAATTCCATGAGATATCACAAGTATATGCTCTACTAATTCTTGGCCAGGGGAAAAAAAAACATATAAAAGTTAAGTTTTATACATGGATAGAGCAAAGAAAAAATAAACAAGCTCAAAAGGGGTTCACTAGTGATAATATGCTTTAGGTTGGCTTTTTGGCTCAAATGGTTAAAATTCCTATTGCCTTTATCATCTTTATGTATATAAGTAATGCAAATATAATCTTAACAAGATATGAAGCAAGTTCTAGACATATATGTTATTGAAAGAATGCACAATTAATGAATGTAATGTTGAAAGCTCAAAAGGTTGCATTGGTATAACACTATAAAGTCAATATGACATATTCTCAATGTCAATTCCTAAACCAATTAAACCTTAAACTTGTATGCACACTCCTTCATTCGATTTATATCTTCATCTATCTCAATTAATTCTCATATATAATACTCACATTCTTATAAACTAATAGGAGTTCAAAAGATCAAACATAGAAATTTGTTTTTTTTTAGAACAATAAAGAAAATAAAAATAAAAAAATCAACATTCTCCCAATGCCCCCACACTTCACATTGTCCTCAATGTTAAAATAAAAGGAAAGGAATATAAGAGAATGATAAAAATAAAGCAAAATGCAAAAAATAAAAGATAAGGGAAAAAAAAAAAGCAAATCTGTTTTTTTTTTTATATTGGGTTGCCTCCTAGTAAGCGCTTTTGTTTTAATGTCATTAGCTCGACATGTTGCGTGCTTATTCTTTATAGATTGGTTTAGCTAACTTTGTAGAAACAGTGAGTTTTGTCATCCAACCTTCATAGAAAGGTTTCAAGTGATGCTTGTTGACCTTGAGTACTTTGTTGGTTTCTAAACTTGTAATTTAAACTGCACTATAAGAAAAAATATTAGAAACAACAAAGGGTTAAATCCAATAAAGGCACAACTTTTTAAGAAAAAGTTTCAAACACGAATGATAAAGAAGGACTTTGTCTTTAACATTAAACTCTTTTCTTTCAATCATTCGGTCATAGAGACTTTGAGTCTTTTCTTTATAAATCCTTGTATTCTCATAAATATCATTTAATATTTCTTCCAATGTAATTCCAATCTTTTTGGGTACCAAAAAGATAGGTTCGACCTGTTCATTGTTTATGATGGGGTGAATGACTCTTGCATTATAGAGAATAGTTTGCAAAGACAATGTTGATTCATGTGTGTTTTGAGGAACACAAATATGCCTCTTTTTCTCTTTTATCTTGGTAAAATCATATCCATAGCTCAAAGCTTTGCTTAACTTATCCTTACTATCAAAATCACAAACTTGCTGCACACACTTATCAACTTGGTCATGGTATATGATAAAATAAATACTACTATAAGGACATGTCATTGTATCATGAAAATTAAATTAAATTCTTTCATCTTTTATCTTTATAAACAAAGTATCCTTACTATAATCAATTTTTGTATTGACAATTTTCAAGAATGGTTTGCCAAACAATATAGGAGTGCTGTTTGATGAATCATAAGAATCATGTTTCATATCAAGAATATAAAAGTCGCATGGAATGACCAAACTATCAATTTTGACTAGGACATCTTCTATTACACCAAATGGGTAGACAAAACTATGATCCTCAAGTTGTATTACAATGCTAATTTTATTCAAAGGCTCAAGACTAAGAGAATCATAAACATGTTTAGGTATAACACTAATGGATACACCTAAATTGCATAAGGCTTTTTTAAAACTAGAATTACCAATAACACATGGGATAGTAAATGCACCTGGGTCCTTTTGCTTCAAAGGTATATTCTTTTGGATAATAGCACATACAACTTTACCCATACTTGCCATTTCATGACCTTTTAGTTTAAAAGCTCTCTTGGTGATACACAACTCCTTCAAGAATTTGGCATGGTAATTTGCTTGATAGCATCAAGCAAATGAATGTTGAGTTCTACTTTCTTGAAAACCTCTACAATCTCTTTTTCTTTATCATATTTCTTTGACCTAGAAGAACTCATGAGAAAGGGTGGAATTGTTTTAAAATTGGAATTCATTAAGTGAGGAGGTACCTTTGGAGTGTTGGTTGATGTTTTAGTTTGTAGAGGAGGAGGATGTTCCTTCTTTGTACTTAATTTCATTTCTATCTCTTCTTCTTCCTCTGTCTTAATTTGTTTCAACCTTTTCTCTTTAAGTTCTTTCCCTTTTCACAACATGATCATACTAACATTCTCTATTAGATTTAATGCTTAGGAGGGTAATTTTCCATTCATTTATGCTTCTAATTTCCCCACACTTGAAGCTATTTGACCCATTTGCTTCTTCAAGTTGTGAATACTTGACCTTGTTTCCTGTTAAAAAGTCATGACATTTTGCTGTAAGGTCACAGTGTTAGAGGCCAAAGTTTTTATCATCTCGTGAAGATCATCACTAGATAACAATCTCATAACATTAGAGTTTGTGAATGGAAGGGGTTGTCTTGCTTGATAATTCTGTTAGGGCTGAAATCCATAGGGATGGAATTGTCAGCCTTGATTGCCTTATTGAGTTGGGTTCCCATATCATAAGTTTAGATGATCTCTCTATTCAGGATTGTATGTGTTAGAAAAGGGATTATATTTACACTAGAGTTGTTTGTTGAATCCTACATTAACTGCATGAACTTGTTTAATGTAATCTTTTTATATTGTTGGGCACATATCTGAGGTATGTCCTTATAAAGAACATATGCTACAAACTTTCACTTGTTGTATATTTCCACAAGCCAAAGAACGTGCAAGAGAAGTAAGATCATTAACTTTATTTTTAAAATTAGAAATATTTACCTCATTTACTCGTTTGTTTGCAAAATCTACTCGCATGCCAAATTATTTCGTGCTAGCCACCATATTTGAGATCAATTAGTGTGCAACCTAGGGTGTCTTATCTATCAATGCCCTTCCACTTGCTGCATCAATGATACTATGGTCAGTAGGCATCAATCCTTCATTGAAATATTGAATGAATAGTTATCGAGTATTTAATGGTGAGGGCATTGAATGCATAATTATTCAAATCTTTCCCAATACTAAAAAAGTTTCTTTATATGAAATTATTGAATCCCATATATTTCTTTTCTTATATTGGTAACTCAAAATGCTGGGAAATACTTCTTAAGAAAAATCTTCTTCATGGTTTTCTAAGTTCTAATGGAACTTGTGAGAATAGAGAAAAACCATGAATTTGCCACGCCTTTTAAAGAGAATGGGAAAGCTTTCAACTTAACTTATTCTTTATCAATTCTATTCGGTTTCATGTCAACACCAACCATATGGAATTCCTTGAGATGAGTATGATAATCTTCTTCTGCAAAACTATGGATGTTGTTAGCAAGTGTATAAAACTAGATTTGAGATCGAAGTTTACACTATTGTCAAAGTTGATGCATATTAGTTGATTTTCCATGTTAGGAGCAGCAAGCTCTTTGAGTGTTTGTTGTCGTGTAATAGCCATGGTGTTTATTGTCATGCAATAGCCATGATGTTGAGGCAAACTTCCTTTCGTAACCTACGTAAAGTTTTTTCTATTTTGAGATCCAACCGCACCTGACTTTGATTAGTAGAATGTGTTACTGGCATAAATCATTAAGAAAACTCAAAAGAAACCAACCACACAAGAGATTGAAAACAATGTAAATTGTACAAAAATCTTGCGCTAAAAAACTAAAACTCCCTAAAACCCTTAGAAAACAGCAAAATTTAGTCTTGATAAGGTGGGGCTAGTGGTTTGTTTAGAATGTCATTTTTTTGTAGGAAACAAAAAGCTGATACCTAATTCTATAAAACAATCTATTTTGAACAGTATCGCAACAAGCAAAAATTCTGTTTCTCTTTTTTGTTTTCAGAAAAATAAATAACAATCACAACAAATAAAAATAATAGCATAAGAATCAAATAAAATTACTTCCCCAGTAATGACGTAAAAATTTGATGCGATGTCGCAATCGTACAAATTAATTACCCTAACTTCAAACACAACACATAAGATATTATAAACCAAGCAAGTGGTCGATCCCACGAGGAAGGTTCAACTCTGATTTTCATTTTATATGATATGCAATTTTTTTTAGGGGTTTGGATGTTATCTAGGTTAAAGCAAAAGAAAACAAAAAACTATCAAGTAAAATTAAATAAAATTAGAAACTTTTCAAGAGAACAAACCTTGGTCGTAAGCATATATCCACCAACAGAAATCACAACTGATTATGGAAATGAAACATCAATTTATATTCTAAATATCTATCTCTTCTTAACATTAGTTAGTTAATGAATTTGTCGTATAACTAACCCTAACTATTAAACAACCATAGTGTCCGCACTAGTAATTTAATTTAATAGCAGCCTTAAGAACTAGATAAGTTGATTAATCAAGAAAACATAATTATCCATAGTTTATGTTTGATTTGATTGAATGTTCTCCTTAAGATTCATAACATAGAACCGCCATAATTATTAAACTCAGTTGCTTCACAAGTTCATATACTAGAACTCCAGTTTTCATATCAAACTTAGCAATAGATTGTCTATAATAATAACTCAGAGTCCGATCTAGCAATTAAAATAAACAATCTTTGAAAAAATAAGCATAGGAGAACAAATATAGTCATAATTAAACTAAAAAAAAAGATAAAATAAATCTCATAATTTTTGAAATTTAAAGGTTTTCATGCCATTGCAACCAATAAAAAGTATTTAACCTTACATGTTTGTTGAACAACTAATAAAAAAGAAGGAAGAATGCATAATTTTGAGTTTCTTAGAGGAGGGGGGGTGTTTTTCTCCTCTTGGTTGGCTGCTCCCTTCTCTTCTCTCATTCTTTTTATATCATAGAAAACTCTAGTCTTTATTTTACAAAATAGTCATCCCTTATGTAAACTGTTTAAATTTAAGTACTTTAATAACTATTTTTCTAAAAAAAAAGAAATAACCTTGCATGAAATCCTTAAGCTTTGACTTGGAGGAGCTAAATTGCTGAAACAAAAACTTGTAAAATGGTTTAGATGCTTTGAAACATAATTTAGACTTGTTTCTTCATGAAACCTATTTGCTGGTAGAATTCAGTCATCATTTTTGAAAAATCATATCTCCTTTATATGACAATTTTTTTTAGCTGAAATGTGGAGTGTTTATAGGCCTTTTAGTTACGAATTTAAAAAAATTAAGTTTGCATCAATTGGACTTTTGTAGCTCTATATATTTAAGTTGGAATAGTCGAAGATCAATTTAGCAGATTATAAGATTTGACTTTAAAAGCTGGGATTTCCACACTCTTTTTTATTTTATTTTCTTGTATCCAGAAAGGTATGGATTTTAGCTTTTAATGCTATTGGAATCACTTTATTTAGGCCTTTAGAGCTCACGCTATGAACAAAACATTGACTGAAGGTCAAACAATTACCTTCAATTTACTCCTTTTTGCATCTTTTATCCAAAATGCCTTCAAAACATAAAATAAAGAATATTAAGGTATTTTATATATAAGATCTAGGCTAAATACTAGTTAAATGTGAGTGAAATTATCTAATCATATGGTTGTATCATAGGCAAAGTAAAGGGTAAGGTAAAGTTAGGAATTGAAACTCCCTTCTAGATTCTAGAGGATGGAGTGCTAGTAAGGGAAAGATAAGTATATGTACCTAAATATAAGAAAGACATTGAAAAAAGAATTATTAAGATGTAATGGGATTAAGAAGTGTTTAATTGGTGAAAAAAATATGAAAAAGGACATAGCAACATATGTGGCTAAATGTAGTATTTATAGTAAGTAAAAGTAAGATATCATAAACTGGCATGACTTTTATAGCCACTAACAATACCCTAATAGAAGTGAGAAGACATCACTATGGACTTTTTATTAGTTTTGCCTAAAGGAAAAAACGACAGTGATGCTATTTGGGTGATAGTAGATAGATTTTTTTTTCCTATGAAGATGAAAAAATTAGTTGATAAGTTTATTAAATTATATGTGAATGAAGTAGTAAGATTTCACGAGATACCTATGTTAATTGTTTCAAATCATGACCCCAAGTTCACATCTCGTTTATGACAAGTGTAAAAAAGAACAAGAATGAACTTGAGTACTACTTTTCACCCCTATATGAATGGATAATCTAAAAGAATGATTTAAACCTGAGAGGATTTATAGAGAGCATGTGTATTAGAGTTTAGAGGAAATTAGGAGGATTATTTACCACTTATATATATTTCACCTACAATAATAGTTATCAAGCTACAATGATGATGAATCCTTATAAAACTTTATATGGTTGACAATGTTGAACACTTGTATGCTAGGAAGAGGTAGGCGACATGAAGATAATGGATTTTAAATTGGTGCATATTACATTGGAGAAGGTGAGGATCATAAAGATAGAATGAAGGTAGCCCATGATAGATGGAAGAGTTATATAGACATTAGAAGAAGACTTTTTAAGTATAATGTAAGGGATAAAGTGTTTTTAAAGGTTACTCCCTAGAAACACATGTTATGTTTTGGCATGAAAGGAAAATTAATATCGAGATATATTAGGCTTTATTAAAATTGAGAAGAAGATTAGACATATAGCCTATAAGTTAGCTTTACCCCACACTTGGCAATGATTCATGATGTATTTCATGTTTCTTTAATGTGTGAGGAAAAAGTAGATTCTTCCTAAGAGTTACCTTAAGTTCATTTAGAAATCAAGGAAGACCTAACTTTAGAAGTGAAATGAGCGAAAGTGTTCAATGGAAGTGAAAAGGAACTTATAAATAAAAAGATACCTATAACAAAGGTATTATGGAGAAGCTCTTAATTGAAGAAGAAACTTGGGAAACACAATTAGAGATGCGGAGGAAACATCTTGAATTGTTTATAGGCTCATGTATGACATTTTAATTTTAAGGATGAAATTTTGATTTTTATAAAAAGAGAATGTCAAAACCTAGTTAAAATTTCTTGAATATTAAAATATTAACCTAAAGATAGAATGAGTTAAATTGAATCAAAGATATTAAATTAAATGCAAGGGATAAAATTAAAAGAAATAAAAGAGAATATAACATATGTTGTTAAAAAAGTGAAAAGATAAGGATAAAAATAAAATAACTAAGTTAATGGGGTCAATGTGTAAATACCTAAAATGTAACATCCCACATCAAAAGAATAGTGTCCAGAGCTAAGGTATATTAAGGAAGTTAGTATCTAACTTTGTAGGATATGTTTTGGGACCGGTGGGCTACTATGAACAAAACCGCGAGGAAAGAAAGTTGAGTTGGACTAAGCCATAATAGACAATATTCTGCAAGGGAGAATGGATAGAGACTTATTTTTAAAAACACATCAATCACATTGACATGACTAAAAGATTAATGTTTTTTACTAATTACAGGAGTGTCAAAGTAATAAATAACCCAGTAAGACCGGGATCAAATCATAAGGAGGTTAACTATATAATAATAATAATAATAATAATAATAAGTTAAAGAGAATTTTGAGATGTGAGATTAATGTGAGGATTACACAATGATAAAAACAAATATTAAGGTTAAAGGATCCATTAATCATATTAAAAATAAATCTATTATAAACTTTTTTTTATTACTCAATTGGAGACCACACACAAAGCAGGTTCTAGTAGGATGATTTATAATTAATAACTTATTATAAATTGTTAACATGATCATATTAATTATTTTATTTAAGTAACACTAAACTTTTCAGGAATTCATGATGCTAACTTATACTAATAACAAATCAAATTCCTTTCATAGCACAAGTGTAAGTTATACCATACGGTTGACTAGGAAAGTGCCAAGTATTTATTGAACCAAGTGTTACATAACTCAAATCTAGATTAACTATTTAACAAGTAAGGCATTAAGAATTAATAAGATAAAAATGATAGGATGTGTTAATAGCAAACTTTATTGGATGTAAACATTGAAATCCATATCAAGTTTATATTATATATAACCTAACATCATTATTGAAACCTTTTCATCTTGATATATTAAACTTAGCTAAACATTATGAAGAAGAGAAACATAAATAAACAAGATCAGAACATAATTATATAAGTATAGTAAAGGAAATGAAAAGCATAAACAAGAGATTAATGAAAGCAAAACTTAAGCATTACAAATATATATATATATATATATATATATATATATATATATATAAAAGCAATAACATGATGCTGATATGAAAACCAAGATGCTTAAATGCATGGCAAATACCTTATTTTATAGGCCAAAATTCAGAACTATTGATTTGATGACTAATTATTGAGTAGGTGACTTTTTTTGATTTGGTAACAATCCTTATTTTTTTGTCTATCAAAAACATTATTGCTAACATCAGAATTTGAACAGATAGTCTTCATGAAAGTTTTGGAAAATTATATCAGCTTAAAATTGTATCAGCTTTCTAACAAAACAAGAGTAAGGTCATTTGAACTTCTAGAACTCGAGATATGAGGTGAAAACTAAACAATGCCTAAGTTGTAAGATAGATTCTAACTTTTTTTTGTTGTTACTACAATTTGAACTTGAAAATGATCCTTTTAAATTTAGATCCTTCATGAAAGTTTTAAGCTTATATCTTAGCTTTCTATCTATATAAATCAAATTTAAATTCAAGTTCTACAGCTCCAGTTATGATCCAAAAATCGAATGGTGTTTCAATATTAATTTAACCAGCATCTATTTTCTAAGCTTAAGCCTCTCTTTATCTTATCAATTTTAGTAGTTAAACTTATCAATCAATCTTTTGATTGTTATGATAGGTCTGCATTTAAAATCAATATTTACTACAAATTATAGGTATATTATATTACCAGACTTGTTATTATAAAACATGCTCTAGTTAAAGAGTTATTGATATTTCAAGTGTAAAATAATGATAAAAAACCTTGATAAAAAACACTTTTAAGTACTAATTACACCCTAACTAGCTTATTACTAGTCCCTAGTAATCAAAATGTTAAAATTAAAAAATAATTTGCAAGTTCTACAAAGCAAGACATTTATCATTCAACTTCCATTAATCTATCTAAATTAACAAACTCTCATTAAATTTATATATCTACTCAATACCTCTTAAAAAAGATATTAATAAACCTTTCTTTTGTGCTCAATATATTAACACATAGTTATATATCATCTTTAATTAATTGTATTTTATCTTCATGGTTTATAGTACCATTCCTAAAGAATGATATTTTATACTACTGATCTATTTAGCACATATGTGACAGACTTTTAGTCATTTTGCATGATGTTTCTTCACAAAAGTGTTTTTACCTATTTCAGGCATGTATGAAATGAAAGAATTGGAAGACTTACCTAGTAATAAGACTTTGCATTAATTAGCTAGTGAATATCTTTAGGAATTCTATGGTTCATTAATAACCTTAATCTTTCACACTTAGCACGGTAAATTTTTGCAATCGTATTATGAAGCAAAGCAGGAAAATACTTCTTTAATTTTTCAAGAGTGGTGTCCATTTTTTAGATAAGAAGTGGAAAAAAGATCCAAATAAAAGAAAAATAATAAGAAATTAAACAAATATACCGTTATCTGTCATTTGAATAGGGTGAGAGAAACTAGCAAAACAAGAGTCACACAAAAAAGAAACACAAAAAATATGAGAAAAATAAACAAATAAATATAATCAATCTTTATATATAGGATCACGTAAGTCAATGAAGTCATTTTTCATTGAGAAATTATTAAATTAAACTTTCAAATGATGTCAATTTACCTTAAAAACTTTGTCATTTTTTGGATTCTCAATATCAAATGTCCCATAAAGATACACATGCTTCATAATAAATGGACCGCTTCATCTTGATATTAGCTTTTTAGGAAATAAATGGAGTCAAACATTATAAAGCAAAACTTTTTGACCAATATTAACTTTTTGATAATTTTCACATGTTTTACAGAATGCATGCATGTTGGGCTAATAAAATCCACATTGTAAGATTTGTGCAGTTGTCTTTTTATAAGAAATGACCCCCACAAGCCTCAAAATGATAAAATTTAATGGCACTACTTACCTCATTATTACCTAACGACTTTTTTGAAATATTTAATTAGGACAATATTTGAATAAGTAATGGTCATCCCAAAAAAGTTCTTCACTTCATTCAAAGACTTTCCTTTATTTTTGGTACTCTAGTGAACTGGTGAAAATCATGATGCAAGAAAATTGATATTTTTTAGCAAACCAAGGCATTGAACTAAGAGAAAGTAAGGATTCATCAAGAAAGTAATTATCGATTAGTGGGATGTCAGATGTCAAATCTATTTTCAATTTTGAGAAATGATCAGTGAGAACATTATTGGTGCCTTTCTTGGCCTAAATTTCTTTTTAAGAATAAATCATTTACAATTCCTCTGATTCATTAAACTCAGTTTTACTCAAATTAGATTCAAATTGATCATAAATTAATACTTTAATAAGACCTACTTCCTATACTAGGTTGCCTGCAAATGTTGAAAATATTCATCTCCAATAACATATTTCAAAATAATAGTTTCATCAGTCCATTCCAATAATTAATCAATACATTAAAAGTTGTAAGAAACGAACATCCTAAAATAACAGGAATTGGATTACATGTTTGATTAGTACTTAAAAGTGCATTTTTATCATGGTTTTATATCATCATTTTGCATTTGAAGTATCAATAACTCCTTAACTAAAACATATTTTACAATAATATATCTAATAATATAAGATACCTTTAATTTATGATAAATGTTCATTTTAAATGCAGGCCTATCACATAAATGAAAGGATTGATTGATGACTTGAAGAACTTAAATTGCAAGGGCAAAGAGATGACCAAAATTAGAAAAGAGATGTCAGTGCAATCCAAACCGGAACACTGTTCGGTAATTGGGTCATATATGGAGCTATATATCTCAGATTTAGGTCTACTTTATATGGATGGAAAGGTAAGTCATAGGCCTACAACTTTCATATGGAGCCCAAGTTCTAAAAAGGCCATTTTCAAGTCCAAATTGTAGCAACAACAAAGAAGCCTGAATTTGTCCTCTAGCCCAAGCACTGTTCAGTATTTTGGTCATATCTAGAGTTTTAGAAGTCCAAATGAGTTGAATTGTTTACACAAAAAAGCTGAGAAAATTGCCTACAATTGTTATGTTTTCGAGTGGCTCCAATTTTGACGTTAGCAATGAATTTTGGGGTAGACAAGAGAAGATAAGGATTGTCACCAAGTCAAGAGTTGGTCACCCACTCATCAATTAGTCATCAAATCAATAGTTCCCAATTTTGGCCTATAAAAGAAGGCATTTGCCATGTATTTAGGCATCTTGGTGTCCAGATCAAGATCATACTCTTGCTTTCTTTCTTTGTATTTTTTGTAATGTTTATGCTTTGTTTTCATTAATATCAAGTTTATGCCTTTCATTTCCTTTCCTTTACTTTGCTAACTCTTATCTTATTTATGTTCTTATTTTGTTTATTTATTTTTCTTTCTTTCATTATGTCTAGCTAAGTTTATTATGTCAAGGTGAAAAGGTTATACTAATGGTGTAAGAATAAGTATAGTGTAAACTTAATATGGACTTTGGTGTTTGATACTAACATGTTTTGTATTTGTTATCATGTTCACTCTTTAATACTTTGCTTGTTAAATGACTAATCTTGATTTATGTTGTATAACACTTGGTACAACAAATGCTTGGCACTTTCATAGTTCATACTGTACGGTATAACCGACACTTGATTTATAAAAGGAACTTGATTTGTTGTTAACATAAGTTATAATCATGAATGCTTGGTGAGATTTACAAGTATTAGCATTAATCGAATAAGATGACTAATGTAATCATGTTAATAATCTATTATCAAATTGAAACCTCCTTTGTGTGTGGTTTCCAATTGAATAATAAGAGTTTATACTATACTTGTTTGACATACTATTAGTGAAACCTCTAACCTTGACATTTGTTATTATCATTGTTTAATTCTTACATTAACATTCCATCTCAAAGTTCTCATCATCCTTTTCTTATTCTCCTTCTTTTTCTTTACTACTACTACTACTACTATTGTTGTTGTTTATAATTTGTATAATTAACCTCCCTATGGTTTGACCCTGGTTTTGCCGGGTTATTTATTACTTTGACACTCCTGCACTTGGGAGAAGACATCAATCTTTTAGTCGTGTCAATGTTTCAACAGGTTGTGTATCCAAGATAACAAAATCTACAAGGTAAATAAAGTCTACCACTTAATGTACATGATCAAACTCTTATACAAGTGTAGGAAGAGAATAAAATGAAGAAAAGAAAAAAAACAAAACAAAAGAAACAAAAGTTAGATAAAAAAAAAGTGGAAAGTGAAAATAAAAAATATTATAATTTATACAATAATTTACCTTCCTAGTAATGGCGCCAAAAACTTGACACGACCAGAAGATTGATGTCTTCTCCCAAGTAGAGGAGTGTTAAAGTAATAAATAACCCGGCAAGACTGGATCGAATCATAGGAACGCTAACTATATAAATTATAAATAGTCATGATGATAATGATGATGACAAGTTAAAGAGAACATTGATAGGTAAGATTAATGTGAAGATTAAAAAATGATAAAAACAGTTGTGAAGGTAGAGAATCCACTTATGATATTTCAAATAAGTATAATATAAACTCTTTTTATTACTGAACTAAAAACCACATACAAAATTTCAATCAGATGATTTGTCATTAATAGCTCATTATAAATTATTAACATGATCATATTAATTATCTTATTTAAGTAACACCAAAATTTTAAATATTATTAGGAATTCATGATGCTAACTTATGTTAACAACAAATCAAGTTCCCTTCATATCACAAGTGTAGGTTATATCATATGGTTGGCTATAAAAGTATCACGTATTTGTTGTACCAACTATTATACAACACAAATTTAGATTAACCATTTAATAAGCAAGGTATTAAGAATTAATAAGATAAAAATGATAAGACATATTAATAGCAAGTTATTTAGGATATAATCATTGAAATCTATATTGAATTTATATTATAGTTATCCTAATACCATTAGTGAAATATTTTCACATTGATATAATAAACTTAGCTAAACATAATGAAGAATAGAAACATAGATAAAAAAGATGAGAACATGATTATATAAGTATTGTAAAGGAAATGAAAGGTATAAACCACAGATTAATGAAAGCAAAATTTAAGTATTACAAAAATATAAAGAAAGAGAGCAAGAACATGATGTTAATATAAAAATCAAAATGCCTAAATACATGGCAAATGCCTTCTTTTATAGGCTGAAATTCAAAACTATTGATTTGGTGACTAATTGTTGAGTGGGTAGCCATTTAACTTTATAACAATCCTTATCTTCTTCTTTAAATAAAACATCAAAATTTAAATAGATAGTTTTCATAAAAGTTATGAGACATTATCTCAGCTTTCTAACAAAAAATGAATCAATGTATTTAGATTTTTCTAAGCTTAGCCCTCTCTTTGTCTTCTCAATTTCAGTAGTTAAACTCATCAATCAATCCTTTGATTTATACGATGAACCTACATTTAAATGAACATTTACAATAAATTAAAAGTATTTTATATTATCATACTTGTTATTATAAAACATGCTCTAGTGAATGAGTTATTGACACTTTAAATGCAAAATGATAATATAAAACCTTGATAAAGAGGTACTTTTAAGTACTAATCAGTCATCCTACTTTTTATATTTTTTAATTGTTAGTCTTAAAAAATAAGATTATTTGTAATAACAAATGTCTTAATTTTTAATTTCAAAGTTGTTTATTAAGAAAGTCATCGCGTCTATCTTTAGGATCTATGAGTCACAAAACTTCTATGACACTTAAATTAATTTTTAATGATATTTGGGGTCTTGCTCTTTTTTTTTCTTCAGATGGTTTTTGTTATTTTATTATCTTTGTTGATGTGTACATAAAATATATATGGTATTACGCTTTTCTTGACATGTCTGATATTTATTTTATCTTTCATCAATTTCAGACTCTTGTTAATCATCAATTTACACTAAAAAATAAATCTATTCAAATTGATTTGGGTGATAAATATCAAAATCTATCCTTTTTCTTTTAGACCATTAGTATTCATCATGATCTAATTGGTTCTCACACTCATAAATAAAATGGCATAATAGAACGTCATTATAGGCATATTGTAGGAACTAGACTTATTCTTATTGGACATTGTAAAACACCATTATGATTTTGGAATTTGGCTTTTGAAATCTCTCTTTCTCTTGTAAATCAAATGTCTACTATTGTCCTAGAAAATAGGACTCCATTTGATTATATCTCAACAGTCTCCTGATTATTATTTTTTGTGTATTTTTAGGTGTCTCTACTTATCTTTTTTACATCCCTATCACAATCATAAATTGGATTTTTGTTCTTCTCTATATGTTTTTTCTGTTATAGTTTCTCTCACCTTGGTTATCAATGTCTTGACATTGCATATCAACATATTTATATCCCTTGTCACATTTGTTTTCATAAATATGTTTCTGTTTCACAAATCTAAACAGATTGCACAATTATCATCTCTTTCCTCCATACCACTTGCCACTACCCTTCTCCTAAATCTGTTATATTCATCATTGTTTCACACCTTACGGCCTATTAAAGTAGCCCTTCTACTTCTACTCACCCATTACTTTGTGCTCATCTGTAACAACCCTACCCCTTACCTTTCCCTTCACCACATGCATGTTTATCTAACTATTCTATTGCAGGTACATATAATAGGTCGGTTTCCTTTGGTTTCTAGTATAACAACTCTGCTAGTGTTAGGTTAACCCGTTGTTCCTATTTTTCTTCTTATTCTGCTAGCACTAAAACTGCTACAAGTTCTACCTTTATTAGCAGTCCTCTGCTTGTACCAGACTCTTTCTCTGCTACTTTAGTTGGACTAAAACTAGCGGTTGATTTCTTCTCTTATTTATGGCAACAAGATACCACTTTGCTACCATCTCTTCCTGCATAACCACCTTAAGTTAGCAGGCATCCTATAGTTCTTCAATCGTGGCAACCGAAGACAACAAATATAGTTGCTTTCACTGTTGTTGTTCCTACTTCATATCGGGTAATGCTTTTATCCAACCTCTAAACCCATTACATTCTTTAACGCTGATAGGTATGCATCTTGGCATTATGCTATGTGTGATGAAATAAAGGCTTTACTTTCTAATCAGACTTGGTTTTTAGTTCCCTTTCATCCCTCAATAAATGTTGTTGGTAGTTGATAGGTGTATTCGATAAAGCATCATGTTGATGGCAACATTAAGCATTATAAAACACCCATGATTGCTAGAGGTTTTACCCAATAAGAGGGTATTGATTACTCTGAAATATTTAGTCCAATTCTTAAGCAGGCCACTATCAGATTAGTCTTTTCCATTATGGTTTTGTATAATTGGAAGATTCATCAACTTGATATTTATAATACTTTTCTCAATGACATTATTACTAAATGGGTCTATAGGAAACAACCTTTAAGTTTTGTTGACTATACTTTTCCATCTTATGTATGCTGATTGCATAATTCGTTATACAGTTTAAAAAAGGCACTAAGAGCATGGTACACTCGTCTAAGTGATTTTCTCATTTATATTAGTTTCCACACCTTCAAAATTAACACCTTCTTGTTTATCTTATCTGATTATACTAATATCTTTTATCTTTTGGTGTATGTTTACTAATTAGTACCCAAAATTGCATTTTTATCAAGGTTTTATGTCATTATTTTGCACTTGAAGTATCAATAACTCCTTAACTAAAGCATGTTTTATAATAAGATATGTAATAATATAAGATACCTTTAATTTATGGTAAATGTTCATTCTAAATGCAGGCCTATCATATAAATGAAAGGATTGATTGATGAATTTAAGAACTAAAATTGAAAGGATAAATAAATGGCTAAACTTAGAAAAGAGATGATGGTGCACTCCAAACCGGAACACTATTTGGTAATTGGGTCATATCCGGATCTATAGATCTCAGATTTAGATCTACTTTATATGGACAGAAAGGTAAGAGATAGGCCTACAACTTTTTCATGGAGCTTAAGATTTAAAAAGGTCATTTTCAAGTCCAAATTATAGCAATAACAAAGAAATCTGAATCTATCTTTCAGCTCGAGCACTATTTAGTGTTTGACCTATATTTAGAGTTCTAAAAGTCTAAATGACCTAACGTTTTTACATAAGAAAGATGAGACAATTTCCTACAACTTTCATGTTTCAAGTGGCTCTAATTTTGATGTTATCAATGAAGTTTTGGACAGACAAGAGAAGATAAGGATTGTCACCAAGTCAAGAGTTGGTCACCCACTCATCAATTAGTCATCAAATCAATAGTTCCCAATTTTTTGCCTATAAAAGGAGGCATTTTCCATGCATTTAGGCATCTTGGTTTCCAAATCAAGATTATGCTCTTGCTTTCATATTTTTTGTAATGTTTATGCTTTGTTTTCATTAATATCAAGTTTATATCTTTTATTTTCTTTCCTTTACTTAGTTATCTCTCATCTTATTTATTTTTCTTTCATTCATTATGTTTAGTTAAGTTTATTATGTCAAGGTGAAAAGGTTACTAACATGAATAAAAGATTGATGTCTTCTCCCAAGTGCAGGAGTGTCGAAGTAATAAATAACCTGGCAAGACCGGGGTCGAATCATAGGGAGGTTAATTGTACAAATTATAAATAATAATAATAATACAACAACAACAACAACAACAACAACAAAAACAATAACAATAACAATAATAATAATAATAAAGAAAAAAGAGGAGGAGGAGGAGAAGATGATGAGAACTTTGAGATGGAATATTAATGTAAGGATTAAACAATGATAATAACAAATGTCAAGGTTAGAGGTTCCACTATGATATGTCAAACAAGTATAGTATAAACTCTTATTATTCAATTGGAAACCATACACAAAGGAAGTTCCAATCAGATTATAGATTGTTAACATGATTACATTACTCATCTTATTCGATTAATGTTAATACTTGTATATCTCGTCAAGCATTCATGATTATAACTTATGTTAACAACAAATCAAGTTCTTTTCATAGCTTAGGTGTCGGTTATACCATACCGCATGCAAAGCATAAACATTACAAAAAATACAAAGAAGGAAAACAAGAGCATGATCTTGATCTGGAAACCAAGATGCTTAAATGCATGGCAAATGCCTCCTTTTATAGGCCAAAATTAGAAACTATTGATTTGATGACTAATTGATGAGTGGGTAATCAACTTTTGACTTGGTGACAATCATTATCTTCTCTTATTTGCCTAAAACATAATTGATAATGTCAACATTGAAGCCACTTGGAAACATGAAAGTTGTAGGAAATTGTCTCAGCTTTCTTTTGCAAAAACTTCAAATCATTTGGACTTCTAGAACTCTAGATATGAGCCAAAAACTGAATAATGTCAATGTGAAAGGTTACACTAATGGTGTAATAATAAGTATAGTGTAAACTTAATATGGAATTTAATGTTTGATACTAACATGTTTTGTATTTGTTATCTTGTTCACTCTTTAATACTTTGCTTATTAAATGACTAATCTAGATTTATATTGTATAACACTTGGTACAACAAATACTTGACACTTTCATAGCCCATACTATATGGTATAACCGACACTTGAGCTATGAAAGGAACTTGATTTGTTGTTAACATAAGTTATAATCATGAATGCTTGACAAGATTGACAAGTATTAGCATTAATCCAATAAGATGACTAATGTAATCATGTTAACAATCTATAATCTGATTGGAACCTTCTTTGTGTGTGGTTTCTAATTGAATAACAAGAGTTTATACTATACTTGTTTGACATACCATTGGTGGATCCTCTAACCTTAACATTTATTATTATCATTGTTTAATCCTTACATTAATATGTCATCTCAATGTTCTCATCTTTTTCTTCTTCTTTATTATTATTATTATTATTATTATTAGTACTACTACTACTACTACTACTACTTGTTGTTGTTGTTGTTGTTGTTGTTATTGTATTATTGTTATCTGTAATTTATACAATTAACCTCCCTATGGTTCGACCCTAGTCTTGCCGGGTTATTTATTACTTCGACACTCCTGCACTTGGGAGAAGACATTAATCTTTTAGTCGTGTTATTAATGATATCTTGTTTATAGGTAGTAACTATATTATGCTTCATCACCTAATATAATTATTGAGCTCTGAATTCAAGCTTCGTGACTTAGGCATAGTTCATTACTTTTTGGGTATTGAAGTTCAGTCCATAAGTTTGGGATTGATGTTGTGACAATATAAATATATTCTTGACATCCTTACTTAAGCTGGTATGACTTTCTACTAACCTGCTAATACTCTAGTCTTTACTTCAAAAGTTACCATACTACCAAATAATCTATTTTCTGACCCTATATAGTTTCATCATATCATGAGTGCTTTTCAATATCTTACCTTCACTCGCCTAGATATTTTTTGTTGTTAACAGAGTTTGTCAGTATATACATACTCCCATAGATTCTCATTGGGTTACCGTTAAATGTATTTTATGTTATCTTAAAGTTATGACATCTTATATTTTTCATATTACTCATAGTTCGTCCTTTTCTCTGTATGGTTTTATAGATTCCGATTAGGCCGGTAGTATTGATTGTTGCAAATCTACAAGTGGTTACCTTGACTTTTTTGGTTAAACATTGATTTCATAGAAGTTAGGCAAGCAATATATAATTGCTCACTCCTTCACCGAGTTTGAGTATAAAGCCTTAGCAAACGATACTACTGATATCATCTAGCTTCAATATTTGTTAATAAATTTATAGGTTCCCTTTGTCTTTGCTCTTACCATTTGATGTGATAATCTTAGAGTCATTTATCTATTAGCAAATCTTATTTTTCATGCTCGTACGAAACATGATGAGGTGGGTTATCATTTTGTATGAGATCGAGTTGTGAAAAGAGATTCAAATTCATTTTCTTTCCTCTTAGGATCAACTTGCAATATATTTACTAAACCATTTTCTGCTGTTTCATTTACTATTTTTCATTACAAGCTTTGGGTTGATCATCTACCCTCAACTTGAGAGGGCATATTATAAAATGTATAAAATATGTGTGTGTGTGTGTGTGTGTATGTGTGTGTGTACATACATTATGATTATTCTAATGTTGTGATTCCTATAGTTAGTTTCGTGTACTACCGTATATATATAAATAGCAAAGGTTGGCTAAGAGATAACTTTAGTCATTCTATTATTCTCAACTTAAAGCACTTTAATAGCTTTTAGTGAGTGGTCATATGCACTAGCAATAGGAATGGCATGTGGCCTACATGCAAGTATTATTACATTGAATTTTTAATGGTTTGTTAAGAGTGTTTTCATCCCTTTTTACATTTTGTATTTTATTTTGTGTTATATTTAATGAGTTTATAATATTTTAATTCTCTAATCATATAATTATGTTATACCCAAGATATGATGCCTTTGTTAAAGTTTTTATAGTGAAATAAGGTTGGCGCTCAATACTTTGTAATTGGCTTAGGAAGGTAAGATTTTGGATTGTTTTTTAGTGGTTTTTTTTTTTAAATGTAAAGGTTATTCTTGATGTGAAAGATATGAAATTTATCGGATAGTATGACACATACACACGTGTGTATATGTGTTTCACTATTATTTTAATTAAAATCATTTATATAATATTAAGTTCAATAATCATATCCTGAAATTCCTAAACTCAACATGATTTCAATAATTAAATTCAGGTTGGCTAGATAACCAAACTAAGACGTAGGGCTCATGATAGTAGAACTTGGTGAGATTGCAGCAGAACTAAGAGTCTATACAATAACAGACTTGAAAAAATACAACTTTGAAGGAGGAGAACCTATACCTACATGACATAACTAAAAGATTGATGTCTTCTTCCAAGTGGAGGAGTGTCGAAGTAATAAATAACCTGACAAGATCAGGGTGGAATCACAGGGAGGTTAATTGTATAAATTATAAACAAGAATAATAGTAACAACAATAACAACAATAATAGTTGTAGTAGTAGTATTAATAATAATAATAACAATAAAGAAAAAAAAGGAGAAGAAGAAGAAGAAGATGAGAACTTTGAGATGGAATATTAATGTAAGTATTAGATAATGATAACAACAAATGTCAAGGTTAGAGAATTCACTAATAGTATATCAAACAAGTATAGTATAAACTCTTATTATTCAATTAAAAACCACACACAAAGAAGATTCCAATCAAATTATAAATTGTTAACATGATCACATTAGTTATTTTATTCAATTAATGCTAATACTTGTAAATATTATCAGGCATTCATGATTATAACTTATGTTAACAATAAATCAAGTTCCTTTCAGAGCTCAAGTGTTGGTTATACCATATAGTATGGGCTATGAGAGTGTCAAGTATTTGTTGTACCAAGTATTATACAACATAAATCTAGATTAGTCATTTAACAAGCAAAGTATTAAAGAGTGAATAAGAAAACAAATACAAAACATGTTAGTATGAAACACTAAAATCCATATTAAGTTTACACTATACTTATTCTTACACCATTAGTACAACCTTTTCACATTGACATCATTTCGCACTTGAATCATTAATAACTCCTTAACTAAAGCATGTTTTATAATAACATATCTAATAATATAAGATACCTTTAATTTCTAGTAAATATTCATTTTAAATCTAGGCCTATCACATAAATGAATGGATTGATTGATGAGTTTAAGAACTGAAATTGAAAAGACAAAAAGATGGCCAAACTTAGAGAAAAGATGTTGATGCAGTCCAAACTAGAACACTATTTGGTAATTGGGTCGTATTGGGAGTTGTAGATCTCGGATTTAGGTCTAATTTATATGGATGGAAAGGTAAGACATAGGCCTACAACTTTCATAGGAGCTCATGATTTAAAAAAGTAATTTTCAAGTCCAAATTGTAGCAACAATAAAGAATTTTGAATCTGTCCTCAAGCCCGAGCACTGTTCAATGTTTGGCCCATATCTGAAGTTATAAAACTCCAAATGACCTCAATGTTTTACCTTAGAAAACTGAGACAGTTTTTTACAACTTTCATGTTTTCAAGTGGTTCCAATTTTGACGTTATCAATGATATTTTAGGTAGAAAAAAGAAGATAAGGATTGTCACCAAGTTAAGAGTTGGTCACCCACTCATTAATTAGTCATCAAATCAATAGTTTCTAATTTTTTCCTATAAAAGGAGGCATTTGCCATGCATTTAGGCATCTTGGTTTCCAGATCAAGATCATGCTCTTGCTTTCTCTCTTTGTATTTTTTGTAATGTTTATGCTTTGCATACTGTATGGTATAACCGACACCTGAGCTATGAAAGGAACTTGATTTGTTGTTAACATAAGTTATAATCATGAATGCTTGATGAGATTTACAAGTATTAACATTAATTGAATAAGATGACTAATGTAATCATGTTAACAATCTATAATCTGATTGGAACCTCCTTTATGTGTAGTTTCCAATTGAATAATAAGAGTTTATATTATACTTGTTTGACATACCATTAGTGAAATCTCTAACCTTGACATTTGTTATTATCATTGTTTAATCATTACATTAATATTCCTTCTCAAAGTTCTCATCATCTTCTCCTCCTTCTCCTTTTTCTTTATTATTATTATTGTTGTTATTGTTGTTGTTGTTGTTGTTGTTGATGATGATGATGATGATGATGATGATGATGATGATGTATTATTGTCATTTATAATTTATACAATTAACCTTCTTGTGGTTAGACCCCGGTCTTGCTGGGTTATTTAATACTTTGATACTCCTGTACTTTTCTTGTATATAACTTTTAGTCTTTTAGTTGTGTCAAGTTTTTTGCATCATTGCCATGAAGGTAAGTTCCTATACAAATTATAGTTTTTATTTTATTTTCTCTTTTCACTTTTCTTGTATATAACTTTGTTTTTTTTCTCTTGTTTCTTCTTTTTTTATTTTCTTTTTCCTTTTATTCTATTCCTACACACGTATAAGAGTGTGGTCATGTACATTAAGTGGTAAACTTTAAAGGGTATCTTCATCATTTTTAGAAAATATGGCTGAAGAAGATAACTAATTACTTCATAATAAGAATAATCATATTAAAACACTTAGAGATGACATGAATCCCATAAGAACAAGTGCACAATCATGCATAGTTTTCCCCCCTGATGCATCTTAACTTAATTTTCAGTCAAGCATTATTCAACTTTTACCTTCTTTTCATGGCTTAGGTTTAGAAAATTCATACTTGCATTTAAGGGAATTTGAAGAGGTCTGTAACACGTATAATGACTCAAATCGTAGCATGAACACAATCAGATTAAAGCTTTTTCCTTTTTCATTAAAAGATAAAGCTAAAATATGACAATAAAATTTGAGATCAGGATTCATTCGTGCTTGGGATGAAATGCAACAATTTTCAAAGAAGTTTTTCCTTTCTCATAGAATAAATTTTTTCAAAAGATAAATCACCACTTTCACTCAAAAACCAGGAGAAACATTTTACCAATGTTGGGATAGGTATCGAGACTTCCTTAATACTTGCCCTCATCATGGTTTTGAAACATGGAGATTGGTTTCATATTTTTATGAAGGGTTAACACATAGAGATAGGTAAATGGTTGAATTGATGTGCACTTGAACTTTTAAAGATAAAGATCCTGACAAAGCAATGTAATACTTAGACTTGTTAGGTGAAAATGCTCAAAATTGGGACACCACAGGTACTTATGAGGCATAGAGTAAAACTCAATCTCATACATCTAGTGGAGGTATATACAACCTTAGGAAAGATCATGTCCTCCAAGCCAAGTTTACATCTTTAGCTAGAAAAGTTGAGGCACTAGAAATGAAAAGGAGTGATCAATTAAAATCTATTAAAAACATTGTGTGTCAAATCTGTGAAACAAATGAACAATCAACCAATAATTGTCCAACCTTGCCTTCTTTTAAGGAATGTCTCCATGAACAAGCTCATGCTTTAAATAGTTTTCAAAAGGCCAACCATAACCCATACTCACAAACATACAATCTTGGTTGGAGAAATCACCCAAATTTTAGTTGGAAGAATGATAATAGCAATGTAAAACTTCATAACTATTGTTTCAAGCACACCATAATTTCTAAAATTCTCATGTATATGCACCTCCTTATGCTCCATCTCCTAGAAGAAATCTTGAGGAAATATTACATGTATTCATTGAAAAGCAAAAGACAATCAATACTCAACTTGCTTTAAACATGACAGATTTTAAAGGTACTCTTGTAAAATTGACATCTACTCTCAGTTTCCATCTCAACCATAACAAAATACCAAGGGCCAATATAATGCAAATGCAAATTGTTCCGAAAGCCAACACATGGATCAAGTCAAATCAATCACTACTCTTCGCAATGGTAAAGTTATCGAAAAACCTACTCTTGAACCTTATGAGAAAAATGATGTGTCAATCTCTAAGGTTAAGGAAGGGGTTAAATCTGAAAATTACAAAGAAAAGATTGATTCCCCGCCAGCACTTTTATTTTCTCATGTCATGACCAAACAAAGAAAAATCAATCACAACTCTGAAATCTGTAAAAATTTCAAACAGGTATGGATCAATATACCTTTGCTAGATGTTATTAAACAGGTTCCTTCCAATGCTAAATTTTTAAAAGATCTATGCACTGTGAAGAGAAAATTGAATGTGAAAAAGAAAACCTTTTAGCCGAACAAGTAAGTGTCATTCTTCAGAATAATAATATTTTGAAATATAAAGACCCTGGTTGTCCTATAATTTTTTGCTTTATTGGAGAACATAAAATTGAAAGAGCTTTACTTGATCTTGGAGCCAGTGTGAATTTACTTCTATATTTAGTTTTTTAAAATCTCAATGTAGGTAAGTTAAAACCAACTTCTATAACTCTCTTACTTGCTGATAGATCTGTAAAAGTGTCTAAAGAAATAATTGAAGATGTATTAGTACAAGTTGATAAATTCATTTATTTTGTGGATTTTATTATCTTAGACACACAACTTGTTGAAGCATGTAATTCATTTCCTGTTATTTTAGGACATTCGTTTCTTGCAACTTCTAATGCATTAATTAATTGTAGGAATGGACTGATGAAGCTATCATTTGGAAACATGACATTGGAGATAAATATTTTTAATATTTGCAAGCAACCTGGAGATGATAATGAATTACAAGAAGTAGATCATATTAAGGAATTAGTTTATGATCAACTTGAATCTATTTTAATTAAAAATGAGTTGGATGAATCTGAAGATGTGTAAATGATTTATTTTTGAGGAAGAAATCACAGATAAAAAAAGCATTAAAAATATTGATGCGAATCTTTTATCAAGAGTGACAACAAATTCGACATCTGACATCACATTAATCAATGATTACTTTCCTAATGAATCCTTACTTTTTTTTTTAGTTCAATGCCTTGGTATGATAAAAATATCAATTTTCTTGCTTTAAGAGATTTGCTAGCTAATTGGAGTACCCAAGACAAAGAAAATATTTTGAACGAAGTGAAGAAATTTTATTGGGATGACCCTTATTTATTCAAATATTGTCCTGATCAAATATTTCAAAGATGCATTCCTGACAATGAGGCAAGTAATATCATTCAACTTTGTCATTCTAAAGCATGTGGGAGTTATTTCTCTTCAAAAAAGATTGTTATAAAAATCTTTCAAAATAGATTTTATTGGCCCACCATGCTCAAGGACACGCATGCATTCTGCAAAACTTGTGAAAAATATCAAAAAGTTGATACTAGTCAAAAAGTTTTGTTTTATAATTCTCAACTCTATTTATTCCCTAAAGAGTTAAGATCAAGATGGGGCAATCTATTTATTGAGAAACATGTGTATCCTTATAGGACCTTTGAGATTAAGAATCCAAAGAATGATAATGTTTTTAAGGTAAATAGACATCATTTAAAAGCTTACTTTGATAATTTTCCTAGTGAAAATGAATCAACTGGTTTGAATGATCTTGTAGATAAAGGTTGATTATTTTATTTTTCTCACATTATTTTTGTGTTTTTTTTTTGTTTTGTGACTCTTGGTTTGCTAGTCTCTCTTACCCTAGTTAAATGGCGAATAATGGTACTCCGTGACTCTTAAGTTAGTTCTTTCAGTTTCCCATGATAACTGATATATGTGTATATATTTGTTCAATTCGTTGTTCCTTCTCCTCTTTACATCTCTTTCCTACTTCTTATCTTAAAAAATGGACACCACTCTTCAAAAATTAAAAAAGTATTGACCCGACTAAAAGATTGATGTCTTCTTCCAAGTGCAGGAGTGTCTAATAAATAACCCGGCAAGATCGGGGTCGAACCACAGGGAGGTTAATTGTACAAATTATAAATAACAATAATACAGCAACAATAACAATAACAACAATAACAATAACAATAACAACAATAACAATAACAATAACAACAACAACAAAAACAGCAACAACAACAACAACAACAACAACAACAATAATAATAATAATAATAATAAATAAAAAGAAGAAGAAGAAGATGAGAACTTTGAGATGGAATATTAACGTAAAGATTTAACAACGATAACAAATAATGTTAAGGTTAGAGGATCCACTAATGGTATGTCAAACAAGTATAGTATAAACTCTTATTATTCAATTGGAAACCACGCACAAAGGAGGTTCCAATCAAATTATAGATTGTTAACATGATTACATTAGTCATCTTATTCAATTAATGCTAATACTTGTAAATTTCGTCAAGCATTCATGATTATAACTTATGTTAACAACAAATCAAGTTCCTTTCATAGCTCAGGTGTCGGTTATACCATACAATATGAACTATGAAAGTGCCAAACATTTGTTATACCAAGTGTTATACAACATAAATCAAGATTAGTCATTTAACAAGCAAAGTATTAAAGAGTGAACAAGATAACAAATATAAAACATGTTAGTATCAAACACCAAAGTCCATATTAAGTTTACACTATACTTATTCTTACACCATTAGTGTAACCTTTTCACCTTGACATAATAAACTTAGCTAGACATAATGAAAGAAAGAAAAATAAATAAATAAAATAAGAACATAAATAAGATAAGAGTTAACTAAGTAGATGAAAGGAAATGAAAAGCATAAAAGTGCTCGGGCTAGAGGACAGATTTGGGCTTCTGTCCTCTAGCTAAGTTGTAGGCAATTATCTTAGTTTTCGTGTGTAAAACATTCAGCTCATTTGGACTTCTAGAACTCTAGATATGGCTAAACTACTGAACAGTGCTCGGGCTAGAGGACAGATTTGGGCTTCTTTGTTGTTGCTACAATTTGGACTTGAAAATGGCATTTTTAGATCTTAGGCTCCATATGAAAGATGTAGGCCTATGTCTTACCTTTCTATCCATATAAAGTAGACCTAAATATGAGATCTATAGCTCTAGATATGATCCAATTATCGAACAGTGTTCCAGTTTGGAATGCACCGACATCTCTTTTCTAATTTTGGTCATCTCTTTGCCCTTGCAATTTAAGTTCTTAAAGTCATCAATCAATCCTTTTATTTATGTGATAGGCTTGCATTTAAAATGAACATTTACCATAAATTAAAGGTATCTTATATTATTAGATATATTATTATAAAACATGTTTTAGTTGAGTTATTGATACTTCAAGTGCAAAATGATGATATAAAACCATGATAAAAATGCACTTTTAAGTACTAATCAAGTATTTTCTCATTTTGCCTTAAAATGTGATTACAAAAATTTACCAAGCTAGGTGTGCAAGATTGTGGTTCTTAATAAACCATGGAATTCCTGAAGAGATTTGCTGGTTAATTGTAGTAAAGGTTCGATTATCAGGTGAGTCTTCCAATTCTTTCATTTCACACATGCCTAGAATAGGTAAAAATACTTTTGCAAATAAATATCGTGTAAAATGATTGAAAGTCTGCCATCAATATGCTAGATAGACTTGCAATGTACAATATTGTTCACTAGGAATAGTATCTATAAACCGTGAAGATAAAATATGATTCATTAAGGATGGCCTAAGTAAGGGGTATTTAGCGTTTAAGTCATTCTTGGACATAAAAATAAGAGAAGATGTAAGCCACAATTACAACTGTGATTTAAGTCTTAGTTTGTAAAAACTTATATTTTTTGGTTTTATTAATAGCATAATTTTGGGTTTTGTTGTTTCTTATATTTGTTTAAGTGTGTTTTAGATTTGTCAATGTTCATTATTTCAAATGATATCTTTTATACTCTATCTTTCTACTTTAGGATATTGAAGACAATGTCTTATTTTGGTTAGAGGGGGAGGTTAGTTGTTGAAAAAAAAATTAACTAACTATGTTTTCTATTTCATAAAGCATGTGCAAAATCATTATTACTAAGATGATAGAGTAAAAGAGCTCTTCTGTTAAAGTGACTCTTGAGACGCATCTTAGTAACTATTATTAACAAGATCTATTATAATAATACCTGAAATATTCAGGTTTACAAACTCTCGCATTATATCATTTAATTATACTCATATACTCATTTAACATGTGTTCTTAAACCTTAATTTTCACACACATACTTTAACATATAATTGTGGGTTGCACATTGAATTATTATATTATTTATGTTTTTTTTATTAAAGGTAACAACTAAGAAAAATAGATAGTATGTAATTTGAAAAAAAAAACACAAGAAAACACTAAAAAAATGATGATAATAAAAATATAGATAAGTTTGATTTTGTAGCCTCCCTAACCTAAGCAATTAAGTCGAAGAGGTGTGTTAATACCTAATACCCTAAAGTCAACTAACTTGGGAGCTATTGGCCCAACGCTTGTTACATGGATTGAAGAGAAAAGCTTAAGGGAACACACATTGCACTATCTACATATTAGTATCTGCAACCTGAGTTACTAAGCTCGTAGGGGTGTCTCAACACCTAATGCTCTAAAACCAACTGGTCTGGAGTTATTAGCTGAAAGCTCTAAAACCAACATATATATATATATATAATAAGAAAAAAAAAGAAAATAGTAATCTCAACCTAAGGAAGTTAACCTTAAACATTAGAACAAAAATTTTGTTTTCTTTCAAAAAAAGTCGTATAACTATGTGTTGATATATTGAGCATAAAAGAAAGATTTATTAATATCTTGTTTAAAAGGTATTGAGAAGATATATAAATTTAATGAGAGTTTGTTTATCTGGATAAATTAATAAAAGTTGAATGATGAATACCTTACCTTGTGAAATTTACAAATTATTTTTCTATTTTAATGTTTTGATTACTAGGAACTAGTAATAAGTTGGTTGGGGGGCATGATTAGTACTTAAAAGTGTATTTTTATCAAGGTTTTATATCATCATTTTTCACTTAAAGTATCAATAACTCCTTAACTAAAACATGTTTTATAATAACATATCTAATAATATAAGATACCTTTAATTTATGGTAAATATTCATTTTAAATGCAGGCCTATCACATAAATAAATGTTTATGCTTTGCTTTCATTAATATCAAATTTATGCCTTTCATTTTCTTTCATTTACTTAGTTAACTTTCATCTTATTTATGTTCTTATTTTGTTTATTTATTTTTCTTTCTTTCATTATGTCTAGTTAAGTTTATTATGTCAAGGTGAAAAGGTTACATTAATGGTGTAAGAATAAGTATACTGTAAACTCAATATGGACTTTAATTTTTTATCCTAACATGTCTTGTATTTGTTATCTTATTCACTCTTTAATACTTTGCTTGTTAAATGACTAATCTTGATTTATGTTGTATAACACTTGGTACAACAAATGCTTGACACTTTCATAATTCATACTGTATGGTATAACCAACACCTGAGCTATGAAAGGAACTTGATTTGTTGTTAACATAAGTTATAATCATGAATGCTTGACGAGATTTACAAGTATTAACATTAATCGAATAAGATGACTAATGTAATCATGTTAACAATCTATAATCTGATTGGAACCTTTTTTATATGTGGTTTCCAATTGAATAATAAGAGTTTATACTATACTTGTTTGACATACCATTAATGGATCCTCTAACCTTGACATTTGTTATTATCATTGTTTAATCCTTACATTAATATTTCATCTCAAAGTTCTCTTCTTCTTCTTGCTACTACTACTACTACTATTGTTGTTGTTGTTATTGTTGTTGTTGTTATTGTTGTTGTTGTATTATTGTTATTTATAATTTATACAATTAACCTTTATGTGGTTCGATCTCGGTCTTGTCAGGTTATTTATTACTTCGATACTCCTGCACTTGAGAGAAGACGTCAATCTTTTAGTCATATCACCTTTCATAACATGATGACCTCTAGTATAATGGATATACATATAATTGAAAAGGAAGTTTTTGCATCTACTTGTTCGATTAGTCCTCTCAGCCATGATTTACTTCATTTTACATGAGAGGAATAACTGAGTTTTCCATTAGGTCTATCGACCCTATTAGAATATATATGTGGAGAATTTTGAGCTCATTTGGTCTTGTTTGATTGAGCTTGAACCAAGGTATCAAATCTAAGTTGCCCTCAAGTTCATCTAGTGGCTTACAATGTCTTAAGGTTTCATTACTTTTGTAGCTTCTCAATTCTGTAGTTTCACATAAACTAGTCGATTGGTTCTTGAATCTTGATGAACTAGTCAACTATTTTCTAATTTTTTTATTTTCTAGCTTTCTATTTGAACAACTAGTCAACTGCTTAACCAATTATTTATTTAATGGTATGTTATTTTCACTTTTAATTTTCTTTTACCTTTTGCTTATTTTCTAGTTATCTTTGGTTATGAACCTAAGTTACAGGTCTATGTATTGCTTAAGGTAAGCTATTTCATATTTTTGTATAGTTTTTATCTTTTCTATACAATTACTCTTATCCAAAAATAAAATATTCATGAATCATGAGGTGAGCAAAAAAATTATATTTTAACATTTTTATATTCTTCTTCATCACTTCTTGTAAATATAAATAAATAAATATATATATATATATATATATATACATACATGATACAACCTTTAAATATTTATTTCTCATACAATCTTGTTAGCTTAAAGATGTCTCTTTAATCACTTAAAAAACTTATTTTGCATGTATTCGTGATTCTTACCTATCATCATATTCAACAATCCATTTTAATTATTCTAATACATTACCAATTTAGACAAACATTGATAAGTTAATTAATCTTGAGATATTTTTTTGGGAAACATGGTTTCTTGCTTTCATTTATGACAATAAAAAACAAAGTAGCAATTTGATTGAAATATTTTATAACTACCTTAATTATACATTAGTTACTTGAAAATATTTGTTTGACCAGACGGCACAACCCAACATACCCAACATTCCTAACCTGTAAATGCATAACTTGTGTAGAATTGTCAAAAAAGAAATACTTTATACTACTAGCACTCATTGTATGGACTTATGCATCATATCTACAAATATTTTTTTTTATTGTAGCAAGGCTAAGTCAAGAATGCCCCCAACCCACTTCCAAGAATATGAAACCATATCCTATCGAAGCATAGATAAATAATTTATTAAAATAGACCAACTTTTATGATATTGAGAAGCCATACGCGAAGATGCTTGCTGGTAATTTCATGGTTAAGTGCTCCGAATTTATCTGTCTCGGAAGCAGGGTTCGGGGCATTCTTGGGTTAGCACTGTTCAAATAAAACATTAATGTGACGGTATTATGCGCGCTTTATTTCTCGGAACAGAGGGAGTAATTGCCCAATTTGGCCTATATATAGTGCTAGAAGCTCTACTAACCCTGAACACTCTTGCTCTTACGATATCTTCTGCTCTCACTTCTGTCAACCTCCAATCGATAAGTTTCTTTGATGGATACCAAATGCTGCACCCAAGATGGCACTGTAGATCTCCGTGGGCGTCCTGTCCAAGCCTCCACAACTGGGAAATGGAAAGCGTGTGCTTTTCTGGTTGGTAAGCTTCCTCTTCCTGCTCGCAACCCTTCTGTTTAAATTGATCATTAACGTGTCTTCATTGAAACACCTTCTTCTCTTTCCAGGTAATGTTCAAAGTTGTTTGCCCTCTTTAACTTCTTTGTAGTTGATAGCTTTAGCAAAATTAATGGCTGCGTGTGATGGAGAATCGAATCTGTCACTGGTTACAAACTAGTACATAGAGATCACAAGGAAAACCGAATATATCTTACTTTTTTCTTTTAAATATTATCTAGCTAATAGTTATAATCACAAACCTTTATTCGTTACAGGATTTTTCTTACCAGTTTCTTTTGTTTTTGCTAATCATCGAAGTTCTTTACCTGTATTTTTATGTAACTTGCTTGAGAATTCAATACGTACAGTTTGGTTTCATGTTAACTATTTAACTGGCAGGCTACGAGGCATTTGAAAGGATGGCTTTCTATGGAGTAGCTTCAAATTTGGTGAATTACCTGACCACACAACTCCATGAAGAGACGGTTGCATCGGTGAGGAATGTGAATAACTGGTCAGGAGCAGTGTGGATCACACCAATACTCGGCGCCTACATAGCAGATACTTACCTGGGTCGATACTGGACGTTCACTGTGTCATCTCTTATCTATGCAATGGTAAATTAATCAATTAATTGATGTCTCCACTATGCAAACTTTAATCATTGTCTTTCACTAGAAAGTCTACTTATTCCAGGAGCAATTTGGCAGGATTTTCGAGCTGAATATCCCCTGTGATTCGCTATATATTCATAATCTATAATTTTCAAACACAGTTGAGACCTTGCTGGGGCCATAAATATTTTGGCGTCACCTACTTTCGAAGGCCAATTGGGTTCGTGGTTTTTGCTTGTGGGGTCAATGAATTGCTAGTTCGATTTATTGGCTTGTATCATGAATACCAAGCTGCATTTTTGTCCTCCACAAGTGTGTGATTTGAATCAATCCCACGAAGAGCAGTAGCTATCCCGTTCATTGATTTGTTCTAATTATGACCAAGTTATGCCACCGATTAATTATTGAAATGTCTGTTCAAGCAGATTATAATGACTCAAGTTTTTGTTTTCTTCAATAAAAAAAGTAGTTAGTCATATAACAAATTGCTGATTAAAAAAAAAAAAAAAACACCTCTTTGCATTAAATTCCAACTCGTGTTTCATGAACATAGTGCAAGGCTACTTGCCCCTAATACAGTAATAGGTCAAGTTAATGTCTTTCGTGTTTAATAACATTTTATTCGTTATAATTAACAAGTTGTATACTGTCAAGTAACGAAGTGAACTGATCACTTGCAAGTTTTTGTGTAGGGAATGATACTACTAACAATGGCAGTTTCATTCAAGTTCATGAAACCAACTTGCACAAATGGAGTCTGCAATAAGGCCTCCCCTTCGCAAATTGCGTTCTTTTACTCTGCTCTCTACATCATAGCAATAGGGGCAGGAGGGACGAAGCCCAACATATCAACTTTTGGTGCAGACCAGTTCGACGATTATAACCCACACGAAAAGAAGCTCAAGGTCTCATTCTTTAACTGGTGGATGTTCAGCTCTTTTGTGGGAGCTCTGTTTGCCACTCTCTGCCTAGTGTACATTCAAGAGAACTTGGGATGGGGTTTAGGGTATGGTATCCCTGCAGTCGGTCTTTTATTATCCCTGTTTATATTCTATCTAGGGACACCAATTTACAGGCATAAAGTTAGAAAGACTAAGAGCCCTGCAAGGGAGCTATTTCAAGTCCTCATTGCTGCCTTTAACAACAGGAAACTTCAGCTCCCTAACAGTCCCTCAGAGCTTCTGGAGTTTGACCTGCAATATTACATTCAAACCGGAAAACGGCAGGTCCACCACACACCAATGTTGAGGTGAGCTGTATAGTAGATACAAATTAACTTGTCAGACTAAATTTTACCAGTATAACTGTTCGTACATTCATGGTAGTCAGAAATTTTATGTGAGAAATATTGCACGTTTCTGATGCATCTATTGACTAATATTATATTTATTAGACCGTAAAAATACACTTTCAGTTTAGTTTTAATGGTTAGAAATGAATCTTTTCATGAGTACATGGAATCTTAAGGCATGATCAAACTTAGCAGTCAGTACAGGTTAGTTTTATAGGCACCGAGCTGTAAATCAAATGGCATTAACACACTTAATCCAGGGTGTTTTCATCTCGAAGTCCCACTTTGTAGTGAAAAACAAATACAGAAAAAACCGTATAGCCTTTAAATGCATATGCAAGAGCGGTGGAGAGAGGACCCCTCAAATTCATGTGCCTAACTAGGAAATCTGCTGTGCCAAAGGCAAAAGCAGGGCGTCCTCTTGGCTTGGTAGCCATTCGTTATAATAAATTCTTTCCATGTGCACAGTTCACAGTATTCCTTTTTTTTTTTTGAATGGTCACCATTCTAGTCAAGTTGTTTCTGATACAGGAAAATTATGTCACGTACATTGCAGTGGTGCGCCCCCATGCCCCACCACTGGTTACCGTCCAACCAAAATTATATGTGAAGCACAATGGTGGAATCCTCTAGTACATTGCATTAGAAAGCATTCAGTCCATCTCTAAAGCAAATCCACGAACAATGACTTGGAGTCATTGCGCAATTGAGACCCAGGAAATTGTTCGACGACTAGAATATTTGTTTAGTTGTTAATTTTGACTTCAATGGAGCTTATTGCTAACCAAACCATCCACAATTATACATTTGTTTGGTTCTTAAGTGTTCGTGAACTAAATAGAGTAAAATACAAAATTGTGTGCTCAGGTGCTTGGACAAAGCGGCGATCAAAGATGCCAGCAATAATGCAGATACCTCAAACCCATCATCATCGTCATGCACAGTGACGCAGGTAGAAGGAGTCAAGCTCGTTTTTGGAATGATGCTGATATGGCTGGTGACATTAATCCCTAGTACCATATGGGCACAGATCAACACTTTATTTGTGAAACAAGGGACAACGTTGGACCGCAACTTGGGCCCAAACTTCCAAATTCCAGCTGCTTCACTCGGTAGCTTTGTAACGTTTTCAATGCTTCTCTCCGTGCCAATGTATGACCGTTTCTTTGTACCATTCATGCGTAAGAAGACTGGAAACCAAAGGGGAATCACGTTACTTCAGAGGCTGGGCATCGGTTTCGCCATTCAAGTGACTGCCATTGCAATCGCTTACGCTGTTGAAGTTCGAAGAATGCACGTCATAAGAATGCACCACGTTGTTGGGCCAAAGGAGATCGTCCCCATGAGTATATTTTGGCTGTTGCCTCAGTATGTTCTGCTGGGAATCGCTGATGTTTTTAATGCTATCGGATTGCTGGAATTTTTCTACGATCAATCTCCTGAAGACATGCAAAGCCTAGGAACCACATTCTTTACTAGTGGGATCGGTGTCGGCAACTTCTTGAATAGCTTTCTAGTAACAATGGTTGCCAAGATTACAGGGACCGGAGGAGGCAAGAGTTGGATCGGAAACAACTTGAATGACTCCCACTTGGATTATTACTACGGGTTCCTTTTAGTTATATCTGCCCTCAATTTAGGGGTCTTCTTGTGGGCATCAAGTAGATATATTTACAAGAAGGAAACCCTACAGCCACTGAACGAGGATTGTATCCGAGTCGACGGCAAAACCATGGACACGTCTCCTCTAGGGTTGCAAGTATAAGCTGACAGATCCATAATGAGATCATACTAAATATTGTAAGATATATATATATGCCCATTTCCTGTTTTCTTCTTCGCCGAACGTCAACTCAAGTTTCTCGTCTTAGATTTTATTGGGGAACATAACTTATTTAAATAGAATTATGCAGAAAGAATTTATATTTAATTTCTGTTCTTATTATGTGAAATGTTATTTATCTTCCCTTTTCTTGTATAGAGCGCTGCTCTCGGAGTTCTTTTCCCGATTTGATATTAAGTTTAAATTTTTTAAAAAAAAACCCACACACACTTCAAAACTAATATAAAAACACTAATAGTATTAAATATTAAAACTGTTTAGTTTTTTAACCAATAAAAAAAAATAGAAAGAAACTTTAATAATTCTAAAATAAAAAAATATATATAAAGAAAACTTGATAATTCTAAAAATAACTTCTTTTTTAAATTAACCTAGATGTTTAGACAGGTTATATATATTTTGACTAATTAATTTTATAAATTATAAAATTAATAATTACATAAGTTTCTAGTAGTCTAAATATTTTAAAAATCTAAAATTAATAATTGTCCAACCAATAAATAAAATTAACAATACTCAAACAAGATATTCCTTGTATCTTTATAATAATTCAACCAAATATTATAAAGTATATTTTCAAACTTTTAATTTTATTTATTTTAGTTCCTTACTCTTTTGGTATTATAATCTAAACCTTGAATTCAGAACTTTTTTTATGCCTTAATATATATTTCTCCACTTAGATTATGGTATTAAAACACATAGTTTTAATCTTAATGGTAACTTTTAAATTAAACAATTAATTTTGTTAACTTCTCAAGACTTGAAATCAATGATCGATAGAATTATGCTTTAAACCATGATTTATTAATGTTCAAATTAGAAAAGATATGCTCACTAAATTACATATTTCGTTGATATTCACCAAATTTGAGTGCTATTTTCACCTCGTGCTTCCTCCTAGTTTTTATGAGTATTTATGGAAAAGCTATCCAGCGGCACCACAACCGTATATTCATGTAGTTGAAGCTCATTTTTGCCATGCTCTTGCCTTAGTGCTACAAGCATATGTTCATTATCGAACATTTGAAACTCCATTAAGAATATTAGGTTCAACCGCCCATAATTACTAGTCCAAACTAAACCACTTTATATGCCCTAGTGTTCATGTCAATCACGTATATAGCTTGCTTTTTCTCATTAAACCTTTAGAGTGGATTTTGCCTAAAAAGATTACTTGTCACGTTGCGAGTTTTATAATACAAGAATCTATGAAAAAAATTCTAATACAAAAAAAAAAAAGAGCATTGGATCCATGTCAATCTCCTTGGAGTATTAGTATATTGGATTATCGACACCTTCATAGTTGTTTTTAATATTTACAAATCTTGAATACCGAATTAAATCTAGGGCAATAATTTACTTGTTTTTTGATTGCCCTAGGAACATCTAGAAGATTGTATGAAATTAATATTGATGTTTTTTCAAACTTCAATGTCTAAAATCAAGACATGTTTCTCAATGTTAAAAGTTTGATCGAGACACGATTGGCCCCCACTATAAATTTGTTTTTTATTTAATTCTAAGATGGTCCCAATTTCTTAAATTGTCATTAATTTAAAAATTAAATACTTCTTAAATTTATCAAACTTTTCAGGCTATTTAACAAATGTGACCTATGATAGCATTAAAGTCTTGTGTAGACAATTTCACAAAACTTTTGAGTTGCTTTTCTATTCATCTTATCATTTACGAATTTTATATTTATAGTTAATTTTATCATTGTAGCTATTTTTATATTTTAAAATTATTTTAAAAAAAAATTAAAAATATATTAATTTTAAATTAATATATTTTTAATATTTTTAAATTATTTTGATGAGCTGATATAAAAATAATTTAAAAATATTAAAAATATTATTAATATATATTTTAATTTAAAAAATTATTTAAAAAACCATTATAATCACACTAAAAAAATTAAAAATTAATAATTTTTAACTTGAATTTTAAAAGTAATTTTTGTACCGCATAATAAGGTACTTTAAACTATATTATATATATCAAAATAGTCAATACCTTCATTTACCTAAAATATTTAGCTACAAGAGGTTTGTCTTTACCCATCTATTTTTTTATTATTATTTTCTTTGAAATCTTCTCCGCCTACGATGTTGTTTCTGGTCTAAACCCTAAAAAGGAGCGTTTTCTCTATATATTAATTACCTCTTTTGGATTAAACTATTGCATGACTTGAGTTCTTGACTCCTTCTGCATGATATATCCTACCATTTGTGCTTACTCAAATTCAGGATCGATTGAATTGTTTTTGTTTTATTCATCTTTGACTTCTTCTAAACACACATTGAGCTTTTCTTTCTTTGTTCTTAGAATAATTTTCAAGATTTATATCTCTAATTAATTAATTTATGTATTTTCCACGAAACCCTCTTTTCTTGGCCATTCGTGGACCCAACTTTGTTATCGTTTAATTGAGAACTTTATAATAAGCTAGCGATCCAAGATAAATGAGGCAAGGCTTCATGTGAAGAAACTTTAGGTTATTTTATTTTTAAGAGTATTCTACTGTGCAAATTGCACACATGGATAAAATAGAATGATAATGTATTGGAAACGGGAACATACAAAATATGTGCCCATTCACATTTTTGGTGGAGCCCACCCGGCTTTTTTCTTTTTTTTTTTAATACTTGATGGTAGTGGTACAACGTCAAAAAGCAACCAGTTTCTTTTTCTCATACGTGGCACATCAGTAGCCAGTGCTGTATTGTACGAACAGGATAAAAACTGAGTCATCATTTAATATTTTTTTATTTTAATAATAAATTTTGTATTATTAAAATAAATATCTTATGCTGAACTCAATTAATTTTATAAATTTTAAAATTAATAATTATTATATTAACAACTTTATATTTCAAACTTAAAATTATAGAAATAACAAACTCTTTTATACTAAATTTTTACGACCAAAAAACTTAATAAATAATTATTTTGATACCAATTCTTAGTTGTAACTGAATTGGTTTGCACGTGTGATGCTGGGTGCAGTTCTAAATTTCGACAGCCGACAGGTTTCCCGTCACCTCCCATTTTCTTCATCCTTTATTTTCACACCACAAGAAAAATACTAGGTCCGCTTCCTCTTTGATCTTTTCATGATTCTTTCATATTATTATAAATTTTTATTTAAAAATTTACTCTTAGATGTTTTTTGGATTTTATAATATTTATCATGTTTTTAACTTCCAATCACACATTAAATATAAATATATTATTTTGATATCTTTTATTAATTTTCTATAACAATCATAAAAAATTATTTTTTAAAAAATAATTGAAAGAATCATTATAGTTAAAATTAGTGTGTTTACTAAAAATAAATAAGAGATAATTTATAAAAAAATTTAACTTGGTAAAAAATATTCTAAACAACTGTATTTAATACAAAAAGAAATTTACACTAAAAGTTTTTTTATTTTAAAAATTATAAAAGCATTTGGAAATGATGGGTTTTCAAAAAAAAATTATATTTTTAATTATTTTAATATACTGATTTTAAAAATAATTTTAAAAAATAAAAAATATTTTAAAAAATAATTACTAACACATCCTAAAATAGATTTATAGTTCCCAAAACTTAACAAGAAGATATATATATATATATATATACTAATTTTAGAGCAATTGTTTTCTCATTACTACCTCCCGTCCACCACCATATAAATTAGACAATCGAATCTCAAATAACATTTGGATTGATAAGAAAAGTTTATGGTTAAGGTGTTATTTTTATTCACCTAGACAAAAAGTCAATAAAATAACACTTTTTTTTCTTTTTTTTCCTATTCTCCTCTCATTTTTTTGCATTTTTTATCTTTCATGTTTTCTTTTTTATTATTAAATAATTAATTTAATATAAAAACTTTAATTGATAAATAAGGATACATTATATAAATTATATAATTTTTTAATATATCATTTTAAGTAAAAGTTCTTGAGATTAAAAACTTATATTTGCTAATATTATTTTATATTTAATTTTAATTAAATAAATAAAAAATAATAAAATTTAACTCGTGATTATTTAGTTATTAAAAAGTTTAATATGTGAACTCATATTTGCTATCTAATAAAATTTATTAAAATTGTTTTTATTTTTAAATCACAATGATTACAAACTTTTTTCAATTTATAATTATCAGACTTCACCATAAAAAAATACTTAAAATTTTATAAATTTAAGCTTCCCTCCATTCTTCTCGAATTCATCCCAATTCTTCTTCTTTTTTCATCTTATTCACCTCAAAATATTCCCTTTAACCCAACCGCTTATATTTTAATTCATTCATTAACATATACATCTCATTTTAATCTTTATCTCTATTATTAATAAAAACTTTCATGAAAAGGAATTTATTATAATTTTAAAATCTTTTCATTATAAAAAATTATGATTTTTATTATTAATATTGTTATAGGAAGATTAATTATTTTTAAAAATATATGATGATGATTATTACTATTTTTAATTATTAATAATTATCTATTTAGAAAAAAAATTAATTATTCCATACTAATTACATTCATTCCTTTTATACTTGTTTTATATTGATTGAACTCAACACAATATGTCAATCTTAAAACTTCATTACTGGAATTCTTGTCTAACATGAATTTAAAATTAAATTGTATAAAAATTATCCTGACATGACCTAATCAACTTGGTTCGTCTAAATACATCCTATCAACTGATAAAAAATTATCCGAGGATGAAATTGACATAATAAAACGTCATGGATCAACGTCATGCCTAACCCGAATTTAAAATTAAATTGTGTAGAAATTGTTATGACGTGACCAAATTAACTTGATTAATCCAAAAGTTACTTGATAGACCAATAAAATTTGAAAAAAAAATTGAAAAAAAAAGATATATTGATAAAAAAAACATCTCAACCCATCTTTTTAATAAAAATTAAATTTTATGAAAATTGTCATGACACTATTTAATGGACTAGTCCACTCTAAATGCAAACCAAATAACTATTAAAAAAAATCTAATGATGAAATTGAAGGAAAAACAAAAAAAACAAAAAAATAAAGAGTTAAATTAAAAAAATAAATAGAAGCTTCATTGTTTATATGAATAATCATTAAAAAAAACTCAATAGTTATACAAGATGCATTCATCAAGTCAAAAAATAAATAGCATTTATTATGTGAAACCAACATCGTATCAATTTGTAAAAAAAAAACAACATAAATTCTAAAATTGAAAATAAAATTGACAAAATTAGTGGCTTATGAAAATATTAGAGTTTTCAATATGAAAAAGCTAAAGAATGGATAAGTTGGGGTTGGAATTGGTGGTGACTAATAAGTGATAAAAAAATGCATTAATTTGTAGAAGTTTAGCTTGACAACAATGCAAAGCTTATAATGATGTTTGAGACTAGAGAGAAAATGAAAGATGTTGTGACTAGTGTAAAAGAAAAATAAAAAAAGATTTTGTAGTGTTTATGTTATATTATATTTTATCATTTCATTTAATTTAGAGATTTTGTTTGAGTGAGGTTGCCAAATGCAATTTTCATGGTGAAAATATTGCCATTTGTATGTAATAAGAGTTCACTAATTTGTTGACTAAGTTATTTATGTGTTCACCATTCCAATTGCTATTCAATATAGCCATTACATCTCATATGCCATTTCAAATATAGTTCAAAGTCTTGCTTGACTGTGCAAACATAATTTTTATTAAAAAAAAATTGTTATCAAATTCTTGTATTTTCTAATTCAGTTCTTTAATTTTATTTATTTTTTAAATTTTTTTTATTAGTAAACAATTTTGAATCAACAAAGTTTATTAAGTTCTGTTAGGATAAAAAGATTTTAGAATTGATTTATTAAACTAGACTAATAATAATTTTTTATAACCTGAATACTTTCTATTATATTAAAAAAATTCATTAACCAATAACACAACTTAGGTCTATAAATTGTTGTTAGCTAAAAAAAACCTTGAGTTTCCATATTCCACCAATGAATATGGACAAACTACACTTTATATTTGTAACATCTTAATATTTGGGTATAAATTTCTTATGAATAAATCCAAAAATAGTATAAATAATTTTTATTGATCATATCAAGTAATTTATTAAGTCAATGGATTAATAAAAAAATATATATATATTTTTAATTTATTAAGATTTTATTAAATTTTTAATAGAGTTTTTTTTCTATACCAGACATCTCCAGTGTTAACAAAAAAAATCATGTCACAAATAAACAATACCTTATAAATCTTCACCATAACTGTTCATCCAATTATTTTGGATCTCATCCCGTTATATCTATTATTTCTTAATTCATTCTTATTAATTCATACCATTAAAACATTAATTAACTTCATATGCATTTTAATAATTAAACCATCAAAGCATTTGCATTAATTGATTTTTTTATCTAATGATATAATATATTAATTAATGGTTCAAGTGTAATTTATAGGATTTCACTAATAAAATTTATTCTTTATAGTAAAAAAAAACATCCACTTGAAAGTCATTTAGATAAATTCAAAGAATTTACTGGGAAAAGATTAGCAATGTAAAATTTTATTGTACTAATTAATGGTATCCTATTATTTATTTCCTGAGCTCATCTTAAAAAAATAAAAAATAAAAAATATATAAAACACATTACACATAAAAAATAATAAAAATATTTTTATTTAAGATTTCTATCTTTCAATTATATATATATATATATTAAAAAAAACTAATAAAATATTAATCATTAATTACCATAAAATTTCGAGAATAGCACCAGGCTGGCAACAATCACTAATAACCCCTCCGTGTACGATATGGTGTTTCATCTTCGCCGTCCATTTCCTCACCTTTCCAACCCTAGTACCACGTTCTTGTAATCTAATTATTCTCGGCAGCCGCTCTCCCTTCCTCCCTCTTTCTCGGTCATACTCTTACAATCATGGTTCTTCCTTCTCTCAGAACTTTGTTTTTTTTTTTTTGTCAGATCTGCGCTTATTGTTCTTTCTTTTGTCGTTACTTTTAATGAACCAAAACCTTATTCTTGATGGCTTTACTGGTGGATGTGAGTGAAAACTGGCGAAGCTGACGGTGGCGGAGGTGGTTGTTTAGGATGGAGGAGATGGTGGTTGAGTGATAGATCGTAGATCATCTAGTGGGTGAGGATTAGGATATATGGAGTTGCTTTATTCAACTCCAAATTGATTTTTAACAATTGTCTAGACATTAATTTCATTAAACATAAATATTATTTTAGAAAATGCTAGCATTTTCTACTGCTGCAATGCCCAGCAAGCTCCACTTTAATCATATCATGATATAACTTTTTTCTTTTATGGTAAATAGAAAATAAATTTCATTAAACAATACTGTTTTATGCTTCGATATGCGATCTTATCATCTCTCTTCAATTTTCCTTTTCTCAAACAATTAATTTACGATGTTGATATTTCCTTTTAAGACATTTCAATCAAAGCCTTTACACAAGAATTGTTTCTTTCTTCCATTTATTCTCAAGCAATTAATACAAAGAAAGTGCTTCGCATCTTTGAAATAGATAACTCATTGCAGAACTCAAAATTTGTCTCCATTGGAGGAGCATGCTTGGAAAAACAGAGGTGGATATTTAATTTTTTTTTTGAAAAAATATTAAAATAATATTTTTTAAAACAATTAATTTTTAACATAACACATACTAAAAAAATTAATTTAAAAATATAAATGAATTTTAACCAAAAAAAAAGTTTAAACTCCCTTCCAAACCATTGAACTCATGTATTTCAATTTTTTTAAACAATATTTTTTTAAATATTAAATTTATTTTTTATTAGATGAAATTAATTTAGTTGATTTGAATTTTTTTTAATTTTTTTTAATTTTGCTTATTTTATTAATTAATATTAAATAAATTAAAAATTAAATTTTATAATTTGTTTTATTTATTTTTTATTTAATTATTTTGATTTTATAAACCAAGAATAGTGTTTAACCGAGTTACCTTGAATTATTTTTTTATTTAATTTTTTTTAATTTCATTGATAAATATTGAATCATTTAAAATTTAAGTTTTATAATATATTTTTATTTTTTTCTATGAAGATATTGTAATTTTATGATCAAAATTACTAGTTTTAATATTTTTATTCTAATTCAATATGATTTTCTTTTTAAATTATTTTAATTTTATAACTCGAATAATATTTTATTTAACATTAATATTTTTAGTCAAATTTTGTTTTTTAAGATTGTTTTATGTTGTTTTTAAACCCACAAAATCAATCACCATAAGGTTTAATTTTTTCTTATAAAAAACATAATATCTAAATATTTTTATTTATTAAAAAAATTAAGAATCAATGATCTAATTTATTTAGAAGTTTAATGAAGATAACCTCAAGGAATGCATGCTTGAGATTAAAACATTCATTTAATTGGAAAGTCATATTCTAAGAATCTCAAATTTCTTCAGATATTAGATTCCCCCAAACGTAGGAATTCAATTCTTTAAAATGAGAGAATTTGATATGCCGAAGTAGCATTTTTTATATTTAGCATTTTACTTTAATGCCATTTTCCATTATATAAAGTGGTCCAGTGTATCTTTAAAAATATTTAAGTTACTAATACGTGTTTGTTATATGTAAATTCAAATAATAATAACAACAACAACAACAAATAAATTTAACAAATAAATTTAAATAATAACAACAACAACATACACATACATGTATTTCGGTGACTCTGTATCACTAACATGCTACGTTTGTAATGTTATTTGTTTATAGATTTATTATTTTATTTGATAATTATAATTAATGGATTTTTTTTTCAGTCGAAATCTAAGTGAAGAATTCTCACAATATATTTGTTATTAATTATATCTATTTAAACATAAAAAACTGTATTATAAGCTTTAGATTAAAATATAAAATGTACTTTATTATAAGTTTAAAAAGAGTAGAAAACAATTATAAGTACAAATTACCATGTCAACCAATCTCAAGATTCCTTTAGTTGTTGAAAAATTTATTACTTTATATTTTTTAAGCATAATCAACTCCTCTCTTTTTCACCTCTGGAAAACTTAATGTAAGCATATGGATTTTTTGAAGGCTTGTGAGTGCTCTACAAAGTTTTTATATATATATATATATATATATATATATATATATATATTCTTAGAAGCTAATATCTAAAGATTATCCAGAAGGATATAGTGAACAAAGTAGAAAGATACATTACACAAACTATATATTATTCAAGCCAATAGCATGTGACTATCATTGAGGATTATGCTTATCTGTTGATTTTTGTCACTGTAAGCAGCAACACAGCGTGGAAACAGTACAGTATAAAACTGCAACCCTTTTTTCTGCATATGCAAAAGGGTCTGCATATACCATAGCCACCACCTCAAAATCTATAAACATTTGGCCTCGATTTCCTCGAGAGTGAGCCCTTTGGTCTCTGGCACGATGAAGAATATAAAAAGGAGAGACACCACAGCTATCACTGCAAATACATAGAATAAAATCCCAGCTCCCAGCAATGCCTGCAACCAGATGTATAAGATCATTGACTAAGATTTCTACATCCACGGAGACGCTCAAAAGACATGCAGGAAGTCTCAATAAATAAAAAGTAGGCAGTTTAAGGGAGTAAAATGAATGATTTTGATAATAACTCAAAGGGAAAAAAGGAACATAAATTGTGAAGTCATTGACAATCACGGCCCACAGCAGACTGGAAGTTAAAACAGGTGCGCATCTAGAGCTTTGAGGCAGGGAAATTAGAATATTGTAACAAGGGTGGAGACTTGAAAAGTTTAGGCTTCTCGCTACACCACCCTTCGCTAAACTAAATGTTGTAAATTTAACTTCTGGATGTGCAGCTAAAGGACTTCGCGTTTCAGGCAATCATTCATCATATATAACAGAAGAAGATTTCAAGATTTAATTACAAAAAGGAGACCTCGTAACCTTATCTGTTTCAGAAACTCACTAGAACCATGACTGTATGCAACTAGACAAGATTCAGAAACCTTCTTTTACATAAATTATGCAATCCTATAAGAAACAACATGGTGAAAACAAAGTCTATCTATATCAAGCAACCAAGCAGAAACCATATATGTGGGAGGCAAATACAACAAATGATGGACATGCAGTGGATATATTGAAAACAAGGCCTTCCAAACATCTATTTCAAAACAATATATATATATATATATATATATATATATATATATATAATTAATTAATTAATTAATCAAGTAAAGCTTTCAAAGCTTTGTCGCAGCTAATTCAAGCTAGATAGAGAATCCCATTAATAAAAAATCTCGATTGAAGGCCATATTGCTTATGTAAATCATGTCGTATCTCACAGCTAAGGCCTAATTCTTTGTGCTCTTTTCAAACCCTTTGAAAGCATTTATTTGCACCAAATCACTCCATTTGTTCGTGTTTTCAGCCTTCTCTGTATATCACAAGACCATTACGAGGAAGTATCTTCTTCTTATCTGACTTACTTCCAGTACGGTAACTATTTGCTTGTCTGTGTAGTCTCCCATTGCTACCCGTCTATGTTCAGGCCTATTTACAGCTATAAGCATTTTCCTAGAAATCTTTTGACTACGAATTGCAGAATTGAAATCCAACAGAACATGCTGTAGAGCCATAGAAAGCAGTCACTACAGCCAATTTGCAGCGACCCTCTACCACTTCAAAATTTCAAAAATATTTTTGGTTTTGGTCAATGTCTAGCTATGTTAATATGTATATTTTTCCACATTTCATCATCTGCTTCACTATGTTTTATATATTAAATTAGATAAAAACATTGTTTTCTTTATTCTGTATTGATTATCCAATTCAAACACTTCTGGACGTCAAAAGTGGCCTTACAAAAGATACTTTGAACCCTAATTTAAATGTTAGAAAAAGAAACACCAGGCATTTCATGGTTTGAAAAATCAACAATCACGATCAAGCAAATAATCATGTCAATTCTCTACTTCAGTAGTTACTGGTTTCTAGATCATTTGGGGGTTTCAAAGACATCTTGCATTTATAGACACAAGTCTCCGATATCTTTTAATGTCTGTTTTACTCTTATTTACGTGTACATATCCTATTTACAGACACTTGTACCACCACAAGGCATTTTTTTTTAAATACGCCTGTGCATACGCATGTGTATTATTCAAAGTTGTCAAAAAAAAATATTTAATTAATTTTATAAATCTAAACTTTTTCTGAACATTTTTATCACATTTTCTTTAACACTGTAAAAATATCATATACAAATCCTTTATAATCATATACAAATATTTTAATGAATTCTCCCCAAGTTATTTTTATTGACTAGTGTAATCACCATGCCTTGTTAGAAAGTAAAAAACTGATCAGATGTGGAATAGAATAAGTCAGTTAATAAAATTTAGTTTTTGTTAGAACCTAAACATCAAAAGTAAACATTTTGCTTTAAATTTTAAATAGATGGATAAAAACTCTTATAGATAGATTAGAATTTGTATTAGAAAAGTAAAGAAATAAGGGTGTAATACTCAATCAAAAGTTTTAAAGAGTCACTGCTTTTATGTTTAGTTGTGAATTATTTACTGTCCGAAAAGAAAAGCACTTCCAGCATGGGGACTTCAGAAAAAGATCCATGCTTGTGCTGCACATGCTAGAGAAAAGCAACCCCCACGCCACATAAGATTAACAGATCCACAGGAAAATCAATGAAACTATTTATAAATTTGCCATTGCAGCTGACAGGAATTTAGTGATTATAGCAAGTTTGCCAGAAACCGGCACCAACAATGTATTTTCATTTCTTTCTTTGATAATGTTTTTGTAATTTATCACCACACTTTGTATCCAAAATTGCACTTACAGTAATTTGAAGTGGAATATCTTTGGGAACATTTATAGGTTTTGAAATTGCGTACCTTCAAAGGGGAAAATGTAAATGTCACAAGTGCATTTGCACCAAAATTCACAAGCACTGCTATACCAAGCCCCCGCCCTCTTAGGCGTAGGGGAAAAATCTCTGAAATCATCAGCCAACCAATAGGACCAAAGGATAACTGCAAAAAATAATGTTATGAGGCACACTATAAGATAACATATTTGAAACAAAAATTCATAAACCAAGAAGACAGAAAGTGGAAAAAACCATGTGCTCTGATGTAACTTAAAACAAATTGCTGAAATTAATCACCAAAATTACTTCTTTTTTTTTTTTAAATGGAACAACATGCAGAAAATCACAAAAATGTGGCAATTCTTTCTGTTCTTTTCCAGGAACTAAAGTTGTCTCAACCCAAAAATCCTCTGACACTTGACCAAATTGCTATGATCATATGTACACTAATAGTTTATACTATGAATGATGTTCCAAAGGCATCTATAAAGCATTGAAACCATATAAAATGAATAATTGTTCTGATTAAATATTTGCAGGATTTGGTTACCCCTTTGAAATTATTCTAAGATGTTAATAACATTAGGATTTGGTTTCTGAATTTTGTAGTGACTTTGGGCGTAACAGATCACCCAAGTTAGACTACGGAAGACAGTAGCCAGGCTTTGTAATTGACTAATCAAACAAACATGGTTTCAGAAGTTGGCTACCTTTTTTAAGTCTGCCCCATCTGTTGGTTCTTTATCAGGGTTTATATTTCTAAAAAAAAAACACAGTTCTATTCCCACAAGTATATTCATGATCCTCATACTAACCCCATGGGTATGGACATACTCAAACCAATAATTTAAATTACAGGCATAAGAAAGCAGAATATTATGGGATGAAATTTGGTTTCAGAAGTTGGCTACCTTTATTCAAGTCTCCTCCATCTCTTGGTTCTTTATCAGGGTTTATATTTCTTAAGAAAAAAACATAGTTCTATTCCCACAATTATATTCATGATCCTCGTACTAACCCAATGGGTATGGACATACTCAAACTGATAATTTAAATTACAGACATAAGAAAGCAGAATATTATGGGATGAAAATTTCTTATTTCTTGACTACCTGATAACATCCAACATACAACAGCAGTGCAGCAACAGCCACAACTGGTGCATCATCCAGAAAAATGTAATATGATCCCAGGAGGAATAAAGATATAACCTGTCATGGAAATATAGCATGTACTTCAGCACAGTTACAAAAGCCTGAATTTTTTCTTACCAGTAATTGGGCTCGTCCCCCAACCCCCAAAATCTCATGTGTCATCAAAGTAGCTTTTGCATTCTTGCAGGTGCAGCCTTGAAATAAGAAAAATAACAAAAACAATGAGAGACAGGGCAGCCTTTATTTACCATTCCAGAAACACCACCAAGTAGTAGAGGTCGCCTTCCAAGTCTATCAACGACAAGAACAGCTATTCCTGTCATGATTAACTACAAAAAGAAAAACCCATCTCAGAAAATTCCCCAAGAAAGAAATTGACTACCTTTAGAACAGAAAACATGCTTACGCATCACTTGGAAGAATACACACAATAAAAGCTCATCCTAATTTAAAAATAATGACAGCATGACATCAGTTCAAATGGAGAATCTACCAAATTTGAATGATTAGTTTGTTGGAAGGGAGAATAGTAACAATAAAATTCTGCAAGGTACAGTAATGATGCACAGGAGATTATGTAATGTGACGCTTTCAAACAATTTATCTACCCTCTTGAAAAACAGCGACCAGACCCATGCCCACACTTGAAAACTTTGAAGAGACATTTATGAATAGTTTTATCCAGATCTATGGGAGATTATAATGCTGCATCAGTGAGAAACATAAACAACCTTGCAATTAAACATCCATCTTACAATATTAGAAGCAATAAAACAAGAGCTAGAACACACATGCATGTACACATGCACAAGCACAAAAAAATTGAACAAAACTAATGCCACAACTCTTTTTACTCTCTCATAGCAGAAAAGTTGTGGTCTCCATAGATGCAACCTTATGGAAGTCAAACAAAGAGCAGCAGAACTTATGGAATTTATTCATTTATACCAATAGAATTGCCTTCTATTAAAATTACTTAAAAATCTGCACAATGGAAACAACTTGTTAAAACATGTTAACAATCCATGCCTATAGTGTCCACGACTGCTATGGAACATCCAAAATGGCCCATGATGCCATGACCACAAGTACCACTGCCACTGTACCCTGATTTAAAAAGCAATTAATTATGTCATCCAAACAGAATTATAATTCTATCCTGTAGTCTAGCCCGAAATTTTCTAATTTCTGATATCTGATACTTAGTAAGTTGCACTCATGATAGATATTTTCGCTTCATATATTGAAAGAATGTACCTTAAATAAACCAATAAGTATTGAGACCCGCGTTGCATCAGACGCTGCTGAAAATCCTGCACTCTGTCATATTATATTGGGTTAGGAAATCAGTATGAAAGTTAAAGGCCAAGTGAAAGATAAAGCTGTGTTGATACTCCTATAGTATACTACATAATCAAAGGAGTACCTGAAGAATTGATGCAGCATAATACAGAACACTTGGTTGCCCAGTGATCTGTCATGAACATACATTCTGTATAAGCAACAATGAAATAGACTCAGAATATTATATGATATCATTTCAGTAGTAGAGATACTTGTTGGAACAAAACTAGCCCTGCACCAATTGTGAGGGCTTTCAAGCATTTTCCTCGGAAAACTTCTGTTAGTGCAACTTCTTTTTCTTCACCAACAACAGCGAGTTCAGCAAGAATCTCATCTACTTTCGCAGGAGCAGTGTCACCAATAGCTTCACCCCTGAGCCGGCATAAGCAACATATTGCAGTTTCTTTTAACTCCTGCATACTGCCTTTTCCTTGTATGGCACGTAATAGCAGCCATCTAGGTGATGCTGGTAGCCACCACATTCCAATTCCCATGATTACTGCCAAAGGTGTACTGGCTACATACATATAGCGCCAACCAGCTACAATATCAACTAATAGACTACCAATTCCATAACCTCCCTGCACAAAATTTTAGATCTTTACTGTTTTGATCTTTTAAAACAAATATATAGAAGCTCACGCAGAAAGTTTCTTGCAACAGCAATTGTTAGCACCAAAGAATGTAAGCTCTGGAAAATATCCCAAGTCCTTAAAAGCAGCGCGAAGAACTTACAACCATGCCAAGTACTATGAAGAACTCTTTCAGAGAGATTAGCTGACCACGTATTTGACTTGGAGCTGTCTCAGCTATGTACATTGGAGCAGCATGCATTGCCTAAAAGAAGAGAAACCAAAGATTAAGTTCTACATAAAGATACATGACTAAACAAATAAATCCAGGTTAAGTTTGCAATAGAACTCTTGTTTTTAATTATAAGCATTATTAGCATGCATGATATTTTGGTAGGTAATGTATAATGTAAAAGAGAAGAGCATAGTGTGTTTTACCAATCCAATTCCAATACCAAATACAAACCGCCCAATCACCATAACAGCAAAGACAGGTGCTAGGGCTGTCACAAGCGCTCCAACAAGATATAAGAAAGCAGCCAGAATCAACTCTCTTCTTCTCCCTTCAAGTTAAATTAATATATTTCAACTTCAACAAGAAAAGGATATTATCACTGATCTAATATTTGTCACTTAAAAATGAAAAACAATTAACCTAGAAAGTCAGCAATATTGAAGGCCAAGACAGAGCCGATCAAAGCTCCATATAGTGATCCACTGGTCTGCAAGAAAAAATGGCCAAGTTTTATAAAACAGAAATTTGATCAACTCAGGATTTGGTGGGGCTTGAGAAGGAGAAGTAGCCAGTGTGCGCGCATGTGCATGCATGGGGAGGAGGGGTGCGGGTGCAGCAAAAAGTCAGTCTATGAAATAAATGAATAAAAGTCATTACAAACTCACAATGAGCCCGATGTCCACAGAATTCAAGTCGTACCATGAAATACCACTTAACGTGGCTGACTGCAGGACAAAAAAAGGAATTAACAGGTTAGAAAGTGAAGACAAAGAGGTTCGCTATTTCTAATACCTTGAACAATCAAAGACAAAGTTTGATAAGTTTTAATCCCTTCTGCTCTTTTACTACAAGACACAGTGGGATGTGCAATGAGGCTTATTGTATGCTTCCAATCACTATCGCAACACTTCAATCTAGAAAGTCTTAATGATAGATCTGTTGGGCCATTGGACCATACTTTTTATTGAATACATATAGGAACAAGTCAGTGTACACTAGGGGAAAAAAAATGGATGGGCACCAAAGAAATATCTTTCCATAGGTCCTACTAATCTCATGAAAAAACACACCTTTATTGATATTGTAGCACAAGATGTAGAACCAATATCATAACCATACAACAGTCCTCCAAGAGCAGGGAATAGAAACCTGAGAAAAATAAGACACTCCTTGAGTACTAAAAGGGTAGAAAAATGCTAATGAAATAATGACCACATAATTTGTTAGCCACAACTTATTCAATTCGAGTGACAGAACTCAAGGTGATCATAGAAAGTGTTTAAAGTCAATATTGATATCATTACATCTCTCTTTGCAGGTCAAAAACAAATGAAAACAGCATAATGATACCATAAGTTCAATCACCAATATCTTTTCTTCCCTTGTGTCAATGAGACATGTATGTTAAAACTGTAGCTGATATTCATTACTTTTCAAATTCTTAGTTTTAGCATGTTAAAGAGGAAAACTATGTTCCACGGATTATGTCTACAAAAATAAATAAATGAGATGCACTCTTGGGATTAGTATTTTGTTGAATAAATTGAAGTTGAGTGTTTAGGTCTGAGTACCACCAGGCCTCCCCTTCCTTTCCCTTCACTGCATGTAGTTTCTTCCTCTTTTTCTTCACTGTCTCACCATATCCAAAAACAACCCTTTCTCCTTCCTGTCATGTTGATATTCTCAACCATACAACTATGTTAACAAACTCTGTCCCCGCAACTCAGCATCTAAGCCAAAGTTCCTTCCTCCTAGCCCTTCCAGACCAGATTAAAATCACCGACTGAGATGGACAACCCTTTTATCTCTGAATTTTAAAGTAACAGGTGGTAGAAAATATGTTTTACAAACTGTTATTTATCTAGAAGAAACTTTTAAAGGTATTGTTAAGGCACAACAAGTCTCGACATATTTTTGAAGGCATGTGAATAACCTGACTAAAAATCACCTCCTAAGAGGTAAAAATGTGATACCAAAGGTCTGTATCAGAGGAATTGTTTTCAAGTGTCAACGATTTAGGAAATCTTAAAATGCTGTTTTCCCCTATCATTATATTCAATTCAATTGACGAGATTTAGCATCTTTCAATCTTTACAATTCTGTACTATACTAAGAACTCTGGAATCAAAACTTTGGCTTATTTGAATCCAGAACACCTTGTTTTTTTTTTTTATGATAGAAGAAACAATACATCATTCAAAAGCAGCCCAATGCCCCTGAATATCAGATAAGGATAGTCTTAAAAGCACTAGAAGTACAACACCAAAAAGAGAGAGAGAGGGATCCAAGACATTTCAAAACAAAACTATTGATCCTTTTTTATTCAACATGATAGAAGGAAAAACAAAATACTCTCAATTCCACAATGAGAGTTTATGCATTTCGCAGACTGGGAAACAAATATGGGCAACCAGACATCAAATACTATGATCATGGTTTTTAAGAGTATAGAGTTGACAATTGTGACAGACAATGCATGATAGGAGGCAAGCAAATAACTTACAACAATGATTTCATAAACCAATTAAAAGGAAAGGAAAAACACATCGCAACAAAGATAAAATAAAGGCTCACGGGAAGATTGCAGAAGCAATAGAGTAATTCTCTGAAGGGTGAATCCCCCCATTAAGAAGAGGCTCTTCTACACCAGCAATCTCTCCCGAGGACTTCCCCGCCTGATCACCACAAGCCCTTTTCAGCAATTCATAGTTATCACAATAATAACAGTAACCTTAGTTCAATCTATCCAGTTTGGTTTCCCAGTCAAGCAATGGGAATTCATTTATAAGTATGAAAAATCCAACCTCGAATTTCTCTCAGCAACCAACCAGTCAACTACTAATATGTAAAAACGCCATTAAGAAAGAAATAGGAAACCTTTCCAAGGGAGGAGAGCGTGGGCTGTTCAGGATCGGGCTCCATGTTTCTCTTTTACACCAGGAACAAATTTGAAGAAAAAAAAAACGAAGAGAACAGGAAAGAGAAAGAGTAAAGCTTGCGTCTGGCTTCAAGAGTTTGGATTTGCCAATTACTACACTGAAAGCGAAGGAAAGGAAAAGAGGTGAAGGTTCTCTTGAATCTCATCTCTCTCTCTCTCTCTCTATTTGAAGGGACTACCTGCCCCCCCAGGCGCCAACCCCCGCAGAAAAAGAAGGTGAAAAACACTCAAACACGTGTCCTTTTATCGACCAAATGGATGTTACAAAAAATAACATCTAGCAACTTCTCTATTTTTATATTTAAAAAAATTAATTTAGTTTTTTAGTATTTTATTATCTTTTGTGTTGATTTTAAGATAATTTTAAAAATATTATTTTAATATATTTTTAAATTAAAAACATTTTTTAAAAATAATTATTAATACTCAGACATTTTTTAATCAATTCTAATGGTTAATAATTAACAAATTAATAATGATGATTAACAAAAACAAACTAAATGAGTTGATTGTACTGTCCTCGTAATGTAAAGCAGAAAGAACAAGGTTAGAATGCGACCAAATTACAAGCTGACTTTAGACTTTTTCCTTACAAGCAAAAACTAAGTTTAAAGCGCTCCTGTCTCCGATGTTTTTCTTGTCCCTTTCTCTTTCCTTCCTCTCTTCGTCATTTTTTACTCGATTTTCTAAGATTTCATCTTTCTGCATTTAATGACTCTTTATCTTCTCCATTACTTTTTTTTTTATTTATTTTTTTATCTCGTCTGCTGTATGCCTGGGTTCGTTACCCCTGGATCAGAAAATTATAGGTTTTATTAAGAATTGTTATAGTTTAAAATTTTTTAATTTTTAAGATTGATATATCAAAATAATATAAAAACATAAAATTAATAAGTTTTAACAGAAATAAAAATATTTATTTTAAGAGAATACGGTCAACCATGTTTTCAATCATGCCCGTAAATATACTGCATATGCTTTTTGTTTCGTCTTTTTTATGTCCATTGATGCCTGTTTTTCAAGGATTTCTTTCATGTTGTGTTGATTAGAGAAGTTAGCCGGCCTTTTTCTTATTTTTTTCTCTCTTTCAAATTGTTCCTTATCCTGGTTGTGTTGGTATCGAAATGGCATCGTTTTGCCCTGTTTTTTTTTTTTTTTCAGTTGCTTCCCTTTGCTTTTCAAGCTATTCGGTGACCATTTATCCTTTGTTTTCAGTGGGACTCGAGAAGATTTGCGTGAAACAATAGTTTTTGCTATTACCTTTTTCTTTGTATTGGAAATAGTGTTAACATTCTTCCTTTTTTTCTTGGTATTGTGATTTGTTGTCTATCTTTCCATGTGTGCATGTTTTTTCTATCAAATTCTATCCTTAGGTTGTATTGTTTTATTGTTCCCTTGATTCAAAATGAAGATTTCGTTGCTGTATTTTTTCTTTATTTTTAGCAAAATGAAGGTTTTGCATTTTTATTTTAGTTATTTAACTTGAGGATCAGTGTCTTCTCTTAATAAAAACCTAACCAATTCTTATCAACAATGTCACTAATAACAACATTAAAAGGCTAAAAAACTAAAGGGATAACTTGAGTCTTTATTATTGCCGATCTCCCTCCTTGTTTGGCTATGAGATCCATGACCATTATCAGTGAATGGAAAAGATTAAAATCATTTATAAAAGATGTATCATTATTTATATAAAAAGCTTTTAATGAGTTTAATATTTAAATTAATGTAGTAAGATAACAAACAGGGGTATTAAGACATAAAAAGATATATCATTAACAAAAAATATGGATAAAGAAAACAAGATGCGATTATTTACATAAAAAGATGCAATGAACTCTTGTTTGATTTGTCTCAATATGGTCGAGTGCTAGGGTGTTAAGAAGAGAAGCTAAAACAAAATTAAAAACTATGATGTTCTATATAGACAATATTAAAGGCTCTTTGTATGCTAAATTAAAAGAATCTTCTTTTCATCAAAGTTATTATAGAAAAAAACACATTTAGTCTTATTTTATAATAAATGAAGTCTTTAACTTTTATTTATATGTTGACTCATGAATGCTTGTGGATAATGCACATGAATTATTTATGAATAAGCTTTTGAAAATGATAATTTTTTAATCAAATTTTATTCATAAAAAACTATCATGAATTACAAGTGCGATTATGATTGGATTTTGTAACTCCATGTCAAATATCTTAGTCATATATCATCCAAATTAGAGGTTACCTTGATATTAAAATCATAATTTATTCAAGATTACTTTGCAATGAGGGTACACCCATAAATTAAATCTATTTAAGGCCATAAATTAAATCTATTTAAGGTTATTGATAAAACTAACTCATTATTAAACTAATTTTTATGCAATTCTAATTTTAACAAATCAAGTTCTGAACTTTCCATCACCATTCTAAAAGGCTAAATCCATATCTAATCTCAGAATCTTTTTTTTTAATCGTCACTTAAACAATTTTATTTATAATCTATGTGTTATTGTTATCTTTATTTTCTAGGAAATATATGTTGTCTTTCTAAGATTGCATTTCCCATTTGAATCTACAATATTCAATGCAAGAAAAAAAAAGCAATGAAAACAAAATCTGATACGATCCAAGTACCAAAGGATCCATTGGAGATTCCAATTGGTCCAATTACAAGGCTTATAGATAAGAGGTTTAAAAGAGCTTTCAATGGTCTTCTTTAAGATACGTGGGCTAAGGTGGACTTTAAGATGATATTAAATAATGAGCAAGCCATGATTAATCTGATTTGTGTTTAATAGGGGTTTATTGGTGGAACCAAGACCATTACACAAGGAATGAGAGAAGAAGACTAGATTTGATCAGTTTGAACTTTTGATATCTTTTTTTATCATAACTATAATGACATGTCGAATGTTGAGGTGATTCTACCTAGGCTAAAAACTAGACTTCCATATCTTTCCAATAGTATATTACATGCCTTCTAATTCTTTAAGACGAGAGAAGACTATCCATTTGAAGTTGAGTTTTGCTGCTGCTAGATAAAATGCATAAACAACCAAATTTGTCTTATTAAATTAGTTAGGCTATTAAACTATTTTATTAGGAAACACTTGTTTAGGTTTTAGACTTGTTTATTTTAATTAGTTTAGGCTAGTTTTAGCTCGGATTGATTATTACTTAAATTAGGTTTATATGTAACCCATCAGAGAAACTAGGGTTTTTGACTTTGGGCATAAATACTCTTGAGAAGAATACTCAGCAAATATGTATGTATATATATATATATATTTGCTAAAAATATTCTAATTTTTGCCAACCTTTGGTTGTCAATCTTGGTTCTTAATTGAACTTTCAACTCTTTAAAGAATTGACTAATCGTTATTGTGAATTTATACTTTTTTTCCTCGTCTCTAGGTGTAGGCGTTGTGATTGGGTTGGTTTATAGTCTTATTGCCTTGAAGCAGGTCTTCCATTGCTATAAGCTCATCCTATTTTCAACAAACTTAGATTAGATATATCTTGGGTTTGAGAATTCCATTCAATTCCACTAGGTTTCATATTAGTTAGTATCAGAGCATATCTAATAACATATTATACCCTTCAATTTGTTTCTTGATTAGTTTCGACCGCATATATTAAAAAAAAAAATTAAGGTTCTTACATCCTCTTGAATTGTTGAACATAAAATTATAAGATGGTGTTCTTGTTGAATTATTGATCTTGCCGTATAAAAAAAAGTGTATGTTGAATTTTTTTTCTTGATTGCTAAAGTAGTATATATATAAAAAAAGAGATGGCTTCATCTTGAAAATTTTGATTGTTGCTTAAAAAAGAAAAGAAAGTCAATGTTTTTGTGTTTAGCCAAGCGCTATGGAAATAAAATTGGTCATTGAGAATTTGTGTTGCTCTTTATCTTTTTTTTTTAGGTTTTATAATTGTTTGATTTAATTTTTAGTATGGATAGTAAATTTCTTTAGTATTATTGCTTCCATTTAATTTACTTTACGCCTTCGAATCATTATATTGTTCACACAAATTTGCATTACTACTCATGAATTTATCATCGTAGTTTTGTTTTGTTAATTTCATAAATTTCTTGCTTCTTGAGTCTATATCAAATTTTTAACTGCATAGTTGGTTGCTTTTTTGAATTGTTGCTAAGTGATTTCAAGAACTAAAGAAAGACAATTTGAGTGGAAAAAGGTGAGGTGTTATTTTTATTGCTAATGATTTTAGTGCAGGTTAAAAATAATAATAAAAAATTAATATTTTTTAATAGTGTATCCCAGAAGAAGCGTGAAATCTTAAAAGATAGGCTTTCGAGAATACAACAACATATGGAATTTATGTTTGGTGAGCTAATGACTAGGATTGAAAAATTAGAGACCTAATAAGGGATGTATTAAAAAGGGTAGAGAAGCTAAGAAAAAGAGGAGTGTTGCTAGAAACTCCGTAGATGAAGTTGATGATGATTTTAACTATGGTAATAGGTTCCATACATATAAAAGAGAGGTATGAGAATTGACTAAGGAGGGGACATATCTGGCATATAGGGATTTTTAGTATATACAGGATTTTGATGGTTTGGGTTATGTGGATTGAAATTTAGGTAGTATTAAGTTAAAAATCCCAGCCTTTAAGGGAAAAACTGATTTGTAAGCTTACTTAGATTGGGAAAAAAAGTGGAGATAATTTTTGACATCTATAAATACTTTGAAGAAAAGAAGGTTAAGTTAGTTGTAGTAGAGTTTACTGATTATGCCATGGTTTGGTGGGAGAGATTGGTGGTAGAAAGAAGAATGAATAAATAAAAACTAGTTAACACATGGGACGAGTTGAAGATAATAATAAAGAAGAGGTATGTTCCTAAACACTATTATAGTAAGTTGTTTAATTATTTACAAATGATTACACAGGATAATAAGGGCATAGAAGAGTATTAAAAGGAATTAGATGTTACTATGATTAGAGCTAATGTTAATGAAGATAAGGAAGTTACTATGTCTAGGTTTTTGAATGGTTTGAATTGAGACATGGCTAATGTTATGGAGTTGCAATCTTATGTTGAATTGGAAAGTTAGTGTATTTAGCCACTAAGGTTGAAGAACTATTGAAAAGAAAGGGTAGTACAAGATCTAGAGCTTATTCGGGGTCTTATTTAAGTTGGAAGATGAATTATAAGAGAGAGGGTAGTGTGTTATCAAAGCCCTTGGTAACTTTTAAAGTTATCGAACTTACCTCTATGAAGAAGCAGGTTTTGACCAGTGATAAAAAATACTTAAGGGAGAAGTCCAACCGAAACATAATCATGATATAAAGTGTTTCAAGTGTCAGGGATTGGGACACTATGCATCAAAATATACAAATCACCGAGTTATGATTCTAAGGGATGATGGAGAGATCGTGTCCACTAGTGAGGAGCTTGATTGTGACCATGAGGATGCTAGTGATTTAGAGTAAGTTGTTGATGATAAAGTTTTGATAATTAGAAGGTCGATCAATGTTCAGACTAAGGAGGATGATATGGAGTAATAAAGGAGAACATCTAATTAATGATAAGGTGTGTGGTATAATTATTGATAGTGGTAGTTATACTAATGTTGCTAGTGTTACTTAGGTTAAAAAGTTGGGGTTATATACCATAAAACATGAGAGGCTTTGTCAACTTCAATGATTGAATGAATGTGGTGTTATTAGGGTGAATAGACAAGTGATGATTTATTTTTAATAAGTATAAGGATAAAGTGTTATGTGATGTTATGCCTATGCATGCTATTTATTTGTTACTAGGGAGGCCTTGATAATTTGATAGAAAAGCTAAGTATAATGGGTTTAAAAACAAGTATTCATTAGAGAAAGATGGTAGAATTTATACACTTGCCTCACTAATACCAAAGCAAGTGTATGAAGATCAAATTCAGTTTAAGAAAAGCTATAAAAAGGAGAACTCAAATTCAGCCAAAGTGGAAGAACAAGCCAAACAACATAGTGAGTATGTGAGGAAGAGTGAAAATAAAATGAGCCATGAGTTGAGAACAACAAAGGATAAAGTTTCGACCTTTAGAAAATTAGAGGAGGGTCACGGTCAAAAAGAAAAAAAAATAGAAAAGAGGCTGAGAGTGGAGAGAAAATGAGTGGAAAGAAGAAAGAAATGATGAGAAAAGAAGAATGTGCAGAAAAAGTGCGGAAAACCTTAATTTCTTTGTAAAATCTAGTGATCTTAAACATGCTTATCTTTATTAAATGCCTATGATTTTACTTGTGTATAAAGAGGTATACTTTAACTCTGATAATTTGGATTCCTATGTTCCTAGTGTTGTTAAAGTTCTTTTACATGAATTTAAAGATGTCTTTCTAAAAGATATTCCTAAAGTATTGCCACCAATTAAAGGAATTGAACATTAAATCGACTTTGTTCCAGAAGCATCTATACCAAATAGGCCGGCATATAGGAGCAATCCCAAAGAGTCTAAGGAACTCCAACGACAATTGGAGGACTTGATGTCAAAAGGATACATTCGTGAGAAAAAGATGAGTCCTTGTGCAATTCTCGTGCTTCTTGTCCGAAAGAAAGACAATACTTGGCAAATATGTGTCGATTGTAGGGCTATCAATAACATCAATGTAAAGTATTGACATTCTATTCCCAAATTGGATGATATGTTGGATGAATTGCATGGTTCTAAAATGTTTTCAAAAATTGATTTAAAAAATGATTATCATCAAATTAGGATGAAGGAGAAGGATGAATGAAAAACTGCTTTTAAAAATAAATATGGTTAATATGAGTGGTTGGTAATGCCTTTTGAACTTACTAATGCACCTAGTAGTTTTATGAGATTGATGAATCATGTTTTGCATGCTTTTATTAGTAAGTTTGTAGTTATCTACTTTAATGATATTTTGATTTATAGTAAGAAGTTTGATGAGCATATGGGTCATTCGAGACAAGTTCTTGATGTGCTTAGAAAAGAGTCCTTATATGCTAATTTGAAAAGGTGTGACTTTTGCATGGATAGAATTATTTTTCTTAGATATGTTTTCAGTGCAAAAGGTATATAGATGGATGAAGCTAAAGTTAAGGCTATTCAAGAATGGCCTATATCAAAATCAATAACAAAAGGTAGAAGTTTTCACAGTTTGGCTAGCTTCTATAGAAGGTTTGTTAAAGACTTCAGTACGATATCCTCTCTAAAAACTGAAATCATTAAGAATTATATAAGGTTCAAGTGGGGTGAAGAACAAGAAAATGCATTTAGCTTGTTAAAATCAAAGTTAATTTCTACACCATTACTATATATTTACCTAATTTTAATAAAGCTTTTGAGATTGAAAGTGATGTTTCAGGAATAGGTATTGAAGATGTTTTAATGCAAGAGAAATGACTCATTGCTTATTTTAGTGAGAAACTCAATGGTGTATGACACGACCAAAAGATTGATATCCTCTTTCAAGTACATAAGTGTCAAAGTAATAAATAACCCGGTAAGGCTGAGGTCGAATCACGAAGAGATTAATTGTATAAATTATAAACAACAAAATGCAACAACAATGATAACAATAGAAGAAGAAGAAGAAGAAGTTGATGAAAACTTTGAGATGGAAAATCAATGTAAGAATTAAACAATGATAACAACAAATGTCAATGCTAGAGGATCCAATAATGGTATTTCAAACAAATATAGTATGAACTCTTATACTCAAATGGAAACTACACATAAAAGAGGTTTCAATCAAATTATAAAATGTTAACATGATTATATTATTTATCTTATTTGAATAATGCTAATACTTATAAATATTGTCAGACATTCATGATTATAACTTATGTTAACAACAAATCAAGTTTCTTTCATAGCACAGATGTAGGTTATACCATACAGTTAGGCTATAAAAGTGTCAAGTATTTATTATACCAAGTGTTATACAATATAAATCTAGATTAACCATTTAACAAGCAAAGTATTAAAAGTGCTGTAGAGAAACTGATTGCAAAATAAGGGAAATTAGCCACGTTAAAATTTCCTTTTAGGGAGGTTCGTTTAATATCCAAAAACTATTCAGCAATAGTTTGACAAGTAAGGAATGCTAGGGTGAACCAGAAAAGTTTGGGTAAAGCTAGATCTAAATGTTGGCTAGGTAAACGTCCTATAGTAAGAGGAGTAATTATGAACCTTGTAGACCATCCTCATAAGGGTGGTGAGGGGAGGGCTCTAATTGGTAGAAAAAACCTGAAACCCTTTGGGGTTCCTGCACTTGGAAGAAGAAGTAGAAAAAAGAATAAATATAGTGATAATTTGATTCTTTGTCACCGTAGTAAATAAAAGAGAAAATAGAATTTGTTTCTTCATCTTAAAAAAGAAAAAGAAGAAATTAACTATGACACGTTCACTAAAAAAAATCCTTTTATAGCAAATCATTTATTAAGAAAAATAAATAAACTTAACATAAAGACAGAAAAAAAAATTTAATAGTAACATGGTCCCAGGCATCTACCATTATATCTACTGCTATTCATAATGGGAAGGAGCATTTACCTATTTATATAACAGATCGTATGGTGGGTCATAAATTAGGAGAATTTACACCTATTTTTATGCTATTTCATATTGTATAATTACTTTTTATGTAGGATCATTTTCTCACAAGAGGTAATTAAAAGAAATTTTAAAATGGATTGCTACCTATGCCTAGATCCCGTTAATTGGAAATTTGATTGATAAGACCTTTTCAATTGTAGCCAATAACTTATTATGAATAATTCTGACAAGTTCAAGAGAAAAAGAGGCATTTACTTATTATAAAGATGGTGTGATTTAATTGTTTTTTCTTTACCACTTCGAGTCTTAAGAGAAAGACACGTTAGCCTGGATAGAAAGATTTGAAAAAAAACTCTACGTTTATTGAAGGTGAAGTTTCTAAAAAAAATTCCTTCTGTCATGTATCCCCGATTAATACAACCATAGATGTTTCAATTATCGATTCTAGCATTGAGAAAAAAGGTTACACCTATGGCTATGGGTTATGTATTGCAGGTTAATCCTACTTCACTAGTACCACTAGGCAACATAGAGGAAGAAGCACTACGCTTAGGAATCAACAACAAGAAAACTTGGCTATAAATTTCCCCTTTTCCTTATTGAGATCGGGACTAAGAAGAATGGTTGGGACAATAAATATCCATCTCATTTGTGCTTTGGATACCCATATAACCATTAGAGGTGTAAAAGAGGGGATCCTACCAACTTGTTCCGACCTAGGATAATAAGCTCATGAGCTTGGTCTTACTTCACTATTGAGAAACAAAAAAGACTTTCATTGATAAGTTTAACTCACATGTAGCTCTTTTTTTTTTCATGAAGTAGTGTCAAACCAAAATACCTAACAAGCATTACCTATCCCTGAAAAGGAGGTGATCCAATTACACCTTCCAGTATAGCTACCTTGTTACAACTTCACTTCAATCACTAGCCCTGCCTTCGGTATCCTTCCTTGCAGTTAAGGTAACGACTTTGGGCATGGCTAGCTCCCATAATGTGACAGGCGATGTACAAGGCCTGAGAACAAATTCATCATCGTATGGTTGACCGATGATTACTAACGATTCCGGCTTCATGCAGGTGAGTTGCAACCTGCAATCCGAATTGAGGATGGGATTTTGGATAATTATTTCTTGAAGCTTGATCTCTCCCCTAGACAAACCATATAGCCAAGTGAAACTATGAACTAGAATAGAAGTTTGCCCCACCTATGAGTAAATATTTCATAGTAGCCTCATTAAATCATATATCTTTCTTGGTATATCCAGATAATAGGTATGAGCATAAATTGAAACATTCTGGAGCTACAAAGATAGTTATTAAATCGTTAGCATCGCATAAAAACATTCATCCTAGAGTAGCTATTAATACGATTAAGAGAAACTCTGTTATAGCCATTTCTATACATTCAATGTACTCTACGGATAGAGGAATACATAGAGTTGAACATAGTAAAATAAGAAATTGAAAGATTTCATTGAAATTGTTCGTTTGGAAATTTCCTGAAAAGCTAATCTAGGTTCTTCTCTCCATCGAAACAATAGGGCCATTATACTCATTACTAAACTTGTTGAAGAGATGAAATATAACCAAGGCATATCTTTTTTATCAAAGGTTGAATTGATCATCATAAGAAGAATTAGGCCAAAAATTAGGATACATTCTGGGAAAATAAAACTTCCAACAAAGAGAAGCAAATGAAAGGCTTTCATAAAAATTCTTGTAGAATTGAGAATGAAGTTTTCATTCTATACATGCCAAATCATGAATTAGTAACTACATCCAATCTCTAAAAAAATCCTAATTGTTTCTAACTTTATCTTGTTTTTTTTAGAATGGAATATTTACAAAATCCCCATAAATAGGATCAAACCTTATTCCATGGTATTTACCTCTTTCTTATTCTTAAATAAGTCTCCGAGAGGGTTTAATTGATCCATGATTTATGTTTCATCTTTCATTTCCTTTTCGTTTGTTTCGAGAAATATAACGATCAATTCAAATTTTTTTTTTTCTATTTATTCTTTTCTGATTGAGATGTATGGCTCCATGAGTTCATGTGTCTATATAAATATAGATATAGATCCTGTTCATGGATTAATGAAAATGTGCAAAAGCTCTCTTTGAGTCTGTCATTCTATGAGTCTCTTCCTTTTTGCGTATAACATTGGCACTCCCTTTAGCAACATCCATCAATTCAAAACTTAATTTAAAAATCATATTTTGACCCGAAAGTTTTCAGGATGCTCCTAATAACCAACAAATGGCAAGTGCTTTCCCTTGTGTGGATCATATTTCAATGGGAAGTTGATGAGTCAATCCACCTACAAGTCTTGCTTTTACTGCTATATCGGGAGTTACTCCATGTATTGCTTAATGTAAAACAAATAGTGGATTTGTTTCTATCTTTTGTTCAATCTTTTTCATGGCTCGATAAAGAATTTGATAAGCCAATGATTTTTTTTTTTTTGTGTTTCAGAATATAGTTAACCAACATGTTAACTAATCGATTACGATAAATTAGATCGGATTTTATAGTTTTTTCTTTTGCAGTACCTCAATATGATATAAGTGTGTAAGGGATTCTTAAGAATCAGTTTTCCTTTTATAAAGGCTAATAAAATCATTTATTTTGGCTTTTTGACCCCATATTATAGGGCGGATCTCGAAAGATATGAAAGACCTCCCTCCAAGCCGTACATATGACTTTTATCGAATACGACTTTTAACATAATTCTATATATATCTATGAGATTGAGTATGAAATTTTGTTTACTCATTTTAAATTAAGTATCCATTTCCCTCCTTTTCTTGCTAGGATTAGAATCCTATATTTTCTATATCTATACGATTAAGTCCTTGGGTTTCTAAAATAGTGTAAAAAGAAGTGCTTCAAATCATTGCTATTTGACTCGGACTTACTCTGAAAAAGCAGAGGCATTTCAAATTGTTTGTTGACATGGATAAAGTCAAGGAAAACCTCTAAAATTATTCTAATATTCAACCTTAGACATAGAATAGTTTCAAATCGAATCTCTTTAAGAAGAAGATCTTTTGTCTCATGGTAGCCTGCTTCAGTCCCCTTATGAAACTTTCATTATTGGGTCAGCCATACACTTTACATGTTTCTAGCAATTCACATGGCAACATTAAATAATATAAGTCAGACAATGACACGACTGAAAGATTGATGTCTTCTCCCAAGTGCAGGAGTGTCGAAGTAATAAATAACCCGGCAAGACCGGGGTCGAACCACAGGGAGGTTAATTGTACAAATTATAAATAACAATTATAAACAACAACAATAATAACAGTAATAACAATAATAACAACAATGACAATAATAATAATAATAATAATAATAATAATAATAATACTAGTAGTAGTAGTAGTAGTAGTAGTAGTAGTAGTAGTAGTAGTAGTAGTAGTAGTAGTAATAATAATAATAATAATAATAATAATAATAAAGAAAGAGAAGAAGAAGATGATGATGAGAACTTGGAGATGGAAAATTAATGTAAGGATTAAACAATAATAATAACAAATGTCAAGGTTAGAGGTTTCACTAATGGTATGTCAAACAAGTATAGTATAAACTCTTATTATTCAATTGGAAACCACACACAAAGGAGGTTCCAATCAGATTATATATTGTTAACATGATTACATTAGTCATCTTATTCAATTAATGCTAATACTTGTAAATCTCGTCAAGCATTCATGATTATAACTTATGTTAACAACAAATCAAGTTCCTTTCATAGCTCAGGTGTCGGTTATACCATACATTATGGGCTATGAAAGTGGCAAGCATTTGTTGTACCAAGTGTTATACAACATAAATCAAGATTAGTCATTTAACAAGCAAAGTATTAAAGAGTGAACAAGATAACAAATATAAAACATGTTAGTATCAAACATTAAAGTCCATATTAAGTTTACATTATACTTATTCTTACACCATTAGTGTAACCTTTTCACCTTGACATAACTAACTTAGCTAGACATAATGAAAGAAAGCAAAATAGAAAAACAAAATAAGAACATAAAAGCTAACTAAGTAAAGGAAAGGAAATGAAAGGCATAAACTTAATATTAATGAAAGCAAAGCATAAACATTACAAAAAATACAAAGAGAGAAAGGAAGAGCATGATCTTGATCTGGAAACCAAGATGCCTAAATGCATGGCAAATGCCTCCTTTTATAGGCCAAAATTGGGAACTATTGATTTGATGACTAATTGATAAGTGGGTGGCCAACTTTTGACTTGGTGACAATCCTTATCTTCTCTTGTCTGCCCAAAACGTCATTGATAACGTCAAAACTGGAGCCAGGTGCAAACATGAAAGTTGTAGGCAATTGTCTCAGCTTTCTTGTGTAAACCATTCAGCTCATTTGGACTTCTAGAACTCCAGATATGGCCAAAATACAGAACAGTGCTCGGGCTGGAAGACAGATTCGGGCTTCTTTGTTGTTGCTACAATTTGGACTTGATAATGGCCTTTTTAGATCTTGGGCTCCATATAAAAGTTGTAGGCCTATGTCTTACCTTTCCATCCATATAAATTGGACCTAAATCTGAGATCTGTAGCTCCAGATATGGCCCAATTACCGAACAGTGTTCTGGTTTGGATTGCACCGACATCTCTTCTCTAAGTTTGACCATCTCTTTATCCTTGCAATTTAAGTTCTTCAAGTCATCAATCAATCCTTTCATTTATTTGATAGGCCTGCATTAAAAATAGACATTTACCACAAATTATAGGTATCTTATATTATTAGATACATTATTATAAAACATATTTTAGTTAAGGAGTTATTGATACTTCAAGTGCAAAATGATGATATAAAACCATGATAAAAATGCACTTTTAAGTACTAATCACACCCCTCAACCAGCTTATTACTAGTCCCTAGTAATTAAAGCGTTAAAACAATTTGCAAATTTTACAAAGCAAGGTATTCATCATTTAACTTCCATTAATCTATGCAGATAAACAAACTCTCATTAAATTTATATATCTACTCAATACCACTTAACAAGATATTAATAAACCTTTCTTTTGTGCTCAATGTATCAACACATAATTATGGGGCTTTTCTTGGAAGAAAACAAAATTTTTGTTCTAATGTTTAAGGTTAACTTCCTTGGGTTGGGATTACTATTTTTGTCTTTTTTTTTTTTTTTAACTCTATATACATATACTTTAAAAACATCATGCATCTTTAACCCATGTAACGAGCTTTCAGCTAATGACTCCCAGACCAGTTGGTCTTAGGGCATTAGGTGTTAAGACACCCCTACGAGCTTAGTAACTCGGGTCGCAGATACTGATATGTAGATAGTGCAATGTTTGATTTCTTTAAGCTTTTCTCCTCAACCCATGTAACAAGCGTTGGGCCAATAGCTCCCAAGTCAGTTGACTTTAGGGTATTAGGTGTTAAAACACCCCTTCGGGCTTAATTGCTTAGGTTAGGGAGGCTACGAAATCAAACTTATCTACATTTTTATTATCATCATTTTTTATTTTTTATTTTTTATTTTTTTTTTCATGTTTTTTTTTAATTATATACAATCCCTTTCCTTAGTTGTTACCTTTAACAAAAGAACATAAATAATGTAATAATCCAATATGCAACCCACAATCATATGTTAAAGTGTGTGTGTGTAAATTAAGGTTTAAAAATACATGTTAAATAAGTATATGAGCAGAATTAAGTGGTAACAATACGAGAGTTTGTAAACCTGAATATTTCAGGAAGTATTATAATAGACCTTGTTAAGAATGGTTACTAAGATACGTCTCAAGAGTCACTTTAACAAAAGAACTCCTTTACTCTGCCATCCTAGTAACAACAATTATGCACATGCTTTATGAAATGAAAAACAATTTTTTTTTTTATCAACTACTACCCTCTCCCCCCAACCAAAACGAGACATTGTCCTCAATGTTCTAAGGTAGAAAGATAGAGTATAAAAGATATCACCTGAAATAACGAACACTGACAAAACCTGAAACACACTGAAACAAAAATAAGAAATAACAAAACATAATAAAACCAAAAGACACAAAAATTCACAAATGAAGGCTCAAATCCAATCTAAGCTTTTTACGGCTTTCCTTAGATGACCAATTTATACGACTCATGGAAGGATCAATCACAGGAATGAAAGATTGTAGTTGGTCAATCAATTGTTCAGCAGTAGAAGCAGAGATTATGATTTGTCGTGCAGAAGATGTTAGAAATTCCTGTTCCACAGCATGATCAAGAAAAGACAACAACTTATCATAATAACCATTAACATTTAACAAACCTATGGGTTTATGGTGAATGTGCAATTGAGCCCAAGAGGAAATATGAAAGATCTCTTCCAATGTGCCTAGACCACCTGGTAAAGCAATGAAAGCATCAGCATGGTTAAACATTGCATTCATTTGAGCCGACATTGTGGAGGCCTGAAGTTCCTCGCCAATTGTTTTTCCAATGATGTCCCCTTGTGCCAAAGCTTCAGGGACGACTCCTAAAACTTGACTACCTCCTAAAAATGCAGCTATTGACACACCTCCCATTAACCCAAGACTGCCTCCCCCATACACTAAATGAATCTTTCTCTCAGCTAGCACCTGACCAAGATGATTTGCTGATTCTAAAAACTCCTTTTCTTTCCCAGGACTAGATCCACCGAAAACACAAATATTTCTTATTTGATGACTTGAGGAACTTGCCATTTCTACAAACTTCTGTATTTGTTGAATGTATGGGTTGAGTAGAAATGAAAGGAAGGAAGAGAGGGTTTTATAGATGAGAAATTAGAAAGGCAATCATAACACCTATATATAGGCCAGCTGGAGTCTCACACTCTCTCTCTCTCTTTTTATTTATTTATTTATTTACTTTTAAAAAAAGCATGTGTATGTACAGGTAGTTGTGATTGTGGCTCATATCTTCCCTTGGTTTTACGTCCAAGAACGGCTTAAACGCCCTCTATGGGTCGGGGATAGGCTTCCCATCCAGTTTTCTTAAAAACTGGCAAACAGGGTCTTTTTTAGTCAGATTCCCAAGACTAAGTCGATCATGTTCTTTATGAAATAGTGGCCATAAATCATGAATTGCACGATGCACATCTCCACTAGGATGCGTCTCAAGAGTCAATAGAAGATTATCTAAAGACTCCTTACTCAGGCCATCCTTAATGAATTGTATTTTATCTTCACGGTTTATAGATACCATTCCTAAAGAACGACATTATGTATTACAAGTCCATCTAGCACATCGATGACAAACTTCTAATCGTTTTGCACGACGCTTCTTTGCAAAAGTGCTTTTACCTGTTCCAGGCATGTGTGAAATGAAGAAGTTAGAGGACTCACCTGATAATCGGACCTTTGCTTCAATCAACCAACGAATATCTTCAGGAATTCCATGATTCATTAACAATCTCAATCTTGCACATCTAGCACGGTAAATTTTTGTAATCGCATTCTGAGGCAGAGCGGGAAAATACTTTTTCAATTTTTCAAGATTAGAGTCCATTTTCAAATGAGAATTGGAAGAGAGATTCAAAGAATTACACAGATATATACACAGATATCAGTAATTGTGGGAAACTGAAAGAACCGACTTAAGTCACGGAGTACCGTTATCCGCCATTTGACCGGGGTGAAAGAAACTTGCAAAAATCACTCAAAAAGAAACATAAAAAAGAAAATATGAGAAAAACAAAATAATCAACCTTTATCTACAAGATCATTCAAACCAGCTGATTCATTTTCACTAGGAAAATTATCAAAGTAAGCTTTCAAACGATGTCCATTTTCCTTAAAATCATTGTCATTCATTGAATTCTCAATATCACAGGCCCCATAGGGATTGCTCCATCTTGTTCTTAGCTCTCTAGGGAGTGCATAGAGTTGAGAATTATAAAACAAAACTTTTTGACCAGTATCAATCTTTTGACAATTTTCACAAGTTTTGCAGAATGCATGCGTGTCCTTGAACATGGTGGGCCAATAAAATCCATTTTGAAAGATTTTTGCAGCTGTCTTTTTTAAAGAAAAATAACTCCCACATGCTTCAGAATGACAAAGTTTAATGACACTACTTACCTCATTGTCGGGAATGAATCTTTGAAAGATTTGATTAGGACAATATTTGAATAAGTTAGGGTCATCACAATAAAAGCTCTTCACTTCGTTCAAAAACTTTTCTTTGTCTTGAATACTCCAATCAGTTGGCAAATCTCCTAAAGCAAGAAAATTGATATTTTTATCATACCAAGGCATTGGACTAAGAGAAAGTAAGGATTCGTTAGGAAAGTAATCATCGATTGGTGTGATGTTAGATGTCGAATCTGTTGTCAATGTTGACAAAAGATTTACATCAACATTTTCGGTGCTTGTTTCATCCATGATTTCTTCCTCAGAATAAATCATTTGCAAATCTTCAGTTTCATCCAATTCATTTTTACTTAAAGTAGATTCAAGTTGATCATAAACTAATTCGTCAATATGATCTACTTCTTGTAAATCATTATCATCTCCAGGTTGCTTGCAAATGTTGAAAATATTCATCTCCAATGTCATGTTTCCAAATGATAGCTTCATCAGTCCATTCCTACAATTAATCAATGCGTTAGAGGTTGCAAGAAACGGACGTCCTAAAATAACAGGAAATGAATTACATGCTTCAACAGGTTCTGTGTCCAAGACAATAAAATCCACAGGATAAATGAATTTATCGACTTGTACTAACACATCTTCAATTATTCCTCTAGGCACTTTTACAGATCTATCAGCAAGTAAAAGAGATATAGAAGTTGGTTTTAACTCACCTAGATTGAGACTCTGAAAGACTGAATATGGAAGTAAATTCACACTAGCACCAAGATCAAGTAAAGCTCTTTCAATTTTATGCTCTCCAATAAAGCAAGAAATTGTAGGACAACCAGGGTCTTTATATTTCAAAGCATTATTGTTTTGAAGAATAGCACTTACTTGTTCGGCTAGAAAGGCTTTCTTTTTCACATTCAGTTTCCTCTTCACAGTGCATAGATCTTTCAAAAATTTAGCATAGGAAGGAACCTGTTTAATAGCATCCAACAAAGGTATATTGATCCTTACCTGTTTGAAAATTTCAAAAATTTCTGAGTTATGATTGACTTTCCTTTGTTTAGTCATGGCATGAGGAAATGGAAGTGCTGGCGGTGAATCAGTCGTTTCGTTGCAATTTTCAGATTCAACCCCTTCCTTACCCTCAGAGATTGACTCATCATCTTTCTCATAAGGTTCAAAAGAGGGTTTTTCAATAACCTTACCGCTGCGCAGAGTAGTGACTGATTTGACTTGATCCATATGTTGGCTTTCGGAACTACTTGCATTTGCATTGTATTGCCCTTTGGGATTTTGTTGTGTTTGAGATGAAAACTTACCTTTCTCTTGGAAACTAAGAGCAGATGTTAATTTAGCAAGAGTATCTTTAAAATCTGTCATGTTTTGAGCAAGTTGAGTATTGATTGTCTCTTGCTTTTCAATGAATGCATGCAATGTTTCCCCAAGATTTCTTCTAGAAGGTGGAGCATAAGAAGGTGCATATCCATGAGAATTTTGGAAATTATGGTGTGCTTGAAATGGTGGTTGTGAAGTTTGTGCATTGTTGTTCTCACTCTTCCAACTGAAATTTGGGTGATTTCTCCAACCAGGGTTGTATATTTGGGAGTATGGGTTGTGGTTGGGCCTTTGGAAACTGTTTAAAGCATGAGCTTGGTCATGGAGACATTCTTTAAAAGAAGGTAAGGTTGGACAATCGTTGGTTGAGTGTTCATTTGTTTCACAGATTTGACACACAATATTTTCAACAGATTTTAATTGACCACTCTTTTTCAATTCTAGTGCCTCGACTTTTCTAGCTAAAGATGCAAACTTGGCTTGAAGGTCATGATCTTCCCTAAGGTTGTACATACCTCCACTAGATGTATGAAGTTGAGTTTTACTCAGTGCCTCATAAGTACCCGCGGTGTCCCAATTTTGAGCATTTTCAGCTAACAAGTCTAAGTACTCCATTGCTTCATCAGGGTCTTTATCTTCAAAAGTTCCATTGCACATCAATTCAACCATTTGCCTATCTTTAGGTGTTAACCCTTCATAGAAATATGAAACCAATCTCCATGTTTCAAAACCATGATGAGGGCAAGTACTAAGCAAGTCTCAATACCTATCCCAACATTTGTAAAATGTTTCTCCTGGTTTTTGAGTGAAAGTGGTGATTTGTCTCTTGAAAGAGTTTGTTCTATGAGATGGAAAAACTTCTTTAAAAACTGTTGTTGCATTTCATCCCAAGCACGAATGGATCCTGGTCTCAAATTTTGTAGCCATGTTTTAGCTTTATCTTTTAATGAAAAAGGAAAAAGCTTTAATCTGATGGTGTTCATGCTACAATTTAAATTATTATATGTGTTGCAGACCTCCTCAAATTCCCTTAAATGCAAGTATGGATTTTCCAATTCTAAGCCATGAAAAGAAGGTAAAAGTTGAATAATGCCTGGTTTAAAATTAAAATGAGATGCATCAGGAGGAAAAACTATGCATGATGGTGCACTTGTTCTTGTGGGATTCATGTGGTCTCTAAGTGTTCTAGCACGGTTATTCTCATTATTCTTATTTTGAAGTGATTGATTATCTTCTTCGGCCATATTTTCTGAAAATGATGAGGATATCCTACAAAGTCTACCACTTGATGTACGTGACCACACTCTCATGCACGTGTAGGAATAAAATAAAAGGAAGAAGAAAACAAAAGAAGAAGGAAGAAAACAAAATAAGGAGAAACAAAATAAAAGAGACAAAGTTATATATAAGAAAAGTGAAAAGAGAAAATAAAATAAATATTATAATTTATACAAGGACTTACCTCCCCGGCAACGGCGCCAAAAACTTGACACGACTGAAAGATTGATGTCTTCTCCCAAGTGCAGGAGTGTCGATGTAATAAATAACCCGGCAAGACCGGGGTCGAACCACATGGAGGTTAATTGTACAAATTATAAATAACAATTATAAACAACAACAATAATAACAGTAATAACAATAATAACAACAATGACAATAATAATAATAATAATAATAATAATAATAATAATAATAATACTAGTAGTAGTAGTAGTAGTAGTAGTAGTAGTAGTAGTAGTAGTAGTAGTAGTAGTAGTAATAATAATAATAATAATAATAATAAAGAAAGAGAACAAGAAGATGATGATGAGAACTTGGAGATGGAAAATTAATGTAAGGATTAAACAATAATAATAACAAATGTCAAGGTTAGAGGTTTCACTAATGGTATGTCAAACAAGTATAGTATAAACTCTTATTATTCAATTGGAAACCACACACAAAGGAGGTTCCAATCAGATTATATATTGTTAACATGATTACATTAGTCATCTTATTCAATTAATGCTAATACTTGTAAATCTCGTCAAGCATTCATGATTATAACTTATGTTAACAACAAATCAAGTTCCTTTCATAGCTCAGGTGTCGGTTATACCATACATTATGGGCTATGAAAGTGGCAAGCATTTGTTGTACCAAGTGTTATACAACATAAATCAAGATTAGTCATTTAACAAGCAAAGTATTAAAGAGTGAACAAGATAACAAATATAAAACATGTTAGTATCAAACATTAAAGTCCATATTAAGTTTACATTATACTTATTCTTACACCATTAGTGTAACCTTTTCACCTTGACATAACTAACTTAGCTAGACATAATGAAAGAAAGCAAAATAGAAAAACAAAATAAGAACATAAAAGCTAACTAAGTAAAGGAAAGGAAATGAAAGGCATAAACTTAATATTAATGAAAGCAAAGCATAAACATTACAAAAAATACAAAGAGAGAAAGGAAGAGCATGATCTTGATCTGGAAACCAAGATGCCTAAATGCATGGCAAATGCCTCCTTTTATAGGCCAAAATTGGGAACTATTGATTTGATGACTAATTGATAAGTGGGTGGCCAACTTTTGACTTGGTGACAATCCTTATCTTCTCTTGTCTGCCCAAAACGTCATTGATAACGTCAAAACTGGAGCCAGGTGCAAACATGAAAGTTGTAGGCAATTGTCTCAGCTTTCTTGTGTAAACCATTCAGCTCATTTGGACTTCTAGAACTCCAGATATGGCCAAAATACAGAACAGTGCTCGGGCTGGAAGACAGATTCGGGCTTCTTTGTTGTTGCTACAATTTGGACTTGATAATGGCCTTTTTAGATCTTGGGCTCCATATAAAAGTTGTAGGCCTATGTCTTACCTTTCCATCCATATAAATTGGACCTAAATCTGAGATCTGTAGCTCCAGATATGGCCCAATTACCGAACAGTGTTCTGGTTTGGATTGCACCGACATCTCTTCTCTAAGTTTGACCATCTCTTTATCCTTGCAATTTAAGTTCTTCAAGTCATCAATCAATCCTTTCATTTATTTGATAGGCCTGCATTAAAAATAGACATTTACCACAAATTATAGGTATCTTATATTATTAGATACATTATTATAAAACATATTTTAGTTAAGGAGTTATTGATACTTCAAGTGCAAAATGATGATATAAAACCATGATAAAAATGCACTTTTAAGTACTAATCAGACAACATAGCGAACTAAAACATCTTAGTAACTAGAGAAAAAGAAAGCAAAAGTAATTCTTGTAGTAGCGGCGAGTGAAATGGGAGCAGTCTATATTGTGAAAACGGGGTTGTGGGAGAGCAATACAAGCGTCATGCTGCTAGGCGAAGCGATGAAATGCTATACCCTAGGCAAAGCGGTCCAGTAGTCGAAAGCATTATTAGCTTACGCTTTAACCCGAGTAGCATGATTAGTACTTAAAAGTGTAATTTTTATCAAGGTTTTATATCATCATTTTGCACTTAAAGTATCAATAACTCCTTAACTAAAACATGTTTTATAATAACATATCTAATAATATAAGATACCTTTAATTTATGGTAAATGTTTATTTTAAATGCAGGCCTAACACATAAATGAAATGAATGATTGATAAATTTAAGAACTAAAATTGAAAGGACAAATAGATGGCCAAAGTTAGAAAAAAGATGTTAGTGTAGTCCAACCCGGAATACTGTTCAATAATTAGGTCATATCTAGAGCTGTAGACCTTAAATTTAGGCCTACTTTATATGGATGGAAAGGTAAGACATAAGCCTATAACTTTCATATAGAGCCCAAGACGTAAAAAAGTCATTTATAAGTCCAAATTGTAGCAATAATAAAGAAGTCTGAATCTGTCTTCCAGCTCGACACTGTTCAGTTTTTAGCCCATATCTAAAGTTTTAGAAGTCCAAATGACCTCAATGTTTTACACAAGAAAGCTTAGATAATTTCCTACAACTTTCATGTTTTCAAGTAGTTCTAATTTTGACATGATCAATGAAGTTTTGGGCAAACAATAGAAGATAAAGATTGTCACTAAGTCAAGAGTTGGTCACCCACTTATCAATTAGTCATCAAATCAATAGTTTCTAATTTTGGCCTATAAAAGGAGGCATTTGCTATGCATTTAGGCATCTTAGTTTACAGATCATGATCATGCTCTTGTTTTCTCTCTTTGCATTTTTTGTAATGTTTATGCTTTGCTCTCATTAATATCAAGTTTATGCCTTTCATTTCCTTTCATTTACTTAGTTAACTTTTATCTTATTCATGTTCTTATTTTATTTATTTATTTTTATTTTTTTTCATTATATTTAGTTAAGTTTATAATGTCAAGGTGAAAAGGTTATACTAATGGTGTAAGAATAAGTATAGTGTAAATTTAATATGGACTTGAATATTTGATATTAACATGTTTTGTATTCGCTATTTTGTTCACTTTTTAATACTTTGCATGTTAAATGACTAATCTAGATTTATGTTGTATAACACTTGGTACAACAAATGCTTGGCACTTTCATAGCCCATACTATATGGTATAACCGACACCTGAGCTATGAAAGGAACTTGATTTATTGTTAACATAAGTTATAATCATGAATGTCTAACGAGATTTACAAGTATTAGCATTAATCGAATAAGATGAATCATGTAATCATGTTAACAATTTATAATCTGATTGGAACCTCCTTTGTGTGTGGTTTTCAATTGCATAATAAGAGTTTATATTATACTTGTTTGACATACCATTAGTGGATCCTCCAACCTTGACATTTATTGTTATCATTGTTTAATCCTTACGTTAATCTTCCATCCCAAAGTTCTTATCAACTTTTTCTTCTTCTTCTTCTTCTCTTTCTTCTTCATAATTATTATTAGTATTATTATCATCACTATTACTATTGTTGTTGTTGTTGTTGTTGTTGTTGTTGTTGTTGTTGTTGTTGTTGTTGTTGTATTATTGTTAACTATAATTTATACAATTAACCTCCTTGTGGTTCGACTCCAGTATTGCTGGGTTATTTATTACTTCGACACTCTTACAATTGGGAGAAGACATCAATGTTTTAGTCATGTCAAGTTTTTGGCGTCATTGCTAGAGAGGTAAGTGTTTGTACAAATTATAGTATTTATTTTATTTTTTATTTTCACTTTTATTGTATATAACTTTGTTTATTTTTTCTTATTTCTTTTTCTTTTGTTTTCTTGTTCCTTTTATTTTATTCCTACACGTACATGAAAGTGTGGTCACGTATATTAAGCGGTAGACTTTGTAGGGTATCCTCATCATTTTCAAAAAAATATGACCGAAGAAGATAATCAATCACTTAATAATGAAAATAATGAGAATAACTATGTTAGAACACTTAGAGACCACATAAATCCTACAAGAAAAAGTGCACCATCATGCACAGTTTTTTCTCCTGATGCATCTCATTTTAATTTTAAGCCACGTATTATTCAACTTTTACTTTCTTTTCATGGCTTAGATTTAGAAAATCCATACTTGTATTTAAGGGAATTTGAGAAGATTTGTAACACCTATAATAACTTAAATTATAGCATGAACACCATCAGATTAAAGCCTTTTCATTTTTCATTAAAAGATAAAGCTAAAATATGGCTACAAAATTTGAGACCAGTATCCATCCATGCTTGTAATGAAATGCAACAATAGTTTTTAAAGAAGTTTTTCCAATCTCATAGAACAAATTCTTTTAAAAGATAAAAAAAACCAGGAGAAACATTTTATTAATGTTGGGATAGGTATTGAGACTTGCTTAATACTTGCCCTCATCATGGTTTTGAAATATGGAGATTGGTTTCACATTTTTATGAAGGGCTAACACTTAGAAATAGGCAAATGATTGAATTGATGTGTAATAAAACTTTTGAAGATAAAAACCCTGATGAAGCAATGAAGTACTTAGACTTGTTAGCTGAAAATGCTTAAAATTGGGACATCGTAGGTACTTATGAGGCATTAAGTAAAACTCAATCTCATACATCTAGTAGACCTATGTACAACCTTAGGGAAGATCATGACCTCTAAGCCAAGTTTGCATCTTTAGCTAAAAAAATCGAGGATCTAGAATTGAAAAAGAATGGTCAATTAAAATCTGTTGAAAACATTGTGTGTCAAATATATAAAACAAATGAACACTCAACCAATAACTGTTCAACCTAGCCTTCTTTTAAGGAATGTCTCCATGAACAAACTCATGCTTTAAACAGTTTTCAAAGGGCCAACCACAACCCGTACTCGCAAACATACAACCCTGGTTGGAGAAATCACCCAAATGAGTTGGATGAATCTAAAGATTTGTAAATGATTTATTCTGAGGAAGAAATCACGGATAAAAAAAGCATCGAAAATATTGATGTGAATCTTTTGTCAAAAGTGACAACAAATTCGACATCTAACATCATACCAATTGATGATTACTTTTCTAACGAATCCTTACTTTCTCTTAGTCCAATGCCTTGGTATAATAAAAATATCAATTTTCATACTTTAAGAGATGTACCAGCTAATTGGAGTACCTAGGACAAAGAAAAGTTTTTAAACAAAGTAAAGAACTTTTAAAGGGATAAGTTTTACTTATTCAAATATTCTCCTGATCAAATATGTCAAAGATTCATTCCTAACAATGAAGTGAGTAGTGTCATTAAACTTTGTCATTTTGAAGCATGTGAAAGTTATTTCTCATAAAAAAGACAGTTACAAAAATATTTCAAAATTGATTTTATTGGTCCACAATGTTAAAGGACACGCATGCATTCTGCAAAACTTGTGAAAATTATCAAAAAGTTGATGCTAGTTAAAAAAATTTATTTTATAATTCTCAACTCTATTTATTTATTAGAGAACTAAGATTAAGATGGGGCAATCCATTTATTGAGAAATATGTATATCCTTATAGGGCCTTTGATATTAAGAATCCAAAGCATGATAATGTTTTTAAGGTAAATGGGCATCGTTTGAAAGCTTACTTTGATAATTTTTCTAGTGAAAATGAATCAACTGGTTTGGATGATCTTATAGATAAAGGTTAATTATTTTGTTTTTCTCACATTGTTTTTTTGTTTCTTTTTTAGTGATTTTTGCTAGTTTCTCTCACCACAGTCAAATGGTGGATAACGGTACTCCGTGACTTAAGTCGGTTCTTCTAGTTTCCTATAATAACTAATATCTGTGTATATATTTGTGCAATTCTTTGAATCTCTCTTCCAATTCTCATTTGAAAATGGACACTAATCTTGAAAAATTGAAAAAATATTTTCCTGCTCTGCCTCAGAATGTGATTACAAAAATTTACCGTGCTAGATATGCAAGATTGAAGTTGTTAATGAATCATGGAATTCCTGAAGATATTCACTGGTTGATTGAAGCAATGATCCGATTATCAAGTGAGTCCTCTAATTTCTTCATTTCACATATGCTTGAAATAGGTAAAACCACTTTTACAAAGAAACCTCATGCAAAATGACTAAAAGTCTGTCATCGATGTGCCAGATAGACTTATAATATACAATGTTATTTTTTAGAAATGGTATCTATAAACCATAAAGATAAAATACAATTCATTAAGGATGGCCTAAGTAAGGAGTCTTTAGATAATCTTCTATTAACTCTTGAGACGCATCCTAGTGGAGATATGCTTCATGCAATTCATGATTTATGGACCTATTTTCATCAAGAACATGATCGACTTAGTATTAGGAAACTAACTAAAAAAGACCATGTTTGTTAGTTTTTAAGAAAACTGGATGAGAAGTCTATCTCCGACCCATAAAGAGCGTTTAATCCGTTCTTTGATGTAAAACCAAAAGAAGATGTGAGCCACAATCACAACTACCTGTATGTGTACGAGACTCCAGCTGACCTATATATATGTGGTATGATTACCTTTTTAATTTCTCATCTATAAAATCCTCCCTTCCTTCCTTTAATTTCTACTCAACCCATACATTTAACAAACATAAAAGTGTGTAGAAATGGCAAGTTCCTCAGGTCATCACATAAGAAATATTTGTGTTTTTGGTGGATCAAGTCCTGAAAAAGAAAAGGAATTTTTAAAATCAGCAAATCATCTTAGTCAGGTGCTAGCTGAGAGAAAGCTTCATTTAGTGTATGGGGGAGACAGTCTTGGGTTAATGAGAGGTGTGTCAATAGCTGTATTTTTAGGAGATAGTTAAGTTTTGGGGGTCGTCCCTAGAGCTTTAGCACAAGGGGACATCATTAGAAAAACAATTGGAAAGGAACTACAGGTCTCCACAATGTTTACTCGAATGAATGCAATGTTTAACCATGTTGATGCCTTCATTGCCTTACCAGGTGGTCTAGGCACATTAGAAGAGATCTTTCATATTCCTCTTGGGCCCAACTGCATATTCACCATAAACCCACAGGTCTGTTAAATGTTAATGGTCATTATGATAGGTTGTTGTCTTTTCTTGATCATGCTATGGAACAGGAATTTCTAACATCTTCTGCACGATAAATCAGAATCTCTACTGCTACTGTTGAATAATTGATTCACCAACTACAATCTTTCATTCCTGTAATTAATCCCTCCATGAGACGCATAAATCGGTCATCTAAGGAAAGTCGTAAAAAGCTTAAATTGGATTTGAGTCTTCATTTATGAATTTTTATGTTGTTTTATTTTATTATTGTGTTTTGTTATTTCTTATTTTTATTTAAGTGTGTTTCAAGTTTGTCCATGTTCATTATTTCAGGTGATGTCTTCTATACTCTATCTTTCTACTTTAGGATATTGAGGAGAATGTCTCGTTCTGGTTGGAGGGAGATGGTAATAGTTGATAAAAAAAATTGTTTTCCATTTTATAAAACATGTGCAAAATTGTTGTTACTAGGATGGTAGAGTAAAAGAGATCTTTTATTAAAGTGACTCTTGAGACGCATCTTAGTAACCATTCTTAACAAGGTCTATTATAATACTTCTTAAAATATTCAGGTTTAGAAACTCTTGCATTATTATCACTTAATTCTAATCATATACTCATTTAACATGTATTCTTAAACCTTAATTTTCAGACACACACACACACACACAACACTTTAATATATGATTGTAGGTTGCACATTGGATTATTACATTATTTATGTACTTTTGTTAAAGGTTACAACTAAGGAAAAGGGATAATATATAATTTAAAAAAAAAAAGCAAAAAAAAATTATGATAATAAAAATGTAGATAAATTTGATTTTGTAGTCTCCCTAACCTAAGCCATTAAGCCCGAAAAGTTGTTTTAACACCTAATACCCTAAAGTCAACTGGCTTGGAAGCTATTTGCCCAACCCTTGTTATACGGGTTAAAGAGAAAATCTTAAAGGAATTAAACATTACACTATCTACATATCAATATCTGCAACCCGAGTTACTAAGCTCGTAGGGGTGTCTCAACACCTAATGCCCTAAGACCAACTGGTTTAGGAGTTATTAATCAAAAGCTCATTAGATGGGTTAAAGATGCATTGTGTTTTAAGTTACATGTATATATATTAAAAAACAAAAAAAAAATCACAACCCAAGAAAGTTAACCTTAAACATTACAATAAGAAGTTTTTTTTCTTTCAAGTAAAGACCCATAATTATGTGTTGATATATTGAGCATAAAAGAAAGGTTTATTAATATTTTGTTTAAGAGTTATTGAGCACATATATAAATTTAATAAGAGTTTGTTTATTTGGATAGATTAATGGAAGTTGAATGATGAATACCTTGCTTTATGGAATTTACAAATAGTTTTTCTATTTTAATGCTTTGATTACTATGGACTAGTAATAAGCTATTTGGGATTGATACTTAAAAGTGTATTTTTATTAAGGTTTTATATTATCATTTTACACTTGAAGTATCAATAACTCCTTAACTAAGACATGTTTTATAATAACATATCTAATAATATAAGATACCTTCAATTTGTGGTAAATGTTCATTTTAAATACAAGCCTATCCCATAAATGAAAGGATTGATCGATGAATTTAAGAACTAAAATCAAAAGGACAAAGAGATGGCCAAACTTATAAAAGAGATGTCGATGCAGTCCAAACCGGAACACTATTCTGTAATTGGGTCATATCTTGAGCTGTAGATCTTGGATTTAGGTCTACTTTATATGAATGGAAAGGTAAGATATAGGCCTACAACTCTCATATTGAGTCTAAGATTTAAAAAAGGCCATTTTTAAGTCCAAATTATTGCAATAATAAAGAAGTCTGAATTTGTCCTATAACCCAAACACTGTTTAGTGTTTGACCCATATCCGAAGTTCTAGAAGTCTAAATGACCTCCATTGTTTTTTCCTAGAAAGTTGAGACAATTTCCTACAACTTTCATGTTTTTAAGTGGTTCTAGGTCTAACGTTATCAATGATGTTTTGGGAAGACAGAAGATAAGAATTGTTATCAAGTCAAGAGTTGGCTACCTACTCATTAATTAGTCATCAAATTAACAGTTCTTAATTTTGGCATATAAAAAAAGACATTTGTCATGCATTTAAGTATTTTGGTTTTTAGATTAAGATCATGCTATTGTTTTTTTTTTGTAATATTTATGCTCTGCTTTCATTAATATCAAGTTTATACCTTTCATTTTCCTTCATTTACTTAGTTAACTTTTATCTTATTTATATTTTTATTTTGTTTATTTATTTTTCTTTCTTTCATTATGTTTAGGTAAGCTTATTATGTCAAGGTGAAAATGATACATTAATAGTGTAAGAACAAGTATAATATAAACTTGATATGAACTTTAATGTTTGATACTATTATGTTTTGTATTTGTTATCTTGTTTACTCTTTAATACTTTGCTTGTTAAATGACTAATCTAGATTTATGTTGTATAACACTTGGAACAACAAATGTTTGATATTCTCATAGCCTATACTATATGGTAAACCGTGCTTTTTCTCTCCCAGGTTTTTTTTGCATTTGCATTTTAAGTGATTGGCACTATGTGGAGATAAATTTAATTACCTCCACATTGTGTAGTGCATGTGTGAATAATTCACGCATGCATTATTCATGCATGCAACCTGCAACAGTGCCCAACAATGTCATTGGTTTGGGCTAGTGATCCGACTAAACCTGCTAGGTGCAGCCAAGCCACATGAGCCCAGCTGGACCCAACCCAAAAAAAGAAGTAAGATCATTAGTTTTTTTTCATGTATTTATTTTATAATTTTTTCATGTGTCCGTGTGTGTGTTTAAAAATATATTTTCTTGTGTGTTGCATACAACTAATACCCTAATATATTTTAAACATTCCTCATTTTATTAAAATATATATTTGAAGTTTTAAAGAATCAATTTATAGGAATTATTCTTTACTCATAATTTACCTATGATAAATTTGCAGCATAAGTAGTTAATAAATGAGTAGCTTTCCATAATGATATCAAGTTTAAAAGGCAATGTGAAAAGTACAAGAAATATAATAAGTATATTTTAGGGGATTTTTTATGAACAAATAGGTTACCCCTCTATAAAAGACTTGATTAGTACTTAAAAGTATATTTTTATCAAGGTTGTATATCATCATTTTGCACTTGAAGTATCAATAACTCCTTAACTAAAGCATGTTTTATAATAACATATCTAATAATATAAGATACTTTTAATTTATGGTAAATGTTCATTTTAAATGCAAGCCTACCACATAAATGAAAGAATTGATTGATGAGTTTAAGAACTGAAATTGAAAGGACAAAGAGATAGCCAAGCTTAGAAAAGAGATGTTGGTGCAGTCCAAACCGGAACACTATTCGGTAATTGGGTCATATCTAGAGCTGTATATCTCAAATTTATGTCTACTTTATATGGATGGAAAGGTAAGACATAGGCCTACAACTTTTATAGGAGCCTAATATTTAAAAAGATCATTTTCAAGTCCAAATTATAGTAACAACAAAGAAGTCCGAATTTATCCTACAACCCGAGCACTGTTCAGAGTTTGGCCTATATCTAGAGTTCTTGGAAAGTTAAGACAATTTCCTACAACTTGCATGTTTTCAAGTGGTTCCAATTCTGACATTATCAATGATGTTTTGGGCAGATAAGAGAAGATAAGGATTGTCACCAAGTCAAGATTTTATCGTCTACTCATCAATTAGTCATCAAATCAATAGTTTCTAATTTTGGCTTATAAAAGGAGGCATTTGCTATACATTTGGGCATCTTGGTTTCCAAATCAAGATCATGCTCTTGCTTTCTCTCTTTGTATTTTTTGTAATGTTTATGCTTTGTTTTTATTAATATCAAGTTTATGTCTTTTATTTACTTAGTTAACTTTTATCTTATTTATGTTCTTATTTTGTTTATTTATTTTTCTTTCTTTCATTGTGTTTAATTAAGTTTATTATGTCAAGGTGAAAATGTTATATTAATGGTGTAAGAATAAGTATAGTGTAAACTTAATACTTTGCTTGTTAAATGATTAATCTAGATTTATGTTGCATAATACTTAGTACAATAAATGTTTGGCACTTTCATAGCCCATACTGTATGGTATGACCGACACCTATGCTATGAAAGGAAGTTGATTTGTTGTTAACATAAGTTATAATCATGAATGCCTGATGAGATTTACAAGTATTATCATTAATCGAATAAGATGACTAATGTAATCATGTTAACAATTTATAATCTGATTGGAATCTCCTTTATGTGTGGTTTCCAATTGAATATTAAGAGTTTGTACTATACTTGTTTGATATACCATTAATGGATCCTCTAACCTTGATATTTATTGTTATCATTGTTAATCCTTACGTTAATCTTCTATCTCAAAGTTCTCATCAACTTTTTATTTTTCTTCTTCTCTTTCTTCTTCATAATTACTACTACTACTACTAGTATTATTTTTATTACTATTGTTATTATTATTACTATTATTGTTATTATTGTATTATTGTTATCTATAATTTATAGAATTAACCTCCCTATATTTCAACTTCGGTCTTGCCGAGTTATTTATTACTTCGATACTTCTGCACTTGGAAGAAGATATTAATCTTTTATTCATGTCATAACATGGGGTATGTGGAATCCCGTATGAATCAGCAAAGACCACCTTGCAAAGCTAAATACTCCTAGGTGATCGATAGCGAAGTAGTACTATGAGGGAAGGGTGAAAAGAACCCCAATTCAAGAGTGAAATAAAACATGAAACCGTAAGCTCCCAAGCAGTGGGGGGAGCCCAGGGCTTTGACCACATAACTGTTGAAGATTGAGTCGGCGACTCATAAATAGTGGCTTGGTTAAGGGAACCTGCTAAAGTCGTAGTGAAAGCGAGTCTTCATATGGCAATTGTCATTGCTTATGGACCCGAACCTAGGTGATCTATTGTTGCGATGTCGTGGTCGCACAAATTAATTACCCTAACTTAAAACACAACACACAAGATAGTATAGAGCAAGCAAGGGGTCGATCCCACAAGGAAGATTTAGTTCAGATTTTTATGCTATATGTTATGCAATTGGGGGGTTTTGATTTGTGATGATCTAAACTATGGAAGAAATTAAACTAGCAAACAAAATCAATTGAAATCGAAATTTATCAAGAAAACAAACCTTGGTTGCAAGTACACATCCACCAATGGAAATTAGAACCGATCCTTGAAACAAAACTACAATTTATATTCTGAATTTTTATCTTTTCTTAATGTTGGTTAATTAACGGATCCGCCGTATAATTAACCCTAACCAACAAATAATCACAATGTCCGCATTAATGATTTAGTTCAATGGCAGCCCTAAGAACTAGATATTTGAGTGTTTTCCCTAAGTTTAATAATGTAGTTCCGTCATAATTATCAAGCTTAGTTGCTTCACAAGTTCATACATCACAACTCCGGTTTTGATATCAAACTTAGCAATAAATTGTTCACAATAATAACTTAGAGTTCCGCTCTAGCAATTATCAACAACAATCATAGAAAATATGCATAGGAAAACAACCATACTTATTCATAATATAAACTCAAAATAAAAGGAAGAATAAATCTCACGGTTCTTGAAATCCGAAGGTTTGTTGTGTCCTTGCAACCAAGAAAAGAACTTAGCCTTGCATAACCATTGAACAACCACTCTTAAAAAATGAAGAGAGCATGATTTTTTGGGTTTGTAGAGGAGAGAATTTGTGTTTCTTCACTTCAGGCTGCTGCCCCCCTTCTCTCCTCTCTCTCTTTCTTTTTATATGCTAAGAAACCCTAGTTCCTAATTTACAAAGTAGTCCTCCCTTAAGTTGACAATTGATATTTAAGTACTTCTATAACTATTTTCCCTAAAAAAGAGAAATAGCCTTGCATAAAATCTTCAAACTCTGACTTAGAGGAGCTAAATTGCTGATATAAAAACTTGGATGACAGTTTAGAAGCTTCGAAACGTAATTTGAACTCATTTCTTCACGAAACCTGATTGTTGGCACAATTCATTTGTCATCTTTGAAAAATCATATCTCCCTCATGTGACATTGTTTTTGGATGAAATTTTGAGCGTTTATAGTCCTTTGAGTCAGGAATCCAACACAATTGAGTTTGAATAAATTGGACTTCTATAGCTCCAGATATTGAATTTTGAATAGACAAATGTCAACAGTGGCAGAATGCGAGATTTGAATTTGAAGGATGTGATTTCCATGATCTTCCTCTTTTTATTTTTCTTGAATTGGATTTCTAGAAAGGTATGGATGTTAGCTTTTTATTGCCACTAGAATCACTTCATTTCGATCTCTAGAACTCACGCTCTGCACAAAACATTGATTGAACGTCAAATCTGCCAATTATCTCCAATTTACTCCTTTTTGCATTTTTCATCCAAAAGTGCCTTCAAAACATAAAATAAAGAATATCAAGGCATTTTACATATAAAACATGGACAAAGCATTAGGTAAATATGGGTGAAACTATCGAATAATATGGTTACATCATCTATCCATGACTAGGATGAAGCTTCAGTGAAACTAAGTGGAGCTCCGAACCGACTGATGTTGAAGAATCAGCAAATGATTTATAGTTAGGGGTGAAATGCCACTCGAACCTAGAGCTAGCTGGTTCTCGTCCATTTTTTTTCTAGAAAGCTGGGATAATTTTTTACAACTTTTATGTTTTCAAGTGGTTCCAATTCTGATGTTATTAGTGATGTTTTGGGCACACAAGAGAAGATAAGAATTATCACCAAGTCAAGAGTTGGTCACCCACTTATCAATTAGTCATCAAATCAATAGTTCCTAATTTTGGCCTATAAAAGAAGGCATTTGCCATGCATTTAGGCATCTTGGTTTTCAGATCAAGATCATGCTCTTGCTTTCTCTCTTTGTAATTTTAAGTTTTATTTTTATTAATATCTTGTTTTTCCCTTTCATTTTCTTTCCTTTACTTAGTTAACTTTTATCTTATTTATGTTCTTATTTTATTTATTTACGTTTCTCTCTTTCATTATGTTTATCTAAGTTTATTATGTCAAGGTGAAAAGGTTAAACTAATGGTGTAAGAATAAGTATAGTATAAACTTAACATGGACTTTAATGTTTGATACTAACATGTTTTGTATTTGCTATCTTGTTCACTCTTTAATACTTTGTTTGTTAAATGACTAATCTCGATTTATATTGTATAACACTTGGTACAACAAACGCTTGACACTTTCATAGCTCATACTCTATGGTATAACCGACACCTATGCTATGAAAGGAACTTGATTTGTTGTTAACATAAGTTATAGTCATGAATGTTTGACCACATTTATAAGTATTAGCATTAATCGAATAAGATAATCAATGTAATCATGTTAACAATTTGTAATCTGATTGGAACTTCCTTTGTGTGTGGTTTCCAATTGAATAATAAGAGTTTATACTATACTTGTTTGATATACCATTAGTGGATCCTCTAACCTTGACAATTGTTGTTATTATTGTTTAATTGTTACGTTAATCTTCTATCTCAAAGTTCTCATCAACTTCTTCTTTTTCTTTTTTACTACTATTACTACTACTAGTATTATTATTGTTGTTGTTGTTGTTGTTGTTGTTGTATTATTGTTATCTATAATTTATACAATGAATCTCCTTGTGGTTCGACCCCGGTCTTGCCAAGTTATTTATTACTTCAATACTCTTACACTTAGAAAAAAAAAACATCAATCTTTTGGTCGTGTGAAGAACTTTGTGACTCTTAAGACATATCTTAATAAACATTTTTAACAAAGTCTATTAGAATACTTCTTAAAATATTCAGGTTTACAAAGTCTCGCATTGTTATCACTTGATTTTGCTTATATGCTTATTTAACAAGTATTCCTAAACTTTCATTTTCACACACTTTAACATATAATTGTGGGTTACACATTGGACTATTACATTATTTATATTGTTTTGTTAAAGGTAATAACTAAGGGAAAGGGATAGTATATAATATATAAATAAAAAAACATGAAAAAAATAACAATAACAAATTGAATAAATAAATAAATAAATAAATAAATGTAGATAAGTTTGGTTTTGTAGCCTCCTTAACTTAAGCAATTAAGCTCAAAATGCTTGTTACATTGGTTGAGGAGAAAGCTTAAGGGAATCAAACATTGCACTATCTATATATCAGTATCTACAACTCGATTTACTAAGCTCGTAGGGGTGTCTCAACACCTGATGCCCTAAGACTAACTAGTCTAGAAGTCATTAGCTGAAAACTCGTTATATAAATTAAAGATGCATTGTGTTTTTAAGTTACATGGATATTAAAAAAAAAGGTAATAATCTCAACCCAAGAAAGTTAATCTTAAACATTAGAACAAAAAGTTTATTTTCTTCCAAGTAAAGCCCTATAACTATGTGTTGATTTATTGAACATCAAAAAAAGATTTATTAATATCTTATTTAAGAAGTATGAAGTAAATATATAAAATGAAAGTTTATTTATTTGGATAGATTAATGGAAGTTAAATGATGAATGTCTTGCTTTGTGGTATTTATAATTTTTTTTTCTATTTTAAATGTTTTGATTACTAAGGACTAGTAATAAGCTGGTTAGGGGGTGTGATTGTTATTTAAAAGTGCATTCTCATTAAGGTTTTATGTCATCATATTGCACCTAAGTATCATTAAATTTTCTAACTAAAACATGTTTTATAATAACAAGTCTGATAATATAATATACCTTTAATTTATGGTAAGTTTTCATCTTAAATGCAAGCATATCACATAAATAAAAGGAATGATTGATGAGTTTAAGTATTGAATTTGAAAGGACAAAGAGAGGGCCAAACTTAGAAAAGAGATGTTGGTGTAGTCAAAACTTGAACACCATTCAGTAATTGGATCATATCTGAAGCTATAGATCTTGGATTTAGATCTACTTTATATAGATGAAAAGATAAGTTATAGACCTATAACTTTTATGGGGAGTCCAAACTAACTCAATTCTACTATTTTCAAGTTCAAATCTTTGTAATAACAGAGAAGTCAAAATCTATCCTGCAACTTAGACACTGTTCGATTTTTAGCTCATATCTTGAGTTCTAAAAGTCCAAATAAGCTTTGGTTTTCTTTGTTGGAAAGCTGAGACAATTGTCCATAACTTCCATAATTTAGAGGGCTCTAATTTTAATGTTAGCAATGACATTTTGGCAACCAAACAATATCAATAATCAGTAAATAATATTAATAACCAGCAGCCAACCATGTCAAAAACCAGCCACCAAATCAACGATTGGCCACCAACTATTTTCTTATTCAACCAATCAATAGTTCTGAATCTTAGCCTATAACAGGAGACAGTTGCCATGTATTTAGTCATATATTAATTTTTAGATCAAAATCATCTTCTTACTTTTTTTTTATATCTTTGTGATGTTCAAGTTTTCTTCCATGCTATATTAATCTCTTATTTATGCTCTTTCATTTCCTTTCCTATACTTAGTTAACTTATATCATGTTTATGTTCTTGCATTGTTTATTTATGTTTTTCTTGTTCTTAATGTTTAGCTAAGTTTATTATATCAAGATGAAAAGGTTTCACTAATAGTGTTAGAATAGGTATAATATAAACTCAACATGGACTTCAATATTTATATCCAAGAAAATTTGTTATTAACATGTTTCATCTTTTTATCTTACTAATTCTTAATACCTTGCTTGTTAAATGATTAATCTAGATTTATGTTGTATAACACTTGGTATATCAAATGCTTGATCCTTCATAGTCTTTGGCTGAGATCGTTATTATGATAGGAACTTTATTTGTTGTTAACATAAGCTAGCAACATAAATGCTTGATAATATTTATAAATATGGTGTTACTTAGATAAGATGATTAATATAATCATGTTAATAATTTATAATGAGCTAATAATGCTAAATCATCCGATTTGAACCTCGTTTATGTGTGATTTTCAATTAAGTAATAAAAAGAGTTTATATTATATTTATTTCAAATGCCATTAATGAATCCTATAACCTTGACATCTATTTTATCATTCTTTAATCCTTACATCAATATTACATCTTAAAGTTCTTTTCAACATCAAAAATCATTTTAATATTTGTAATTTATATAATTCACCTCTCTGTGGTTCGACCTCGATCGTGCCCGGTTATTTTACTTTGACACTCCTGCAGTTGGGATAAGACATCAACTATTTGATCGTGTCAGTCTTTCATGATGAGAAATGGCCCTAACATGCCTTAAAATGATAAAATTTAATGACACTACTTATCTTATTATCAAGAATGCATCTTCAAAATATTTGATCAGGACAATATTTGAATAAATAAAGGTCATTCCAATAAAAGTTCTTTACTTCATTTAAGAAGTTTTTTTTTATCTTGGGTACTCCAATGAGGTGACAGTTGTCTTGAAACAAAATTAAGCAAACCAAGGCATTGTAGAGACAGAAAGTAAAGATTCATTAGGAAAGTAGTTATCGATAAATGTGATGTCAGTTTTCGAATCTGTTGATAATATTAGCAAACCAAGGCATTGTAGAGACAGAAAGTAAAGATTCATTAGGAAAGTAGTCATCGATTAATATGATGTCAGTTTTCGAATCTATTGTCAATCTTGACAAATAATCTGTGACAATATTTTTGGTGCCTTTCTTGTCTTTGATTATGATATCAAATTTTTAAAGTAACAAAATTCACCACACCAATATAGTCTTAGAATCTTTCTTAAAGATTCATCAGGAAAGTAGTCATCAATTGATGTGATGTTAGTTTTCAAATATATTGTCAATCTTGACAAATGATCTGCGATAACATTTTCGGTGCCTTTCTTGTCTTTGATTATGATATCAAATTCTAGAAGTAATAAAATCCATTACACCAATCTAGCCTTAGAATCTTTCTTAGAAAAAAGATATTTTAATGCTGCAAGATCACTAAAAACAACAACAGGTGAGCCAACAAGATAAGACTTGAATTTTTCACATGCAAATACTACTATAAGTAATTCTTTTTCAGTGGTAGTATAATCGATTTGAACACTATTTAAAGTTTTACTTGCATAGTAAATCACATAAGGTTTTTTATTTTTTCTTTGTCCCAAAACAGCACCTATGGCATAATCACTAGCATCATACATTATTTCAAAAGGTTGAATGATAGGAGCAGAAGTAAGCAAGTTTTTAAGTTTAACAATGACTTCTTCACAATGTTTAGTCCATTCAAAAGTATTATCCTTTGTTAGAAGCTTACTTAAGGCCTTAAGTATTACACTAAAATCTTTAATGAACCTTCTATAAAAACCAACATATCCTAAGAATGATCTAACATGTTTAATAGATTTTGGTGTTGGAAAGTTAGTAATTAACTTAATTTTAGATGTTTGAACCTCAATTTTTTTTAATGAAATAATGTGACAAAGTACAATGCCATTTGTTATCATAAAGTGATATTTTTTCCAATTGAGTATAAGATTCTTCTTTTCATATCTGCTCAAAACCTTTTCTAAGTTAGTCAAACAATCATCAAATGAATTGCCAAAAAAAGAAAAATCATCTATAAAAATTTCAAGAAAATTTTCAACCATTTCACTAAATATATTAAGCATGCATCTTTGAAACGCGGTTGGTACATTACATAATCCAAAACGCATCCTTTGATATGTAAAAGTACCAAAAGGACATGTGAAAGTAGTCTTCCCTTAATCTTCTAATTATTGTTGTAACCTAAATAGCCATCTAGGAAACAATAAAATTCATGACTTGCAACTCTTTCCAGGATTTGGTCATGAAAGGTAAAGAAAAATGATCTTTTCTAATCATTGAATTAAGTTTCCTATGGTCAATGCGCATGCGCTAACCAGTAAAAGTCATAGTTTAAATTAACTCATTTTTCTCGTTTATTATCACAGTGACCCCAAACTTCTTGGGTATAACTTGGGTAGAAATTACCCATTTGCTGTCAGAAATAGGATAAATGATTATATTATCTAGAAGCTTAATGACTTCATTTCTCACTACTTCTTTCATATTAGGATTGAGTCTTTGTTGCATTTCACTAGAGGTTTTAATATTTTACTCCAAATAAATTCTGTGTGTGCAAATCAAAAGACTATTTTATTTTATGTCAACTGAATATGAATGTAAATTCACACTAGCTCCAAGATCAAGTAAGACTTTTTTAATTTTATGTTCTTCAATAAAGTGAGAAATTATAAGACAACTAGGGTTTTTATATTTTAAAACATTATTGTTCTTTAGAATGACACTTATTTGTTCGGCTAAAAAAGCTTTCTTTTTCACATTTAGTTTTCTCTTTATAGTACAAAGATCTTTTCAAATTTTAGCATAAGAAGGAACCTATTTAATAGCATCCAGTAAAGGCATATTGATTCTTACCTATTCGAAAGTTTTAAAGATTTCACAGTTGTGATTGACTTTTCTTTGTTTGGTTATGGCATGAGAAAATAAAAGTGATAGTGGGGAATCAGTCTTTTATTTGTAATTTTCAAATTCAACATCTTCCTTACCCTTAGAGATTGACTCATAATCTTTCTCACAAGGTTCAAAAGTGGGTTTTTTTTTTATAACCTTACCATTGCGAAGAGTAGTCACTGATTTAACTTGATCCATATGTTGGCTTCTAGAACTACTTACATTTGCATTGATTGCCCCTTGAGATTTTATTATGGTTAAGATAGAAACCTACCTTTCTCTTAAAAACTGAGAGTAGATGTCAATTTTGCAAGAGTATCTTTAAAATCTATCATGCTTTGAGTAAGTTTAGTATTGATTGTCTCTTACTTTTCAATGAATGCATAAAATGTTTTTTCAAGATTTCTTCTAGGAGGTGGAGCATAAAGAGGTGCATATCCATGATAATTTTAGAAATTATGATGTGCTTGAAACGATAGTTGTGAAGTTTGTGCATTATTGTTATCACTTTTCCAACTGAAATTTGGGTGATTTCTCCAACTAGGATTGTATGTTTGCAAGTATGGGTTATGATTGGGCCTTTGAAAACTATTTAAACCATGTGCATGTTCATAGAGACATTTCTTAAAATAAGACAAAGTTGGACAGTCACTAGTTAAGTGTTCATTTGTTTCACAGATTTGACACATAATGTCTTGAATAAATTTTAATTAACCTCTCTTTTTCAATTCTAGTGCCTCGACTTTTCTAGCTAAAGATGCAAACTTGGCATGCAGGTCATGATCTTCCCTAAGGTTGTACATTCCTTCATTAGATGTATGACGTTAGGTTTTATTTGGTGCCTCATAAGTACTTATAGTGTCCTAATTTTATGCATTTCAGCTAGCAAGTCTAAGTACTTTATTGCTTCATTAGGGTTTTTATCTTTAAAGGTTTTATTGCACATCAATTCAACTGTTTGCCATCTTTAAATGTTAAACCTTCATAAAAAATGTGAAATCAATCTCCATGTTTCAAAACCATGATGAGGGCAAATATTAAACAAGTCTCGATACCTATCCCAATATTGGTAAAATGTTTCTCCTGGTTTTTTAGTGAAAATGGTGATTTGTCTTTTGAAAGAGTTTGTTCTATGAGATGGAAAAAACTTCTTTAAAAATTGTTGTTGCACTTTATCCCAAGCACAAATGGATCCTGGTCTTAAATTTTATAGTCATGTTTTAGCTTTATCTTTTAATAAAAAAGAAAAAAGCTTTAATCTAAGTGTCTGGCTTAAAATTAAAATAAGATGCATCAGAAGGGAAAACTATGCATGATAATGTGCTTGTTCTTGTTGGATTTATGGTCTCTAAGTGTTCTAACACGGTTATTCTCATTATAAAGTGACTGGTTATCTTCTTCGACCATATTTTCTGAAAATAATGAGGATACCTAACATGAAGAAAATATTGATGGCTTCTCTCAAGTGCAGGAGTGTCAAAGTAATAAATAACCCAACAAAACCGAGATCGAACCACATGGAGTTTAATTGTATAAATTATAGATAACAATTATAAACAACAACAATAATAATAACAACAATAATAATACTACTAGTAGTAGTAGAAGTAGATAAGAATTTTAAGATGGAAGATCAATGTAAAGGTTAAATTATGATAACAATAAATATCAAGGTTAGATGATCTACTAATGGTATGTCAAACAAGTATACTATAAACTCTTATTATTCAATTGGAAACCACACATAAAGGAGATTCTAATCAAATTATAAATTGTTAACATGATTACTTTAGTTATCTTATTCGATTAATGCTAATACTTGTAAATCTTGTCAGGCATTCATGATTATAACTTATGTTAACAACAAATCAAGTTCCTTTCATAGCTCAGGTGTTGGTTATACAATATAGTATGGGTTATGAAAGTGTCAAGTATTTGTTGTACCAAGTGTTATACAATATAAATTTAGATTAGTCATTTAACAAGCAAAGTATTAAAGAGTGAACAAGATAACAAATATAAAATATCTTAGTATCAAACATTAAAGTCCATGTTAAATTTTCACTATACTTATTTTTACATCATTAGTCTAACCTTTTCACCTTGACATAATAAACTTAACTAAATATAATGAAAGAAAGGAAAGGAAAGGAAAGGATAAATAAACAAATTTAACTAAGTAAAGGAAAGGAAATGGAAGACATGAACAAGATATTAATGAAAGCAAAACTTAAGCATTACAAAAATACAAAGAGAGAGAGAAAGAACATGATCTTGATCTGGAGACCAAGATGCCTAAATGCATGGAAAATACCTTCTTTTATAGGTCAAAATTGGAAACTATTAATTTGATGACTAATTGATGAGTGGGTGGCTAACTCTTGACCTGGCGATAATCTTTATCTTCTCTTGTCTCCCTAAATCATTATTGATAACATTAAAATTAGAACCAATTAAAACATAAGAGTTGTAGGAAATTGTATCAATTTTCCAGGAAAAAAAAATGGAGGTCATTTGGACTTCTAGAATGCCAGATATAGGTCAAATACTGAACAATGTTCGGGCTATAAGACAAATTCAGACTTTTTCATTGTTGTTATAATTTGGACCTGAAAATGATATTTTTAAATCTTGGGCTCCATATAAAAGTTATAGACCTATGTTTTATCTTTCTATTCATATAGAGTAGACCTAAATCTTAGATCAACAGCTCCAGATATGACTCAATTACCAAAAATATTATGATTTGGATTGCACCAATATCTCTTTTCTAAGTTGGGTCATCTCTTTGTCCTTTTAATTTCAGTTCTTAAACTCACCAATCAATCCTTTCATTTATGTGAAAGGCCTATATTTAAAATAAATATTTACCATAAATTAAAGATATCTTAAATCTTTATATATGTTATTATAAAACATATTTTAGTTAATGAGTTATTGATACTTCAAGTACAAAATGATGATATAAAACCTTGATAAAAATGCACTTTTAAGTACTAATCAATGCCCTACAAAGTCTACCATTTAATGTACATGACCACATTCTCATGCACGTATAAGAATAAAATAAAAGGAAGAAGAAAACAAAAAAAGAAAAAATAAAACAAAATAAACTAAGTTAGATACAAGAAAAGTGAAAAGAAAAAAATAAAATAAATACTATAATTTGTACAAGAATTTACCTCCCTAGAAAGAAAATAAAAAGAATACAAAAACGAAGTTGATAAAAATTTTAAGATAAAAGATCAATGTAAGGATTAAATAATGATAAAAACAAATATCAAGGTTAAAGAATCCACTAATGGTATTTCAAACAAGTATAGTATAAACTCTTATTACTCAAATGGAAACCACACATAAAGAAGGTTCCAATCAGATTATAAATTGTTAACATGATTACATTAGTTATCTTACTTGAATAATATTAATACTTGTAAATCTAGTCAAATATTTGATGTAACCATATTATTCGATAGTTTCACCCATATTTACCTAATGTTTTGTCCATGTTTTATACGTAAAATGCCTTGATATTCTTTGTTTTATGTTTTGAAGGCACTTTTGGATGAAAAATACAAAAAGGAGTAAATTGGAGATAATTGGCAAATTTGATGTTCAGTCGATGTTTTGTGCAGAGCATGAGTTCTAAAGATCAAAATGAAGTGATTCTAGTGGATCTAAGCTCTTTTCTTGGTTGCAAGGACTGTGAGATTTATTCTTCTATTTATTTTCAGTTTGTATTATGAATGAGTATGATTGTTTTTCTATGCATATGTTCTATGATTGTTGTTGATAATTGCTAGAGCGACCTCTAAGTTATTATTGTGAACAATTTATTGCTAAGTTTGGTATCAAAACCGGAGTTAAGGTATATAAACTTGTGAAGCAACTAAGCTTGATAATTGTGGCGGAACTACGTTATTAAACTTAGGGAAAACATTCGATCAAAGCAACACAAGCAGACAACTTGGTTGTTAAGATTAATGAATTTATCTAGATCTTAAGGCTTCCATTAGATTAAATCATTAGTGCGGACACTGTGATTATTTGTTGGTTAGGGCTAGTTATACGGCGGATCCATTAATTAATTAAAGTTAAGAAAAGATAAAATTCAGAATATAAACTGGAGTTTCGTTTCAATGATCAGTTCTGATTTCTGTAGGTGGATGTGTGCTTGTAACCAAGGTTTATTTTCTTGATAAATTTCAGTTTTAATTGATTGTGTTCACTAGTTTAATTTCTTTCATAGTTTAGATTATCACAAATCAAAACCCCCCAATTGCATAACATAAAGCATAAAAATCTGAACTAAATCTTCCTCGTGGGATCGATCCCTTGCTTGCTCTATAATATCTTGTATGTTTTAAGCTAGGGTAATTAATTTGTGCGACCGCGACATCGCATCAAATTTTGGCGTCGTTGCCAGGGAAGTAATTTTAGTTAATTCTTGTGCTTGTACTGTTATTTTTTTTATTTGCTGTGATTATTATTTATTATTATTAAAAAAAAGAATTTTTGCTTGCGGCGGTACTGTTCACTTGCCGCAACAGTACTGTTCAAAATAGAATTGTTTGTGGAATTAGGGTTCGACTTTTTGTTTCCTGAAGGGAAATGACGTTTTGAAAACTAGTAGGGAACCACTAACCCCACCATTTCAAGGCCAAATTCAACTGTTTTCTAAGGTTTTTAGGCAGTTTTAGTTTTCTAGCGTTGGACTTTCATATAATTTGAATTATTTTTTTTTTATCTCTTGTGTGGTTTCTTTCTTTTGAGTTTTCTTAGTGATTGATGGCTTTGACCCGTTCTACTAATCAAATTCAAGTACAGGTTGATTTTGAAATAGCAAGCACTTTACGCAGGTTAAGAAAGGAAGCTCGCCTCAACACCATGGCTATTGCACGACAGCAAATAGTCAAGGAACTTGCTACTCCTAACGTGGAAAATCAACCACTGTACATAAATATTGATAATAATGTAAACTTTGAGCTCAAATCTGGTTTTATACATTTGCTACCAACATTTAATGGTCTTGTAATAAAAGATCCACATACTCATCTCAAGGAGTTCCATATGGTTTGCGTTGGCATAAAACCGAATGGAGTTGATGAAGAACAGGTTAAGTTGAAAGCTTTCCCTTTCTCTTTAAAAGGGGCACCAAAGGCATGGCTTTTCTCTATTCTCCCAGGATCTATTGGAATTTGGAATGCCATGAAGAAGATTTTCCTTGAGAAGTATTTCCCAGCATCTCGAGTTGCCAATATAAGGAAAGAAATATGTGGGATTTAGCAATCTCATGAAGAGACACTCTCCGAGTATTGGGAAAGATTTGAGCAACTGTGCATTCAATGTCCTCATCATCAAATACCCGATCAGTTACTCATTTAATATTTCTATGAAGGATTAATGCCTACTGACCGTAGTATCATTGATACTGCAAGTGGAGGCGCATTGGTGGATAAGACACCCGAGGTTGCATGCCAATGGATCTCAAACATGGTAGCCACCTCAAAATAGTTTGGCACTCATGGAGATTTCTCCAACAAACGAGTAAATGAGGTAAGTATTTCTAACATTGAGAATAAAGTTAATGATCTTACTTCTCTTGTGCGTTCTTTGGCTTGTGGAAATATGTAGCAAGTGAAAGTTTGTAGCATATGCTCCTTACAAGGACATGCTTCAGATATGTGTCCAACAATGCAAGAAGATTACATTGAACAAGCTCAAGCAATTGATGGAGCATTCAACGCACAGCCCCAGCATAAATATGATCCCTTTTCCAACACGTACAATCCCGGATGGAGAGATCATCCTAATTTACATTATGGCAACCCATCCCAACAAGGCAATCAAGGCCGACAGTTCCATCCTAATATATTTCAGCCCCAACAGAATTATCAACCAAGACAACACCCTCCATTTATAAACTCCAATGTTATGGGGTCGTCATCCAATGATGATCTTCATGAGATGATAAAAACTTTGGCTTCTAATACTGTTACCTTGCAACAAAATGTCATGTCTTTTCAACAGGAAACAAGGTTAAGTATTGACAACTTGGAGAGGCAAATGGGGCAAGTAGCTTCAAGTGTAGGGAAATTGGAGGCACAAATGAATGGAAAATTGCCCTCCCAGGCATTGAATCCAAAAGAGAATGTTAGTGCGATCATGCTGAGAAGTAGGAAAGAACTTGAAGAGAAAAGGTCGAAAGAGATTGAGATGGAGGAAGAAGAAGAGATAGAAACTGAATTGAATACAAAGAAGAAACATCCTTCGTCTTTACAAACTAAAGCATCAACCAACACTCCAAAGGTAACTCCTCACTCAATGAATTCCAGTCTTAAAGCAATTCCACCCTTTCCTATGAGTTCTTCTAGGTCAAAGAAAAAGGATAAAGAAAAAGAAATTTTAGAGGTTTTCAAGAAAGTAGAACTCAACATTCCTTTGTTTGATGCTATCAACCAAATTCCCAAGTATGCCAAATTTTTGAAGAAGTTGTGTACTACCAAGAGAGCTTTCAAACTGAAAGGTCATGAAATGGTAAGTATAGGTGAAGTTGTGTCTGCTATTGTTTAAAAGAATATGCCTTTAAAGCAAAAGAACTCAGGTGCGTTTACTATCCCATGTGTTATTGGTAATGCTAGTTTTAAAAGAGCCTTATGTGATTTAGGTGTATCTATTAGTGTTATGCCTAAACATGTTTATGATTCTCTTAGTCTGGAACCTTTGAATAAAACTAGCATTGTAATACAACTTATAGATCGTAGTTTTGTTTACCCACTTGGTGTGATAGAAGATGTCCTAGTCAAGATTGATAGTTTGGTTATTTCATGTGATTTTTATATTCTTGATATGGAACATGATTCTTATGATTTATTAACCAGCATTTCTATATTGTTTGGGAGACCATTCTTGAAAACTGCCAATATAAAGATTGATTGTGGTAAAGATACTTTGTCTATGGAGGTAGGAGATGAAAAGATTAAATTTAATTTTCATGATGCAATGACATATCCTTATAATAATGTTTATTCTATCACATGTTATGACCAACTTGATAAGCGTATGCAGCATGTTTGTGATTTTAATAGCGAAGATGGATTAAGCATAGCTTTGAGCTATGGCTATGATTTTACTATGATAGAAGAGATGGAGAGGCATATATGTGTTCCCTAAAATGTGCATGAATCAGCATTGGCTTTACAAGCTTTGCAAATTATCCTTCATGATGCAGGAGTCATTCCCCCCATCACGGACAGTGAATGGGTGGCATCTATCCTTTTGGTACCCAAAAGGACTGCCACCACATTAAGAGAAAAACAAAATGATGCTTATGAGAATGCAAGGATTTATAAAGAAAGGACTAAGAATCTTCATGACCGAATGCTTACAAGAAAGGAATTTCATGTTGGAAACAATGTCCTTATTTATCATTCGCGTTTGAAACTTTTTCCTAGAAAATTGCGCTCTTATTGGATTGGACCTTTTGTTGTTTCTAATATTTTTCCTTATGGTGCAGTTGAAATTACAAGTTTAGAAACCAGCAAAGCACTCAAGGTCAATGGACATCATTTGAAACCTTTCTATGAAGGTTGGACGGCAGAACTCACCGCTTTTATAGAATTAGCTGAACCAATCTATGAAGAATAAGCATGCCACATATCAAGCCAATGACATAAAATAAAAGCGCTTACTGGGAGGCAACCCAGCACCAAAAGAAAAAAAAATCAGATTTGCTTTCTTTTTCCTTATCTTTTATCTTTTCGCATTTTAATTTATTTTCTGTCATTCTCTTATATTCCTTTGCTTTTATTTCAACATTGAGGACAATGTTGTGTTTTAAGTGTGGGGGTATTTATTGCAAGAATTTTGGTTTTCTTATTTTAGTTTTCTTTGTTGTTCTCTAAAAAAAAATTGTGTTTGATCTTTTTAACTCCCATTGATTTTTGAGCATATGAGTATTATGTATGAGAATTAATTGAGTTAGATGAAGATATAAATCAAATGAAGGAGTATGTATGCAAATTTTAAGGTTTAATTGGTTTAAGGATTGACTTTGAGAATATGTCATGTTGACTTTATAGTGTTATACCAATGCAAGCTTTTGAGCCTTCAACATTATATTCTCTGAGTGTGCATTCTTTCAATGATATGTATCTCTAGAACTTGCTTCATATCTTATTGAGATTATATTCCATTACAAATATACGTGAAGATGATAAAGGCATTCTTTCAATCACTTGAACCAAAAAAGCCAACCTAAAGCATATTATCTTTAGTGAGCCCCTTTTGAGCTTATTTATCTTTTCTTTGCTTTATCCATGTATAAGCCTTAACTTTATATATGTTTTTCCTTTTCCCCTGGCCAAGGATTAGTAGAGCATATACTTGTAATATTTCATGGAATTATGGTTGGAAATTATGTGAAAACAAAAGAAGAAGTGATGCTTGATGAACAGATGGGCAAAATTACAAAAAAAAAGGACAAAAAAGTTCATTTATGTTCTTAAGATTTTATGTTGAAAAAGCTTGAAATCAAATAAAATTAAGCATTGGTGATTAAAGATGAAAAATCTATGTGCTTTGATGGAATATCTTGTTTGAAATATCAATTTTTTTTAGAATGCTCTAATATCTTTAATTTGAACCTTTTCTTTTACTCTCTTTTACCTCACTTTAACCTTAGCCCCATTAAAACCAGAAAATAAGACCTTTTGATTCATGCACTGTTTGTAATGTTAGTAATGGATATGAGATTGAAAAGCAAGCTTATGGTAGAACATACTCTTTGATTAAATTTGAGAGATTTAAACACATAAACCCTAAACACATGAGTATTGGAGTGTATATCAATGAGAGGACCTATCATTTTGGCATGATATAGATTTCATTTAAATCCCGACGATTGATTGAGTTTTGAAGTTTTCATGTAAATAAATTCATGAACATTTATGTTTTTCTATCTTGTTTTATTATATTCTTATTAATAATGCTTGTACTCTTGGACATTGATGGGAGATTAAGAGATTTATCATAGTTATTTTCAATTTAATTTTATTTATCCTTTCTCGAGGACGAGCAAGAGCTAAGTGTAGGGGTATTTGATGTAACCATATTATTCGATAGTTTCACCCATATTTACCTAATGTTTTGTCTATGTTTTATATGTAAAATGCCTTCATATTCTTTGTTTTATGTTTTGAAGGCACTTTTGGATGAAAAATGCGAAAAGGAGTAAATTGGAGATAATTGGTAAATTTGATGTTCAGTCGATGTTTTGTACAGAGCGTGAGTTCTAGAGATCGAAATGAAGTGATTCTAGTGGCTCTAAAAAGCTAACATCCATACCTTTCTGAAAATGTAATGCAAGAAAAATAAGAAGAGGAAGATCATGGAAATCACATCCTTCAAAGTCAAATCTCGCATTCTGCCACTATTGACCTTTGTCCATTCAAAATTCCATATCTGGCGCTATAGAAGTCCACTTGATGCAAACTAAATTTTTTTGGATTACTGACTCAAAGGCCTAAAAACTCTCCAACTTTCAGCCAAAAAAGATGTCAGATGAGGGAGATATGATTTTTTAAAAATAATAACTGAATTCTGCCAGCAAATAGGTTTCGTGAAGAAATGAGTCCAAATTATGTTTTGAAGCTTCTAAACTGTCATTCAAGTTGTAATTTCAGTAATTTAGCCCCTCTAGTAAATCAATCTAGAAGGTTAAGAAAAGTAGCCACCAACCTCAAACCACCAACCACAAACCAGCTGCAAGTTGGAATGCTGTCATTATCAAAGAAGATGGCTGTCATTGTCAAAGAAAGAAGGCCAACTTGTGAGAGTAAAAGAGGGCTGCTGGAGCAGCATTTACAGCCTCTTAATATTGTCAAAGAAGGAGGCTACAATGGTGGGTTGTTGGTGGTAACTACTAATGTTAAAGTTTGGCAAGTTTGACAGCCACCATTGTTGATAAAGAAGCAAGATGAGTTGTCATTGAAGCCTATATATAGACACCAAGAGAGCCAAGAAAGAAGAAGGGGGAGTGCAGTAGAATCAAAGAAAGGTGACAGCAACCAGAAGTGAAGAAACACAAACTCTCCTCTCTACATACTAGAAATAATGCTTTCTTTTATCTTTAGGAGTAGTTGTTCAATAGATATGTAAGGCTAAGCTCTTTTCTTGGTTGTAAGGATGCAAAAACTTCAGATTTCAAGAACTGTGAGATTTATTCTTCCATTTATTTTTAGTTTGTATTATGAATGAGTATGATTGTTTTCCTATGCATATTTTCTAAGATTGTTGTTGATAATTGTTGGAGCAGACTCTAAGTTATTATTGTGAACAATATATTGCTAAGTTTGGTATCAAAACCGGAGTTAGGGTATATAAACTTGTGAAGCAACTAAGCTTGATAATTGTGGCGGAACTACGTTATTAAACTTAGGGAAAACATTCGATCAAAGCAACACAAGCAGACAACTTGGTTGTTAAGATTAATGAATTTATCTAGATCTTAAGGCTGCCATTAGATTAAATCATTAGTGCGGACACTGTGATTATTTGTTGGTTAGGGCTAGTTATACGGCGGATCCGTTAATTAACCAAAGTTAAGAAAAGATAAAAATTCAGAATATAAACTGGAGTTTCATTTCAAGGATCGGTTCTGATTTCTGTAGGTGGATGTGTGCTTGTAACCAAGGTTTGTTTTCTTGATAAATTTCAGTTTTAATTGATTGTGTTCACTAGTTTAATTTCTTTCATAGTTTAGATTATCACAAATCAAAACCCCCCCAATTGCATAACGTATATCATAAAAATCTGAACTAAATCTTCCTTGTGGGATCGATCCCTTGCTTGCTCTATACTATCTTGTGTGTTTTAAGCTAGGGTAATTAATTTGTGTGACCACGATATCGCAACAGTATGCATGATTATAACTTATATTAACAACAAATCGAGTTTCTTTTATAGTACAAGTGTTGGTTATACCATACAGTTTGTGCTATGAAAGTGTCAAGCATTTGTTGTACCAAGTGTTATACAACATAAATCTAGATTGGTCATTTAACAAACAAAGTATTAAAGAGTGAACAAGATAACAAACACAAAACATGCTAGTATCAAACATTAAGGTCTATGTTGAGTTTACACTATACTTATTCTTACATTATTAGTATAACATTTTCATCTTGATATAATAAACATAATAAAATAGAAAAACATAAATAAATAAGATAAGAACATAAATAAGATAAAAGTTAACTAAGTAAAGGAAAGGAAATGAAAGGCATAAACTTAATATTAATAAAAGCAAAACTTAAGCGATACAAAGAGAGAAAGCAAGAGCATGATCTTATTCTGGAAATCAAGATCCCTAAATGTATGGAAAATGCCTTTTTTTTATAGGCTAACATTGGAAACTATTGATTTGATAACTAATTGATGAGTGGGTAGCCAACTTTTGACTTGGTGAAAATTCTTATCTTCTTGTCTGAACAAAAATTCATTGCTAACATCAGAATTGAAACCAATTATATCATGAAATTTCTAGAAAATTATCTTATCATTCCAGGAAAAAAAATTGAGGTCATTCGGACTTTTAGAACTCGAGATATGGACTGAACACTAAATAGTGTTTGAGTTGTAGGATAGATTCAGACTTTTTCGTTGTTGCTACAATTTAGACTTGAAAATGGTCTTTTTAAAACCAAACCTCCACATGAGAGTTATAGACATATGTCTTGCCTTTCCATCCATATAAAGTAGACTTAAATCTGAGATCCAAAACTTCAGATATAACTCAATTACCTAACAATGTTCTGGTTTGGACTATATCAGCATCTCTTTTTTATGTTTGACCATCTTTTTATCCTTTTAATTTCAGTACTTAAACTCATTAATCAATCCTTTTATTTATATGATAGGCCTGCATTTAAGATGAATATTTACCACAAATTAAAGGTATCTTATATTATTAGATATGTTATTATAAAATATATTTTAGTTAAGGAGTTATTAGATTCTCATCTAACCCTTTAATACTCTAATTTCTCTCTTTTTTGAATGAATTTAACAAGAATTTGAAAGAAGAAATAAAAAAATTCCCCCCTCTCTAGCCTTTCTCTCTCTCTCTTTTTTCAATTACAATGATTGAAATGTGACACAAATAAAGTGTCACCACCAAATTATAAAATTTAAAAATCATAAGCATCAATATATATATATATATATATATATATATATATATATAATTTAACAAATAATGTTACATGAGTCAACAATGTTTTTAGGTACACAGTAGAAACGAATTGTTTTTGTTTTTTGTTTTTTTTTTAATATTAATGTTAATTATCTACATACATAAATAAAAACTAATATATTGGCTAGCACTCAATAATGATTTTTTTAAAATGTTAAAAAAATATTAAAAGTATAGAAAATGTTTTAATTCCATTAAATCTAGCGATTATGTCAGACTCAAGCAACTTGGATCGGTGACCATGTCAGACTCAAGACACTTGAATCTAATAGTCGTGCTAGGCCTAAGCGACTTGGTTCTGACAAAAAAATCTAATTAATTTTTTTTATAAATTATTTCTTAAAAAAACATTCAACATGTCTTTAAAGTATCCGAAATAGAATTTTTAATTAATTTTTTATAATTTTTTTATTTTTTATAAAAAATATTTAAACTATCTTTGAAATATATTAAACAGAAATTCTAATTAATTTTTCTATTTTTTATAAAAAAATATTTAAATTATTCTTGAAGTATCCTAAATAATTTTTTTATAAAAAAATTTAAACTATCCTTTAAATATCCTAAATAAAAATGTTAATTAATGTTTTTTTATAAATTTTTTATTTAAAACATATTTTAAGCTATCATTCAAGTATCCTAAATAATTGTTTTATAAATTGTTTCTATTTTTTATATAAAAAACATATTTAAACTACCCTTGAAATATCTAAATAGAAATGCTACATAAGTTTTCAATAAAGTTTTATTATTTTTTATAAAAAAAATTATATTATCCTTAAAGTATTCTAAATAATTTTTTTAAAAATGCTTTCTATTTTTTATATAAAAATATTTAAACTACATTTAAAATATCCTAAACAGAATTGTCAATTAAATTTTTTATTTTTTATAAAAAAATATTTAAACTATCCTTGAAGTATTCTAAATAATTTTTTTTATAAAAAATTAAATTATCCTTGAAGTATCCTAAACAGAAATCATAATTAATTCTTTTATAAAGTTTTTTTCTAATTTTTTATTAAAAATATTTAAACTATTTTTGAAATATTATAAAATATATATAAAAAATATTTAGAATACTTCAAGGATAGTTTAATTTTTTTATAAAAATATAAAAATAATTATAAAAAAATTAATTAGTATTCCTGTTTAGGTAGTTTAAATTTTTTATATTTAAAAAATGAAAAACATTTATAAAACAAAATTGTTTAGTTAAATTACCCTTGAAGTATCTTAAGCATAAATCCTAATTAATTATTTTAATATTTTTTATAAAAATAAATAAATTATCCTTGAAATGTCCTAAAGAGAAATTCAACTTATTTTTTTTTAAATTTTTTCATAAGTTTTTAGGTCTAATAACATACCCAATAGATGTTGACTGCTAGACCCAAAAGCCCTGGGTCTGGAGGCCATGCTAGACCTAAGAATTTTGAACCTGATAATTTTTTCAGATTCAAGCAACTTGGATTTGACAGTCATGCCAACCAAAGTGCCTAGACCTGCTAAACGGCACACATGGTTGCTAGATTTAAACTGCTTAAATTTGGCAACTCATGCATAACCCAAACAAATAATAAATAAAGATAGGACAATAATATATTTAGTTGCCAAAAAAAAGAGAAAAAAAAAATGCTCAAAAAATCAATCATTGGTGATGATCTAAGTATAATAAATCTACATGCGTTGTCTCGTATAAAAAAAATATTATTATGCATCTAATGATATGAGAGAGGTATATTTTTTACCACTAAAAAGTGTTTCAGATGCTTTCTTTCTTAATGGTGTAGGTGTCATTGACTTATTAAAATATATAAAATACACTCCAACAATTTTTAATTAAAAAATATAAAATATAACATGAAAATACTTAAATATCATCATATATCATATCATTTATACAAAATATTTACATAAAAATACTAAAATATCTTCCAAAGTAAATATTTTTTTTTTGTTTTTTCTGATACTAAAATCATTGTTTGCTTTTACTTTGAAATTGGGAAAACTTGATTGTACTTGTGAAAAAAATTAAAAAAGTATTTATAAAGATAAAGAAATAAAAATAACAGTAAGATGATAATCTATAATAAAGCAATAATTACCTCCGCCATCTAACAGTTGTTATAATAATAATAAAGAAAAGGTACTGAAATGTTGAAAAACAGTTTATTATTAAAGGTACAATGCGACGCAGGAAATCATAGTGGAGCCACCGAACGCAAGGGCAACGTTTAGTGCGAGCCAGGTACTTGCAAGAGATAAGAACCACCTGCATTTTTGCACATTTATCTCTGCCTTTTCCCACTTGTACACTCAGATGCTTTCCTTTTTCTTTTAAAAAACAATTTAATTCCATTTTGATGCCCAGCAACCAGCGAAAGGCGCCTTTCCTCCTCCGTACCATCTGCCGAAAATTACGTGTACCTTTTACGTCATGTTTGGACGTGTGTTATTTATCCACAAAAAAATAATAAATTAATTTTTTTAATATTTGATATCCTAATATAAAAATTAAAAATTTTTATAATATTTTTTAAATAAAAAAATAATTTTTAAAATGCCTTCTACCACCAAAACTTAGTAAAGCCTTTGTTTTTATATTTTTAAAATACTTTATTTTTTATTTTAAATTAATAAATTTATGATATTTTTAGATTATCCGAATGCACTGTGTTAAAAACAATTTTATATAAATAAAATAATAATTATTTATATATATTTTAAAAAAATTATAAAAAATCAAACACCACCTTGCTTTACACGCATTCATCCTCGTCTCCGTCCTTTTAAAATCTTCCCCTCCCCTACGTCCTCTATCCTCTCATAAACATAATGACCATTCATTAACAATCTCTGTAGTGTCTTTCCGTCTATCGTTTGCTTTTTTTCTTCGACGCATGAGAGAAGGAGCTGCTGCATCGCGTTCATTCAGGGACTAGTGTGTGCTCGTATTGTTCTATGACGAGTCAGGATTTCTCTCCTCCCTACGTGGACGCATCTCGTCCGTCCCTCGGATTTCCTCTTGGCGCTGCCTTACTCTTGATAATCATACTCGGCTTGAGTGGTGTTTTTTCTTGCTGCTATCACTGGGATAAACTAAGATCATTCCGCCGGCGCCGGTCTTCCTCTGAACACCCGGATCCAGGGGCCTATATCGAAACATCACCCTCTAAATCTAAGCTATTCCAAATGGTATCCGAATTCTGTCTCTTCCTTACAAATTACCTCAGCTATTGATGATTGTCTCCTCTCGCGTTACTCACTACCCTTTTTAATCTTTCCGTTATTTTTCTTACTGTTAAGGATTCGAAGCGATACCACAACCAAGGGATGCCTGTAGTGATGCCTGGAGACGATGTTCCGAAGTTCATAGCATTACCATGTCCATGTGAGCCCCCACGAGGCTCCGAGAGAGCTGCTATTGAAGTGCAAAAGCCACCCAAGGCGCCGCCGCGGCTACCGCTGCTTGTGTAGTTGTTTGGCATTGAGGCTGTGGCTGAGGTTCACACTCAACCACAGATATTAAATATTAACGTTTGTTTAAGTTAAAAACTGAGTTTTGTTTTGATGGGACCCACTGAAATTGCTGGTGCGACCACAGTTTAACAAAAGTAGAATTTACATGCTTCTGCATCTGTGGATTAGCTGCTCAACTGTTCACGTGGAGGGTTGAGAGGTGGAGAGGGAATTACAACAGAAGAAAAAAAATACACCTGCAGTTATTGTTAGCTTAACTAATGATAAAGGAAATAATTACTAGTAGTATGGCTGTAGTATGAGCCGGAAGCAGCATGAATTAAGGGAAACAAAGCTCGCCTTTGTGTTATTGTACTGGGTTTTTGCTTCAAACGCCAGACTAATAAAGAAAAGCTCTTTCTTAATTGCTGCTCTACTTCTAACTATGAACGATAATTAAGTCGGGGTTTTTGAGAAACAGGGAGGTGCAGACTTCGCAGTACAGGAAAAACTAGAGAGAAAGACCTGCTTCTCTTTTGCTTCCTAAAACAACGTGATACTAGAACAGAGTAAAGCCAAGCTGCAAGAACAGGATAGCAACGAGTCCTGTGGAGGTGCTCAGTTGCAGAGGAGCCACTGTCACAGACTGAATTAATGCCATGAAAGAGTTCACTGGAAAGGTCTAATGGGCAACGAGCAAGGTTGGATTGTTCAGGGAATGTAGGAATTGTTGCTGGTGGTGATGGTTGGGGCAACCCGAAAGTTAAAATATCTAAATTTTTACTTTGGACTGTTCACATGCACTATTTATATAAACAATTTTTAATTGAGGTTTATTCAGAAAATTAAAGTTTAATATTACCCTATATCACTGTATAAATGAAAAAACAATTATGATAATATAGTATTTATATATTTTGATTTGATTTTTAATAATATTTTATTTAATTTTATTATATTTTTAAAAAATTATAAAAATTATAATTCTTGTAGGATAAATTTTTTGTGTTATGAAATTATAGATAATTTAATAGAGTAATAAAAAAATATAATATATTATTTATTTCATAATGTAATAGTAAGAATTAAATTTATAATATTTAAATTAAAAATTATTAATATTTTTTATAATCTTAATTTAAAAAATATTTTTAAATAAATACATAAAATATTTTTTATTTAACCTTAATTTTAACTATGATTTTAATCAAACATGTATAAATATTAATTTAATCTTAATAAAAAAATATTTTTTATTAAATGAATTTTTTTAAATTATAATCGTTATTATAATATTACATATATTCAAGAAATTAACTGTTTTATAAAGGTACATATTAAAAAAAAAAAGGAAAAATAAAATTGAGTTCGAGAGGTTACTCGAGTAGAGATTTTTAATAGAGGTTAATTTGTGCCTCGTGCGGGTGATTTATTGGATATTTTGTATTGTTGTGTTGCCCTGTTTGGTTTTGGGACTCTTACAAGAATAATAATGTTTGATAATTAATTATTGTATTTTTATAAATATTTAAAATAGCTGGATAGTGTTTAATCAATTTTAAAAAAAATTTAAAAAAAATTAACAAATAATATAGCTATCAATATAGCTAGACAACACGACATGTGTCATCTTTTATAAGGATTTTTAATTATATTAAATATTAAATATTAAAATTTAAAAATTAATTTTTTTAAATATCATTGTAATTATTTTATTTAAAAAAAATTATTTTAACATAACATAATAATTAAATAAGAAAGAAAAAAGAAAAAGAAAAGGGCTTGAAAAGGCAGTTGTTTAGAGGGTTAGGCTCGCAGGCGTGACCTTTTAAAATAAAAAGCCTATATGCTCCTGATTTGAGGAGGCTATGCTTGTGCATCTTATCAAAATAAATAAATAAATAAATATAATAAAAAAATCACAATGCACAACACGTCACATACGCTTGGTAGATGCTGTGTCATCTCTTACAAGAATCTTCAGCCATCTCTCATGGATGAAAAATTAATTCTAGATTTCTTGGCCCTATAACTTTTCACCTTAAAATATAAATAAATCATTGGAACCTTCAAAAATTCGTATTAAACCTCAAAACAAACTCTAATTAATTTAAAATTTAAAATCAAATCAAAACAAGTTTTCTAGACTCTATATTATCTTTCTAATAATTTAGAACCCAAAACATTTTTATTGATTCTTCAAAACAAATCTAATGACATTATAATTAATAGTTTTGTGGCTAGAATGACATGAGTAATCTTCAAAACCTATTTTTATTTAATTATTTGATAATAAAAATAATTATTCATGAAAATTATCATGATTTATATCACGATGAAAAAAAATCTCTTTAGTTAAAACTTCATTTTCCTATTTATGTCTATCTTTAATATTTTGCCAAAAAACATGTAGTTCTTATTAACAATATTTTATTTTAAAAAAATTATTTTAATTTAAAAAGCAAGTTTGAATAAAAAAATAAAATCATGTTTTGATAATTTTTATGTGATTGTATACGAAAATAAATCAATAATTAATTTGAGAAACAATTATATAAAATATTTACGGTAAAAAAATAGATATTGTACCCTTATTGAATATTTATTAAAACTATATATATTTTTTAAAACATATTAGGTTTATATATAATTATTTGTAAAGTAATTGTTAATATTATTGTAAAAAATTTAATTCTTATTTGAAAAGTATGGCATGATTAAGTGATTTTTTTAAATGTAATTATTTTATATAAAGAGATTTTTTTAAAAAATACAAAATAATTAAATAAGAAATTAAAAAAAAAACTCAATGGGCCAAGAAAATCAAACTTGGCGTTCTATAGCTTGAAAAGGCAGTATAGGAGCGCCTAGGCTTCAAAGGCCAAGCTCATATTCCTGGTCTTTAAAAATAAAAAAAGCTTAAATGCTCGTGATTTTGGAAAGCTAGGCCGGTGCAACTTGTTAAAATTTTTAATAAGATGATTTAAATATTTTATTTAAAAATTATTTAAATTTCGAATATATTATTTTTATTTTAATTCAACAAATATATGAATGTTTTTATTTTTCTTAAATTAAAATAGCGTGGAGGTACCCAGGTGGGTCCTCTCACACCACTAGAGATTTTGGGTAGGAACCCGTAAAACAAAACTTAGCCCAGGTCCATATTATCATTTAATAACCAGGTCCGAAAGCGTTCGAACAGCTTTTGTCGATGCTTCAGAGTTGAGAAAGATCGGGAGTTATGTTTTTCTAGGTTTCTGTTTCAGTCCCAGTTGAGAGTCCCTGAGAGTTGAGAAAGATATCCTTTTTCAACAGACTAGTTTCTTTAATTCAAGGGCCATGGATGGATGCAGGTAGCTGATATATTATTGGGATTTCACCTCTCCTCTGCTTGCTTACGGCAGTAGAAACCCATGGTAGGTTAGTCTTGACTTTATTTATTATTTATTTGTTGTCAATGTCTGTTCCCATGATCTGGTTTTACATCATTTCTCTAATGTGACCTATAGTGCTAGGGAATTTAGACTAAGTAGGTTCTAAAAAATGGATTGCAATGTGCCACTACTTAGCATCAAGTGGGGAGGTTTGAAACAAGGTAAAGGAATCAGTAGCTATGTTTTTGTTGTATGAACTAGTTTTATGCTTGGCATTTTTTTTCTCTCGTATGATCTTTTCTTTTTGCGGGCACACAGCTAAAAATGTTTGAAGATATGGGTTTGTTCTGAAACTCTTCCATCCATTTTTACATGAATGTTTTCGAACAAAACAAGTATTTTCCATAATTGCCAAAATTGAATTCGACTATCTTTTTTTAATGTCCAAGACAATTTAGGGACGTGAATATTCAGCTCCAATTCCCATCCCTTTCTCTGCAAATTTTCTTTTGTTCCTTGCAAGAAAACCATTATTCTTTGAGACTAATCAAAGTATGCCAAAAACAATTTCCTGTACCCACTTTTATCACATGGGAGTATTACTGTTGCAATTTGCTTATTATTGGTGGAATGTGCTGGTGAAATTGGTTGACTGTGTTACTAATTTAAGCTCCTTTGAGCAAAGTTTATTTGAATCTGACACGCAAACTTGGGAGAAAATTGAAAAACAGAGAATGGATAAAGAAATTGAACATTTCTGGAGTTTCATCTCCATCATTAGATTTTTGGCCTTTAATGCTGACAATGTTCTCTTTAGTGATACCAATTCCACGGGCCAAGTGTCTGCTTGAGAATGTTTTACTTTTAACTCACTGGCATGACATGATGATTGTAAGTGATTTTTTTTTCTCTACAGAAAATAAGTTATTCTCATTGAAATTTGGCATTGGTTCTCCAAAGAAAAGAACCCTTTTTTTTAGCCTGATGGAATTAAGATGCTTGTGTACTCATTTATGGTTCAAAATTCTTGTTCAGTTTCATTTTCTCTCATTTATTTGTTACTCTAGATATTATTTACATTTGTATGCACATGCGCACACACTCACATATATGTATCCATTGATGCCGAGCAAATCAACCACCCCATATGTAGCACAATGAATGAATTGACTTCCCCTTATTTCAAATAAACACGGGGAAAAAATTGTAATTGACTCCTGATGTTCTATTGTATTAACCTGTTCCTTTCCATTCAATTTTTATTAAATTCCTGATATAGTTATTTGTTTGGAAGTTAGTTATTCCTTTACTGCTTTCATCTGTTTTAATTTCATGAGTTACCTTCTGTTTTATTTCCTTATTCTTGTCTTTCTATTGTCGAATCCATATTTGGTTGGAGGTTTTATGTGCTAGCTGCATTTGAAGAATACAAGTTTGAAACTGGTTATTTTGCGTGTCAGCACGAGGGGAAGCCTATCAAGCAACTAAAGTTGTTTCTCCACATTTTGGTGGATTCATGGCAGACCTTGCTTTAACTGTGCCTGATGCTCCTCTTGCATTGTCAGAACAACCTTTGGTCATTGGACAAGAGTTTCCTAATGTTGAAACTTGCAGAAGAACATTGAAAGATATTGCTATAGCGCTGCATTTTGATCTTCGGATAGTGAAATCAGATCGAAGCCGGTTTATAGCCAAGTGCTCTAAAGAAGGCTGCCCATGGCGTGTCCATGTTGCAAAATGTCCTGGAGTTCCAACCTTTTCAATTAGAACCTTACATGGAGAGCATACTTGTGAAGGAGTTCAAAACCTTCACCATCAGCAAGCTTCAGTAGGTTGGGTCGCTAGGTCTGTAGAAGCACGCATTCGAGACAATCCACAATACAAACCAAAGGAAATACTGGAAGATATCCGTGACCAGCATGGGGTTGCTGTTTCTTATATGCAAGCCTGGCGTGGGAAGGAGCGCAGCATGGCTGCACTTCATGGAACTTTTGAAGAAGGGTTTCGCCTTCTTCCTGCATATTGTGAGCAGATAAGAAAAACCAACCCAGGAAGCATTGCATCTGTTTTTGCTACTGGACAAGAAAATTGTTTTCAACGACTTTTTATCTCCTACCGGGCATCTATTTATGGCTTTGTAAATGCTTGTAGGCCACTTCTGGAACTTGACAGAGCACATCTTAAAGGAAAATACTTGGGTACAATACTTTGTGCTGCAGCTGTTGATGCTGATGATGCATTATTTCCTTTGGCCATTGCTACTGTTGATGTGGAAACTGATGAAAATTGGATGTGGTTTATGTCAGAGTTGCGGAAGCTTCTTGGAGTAAATACTGACAACATGCCTAGACTTACCATACTGTCTGAAAGGCATAAGGGCATTGTAGAGGCAGTTGAAACACACTTTCCCAGTGCATTCCATGGATTTTGTCTGCGTTATGTTAGTGAAAACTTCCGTGACACATTTAAGAACACAAAGCTAGTGAATATTTTCTGGAATGCAGTTTATGCCCTCACAGCAGTTGAATTTGAAAGCAAGATCGCTGAGATGGTGGAGATTTCACAAGATGTTATACCTTGGTTTCAACACTTCTCTCCCCAGCTTTGGGCTGTTGCATATTTTGAAGGTACGCGATATGGTCATTTTATGCTGGGGGTTACAGAATTATTGTATAATTGGGCTCTTGAATGCCATGAGCTCCCAATTGTTCAAATGATGGAGCATATTCGGCATCAGTTGACATCTTGGTTTAGCAATCGTCGTGACATTGGCATGAGCTGGACCTCAATTCTTGTCCCATCTGCTGAGAAACGGATTTCAGAGGCTATTGCAGATGCACATTGCTATCAAGTGCTTCGTGCAAATGAGGTTGAGTTTGAGATTGTGTCGACTGAGCGAACAAATATTGTGGATATTAGGAGTCGTGTCTGCTCATGTCATCGTTGGCAGCTCTATGGTTTACCTTGTGCACATGCTGCTGCAGCACTTATTTCCTGTGGGCAAAATGCTCATTTATTTGCTGAACGTTGCTTCACTGTTGCAAGTTACCGGGAGACATACTCAGAGATGATCAACCCTATTCCTGATAAGAGCCTGTGGAGGGAACTGGGTGAGGGAACAGAAGGTGGAGGTGCCAAGGTTGACATTACAATACGCCCACCCAAAACTCGCCGACCACCTGGCAGGCCAAAAAAGAAGGTTCTTCGTGTAGAAAACTTTAAACGCCCAAAGAGGGTGGTTCAATGTGGTCGCTGTCATTTGTTAGGACATTCTCAAAAGAAATGCACAAAGCCAATTTAACTAGGATGTAGCTTCTTACTGTACCTTTCAGTTAATCTGAAAATTGCAACTTAACTAGGTTTGTAAACATGATGTATGTTTTCATTTAATAGCACAATGGCCTAATCCTTTTTGTAATTCACCTTTGTCTTGTGAATATGGAGTTACCATTTTGTCATATTCAAGCTTTGTTGCTGAGACAAATTTAGTAATAACAAGCACTTGATCGATTCTGAATGTCCTGCGTCTTATCATTCGAAACGCTACAGCAAAATTTCTGAGCATTACGTCTTGTGTGAAGTGTAAACAACAGGTTTGTAGCAAACTGCAATTCATTCCTTTGATGATATATTTTGTTGCTCATGTTTATTGTTTTTCTTACGACAACATGGATGCAACAAGCACATGGAATATCATAGGATAGATAACAACAATTGCTATCAAAGATGTCCCGAATAGGAACTGATATCAACATGAATTTAGGAATGTAGTCAGTGCCTCGGATTTTAACCAAGATTTGTTACTAGAAAGAATAAAACTTTTTTATAATCAAATTTTCAAATTCAACCAAAATCCAGTTCATTTGTAATGATGATGAATCTTGAATATTGTTGTCGATGCAGCAAATATCACATGAAAGAATGCCATCAAACCAAACACAAATTATTTAATTGGATGTGAATTTTTATATGAAAGAACATGAAGTTTTTCTAAAGACTATTAAATGTAAATAATATCTATTCACTTTCAAATTAAAAAAATACAGCTAAAATTGATCAACCAATAAACTAGAAGTCTTAATCGACTAAAAGAGTTAAAAGTTATGAGTTTTATTCTAAATAGAAGTTTATAGTAAATTATGCTAGCAAGTATAACAAATTAGTTAAAAAAATATGTATAACAAATTAGTTAAAAAAATATGTTATTTCTAGAAAGAAGATGTGTTGATAGAAATACAGATTGTATTAAGATTCAAGCTCTTAATTTGTCATAAATAATTTGTATATAGGTAGGAGTTATTATTCATGTAGGATTATAGAAAAAGACCATCCAGTTACTCAAACCAATAGTCAACCTTATATACACAATTTATTTACTTATTTCCATGTAATTGGTCCATTATTTATCTTTTATCACAATTTATTACTTTTGTTTTCTTTGATTTTGCTTACAGATTTTGCTTTATTTTTTTCTTGCTTTTTTATTCTTTTATCTAGATTAGTTTTCTTACATTACTCTTCTTCTTAACTTGTTAAAATTAAATTTAAAATTCCACACTTTATTTGATTTGTGAGGCTTCAATAAGTTTCTAATTATATATTCTCCTTATTGAAAAGAAAAAATCAAGAATTCAACAATTAATCAATAAATTAATACATGATCAATAATTAGGTTATCAATCAATTCAATAAATTGACACTTAAAATGGGATAAACTTATTATTTTAACACATAATAATCATGAAAAAAAATTATGGTAAAAACATCATCATTATGACCAAAGAAAAATCAATAAATGTAAACTACAAATATCAATCTCATGGTCATGAATAATTTGATTGCCTAACTAACTAGAAAGCCTTAACTGAGTTTGTAGACCTTGAATTTAGATGTTATTTAAGTTGATCAAATACTATCTAAAACACCAATGAAAAGTCCAAAATTCAATACTATTGTTTGGAAGTTTAAATTTTAGCAAAAAAAAAAAAAAAAATTAAAACTAGCATGTATCTTAAATATCGTTCTATATTCAACCTATATCTTGAATTCTACAAGTCCAAATGAATCATTTTTTTTTAAAAAAAATATAAGACAAATACCCACAACTTGTATGAATACCATCTGTTTAAAATCTAATATATCAATGATGTTTTGTCCAACACGAAATGAATAGCTAGTCATCACATCAATAGTTAACCATCAAATCAATAGTCTTAAATTTTAGTTTATAAAAGAAGGTATTTTTATATATTTAGGCATCTTGATTCTCAAATAAAAAATATTTCTTTGTATTTTTATAATGTTCAAGTTTTATTTGATATTATATTCTTATTAATATCTTGTTTATACTTATCATTTTCTTTACTATATTTAGTTAATTTATATCATAACTTTGTTTTTATCTTATTTATTTATTTATATTTTTTTCTTCTTATGCTGAGTTAAGTTTATTTTTATCAAGGTGAAAAGGTTACACTAATATTATAAAAATAAATATATCACAAACTCAAACTCAACATAAATTTTAATATTTATATTCAAGAAAGTTACTATTAATATGTTTTATAATTGTTATTCTACTCATTCTCGATAAGCTTTTTGTTAACTGATTAGTATAGATTCATACTATACAATCTTTGACACAATAAACACTTAATTTTTTCATAGCCGACTTTATGGATAATCAACAACTATGTTGTGAAAAAAACTCAATTTGTTGTTGACATAAATTAGTATCATGAATACTTAACAATATTTATAAATGTTGACATTACTCAAATATAATAATGTTAGCAACTTAAAATGAGTTATCAATGATAGATCATCTATTTGGAATCTCATTTATGTATGATTTTCAATTGAATAATAAAAAGAGTTTGAAGTATATTTATTTTAAATACCATTAATGAATCCTCTAAACTTAATAATTATTTTATCTATGTTTAATTTTTACATTAATATCACTTCTCAAGGTTCTCTCAACTTTGTTTCTTTTATTATTCATGGTTTTATGTAATTAACCTTTATATGGATCGATCCTAGTTTTGCTAGATTATTTATTACTTTGATAAACTTATACTTGAAAAAAAACATCAATCATTTGATCGTATAACTTGTCCAGGCTTTTGGGTTGTTGGCTTTTTTTTTGTGTTTTTTCTTCTAAATTTACTGAATACCCTTCCTTTTTTATTTGTTTTTCCTTTACATTAGATTTATTTTTTATTTAAATTTTAAGTAATATCACCTCTTTTATTTATAAAAAAATTGTTTAGTTCATCTTTTTTATTTTTATTTTATAATATTTCTAATAGACTATTGATATTTATCTTTTATTTTTTTTATATAAATAAATTGTATTGGAATGATGTATTTACAAAAATAAATTTTATTTATTCATGGAAAAATAACAATTCTGAAGATAAAATAAATAAAACATCAAAATTAAAAAGAAAAATTGGGGTTAAATGTTTTTATATGTATCCTTCTTTAACTTTTAGTAGAGAAATTAGCCTTTTATTTTAGTGTTTAATTAGAATTAAAAACTCTTTTATTTTTTTAATTTATTTTGTTAAGCATAAACAACACACTTATATATTTTAATTTAAAATATATTTAAAAATACATTCATAATATTAATATATTCTTTTATTACGTTAGAAATGAACTCAACTAAGTTGCTTACGAGCCATCAAAACCAAGAGTGTGACTAAGAAAGCCACCTTAATGGAAGACTTCTTGTAACTTATGGCATGGTTAATTACTGAGAAATATGTATGGTATATACTAGTTATTAACCCTCGAGATGTCGTGGAGTAATTTTCGAAATCAACTTTTAGTTAGTTCTTTTACAATTAAAATAGATGTTTGTACGAAATACTATGATTTATTTATTTTTAAAATTATTTTATTAAATTACTTATTATTTTTGTATTCATGTACTTTTATTAGTAGTATGTTTTTTGAATTAAAAGTGAAGAAATTAAATCACTTAAAAAAAACTAATAATTTTAAATAAGTAGTAAAATTTTTTTACTCTTTAATCTACATTATATTTTCTTATTAATGCATTTTGTTTTATTAAAAATATTTTTTTATCAGAAGCTTTGTTTTTTCTATAAAAAAACTTATTATCATCTAAAAAAAGTATTAATTAAAAAATTAAAAATAATATCTTATTTTTTACATAAAATTACAGGGAAACAATTAATCTAAGGAAAAAATAAATAAAATAAATAAAATAAATAAAATTTCTTATTAAATATTTCTAATCACTTTTTTTTTTAATTTGCATCTTAAGTTCATATTAGTAATTAACAAAATGGTAGATAACATTAAAAAAAATGCTATAATCTTAGCAAAATAAAATAGTATTTAATGAAATAATATTTTCAATATAACCTTAATTATTTTATTTAAAATGAATTTTAATTAAAATTCAAGAAAAATATAAAAGCTCAAACACATATTAGGCCTGCAAAGCGATACTCACACACTAATTTTTTTTTTTAATAGGAAAGATAAAGAATTAATTGATCTATTTTTTATTTAAAAATTAAACAAATAATATAATGTGATGACATGTAACTTATTGTGGTAAATAATATATAATCTACTAGTAAAGATTCTAGTTATTAATTGTGATCAGAAAATTAGGATCCAATTTTTTTAATTTAAAAATTTATTTTCAATTATTTTTAAACAAAAAAACACTCAATGCAATTCAATAATTTTATTTTTAATCTTAAAAAACTCTTAAATAAAATAGAAATAGATAATCCCTGAAAAAACAATTATCTTCTGAGATACACGACACCGTAAGAAGGCAGCCGATTGAGATATTTGCTTATTTGATTGGAGAGGCGAGAGCGTGTGTGTGAGAGAACTGAAGAAGAAATTTGTAGTGGTGAATAGAATAGTAAAGGAGTAAAATGGCGGCGAGAGGAGCTTTGCTTAAGTACCTAAGAGTGAAGGTACAGGCCATGCCAACCACACGAAACCCTAACAACAACAGCCTCGTCGGTCTCTCCTTCAATTCCATATGCCGCCGTTTCTCCGAGGAAGTTAGAGGCACCTTCCTTGACAAGTCTGAGGTCACCGATCGAGTCGTCAATGTTGTCAAGAACTTCCAGAAAGTCGATCCTTCCAAGGTAAATAATGTTATTAAATATTTATCAGATTTAATACCAGCTACTTTTTTTTAAAATAATAGATTAGATGTGTTGATGCTTCATTTTTTTTATTCTTTTGGGTTTAGGGCTATGATTGGAAGGTGAAAGTGAAATGGGTACTAATATGCTTTCAATTGCAATAGAAATGAACAAGTGTAAACTAAATGGGTTTAGGGTTATGATTTTCAGACCGTTCAAGTCCTTAATCCAATATTTTTCAGAAGCCAAACAAAAGGGCAGTTTGATTTATTTGTGTTGTGACTTGTAAGACTCGCTGTTGTGCTGTCTTGATTTTATGGTTCATTGCAAAGTCGACAATCTGATGCGAATATGCCGTAGAGCTCTGTGGTCTGTATTTGCTACGGAAGAGCAAAAGCTTCATGGAGAAACTATAAGCTTCATTAAAATGGTGTTGGAAGATTAGTACATCTTGATTGTCCAAGACAGATATAGTGCTTTTATTCTTATGTGAATGTTTATTTTATTACTCGTTTAATCCTTGAGTTAATCAAGGCAATCAATGCTGACTTGAGCTGAATTTTGGCACTCTATATTAAATGCATGTTTAGGTTTGACCTACTTTTCTGCATTGAGGTAGTAGGGTCTTCTGATCTTTAATCTTCAAAATTATGTGATAATAAGTTTTTTTCAACCAGTCTGTTGTCAAGAAGAAAATTGATCTGCAAATATCACATAAAGAATATTAGCCCAAAACGAAGGAGTACAATGTTGAATCACTACTTGCCACTGGTCCTCACCTTTAAGTTTTTTTTTTTTTTGCACAATGATGTGGGTCTGTCCTTGCTATCTTTGCCACTTTTTTTATTATCAAAATCGCTAGTAGTAGTCTGCTACATGAATGGTGGTGCAGGTGGTCATAATCACTCAGTCTCAGCCATAATGATGTTCTTAGAATCAAAGTGTTGATACCTTGAAAATTCCTGATTTATCAATGGGTTCCAGCTTATAGATTGGGTTCTTGCACCAAATGATCTCTGGTCTGAGATTTAGATTGCATTATTTTCTACATCATCATTGTCAGCGATGATGTTGCTATGTTAAAAGTTTTGATGGCATAGCAATTTCTCATGTTAATTCATTACATCTAGAACTTTGTTTTTTGAATGATGTGGTGAATCTTTATAGAATGTTTGATGCCCTAGAATTTGCTAAGTTAGTTTGTAGTAATGCATGAAGGTTGCATGTCTAATTTAGGAATTTAAGTTATGTTGGAGACTCTATCCAGATATTTTTCTGCACAAACATGGGCTCACTGTTTTGATTTCCTATCCTTAGCTATTTCACCCCATTTCCACTGGGGTGTTAGGTTGGTGAATTTTGTTGCCAGGATAAATGAGTTTTTGGCATGGTTTTTTTTATTGCTTTGTTGTAGAGGCGTCATTCATATTCGTAATTATTTGACCCCCCTTTCCTTATGGTGGAATACGGCACTGAGATTTGAATAAGAAATGTAAGGGCTATTCTGAGCACATAGTATTTTCCCACATTTCTTCCTAAAGAATCTCACTTGTAATTTCTCATTGGATACGTGCTTTCATTGCCACAAAGGGAGGGGGGCTAAAGAACTTGTAGATTCATAACACCATCTTCTATGTGGATCTGATTTTGGTTGTTATTTATTTTTAACTTTTGTAGGTTACACCAAATGCCCATTTCCAGAATGATCTTGGGTTAGATAGTCTAGACAGTGTGGAGATTGTGATGGCCCTTGAAGAAGAGTTTCAGTTTGAGATCCCAGATAATGAAGCAGACAAGATCAATTCCATCAGTCTTGCCATTGACTTCATATCTTCACACCCTCAAGCGAAGTAGGGTACAATGTGAGCCCTATCGTCTTTATTTTTTTTTCATTTTGCTACAGTGATTAGCTGCTGGATTAAACATCATATTTTGGTACCTACTTTTCCTTGTTCGAGTTGGTTTATCTTTCCTCAATTCTGGTTGAAGAGGATTGTTTCAGAATGTGACTGGCATGCTTCCTCTTCTAGTGGAAGGGACTTGTAGTTGTACGATCCAGCGAACCAAACTAATGGTTGACACTAGTTGTTCATGTCTATCTGATATCTTGAATAAAAATTTCTGGAGGTCATTACCCATCTAGGTGCTTGGACATTCCTGATTAAATGCCCCCTACGATGGAGAAAATGTGTATCTCGGTATTTCGGGGCAACTAAATGTTCAATTCTTATTTTTCTTATTTTTCAAGGTTTAGGTTTCAGGTTTTGCCCATCAAGGATACCTGCGAACTAGACCAATATAGAAAGAAGTGAAGTGGATCTGGACCATTATGAAAAGAAGTAAAGTTACACTGGAAAATGTAAACCAAAATAATTCAAAAAAACAGTAATGTAATGATTCATTGGGTTCCTTATTCATCTGGAATGATCTCTTCTACTTGGAGAAGAGAGTTTTTTGAACTTCAATTACCTTAAAAGAAATTAGGCTGTCGGTTTTTGTGAGGCTCGAGAAGGAACTATTTTTTTTTTTTTTTTGAAAGAGGGAGCTAGCTTCTTAGAGTATCTCACCAGGAAGCTAAAAGAATAGGTAAAAGGAAAATGTTATACTTTTAGTTTTTTTGTATGTTTCTGTCCACTTCAACTGGTTAGCTAAATTGATAGCTAAAATAGCTATTGAATACAGTAAATATTATTTTTATATTTCTCTATAATAAAAGGTAAATGTAAATAACAATATTGGCTATTGTTTTTTTTTTTTGTTGATTTATATTCCTTTGTCAATATTTTTATTTTATATCTGTTGGCTAATATTAATTTTTTTCATTTCAGAATGAATAGAATGAAAAAAATAACATTTAAACAAAACAGAAAGAAAATAACCTACTTGCAAATTTCACTCTTTTCTCTAATTAAAAAAAAATTAATTATTTTCCAGTTAATTAATAACATTAATTGTATTAATTAGCTAAAATTAAAAGATATGTTTGTTTAAAATATTTTTATTTTGCATTTCTTGATTTTTATTTCTCTATGATTTTATGTTTTTTTTATATGGGTTAAGGAAAATAATTTTTATTTATATTGTTATCTTTGACAAAATTAAAAGGAAGTAATGATGATAGTTGATATTAATAAAGACATGGAGTGATATATTTTAAATTTATTTTTGATTGTTTATTTGAATTTGAGGTCAATTATATTTTGTCTTGTTAAAAAATATAACTAAACTAAGTGATTAGATTAATGTTAAAACTATTAGAAGGCAATTCTTATTATTAATTCAGGAAATTATAAAATTACTAGACATTGAATTTGATCTTTCTTTACCTCTTTTTATAAGATTTTAACTTGAGGTGTTTTTTTTTTAATATAGATGGATTCAAATTTTCCAAGTTTTTTTACCAACTTTTTTATAAGCGAGTCAGAAGATATTCTTTCTCAACCAAGTGATTCTAATCAATTAATTAATGACTTAACATACTCGAATTGAAAAATAGTATTCTTTATCAATATGACCCGGACTGGTTCGGTTCGGTTTTAACTTAAAAAATCAACCGAATCGAAAAATAGTATTCTTTATCAATATGACCCGGATTGAGTCGAGAACCGGTTCAGATCGAATTAATTTTGAGCGGTTTGGGTCGGTTTTTTAGTATTAAAAACCAAAAAAATCTAAAACCAATTAAATAGGCTTTTTTTTTTACTACTGTCGCGAAACCCTTTAATTTCTTTATTTCACAATGAACCAAAGATCAAAGAGATGTTTAGATCTACAAATGCATGTGGAGCCATTATAACCACCAAAAAAGGTGCAATCCCTACTCTTCCATCACTAATAAAGTCCACAAACACAAATTTCTATTACTTTCCACTCAATAGAAAAGGACTCCATTCAGATGAAAGGATCTAGATCGAGCTTGAAAAACTAAAATCGGTTCTTGATGTGTGGGTTGTTGTCAGTGGTTGTTGATAGGATTAAAGTGAAAGTTGTGGATGACACTATTATATGAAAGACGATCTAGATCGGGCCTGAAAAACTGAAACTGGTTCTTGATGTGTGGGTTGTTGTCTGTGGTTGATGATAGGAGTAAAGTGAAGGTTGTGGATGGCGCTACCATATAGAAGACTAGAGAGTGATGGTAGGAGGAGGTGGAAAGCTCTGGCGTAAAAATTCAAAAAGAGAATTTAATGTTAGGTTAATAGGAGAGAAAATGAGGGAGGGAGAAGAAGAGAGGAGAGGGAGGCGGCTGGAAAGTAATGAAATGAATTAGGGTTAGGGATGTTTTCTTTTATACCTTGTTTTTTAAGTCTTTCATATTCAATTGAACCGGTTCGGTTTAATCAGCTTAAGCTTTTTAAAACCAAAATTGAACCGGACCGAGTGATTTTTTTTTTATTTTTCAATCTGTTTATTCGGTTTTTTCTATCAGTTCGGTATTTTCGATTAATTTTTTCTCGGTTTTTTTGGTTTAATCTGTTGGTCGGTTTTTTTAAACACCCTTATCTCTAGATGGTTAAATACAAGTAAGGATCCAATTACAGAAGTTGAACAACAAACAAAACAATTCTAGGACTGCGTACATGCTTACTTTGTAGACAATGAAGGAAACTTGAATAGTCATTCTCAAATAAGCATCTTAAGTAGATGACAATAAATAAATAAAAAAATCAGTAAATTTGTTAGATTTGTTACTCAAATTAAAAATCATCAACATAGTGGAATGAATGAAGAATTAAGGGTAATTTTAATATTCATTTTTATGTTAAATTATTTAACATATATTTTAACATTATTGAATTTTTTTAATTTTTTACCAAATTAATGATGCTCGGTAAATGTATGCCTTTTATGTTGGCAAAAGATTTCAACTAGAACATTGTTGGGTTATCTTAAGAAAAAAACCGAAATGATAATTTGAGCGTGAAAGTCAATATCAAAGGTCAAACAAGAAAAAAAAGGTCATGTCAATTCAGGTCTGGCTTCATCAACTCCATCTAGCCCTGATTTTGTTAGTTTAGGAGAAGATAGTGAACCATTAATTTATCAAAATAGAGAAGGCTGCAAATGAATGAATTAAATATAGATAAGGGAAATATAAAGTTAGGGAAGTAACTATAACAAATTTTTTACAACAATTTAGGGATATTCTAGTTGAAATTAAGGATCAAAAGAAATAAGATAAAAAAATTATGTGAGAGAAACAAGCCATGATGAATCAACAAAGTCAAGAGAAACAAGAATTGAATAGGATTGAGAAAGAAGAACAATAATAAGTAGGATTAATAAGTAGGATTAATTAACTTAAAAGATAACAACCATAATGAAAAAAAAACTTGAAAATTATGATAAAATAAGAAGTTCAAATCTAAAGATTCTACTCGGTATTATATTGTTCCTATAAATGTTCAATCAAATCTTCTTATAGTTGAGAGCTGGTCACTCTATCCCTAATTCGATTATGAATTTGAAGAAAATTATTTAGTTCTGGTATTTCATCATGTGACACTGATACAAAGGAATTGACTTTATATTCATGGTCAAATCCAAGATTCATTGCTCCTTCATTTTCAATAATCATATTATGCATTATTATGCAAGCTTTCATAATATTTGCAAGTGTTTCTTTATCCCAGTATCGAACAGGTCCATGTACAATTGCAAAACGAGATTGGAACACTCTAAATGCCCGCTCCATATCCTTTCTTACAAACTCTTACTTGCTTGCAAAATATTTTCTCTTTACTTCTAATGGTCTTGTGATTTTTTTAATAAAGGTTGACCAATTAGGATAAATCTTATCTGCTAAATAGTATTCTATTGTATATTCATGCTCATTAATTGTATAATTAATAGGAACAGTACAAGCTTCAGCAAGTGCAGCGAAGATAAGTGACCGATTAAGAACATTAATATCATTTAATGATCCAGGCATTCCAAAAAACATGTTATATTCAAAGATCTTGTGAAGCCACCATTTCTAGAATTATAGTAGGTTCACGACAATGACCAATATACATCTCATGCCATACAATTGGGTATTTCTCTCATTTCTAATACATACAGTTAATGTTCCCTAACATCCCTGGAAATCCACGCTGCTCTTCAATTGATAATAATCGACAAACATCGGTCTCATTTGATGCCCTTAGATACTAATCACTAAAAACTTCTATGATTGTTTTGATGAAAGCTCTAAGACTTTCTATCATAGTGGTTTCTTTAATTCGAAGATATTCATGAGTAAGATCTGCAAGAATACTATATGCAAGTATTCTATGAGATGCAGTTACCTTTTGAAGGTAAGATAAACCAAGAACACTAAAAGCATCTGTCCTTTATTTGAAATATGAATTATGAGCTTCTATTGCATTTGTGATCCAAAGAAAAAAAATAACGACTCATCCTAAATCTTCTTCGAAATTGAATTTCTCTGAATTTAGAATTTTCAACAAAATAATCATTATATAACCTTAACTCACCTTTATTTTTATTACGGTTGACAATATTGTGACTAAGAATCGAGTCGCGATATCCTATTCTCCGCCCTTGATTATTCGAGTCTTGTTCAGCAATAACATCAGTAACAACTTAAAAAGTGAACACAGGTGTGTCATTATAAAAATTAAAATTAAAATGATTCATGATGAATTTTAATGAAATATAACAAGGATTGGAGAGAACAAAATGACGAGAAAACATTTTAAGGTATATGAGAATATTTATAGATGAATTATTTTTTTAAAATTTTAGAAATTTAGAATGCTGATAGTAATTTTTTCAAAATTTTAAATTTTAAAATTTAAAATGTTGGTGGTTATTTTTTAAAAATTTAAAAATTTAAAATTTAAAATTTTGGCGGTCATTCTTTCAAAGTTTGATTTAAAAAAAAAAAAAGTTTGAAAATTAAAATTTAAAATGTTGGTGGTTTTTTTCAAAGTTTGAATTTGAATTTACTTTTAAAAAATTAAAATTTTAATTATAACATATAAAACTAAAAATTAAAAATATTTATATAAATAAATTTTAAATTATATCTTTTAACTTTTCATATTCCTTCATTAATTTTATAGTACTTTTATAAATTACTCATATTAATTATATAATTAATAACATATAATTATATTATATATAAAATATCTAAATTAATTATATAATTATATTAAAATTAATTTAATATAAAATATATTAAAATATAATTGGCTTTTCTAAATAGCTTTTTACATTGGAATGCACACAATAAAAAAAATTATATTTACACTATCTAAAAAGCTATTTTATCAATTTGGCTTTTTAATATAACATTTTCTATTGAAGTATTATTTTGAAAAATATTTTAATGAGTTTGGACAGTTGATTTTATATCTCCAAGATTTTAATCTCATACCAAAATAATTAATATAATATGTTAAGTCATTTGTTGGTAGACAAATTATTTACTTGTTATAATTAATATAATTATATAATAGTAATATAATGAATTTGAACAATAATTATATTTCAAGTTTCTCATTGATTAACATTAAGTACCAAAACAAACAAATTAATGATAAATTATTGAGAATTTTTATGGGTGGTGCTATTTTCACTCCAAAATCTAAAGCAAGATTAATGAGTATTAAATTGATGAACACAATGAGTATTATATTGATGAAAACTAAGCGGTATAAAAAACTAAAATAAAGAAGGAAAGGTTTAACTTTTCAATTACATATTGAAAATGTTAGAGACTTCTCAAAGATATTTTTTTTTTATTATACGAGATGAAAGAACTTTTTAATTTTTTGATGTCCATTACAAACCAAAGAGGTGTTTATTTAGGCCTTAAAATACAACATTAAAACTACTAACTAAAAGATAAGGTCTAAATAATTAGCTAAAGAACTTAAATAAAAAAGATAAAACCGCTAACAACCTTATAGCAAAGCAAAAGATTATGTTTAAAAGGATCAATTATGCCTGAGGTGGGTGCTAAGCTTATTCATAACATCATTATTATCTTTAAAAAGATCTTTAATAGTCTTGGTACAAATTATGCTCATTAATCTCTTTAAAGGCTTTAAACAAAAATCCATTAAGCTCTTGCTTCGAAGATGAGGAGAGAAGGTCTTTACAAAGTTCTTTTAAGTTTAGGGATCTTAAGCTTTGTGGAGAGAATTGATTTCTCTTTGAAAAATGCCTAGATCATTTAAGAAATTGAATTTATCCCACAATTTAATAAGTATTCTCCTAATAAGGATTAAGGTAGTGTGAGTAAAGACAAATTACACTTCACCTTTCACCTTGAAATGAAACTTGATAATTCTATTTAAATATTCAGAGGACCTGAAAGTGACTTATAAAACTAATCAGTTTTAAAATAGATTTATTAGCCTTAAGATATTTCTCTAAATAAAGTTTCATAGAAATTGACATTTAGATTAGGAAGATTCCCCATTTACAGTTTTAGCTTTGAAAACATTATGAAAAAATTTGAGATTTCTAAGATAGCTAAAACTAGATGGACCAACTATGCTTACCTACTTTGTTATCATATGTCAAGGCTCCTTTTTAGACATTGAAATAGTCATAGTAACTATAACTTTTGGGTAAAAACTAATAGTTAGTAAGAAATTTGAAGATATGAGAATCAAAGCCCTATGTAAATAATAATTCCTTTAATTAGGTGTTTAAAATAAGCCCAATCTTTTTTACTTTTAAGAATCTAGTGGAAAAAAAATTGATCGTGTCTTTAATAAGAGCTATTGGGAATAGACAATCCATTTCTAATCATATAATGGTAGAAAGTGCTTTAATTAGTGCAATATCGCCACTTTTTGTGAGGTTGAAGAAGAAATCAAAGATCTTTCAATTTTAAAATGCTAGAAACATTTTATTGAATGAAACAGATATAAATTTTCTTTATCGTTGATAGGAGGAAGAGCTAGCTGACACGACAAAAATGTTGATGTCTTCTCCCAAGTGCAGGAGTGTCGAAGTAATAAATAACCCGGCAAGACCGGGGTCGAACCACAGGGAGGTTAATTGTACAAATTATAATAACAATAATACAACAACAATAACAATAACAATAACAACAATAGTAATAATAATAATAATATTATTAATAGTAGTAGTAGTAGTAATAATAATAATAATAAAGAAAGAGAAGAAGAAGAAGAAGATGATGATGATGAGAACTTAGAGATGAAATATTAATGTAAGGATTAAACAATAATAATAACAAATGTCAAGGTTAGAGGTTCCACTAATGGTATATCAAACAAGTACAGTATAAACTCTTATTATTGAATTGAAAACCACACACAAAGGAGGTTCCAATCAGATTATATATTGTTAACATGATTACATTAGTCATCTTATTCAATTAATGCTAATACTTGTAAATCTCGTCAAGCATTCATGATTATAACTTATGTTAACAACAAATCAAGTTCCTTTCATAGCTCAGGTGTCGGTTATACCATACATTATGGGCTATGAAAGTGCCAAGCATTTGTTGTACCAAGTGTTATACAACATAAATCAAGATTAGTCATTTAACAAGCAAAGTATTAAAGAGTGAACAAGATAACAAATAGAAAACATGTTAGTATCAAACATTAAAGTCCATATTAAGTTTACACTATACTTATTCTTACACCATTAGTGTAACCTTTTCACCTTGACATAATTAACTTAGCTAGACATAATGAAGGAAAGAAAAATAGATAAACAAAATAAGAACATAAAAGTTAACTAAGTAAAGGAAAGGAAATGAAAAGCATAAACTTAATATTAATGAAAGCAAAGCATAAACATTACAAAAAATACAAAGAGAGAAAGGAAGAGCATGATCTTGATCTGGAAACCAAGATGCCTAAATGCATGGCAAATGCCTCCTTTTATAGGCCAAAATTGGGAACTATTGATTTGATGACTAATTGATAAGTGGGTGGCCAACTTTTGACTCGGTGACAATCCTTATCTTCTCTTGTCTGCCTAAAACGTCATTGATAACGTCAAAAATAGAGCCAGGTGCAAACATGAAAGTTGTAGGCAATTGTCTCAGCTTTCTTGTGTAAAAACTTCAGCTCATTTGGACTTCTAGAACTCTAGATATAGCCAAAATACCGAACAGTGCTCGGGCTGGAAGACAGATTCGGGCTTCTTTGTTGTTGCTACAATTTGGACTTGATAATGGCCTTTTTAGATCTTGGGCTCCATATGAAAGTTGTAGGCCTATGTCTTACCTTTTCATCCATATAAATTAGACCTAAATCTGAGATCTGTAGCTCCAGATATGGCCCAATTACCAAACAGTGTTCCGGTTTGGATTGCACCGACATCTCTTCTCTAAGTTTGACCATCTCTTTATCCTTGCAATTTAAGTTCCTCAAGTCATCAATCAATCCTTTCATTTATTTGATAGGCCTGCATTAAAAATAGACATTTACCACAAATTATAGGTATCTTATATTATTAGATACATTATTATAAAACATATTTTAGTTAAGGAGTTATTGATACTTCAAGTGCAAAATGATGATATAAAACCATGATAAAAATGCACTTTTAAGTACTAATCACTAGCTCATAAGCTTCTTCGAATATTAGAAGAGACTATATATGTTCCTTTAAAATGCCACGGATTTAGAGATCTTTTGAATTCTAAAGACCTCTAAATTGCTTTAGTTTGTGATCCCTATAAGAATTCTCTAATTAAAAAAAGAATTCTTTAATTAGAAAATCATGAAGACAAATATTTTCTCTTTTGATATATTATATATCAAAATCAAATACAAAGAGAATTTTTCTTCATCTAGCAAAAATTTGTTTAAAGGTCATATTCTTTACATCTTTTATTATGATTTCTTTTGAATATTTTTAATTAGTTATCAATAAGAATTTTTTATTAATAAGATCACTTTTAAATTTAGAGATACACAAAACTATTGATAAAACTTCTTTTTGATTCGTGAAATAGTTTTGTTAACCTTAATTCCAAAGTTCAAAAGTGAATCATACTAACAGTTCTTTATCATAAACTCTTTGCTTTATAGTTCCACAAAAACCTAGTTCTGAGGCATTTATCTCAACAATTTTAAAAACGCTAGGATTAGTAATAAAAAGACAGGGAAGATTTTTAGCCTTGACCTAGCTATTTTTTTCTAAATTAAAATGGTGTATTGATGGTTTCATTCTGCACGTTCTTTTCTAAGCCTGCAAAATAAAGGGTTAGAATTATGAATTCAAAGAAAATTACAATATCATCAATATAAAATATGATAAATCTTTAATAATGGTTTTAGATTTCATGCATGATTTATTGGAATTCAGAAGAAGCATTTTCTAGTACAAAAGGTATTGTGTTATACTTGTGGTGGCCAAATGGTATTGTGAATTTTATTTTGTATCAATCTATTTTATTTATTTGTATTTGCTAAAAACCTGATTTTATATCAATCTTAGAGGATTTTTTGTTTTTATAATGCTTCTTCAGCAAATCTTCCTTATTATAAATTTAATATCCGATCCATTTTAGAACCTCCTTTAAAGGCTTATAAATAATTACTAGCATCAGGATGCCTTATTTTAGCTCAACAATACTTTTAACATAGAAAGTTGGGTAGCTCTAGGAGTTGAGGTTGAGCCTAATTAGACCTCTAGATAGGATATCTTTTATCTTATTTGGTATAGGTCTAAATGCTTAGGGTTCATAGCAATAGAAATGGCCTTGGTTGGTATGTGTCTTTCATCAAACTCATCTTTATAAGATAGGTTGACGATATAGCCTTTTCTATCCTAAAAGGCATTATGGATGGAAGCACATATTTTCTTGGTTAAAATACTTTGATTTTGGGTAATTTTCTATTACACTTCAGGTTTTTTTTAGCTTTTTTTCTATATGATGGCATCTTATCTCTTGTTAGAGGTAGGAAAGAAATTTTTCTTTGCGTTTTAGATGGGTGTGGATAGAATGAGGAACAAATTAAGTGAAAAAGGTAAAATGTATTTAGTGACTCTTTATTATAGTGATGATGTCAGTTTCAATAAGATGTGTGACACGAAATAATGTATAAATAGAAGGATTTTCTAGAATTATTCATGGGGAAAGATTTTTAAACATAACAAAAGATTTTGAGATTAAAATTCAAGTTTTACAAATAACAACATTAAAGAGTTTATACTGAATTAGTAGACTCTATGTATTAGTAGCAGTGAGAACTTGAATGGTTTTTGAGATATATTTGGACGATATTAGTCCTTCAACTATGTAATTTAAATAAGTTTTCGAATCAACTAAAGCTTTAGCAGCTAGTCTGATTTTTTTTTTTGTTACAAAGGTGATTTACGTATACCATTTTTAAGTGATAACTTTATTAATGATATCAATCTATTGTGTACTATTAGGTATGATTTCATAACTACCTTAAAGTGAATATTCAAATATATTCTTCTCCTTTTCACGATTCTTGTTTTCACCTCCCCATTGTAATTGATATTTCTGCTTAGTTAAGTCTGCTATAAAATGCTTTCATTAATCAAATCTTTATAATAGAGTTTTTTACGCTACCTTCCAAGCCTTTACAATGCCCTAAATAGTTTATAATTAACTGTAAATATTATGGGTAGAGAAATTAGTTAAGTTTTTCATGGACAACAACTTGTTTATATGGAAGGTGTTGGCAAACACAAACATAATGGTAGATGGTTGAGACTTGGCAAACCAAGATAAACTACAATCATTATCGATAAATAGCAGGAGTAAAAACCTTTTGAAGATGAGGGAGTGTCATGCTGATGGAGATTATAAAGAAGATTTGTATACGTATGATAATGATGATAAGGGACTATCCTATAGGGTTAAGAAAATGTTGCTAATAATAAAGGTTGTTGAGGATTCAAAGCAAAATAGATTATTTCATACCTAATTCACCATAAATAATAGTCTATTTCTAATGATTAAATCTTCACACAATCTTTTTCATAAGTTAAAGATTGAAATAGATGGACAAGTATTAAATCACTTAAATAGTTTTTATAAGGTTTTTCCAAGTGTTTTTAAGTCTCATTTACATTTTTCACAGTATTACTCTCTTAATAAAACTTAATAGAATACAAATCAAGTACTTGAAAGAGTTTTGCTAAAAACACTTTAACCTTATTTTGAATGAGTCAAAAGTATAACAAAGGTTGTAAGAGCTTATATAAGAGTAGGGATATGATTATATTTTTTTATTGGATGATCTTAATCATTTTTCTAAAGAGAGCAGTATTTACAGCGCTAAAAGATCAAACTAGTCATTGGGCTCACTTTTCAAAATATTTCTATCCATTGAAGAATAATTAATTTGTTATTAAAGCTAGTTAGACTATTTTGAACATGCTTGGAAAATTCTATAATTTTTAGAAAAAGATTAGACAAGTTCTCAAAACAATGACCTATTTTGTAAATTGACTAGGCTAATTTATATACTAGAAAAATTCTTCTATTTTGTGTGCTTACATCTTTTCTAGAAAAATTGACTAGACCAATTTAGGTATTAGACTGATTAGACTTTTAGTTTTGTTTAGGCTTTATAGGTATAGAAACTAATTCCTAAACAAATTTAAAGTTATTTACAAACTCTGCTTACAAGATCTTGATCTTTCAAGTTGAAAATTGTTATTGTGTCAAGTTTTTTGTTTGAAGTTAAAAACCATGATTGCATCACTTCATGTATCCATACCTTGCTTCTTCTTTTTTTCAATGATTTCCTTAAATGATTCTATTATTTTAAATCTTGTCTAAATCATCATAAAGCTTGTATAACATATAAATGCCATTAATATGTTTTCACATACATTAAGTAGAGCTACTTACGTTAACTTTTATACATGCCTCGACTTTGTATATAATTTTCATTTAACTTAAACAAACATTTATACATGTTTCAAACAATAATATTTCACATAAGCATTCAAATAAATATATAAGCACTAATGATTTGATTATTGATAATTGAAGCTATGAAGATATTATTGATAAACATACTATAAATAAATTAAAATTGCCATTAAAATCACATCATAACCCATACAAAATAAAGTGGATTAAGTAAATAGTAGAAATAAGGGTAACCCAATACTATAAAGTATTTTTTTTCTATGAAAAAGTATAGGGGTGAGATTTATATTGACATGATAGATATAAATGCATGTAGTTTGATATTCGATAAGCCTTAGCAATATAGTGTTTAGGATTTATGGTTTTGAGATAGGCTTCAAGGAGATCTTGTTTTTTTATTCTGGGTCTTGAATTCTATCTATAAAGTCTAACATAAAACTTTCTTCATTTATAAGCACTTTTATACTAATACCAAAAATATTTTTAGTGGTGCCACCATCAAAATCACAATTATTTTTTTCAAGTTTGTGATTTAGAGGAAGTAGAATTGTTAGAATCCAACTCATCATATGACAAATCAAATCTCTAAATTATTCTGAGTTTTAGGTCTTTACCTTTTGATTCATTAATCAGAATCGCAGATCGGGTTTTCTTGAGGCTTTCATCAATTACAAGGGAATTAATATTTTTTCCTTGTATTTATTTTGATAACATCTAGGTCTGCAACATATATAGCAAGTTGGAACAGTTTTTTTAGAAGTGTTAACTCCCGAATAAGAAGTCTTATAGGTTTTATTAGACTTTTTTTTTTTAAAAACTTCATTTTAATACGATATTTTTGTATATAACAAGAAACATATTTTCCTTCTCTCTTTTTTTTTTTCATATAAAGGTCTTGGCACGACTAAAGATTGATGTCTTCTTTCAAGTGTAGGAGTGTCAAAGTAATAAATAATTCGGCAAGACTGGGGTCAAACCATAAAGAAGTTAATTGAATAAATTATAGAAAACAATAATACAACAATAACAACAACAACAATAACAACAATAATAGTATTAGTAGTAGTAATAGTAATAGTAGTATTAGTAGTAATAATAATAAAGAAAAAGAAGAAGTTGATGAGAACTTTGAGATGAAAGATTAATGTAATGATTAAACAATAATAATAACAAATGTCAAGGTTAGAGGATTTACTAATGGTATGTCAAACGAGTATAGTCTAAATTCTTATTATTCAATTGAAAACCACACACAAAAGAGGTTCCAATCTGATTATAAATTATTAACATAATTACATTAGTTATCTTATTCGATTAATGCTAATACTTGTAAATATCGTCAAGCATTTATGATTATAACTTATGTTAACAACAAATCAAGTTCCTTTTATAGCTCAGGTTTCGGTTATACCATACAATATGGGCTATAAAAGTGTCAAGTATTTGTTGTACTAAGTGTTATACAATATAAATCTATATTAGTCATTTAACAAGCAAAGTATTAAAAAGTGTACAAGATAACAAATATAAAACATGTTAGTATCAAACATTAAAGTCCATGTTAAGTTTACACTATACTTATTCTTACACCATTAGTATAATCTTTTCACCTTAACATAATAAACTTAGCTAAATATAATGAAAGAAAGAAAAATAAATAAATAAAATAAGAATATAAGTAAGATTAAAGTTAACTAAGTAAAGGAAAGGAATTGAAAGGTATAAACAAGATATTAATGAAAATAAAACTTAAACATTATAAAAATACAAAGAGAGAAAGCAAAAGCATGATCTTGATCTGGAGACCAAGATGCTTAAATACATGGAAAATACCTCCTTTTATAGGCCAAAATTAGAAACAATTAATTTGATGGCTAATTGATGAGTGGGTGACCAACTCTTAACTTGGTGACAATCCTTATGTTCTCTTATTTGCCGAAAACATTATTGATAATGTTAGAATTGGAACCACTTAAAAATATGCAAGTTGTAGGAAATTATCTTAGCTTTCCAGAAAAAAAAAATGGAGGTCATTTGGACTTCTAGAACTCTAGATATGGACCAAACACTGAATAGTGTTTGGGCTGTAGGACAGATTTGGACTTCTTTGTTGTTGCTAGAATTTGGACTTGAAAATGATCTTTTTAAATCATGAGCGTCGTATGAAAGCCTATGTCTTACCTTTTCATCCATATAAAGTAGACTTAAATCTAAGATCTATAGCTCCCATATATGACCCAATTACCGAATAGTATTTCGGTTTGAACTGCACCAACATCTCTTTTCTGAGTTTGGCCATCTCTTTGTCCTTTTAATTTCAGTTCTTAAACTCATTAATCAATCATTTCATTTATTTGATAGGCCTACATTTAAAATAAACATTTAACATAAATTAAAGGTATCTTATATTATTAGATATGTTATTATAAAACATGTTTTAGTTGAGTTATTGATACTTCAAGTGCAAAATGATGATATAAAACCTTGATAAAAATATATTTTTAAGTATTAATTAGGTCTTTTATAAAGGGGTAGCCTATTTGTTCATAAAAATCCCCTAAAATATGCTTATTATATTTCTTGTACTTTTCACACTACCTTTTAAACTTGATATCATTATAGAAAGCTACTTATTTTAGTAACTACTTATGCTGCAAATTTATCATAGGTAAATTATGAGTAAAGAATAATTCCTATAAATTGACCCTTTAAAACTTCAAATATTGTTTTTAAGAAAACGAGGAATGTTCAAAATATATTAGGGTATTAGCTATATGCAACACATAAGAAAATATATTTTTAGACACACACACACGAAAAAACCATAAAATAAATACACAAAAAACAACCAATGATCTTACTTCTTTTTTTAGGTTGCGTCCAACTAGGCCCATGTATCTAGGCTGAACCCAGCAGGTTTAGCCGGATCACTAGCCCAAATTAGTGATATTATTGGGCATTATTGCAGGTTGTATACGTGAATTATTCACGCATGCACTGCACAATATGGAGGAAATTAAATTTATCTTCATACAGTGTCAATCACTTAAAATGCAAATGCAAAAAAAAAAAAAAACTGAGAGAGAAGAGACGGTTTACCTGGTCTTCTAGCGATCCCATTTTTTTCAGTCCTCTGCTATTTGCGTTTGTCTGGTGTTTTCCTATGTCTTTGTTCTTTCTGGTTTGTTTTGCTTTTGTTTCTCTTCTCTCCCTCTCCTCTGTTCTATTTTTCTTTTCCTTTCTTTCATAGTAACAAAAGAATGAAAGAAAAACCCTCTTTGTTCTCCCTTGTTATCTGCGCTGTTCTCTCCTCTTGCTGTCTCTTTATTTTTTTTGTTTCCCATTTCTCCTCATTTTGCCTGCCTCTCTCCTTTTCCCCCCCCTCTTCCTTTAGGTTTGCAGAGGAGGCATATAGATAGTCTATACATGACTCTTATTAGAAAATGAATATTACATTAATTCTAGGATAATATCAAGTGATTAAATAAAGCAAAATAAGAAACCAAAATATTCTGATTAATATTCAAATGATTCCAGTGATTTCTTTTAAGTAATTAGAGGATGGTGAACTACTTTTTGTCCTTTCATAGCTGGGATCGTGAGGCATCAACTATTTCCTTTGGACTGAGATAGAAAAAAAATGGTTTGCAGCTTTAAAAATCAAGCACGATAATAAAGGAAACTAGTAAGAATTTGTAGAGAAAAGGAATAATTGTATTCGGGGAGGGGTGCTATTCAAAACAAAAATGAACAATACCATGCTAATTAATTCCTATGTTGTTTCATGTTGCAAAGTCTCAAATGGTGGTGTTTTTTCTTGTGACGACAAGCAGAATGTAATCCAATAAAATCCAATATGGTGGTCAATAGCATAAATTATTATGACTTTTTCTGATCTAGTCCCTATTTTTTTGTAATTCCTCCAATGAAAATGATTCACTTTCCCAAATTTGAAATTTATGTTTAATTAATCTGATAAATCCTTAAAATATTAAACCGGTTCCCTCGAATCACGACCTGAAAAACTGGGTTGGAAACCTTCTTACGGCAGGATTTTCTGTTTTTCCACTAGATGTTCAAACAAGAACATTTTGAGCTTATGATATCAAAATCAAGTGATTCAAAAGCCCAAATTCATTTGCACGTATAAGACTAAAACTTCCATGAAGGATTCAAAGTGAGATAAAATATTTTAAAAAAACAAAATTGAAAAAAAACCTCAGGTTGGAACCGTTTTCGCAGCAGGATTATTTACTTTCATGCTAGATATTTTGATTAGTACTTAAAAGTGTATTTTTTATCAAGGTTTTATATTATCATTTTGCACTTTAAGTATCAATAACTTCTTAACTAGAGCATGCTTTATAATAACAAGTCTGATAATATAAGATACCTTTAATTTATAAAAAATGTTCATTTTAAATGCAGGTATTCTCACAATTTAAAGGATTGATTATTGTGATTAACTATTGAAAGTGAAAGGACAGAGAAAAGACTAAGCTTATGAAGGAGATGTCGATTCACTTCAAATTCGAACATTGTTTAGTCATCGGATCATATCTAGGATTTCATATTAATTTATATGGCTGGAAAGATAAGACATATCTCGAGTTGTAGTGCTCTAAATGATTTAAAATTTGGTGGGTGGAAGGAAAAGATAATTTCCAACAACTTTTGTGAAGAATACTTTGCCAAATTCTGATTGAATCAATGTCAATTCAGCGTTTGAGTGATGTTGTCCACCAAGTCCACTAATCAATAATTGACCACTACATCAATTATCAATTACCAAATGAATAGTTCTGAATTTTAGCCAATAAAAGGAGGCATTTTCTATTCATTTAGGTATCTTGTTTTCCATATCAATATCATGTTCTTGCTCTCTCTCTTTATATTTTTGTAATGTTTAAGTTTTGCTTTCATTAATTTCTTGTTTGTGCTTTTTATTTCCTTTACTATACTTAGTTAACTTATATCATGTTTATGTTCTTATATTGTTTCTTTAAGTTTTTCTCCTTCATAATGTCTAGTTAAGTTAGTTATGTCAAGGTGAAAAGGTTTCATTAATGGTGTTAGGATAAGTATAATATAAACTCAATATAGACTTTAATGCTTATATCCTAAACAACTTGCTATTAACATGTGTTATCATTTTTATCTCATTAATTCTTAATACCTTGTTAAATGGTTAATCTAGATTTGTGTTGTATAACACTTGGTACATCAAATACTTGATCCTTCATAGTCTTTGGCCGACATCATTATTATGAAATGAACTTGATTTGTTGTCAACATAAGTTAGCATCATGAATACTTGATAAAATTTAAAGTATGGTGTTATATAGATAAGATGATTAATATGATTATGTTGATAATTAATAAAGAGTTTATACCTTATTTATCCCTAATACTATTAGTGTATCCTTCATATTAATCTTACATCTTAAAGTCCTCTTTAACTCATCTTCACCACCACCATCATTATTGTTGTTGTTGTTGTTGTTCTTATTATTATTATTATTATTATTATTATTATTATTTATAATTTATATAGTTAACTTCCTTGTGGTTCTACCCTAGTCTTGCCAGGTTATTTATTACTTTGACACTCCTGTATTTGGAATAAGACATCAACTCTATGATAGTCTCATATTCAAAAGGGAATATCTTAAGATTTTGATATTGAAATCAAGTGATTAAAAAATCCACATTCATTTAAACTTACAGAACTACAACTTTCATGAAGGATTCAAAGTGAGATAAATTCATTTTCAAGAACAGAATCTGGCTACAATCTACTTGGTCAAAAAGATCTTCTACTCTGATTCAAAAAATTAACAATACCGAGCATCCCCATATGAATGAGATTCTAACATAAAAACAGTGAGTCCTAGGACCAATAAAGATACAAAACAATTCTTTAACATGTCATGAATGATAAAATATAGCTAGAATTCCGTGAAACCAAGTCAAAATCAAAGTCTAAGTTGGAACAAAATTAGTATTACAATCGAATCATTTTTTTAGTACAAATTTTAAGGGATTTATCAAAATTTAAAGACTAGATAAAGAATAGACGAGTTTAGCATCATGAAAACTCCTAATTAATCTAAGAATCCTGACGATTCGGCAATGAAGAGGAAGAATAAATAGAGCAGAAAACAACTGAAACAAGGTTTGAAAAACTTTTTTTTTCCTGTTTTTGTCAATTTTTCATTAACCATGAACTAAACTCTAGCATTTGGTTTAAGAGGGATACATATTATCTATAGCATGTGGGGCTCAAAAATAAATAACAATAAAAAATATATATTTTTGGAATATTTTGTGTTATTTTGAAAAATGTTTAAAAAATTAGTGGCAAGAAATAAGTTATGACAACTAATATGTCCTTATTTTTTGTGGTAATAACACAAATATTTTAGATAATTAGTTTATAGTTATTTGTAAGGATACGAAATTTGGAAAATTGATTTATATCTCAAAAATTTTAATCTTGTATCAAAATAATTAATACAATATGTTAAGTCATTTAATGGTAAATATATTATTTACTTGATACAATTAATATAATTATATAGTAGTAATATAATAAATTTCGATGAAAATAATATTTTGATTTTTTTCATTAATTAAATTTCTCATTAATTAAATTTATCATTAAGTGATGAAAGAAACACATTAATGGCACTTTTCATGGGTGGTGCTTGATTAGTACTTAAAAGTGCATTTTTATCATGGTTTTATATCATCATTTTGCACTTGAAGTATCAATAACTCCTTAACTAAAGCATGTTTTATAATAATATATCTAATAATATAAGATACCTTTAATTTATGGTAAATGTTCATTTTAAATGCAGGCCTATTGATTAGTACTTAAAAGTGCATTTTTATCATGGTTTTATATCATCATTTTGCACTTGAAGTATCAATAACTCCTTAACTAAAATATGTTTTATAATAATGTATGTAATAATATAAGATACCTATAATTTATGGTAAATGTCTATTTTTAATGCAGGCCTATACCATAAATGAAAGGATTGATTGATGAGTTGAAGAACTTAAATTGCAAGGATAAAGAGATGGCCAAACTTAGAAAAGAGATGTCGGTGCAATCCAAACCGGAACACTGTTCTGTAATTGGGTCATATCTGGAGCTACAGATCTCAGATTTAGGTCCAATTTATATGGATGGAAAGGTAAGACATAGGCCTACAACTTTCATATGGAGCCAAAGATCTAAAAAGGCCATTATCAAGTCCAAATTGTAGCAACAACAAAGAAGCCCGAATCTGTCTTCCAGCCCGAGCACTGTTCAGTATTTTGGCCATATCTGGAGTTCTAGAAGTCCAAATGAGCTGCATGTTTTACACAAGAAAGCTGAGACAATTGCCTACAACTTTCATGTTTTCAGCTGGCTCCAATTTTGACGTTATCAATGACGTTTTGGGCAGACAAGAGAAGATAAGGATTGTCACCAAGTCAAAAGTTGGCCACCCACTTATCAATTAGTCATCAAATCAATAGTTCCCAATTTTGGCCTATAAAAGGAGGCATTTGCCATTCATTTAGGCATCTTGGTTTCCAGATCAAGATCATGCTCTTCCTTTCTCTCTTTGTATTTCTTGTAATGTTTATGCTTTGCTTTCATTAATATCAAGTTTATGTGTTTCATTTCCTTTCCTTTACTTAGTTAGCTTTTATGTTCTTATTTTGTTTATCTATTTTTCTTTCTTTAATTATGTCTAGCTAAGTTAGTTATGTCAAGGTGAAAAGGTTACACTAATGGTGTAAGAATAAGTATAATGTAAACTTAATATGGACTTTAATGTTTGATACTAACATGTTTTATATTTGTTATCTTGTTCACTCTTTAATACTTTGCTTGTTAAATGATTAATCTTGATTTATATTGTATAACACTTGGTACAACAAATGCTTGGCACTTTCATAGCCCATAATGTATGGTATAACCGACACCTGAGCTATGAAAGGAACTTGATTTGTTGTTAACATAAGTTATAATCATGAATGCTTGACGAGATTTACAAGTATTAGCATTAATCGAATAAGATGACTAATGTAATCATGTTAACAATTTATAATCTGATTGGAACCTCCTTTATGTGTGGTTTCCAATTGAATAATAAGAGTTTATATTATACTTGTTTGACATACCATTAGTGGAACCTCTAACCTTGACATTTGTTATTATCATTGTTTAATCGTTACATAAATATTTCATCTCAAAGTTCTCATCATCATCATCTCTTCTTCTTCTCTTTCTCTTTCTTTATTATTATTATTATTATTACTACTACTACTAGTATTATTATTATTATTATTATTATTATTATTATTATTATTATTATTATTATTATTATTATTATTATTATTATTATTGTTATTGTTATTATTATAGTTGTTGTTGTTATTGTTGTTTATAATTGTTGTTTATAATTTATACAATTAACCTCCCTGTGGTTCGACCCCGGTCTTGCCGGGTTATTTATTACTTCGACACTCCTACACTTGGGAGAAGACATCAATCTTTTCGTCGTGTCAAGTTTTTGGCGCCGTTGCCGGGGAGGTAAGTTCTTGTATAAATTATAGTATTTATTTTATTTTCTCTTTTCACTTTTCTTGTATATAACTTTGTTTCTTTTCTTTTTTTTTTTTATTTTGTTTTCTTCCTCTTTCTTTTGCTTTCTTCTTCTTTTTTATTTTATTCCTACACGTGCATGAGAGTGTGGTCACGTACATCAAGTGGTAGACTTTGTAGGATATCCTCATCATTTTCAGAAAATATGGCTGAAGAAGATAATCAATCACTTCATAATGAAAATAATGAGAATAACCGTGCTAGAACACTTAGAGACCACATGAATCCCACAAGAACAAGTGCACCATCATGCATAGTTTTTCCTCCTGATGCATCTCATTTTAATTTTAAACCAGGCATTATTCAACTTTTACCTTCTTTTCATGGCTTAGAATTGGAAAATCCATACTTGCATTTAAGGGAATTTGAGGAGGTCTGCAACACATATAATAATTTAAATTGTAGCATGAACACCATTAGATTAAAGCTTTTTCCTTTTTTATTAAAAGATAAAGCTAAAACATGGCTATAAAATTTGAGACCAGGATCCATTCGTGCTTGGGATGAAATGCAACAACAGTTTTTAAAGAAGTTTTTCCCATCTCATAGAACAAACTCTTTCAAGAGACAAATCACCACTTTCACTCAAAAACCAGGAGAAACATTTTACAAATGTTGGGATAGGTATCGAGACTTGCTTAGTACTTGCCCTCATCATGGTTTTGAAACATGGAGATTGGTTTCACATTTCTATGAAGGGTTAACACCTAAACATAGGCAAATGGTTGAATTGATGTGCAATGGAACTTTTGAAGATAAAGACCCTGATGAAGCAATGGAGTACTTAGACTTGTTAGCTGAGAATGCTCAAAATTGGGACACCGCGGGTACTTATGAGGCACAGAGTAAAACTCAACCTCATACATCTAGTGGAGGTATGTACAACCTTAGGAAAGATCATGACCTTCAAGTCAAATTTACATCTTTAGCTAGAAAAGTTGAGGCACTAGAATTGAAAAGAGTGGTCAATTAAAATCTATTGAAAACATTATGTGTCAAATCTGTGAAACAAATGAACACTCAACCAACGATTGTCCAACCTTGCCTTCTTTTAAAGAATGTCTCCATGAACAAGCCCATGCTTTAAACAGTTTTCAAAGGGCCAACCACAACCCATACTCCCAAACATACAACCCTGGTTGGAGGAATCACCCAAATTTCAGTTGGAAGAGTGAGAACAACAATGCACAAACTTCACAACCACCATTTCAAGCACACCATAATTTCCAAAATTCTCATGGATATGCACCTTCTTATGCTCCACCTTCTAGAAGAAATCTTGAGGAAACATTGCATGCATTCATTGAAAAGCAAGAGACAATTAATACTCAACTTGTTCAAAATATGACAGATTTTAAAGATACTCTTGCTAAATTAACATCTGCTCCTAGTTTCCAAGAGAAAGGTAAGTTTCCATCTCAAACACAACAAAATCCCAAAGGGCAATACAATGCAAATGCAAGTAGTTCCGGAAGCCAACACATGGATCAAGTCAAATCAGTCATTACTCTGCGCAGTGGTAAGGTTATTGAAAAACCCTCTCTTGAACCTTATGAGAAAGATGATGAGTCAATCTCTGAGGGTAAGGAAGGGAATGAATCTGAAAATTGCAAAGAAACGACTGACTCACCGCCAGCACTTCCATTTCCTCAAGCCATGACCAAACAAAGGAAAGTCAATCACAATTCTGAAATTTATGAAATTTTCAAACAGGTAAGGATCAATATACCTTTGCTGGATGCTATTAAACAGGTTCCTTCCTATGCTAAATTTTTGAAAGATCTATACACTGTGAAGAGGAAACTGAATGTGAAAAAGAAAGCCTTTCTAGCCAAACAAGTAAGTGCTATTCTTCAAAACAATAATGCTTTGAAATATAAAGACCCTGGTTGTCCTATAATTTCTTGCTTTATTGGAGAGCATAAAATTGAAAGAGCCTTACTTGATCTTGGTGCTAGTGTGAATTTACTTCCATATTCAGTTTTTCAGAGTCTCAATCTAGGTGAGTTAAAACCAACTTCTATAACTCTTTTACTTGCCGATAGATCTATAAAAGTGCCTAGAGGAATAATTGAAGATGTGTTAGTACAAGTCGATAAATTCATTTATCCTGTGGATTTTATTGTCTTGGACACACAACCTGTTGAAGTATGTAATTCATTTCTTGTTATTTTAGGACGTCCATTTCTTGCAACTTCTAATGCATTGATTAATTGTAGGAATGGACTGATGAAGCTATCATTTGGAAACATGACATTGGAGATGAATATTTTCAACATTTGCAAGCAACCTAGAGATGATAATGATTTACAGGAAGTGGACTTTACTGAAAAATTAATTCATGATCAATTTCCAACCACTTCCAATGAAATTGAGATTGATGAATCTGATGATTTGGAAATGATTTATTTTCAGGAAGAATCAAAGACAAGTAAATGGAGGCTACAAATTGAGGAATTGCCACCACGACCAATTAAGTCCATACCTTCAAGTGTTCAACCACCAAAACCTGATTTGAAGTCGTTGCCATCCAATCTCAAATACTCATTTTTGGGAGAAAATGAAACTTTTCCGGTAATAATCTCTTCCAAACTTAATGCACATCAAGAAGGTAAGTTATTACAAACTCTGAAAATGCACAAAAATGCATTAGGATGGACCATAGCTGATATAAAAGGAATTAGTCCTTTGATTTGTACACACAGAATTTATTTAGAGAAAAATGCTAAACCCTCTAGAGAAATGCAATGAAGGCTAAATCCTAATATGAAAGAAGTAGTGAAAAATGAAGTCATTAAGCTTCTAGATAATGAAATCATTTATCCTATTTCTGACAGCAAATGGGTAAGTCCTACCCAAGTTGTACCTAAGAAGTCTGGAGTCACTGTGATAACAAATGAGAACAATGAGTTAATTCCCACTAGAACTGTTACTGGTTGGCGCATGTGCATTGACTATAGGAAACTTAATTCAATGACTAGAAAAGATCATTTTCCTTTACCTTTCATGGATCAAATCTTAGAAAGAGTTGCAGGTCATGAATTTTATTGTTTCCTAGATGGCTATTCGGGTTACAACCAAATTGAAATTGCATTGGAAGATCAAGAAAAGACTACTTTCACATGTCCATTTGGTACTTTTGCATATCAAAGGATGCCTTTTGGATTATGTAATGCACCAGCCACATTTCAAAGATGCATGCTTAGTATATTTAGCGATATGGTTGAACATTTTCTTGAGATTTTCATGGATGATTTTTCTGTTTTTGGCAATTCATTTGATGATTGTTTGACTAACTTAGAAAAGGTTTTGACCAGGTGTGAAGAGAAGAATCTTGTGCTGAATTGGGAAAAATGTCATTTTATGGTAACAAACGGCATTGTACTTGGTCACATTGTTTCATCAAAAGGAATTGAGGTTGACAAATCTAAAATCGAGTTAATTGCAAACTTGCCAACACCAAAATCTCTTAAAGATGTTAGATCATTCTTGGGACATGCTGGTTTTTATAGAAGGTTCATTAAAGATTTTAGTGTAATATCTAAGCCTTTAAGTAACCTTCTAACAAAGGATACTATTTTTGAATGGACTGAACATTGTGAAAAAGCCTTTGTTAAACTTAAAAATTTGCTTACTTGTGCTCCTATCATTCAACCTCCCGATTGGTCATTACCTTTTGAAATAATGTGTGATGCTAGTGATTATGCCGTAGGTGCTGTTTTGGGACAAAGAAAAGATAAGAAACCTTATGTAATTTACTATGCAAGTAAAACTTTAAATAGTGCTTAAATGAATTATACCACCACTGAAAAAGAATTACTTGCAGTAGTATTTGCATGTGAAAAATTCAGATCTTATCTTGTTGGCTCACCTGTTGTTGTTTTTAGTGATCATGCAGCATTGAAATATCTTCTTTCTAAGAAAGATTCCAAGGCTAGATTGGTGCGGTGGATTTTATTACTTCAAGAATTTGATATCACAATCAAAGATAAGAAAGGCAGTGAAAATGTTGTCGCAGATCACTTGTCAAGATTGACAACAGATTCGAAAACTGACATCACACCAATCGATGACTACTTTCCCGATGAATCTTTACTTTCTGTCTCTACAATGCCTTGGTTTGCTAATATTGTTAATTTTCTTATTTCAGGACAACTGCCAGCTCATTGGAGTACCCAAGATAAAAGAAAGTTCTTGAACGAAGTGAAGAACTTTTATTGGGATGATCCTTATTTATTCAAATATTGTCCTGATCAAATATTTCGAAGATGCATTCCTGACAATGAGGTAAGTAGTGTCATTAAATTTTGTCATTCTAAAGCATGTGGGGGCCATTTCTCATCAAGAAAGACAACTGCAAAAATCTTACAAAGTGGATTTTACTGGCCCACCATGTTCAAAGACTCACATGCATTCTGCAAGTCTTGTGAAAATTGTCAAAAGTTGGGATCTATTTCAAAACGTCACATGATGCCTTTAAACCCTATTATTGTCATTGAGATCTTTGACTGTTGGGGTATAGATTTCATGGGCCCATTCCCTCCATCATTTGGTTTCTTATACATATTAGTCGCAGTAGATTATGTTTCAAAATGGATAGAGGCAATTCCAAGTCGAAACAATGATCACAAAACAGTGATAAAGTTTTTGAAAGAAAATATTTTGAGTCGATTTGGAGTCCCTCGAGCCATAATAAGTGATGGTGGAACACATTTCTGCAACAAGCCATTTGAGTCTTTAATGAAGAAATATGGAATCACACACAAAGTTGCCACCCCTTATCACCCTCAAACAAGTGGACAAGTAGAGCTTGCTAATAGGGAGATCAAACATATTTTGGAGAAAACAGTGAACCCTAATAGGAAAGACTCGTCTTTAAGACTTAATGATGCACTTTGGGCTTATCGAACTGCTTATAAAACATCATTAGGTATGTCACCTTATAGACTAGTCTATGGAAAACCTTGTCACTTGCCTGTGGAACTTGAACATAAAGCTTATTGGGCTATTAAAGCTTTCAATTCAAATCTGGATGATGCTAGTCAACTGCGAAAATTACAAATAAATGAGCTTGAGGAAATAAGAAATGATGCATATGAAAATTCAAGAATTCATAAAGCAAGAATTAAAGAGTTTCATGACAAGAAAATACTGAGAAAAACCTTTAATGTTGGTCAAAAAGTCTTACTTTATAATTCTCGACTGCATTTATTTCCTGGAAAATTAAGATCAAGATGGAGCGGTCCTTTTATTGTGAAACATGTGTATCCATATGGGGCCTATGACATCGAGAATCCAAAGAATGACAATGTTTTCAAGGTAAATGGACATCGTCTGAAAGTTTACTTTGACAATTTTTCAGTTGAACATAACTCTATTGAATTGGGTGATCCTGTATATAAAGATTGATTTTATTTTATTTTATTTTATTTTATATAAAGATTGATTTTATTTTATTTTATTTTTGTTTCTTTTTGAGTGAGTTTTGCAAGTTTCTTTCACCCCGGTCAAATGGCGGATAACGGTACTCCGTGACTTAAGTTGGTTCTTTCAGTTTCCCACAATTACTGATATCTGTGTATATATCTATGCAATTCTTTGAATCTCTCTTCCAATTCTCATTTGAAAATGGACACTAATCTTGAAAAATTGAAAAAGTATTTTCCCGCTCTGCCTCAGAATGCGATTACAAAAATTTACCGTGCTAGATGTGCACGATTGAGATTGTTAATGAATCATGGAATTCCTGAAGATATTCGCTGGTTGATTGAAGCAAAGGTTCGATTATCAGGTGAGTCCTCTAACTTCTTCATTTCACACATGCCTGGAACAGGTAAAAGCACTTTTGCAAAGAAGCGTCGTGCAAAACGACTGGATGTCTGTCATCGATGTGCTAGATGGACTTGTAATACACAATGTCGTTCTTTAGGAATGGTATCTATAAACCGTGAAGATAAAATACAATTCATTAAGGATGGCCTGAGTAAGGAGTCTTTAGATAATCTTCTATTGACTCTTGAGACGCATCCTAGTGGAGATGTACATCGTGTAATTCATGATTTATGGCCACTATTTCATAAAGAACATGATCGACTTAGTCTTGGGAATCTGACTAAAAAAGACCCTGTTTGCCAGTTTTTAAGAAAACTGGATGGGAAGCCTATCCCCGACCCATAGAGGGCGTTTAAGCCGTTCTTGGACGTAAAACCAAGGGAAGATGTGAGCCACAATCACAACTACCTGTACATACACATGTTTTTTTCAAAAGTAAATAAATAAATAAATAAAAAGAGAGAGAGAGAGAGAGAGAGAGTGAGACTCTAGCTGGCCTACATATAGATGTTATGATTGCCTTTCTACTTTCTCATCTATAAAACCCTCTTTTCCTTCCTTTCATTTCTACTCAACCCATACATTCAACAAATACAGAAGTGTGTAGAAATGGCAAGTTCCTCAAGTCATCAAATAAGAAATATCTGTGTTTTTGGTGGATCTAGTCTTGGGAAAGAAAAGGAGTTTTTAGAATCAGCAAACCATCTTGGTCAGGTGCTAGCTAAGAGAAAGATTCATTTAGTGTATGGGGGAGGCAGTCTTGGGTTAATGGGAGGTGTGTCAATAGCTGCATTTTTAGGAGGTAGTCAAGTTTTAGGAATCGTCCCTGAAGCTTTGGCACAAGGGGACATCATTGGAAAAACAATTGGAGAGGAACTTCAGGTCTCCACAATGTCGGCTCGAATGAATGCAATGTTTAATCATGCTGATGCTTTCATTGCTTTACCAGGTGGTCTAGGCACATTGGAAGAGATCTTTCATATTTCCTCTTGGGCTCAATTGCACATTCACTATAAACCCATTGGTTTGTTAAATGTTAATGGTTATTATGATAAGTTGTTGTCTTTTCTTGATCATGCTGTGGAACAGGAATTTCTAACATCTTCTGCACGACAAATCATAATCTCTGCTACTACTGCTGAACAATTGATTGACCAACTACAATCTTTCATTCCTGTGATTGATCCTTCCATGAGTCGCATAAATTGGTCATCTACGGGAAGCCGTAAAAAGCTTAGATTGGATTTGAGCCTTCATTTGTGAACTTTTGTGTATTTTGGTTTTATTATTGTGTTTTGTTATTTCTTATTTTTGTTTCAGTGTGTTTCAGCTTTTGTCAGTATTCGTTATTTCAGGTGATATCTTCTATACTTTATCTTTGTACCTTAGAACATTGAGGACAATGTTTCATTTTGGTTGGGGGGAGAGGGTAGTAGTTGATAAAAAAAAAAATGTTTTTCATTTCATAAAGCATGTGCATAATTGTTGTTACTAGGATGGCAGAGTAAAGGAGTTCTTTTGTTAAAGTGACTCTTGAGACGCATCTTAGTAACCATTGTTAACAAGGTCTATTATAATACTTCCTGAAATATTCAGGTTTACAAACTCTCGTATTGTTACCACTTAATTCTGCTCATATACTTATTTAACATGTATTCTTAAACCTTAATTTACACACACACACTTTAACATATGCTTGTGGGTTGCATATTGGATTATTACATTATTTATGTTATTTTGTTAAAGGTAACAACTAAGGGAAAGGGATTGTATATAATTAAAAAAAAACATGAAAAAAAAAGAGAAAAAATGATGATAATAAAAATGTAGATAAGTTTGGTTTCGTAGCCTCCCTAACCTAAGCAATTAAGCCCGAAGGGGTGTTTTAACACCTAATACCCTAAAGTCAACTGACTTGGGAGCTATTGGCCCAACGCTTGTTACATGGGTTGAGGAGAAAAGCTTAAGGGAATCAAACATTGCACTATCTACATATCAGTATCTGCGACCCGAGTTACTAAGCTCGTTGGGGTGTCTTAACACCTAATGCCCTAAGACCAACTGGCCTGGGAGTCATTAGCTGAACGCTCGTTACATGGGTTAAAGATGCATGATGTTTTTAAATTATATGTATATATATTTGTTTTTTTAAAAAAAAAAAGACAAAAAAAAGACAAAAAAGAAAGACAAAAATAATAATCCCAACCCATGGAAGTTAACCTTAAACATTAGAACAAAAATTTTGTTTTCTTCCAAGAAAAGCCCCAAAATTATGTGTTGATACATTGAGCACAAAAGAAAGGTTTATTAATATCTTGTTAAGAGGTATTGAGCAGATATATAAATTTAATGAGAGTTTGTTTATCTGGATAGATTAATGGAAGTTAAATGATGAATACCTTGCTTTGTGAAATTTGCAAATTGTTGTAACGCTTTGATTACTAGGGACTAGTAATAAGCTGGTTGGGGGGTGTGATTAGTACTTAAAAGTGCATTTTTATCATGGTTTTATATCATCATTTTGCACTTGAAGTATCAATAACTCCTTAACTAAAATATGTTTTATAATAATGTATGTAATAATATAAGATACCTATAATTTATGGTAAATGTCTATTTTTAATGCAGGCCTATACCATAAATGAAAGGATTGATTGATGACTTGAAGAACTTAAATTGCAAGGATAAAGAGATGGCTAAACTTAGAAAAGAGATGTCGGTGCAATCCAAACCGGAACACTGTTCTGTAATTGGGTCATATCTGGAGCTACAGATCTCAGATTTAGGTCCAATTTATATGGATGGAAAGGTAAGACATAGGCCTACAACTTTCATATGGAGCCCAAGATCTAAAAAGGCCATTATCAAGTCCAAATTGTAGCAACAACAAAGAAGCCCGAATCTGTCTTCCAGCCCGAGCACTGTTCAGTATTTTGGCCATATCTGGAGTTCTAGAAGTCCAAATGAGCTGCATGTTTTACACAAGAAAGCTGAGACAATTGTCTACAACTTTCATGTTTTCAGCTGGCTCCAATTTTGACGTTATCAATGACGTTTTGGGCAGACAAGAGAAGATAAGGATTGTCACCAAGTCAAAAGTTGGCCACCCACTTATCAATTAGTCAGCAAATCAATAGTTCCCAATTTTGGCCTATAAAAGGAGGCATTTGCCATTCATTTAGGCATCTTGGTTTCCAGATCAAGATCATGCTCTTCCTTTCTCTCTTTGTATTTCTTGTAATGTTTATGCTTTGCTTTCATTAATATCAAGTTTATGCGTTTCATTTCCTTTCCTTTACTTAGTTAGCTTTTATGTTCTTATTTTGTTTATCTATTTTTCTTTCTTTAATTATGTCTAGCTAAGTTAGTTATGTCAAGGTGAAAAGGTTACACTAATGGTGTAAGAATAAGTATAATGTAAACTTAATATGGACTTTAATGTTTGATACTAACATGTTTTATATTTGTTATCTTGTTCACTCTTTAATACTTTGCTTGTTAAATGATTAATCTTGATTTATATTGTATAACACTTGGTACAACAAATGCTTGGCACTTTCATAGCCCATAATGTATGGTATAACCGACACCTGAGCTATGAAAGGAACTTGATTTGTTGTTAACATAAGTTATAATCATGAATGCTTGACGAGATTTACAAGTATTAGCATTAATCGAATAAGATGACTAATGTAATCATGTTAACAATTTATAATCTGATTGGAACCTCCTTTATGTGTGGTTTCCAATTGAATAATAAGAGTTTATATTATACTTGTTTGACATACCATTAGTGGAACCTCTAACCTTGACATTTGTTATTATCATTGTTTAATCGTTACATAAATATTTCATCTCAAAGTTCTCATCATCATCATCTCTTCTTCTTCTCTTTCTCTTTCTTTATTATTATTATTATTATTACTACTACTGCTAGTATTATTATTATTATTATTATTATTATTATTATTATTATTATTATTGTTATTGTTATTATTATAGTTGTTGTTGTTATTGTTGTTTATAATTGTTGTTTATAATTTATACAATTAACCTCCCTGTGGTTCGACCCCGGTCTTGCCGGGTTATTTATTACTTCGACACTCCTGCACTTGGGAGAAGACATCAATCTTTTCGTCGTGTCACCTATCACATAAATGAAAGGATTGATTGATGACTTTAAGAACTTAAATTGCAAGGGCAAAAAGATGACCAAAATTAGAAAAGAGATGTCGGTGCAATCCAAACCGGAACACTGTTCGGTAATTGGGTCATATCTGGAGCTATAGATCTTCGATTTAGGTCTACTTTATATGGATGAAAAGATACGACATAGGCCTACAACTTTTATATGGAGCCCAAGATCTAAAAAGGCCATTTTCAAGTCCAAATTGTACCAATAACAAAGAAGCCTGAATCTGTCCTCCAGCCCGAGCATTGTTCAGTATTTTGGCCATATGTGGAGTTCTAGAAGTCCAAATGAGCTAAATGTTTTACACAAGAAAGCTAAAACAATTGCCTACAACTTTCATGTTTTCAAGTGGCTCTAATGTTGACGTTATCAATGACATTTTGGGTAAACAAGAGAAGATAAGGATTGTCACCAAGTCAAGAGTTGGCTACTCACTCATCAATTAGTCATCAAATCAATAGTTCTCAATTTTGGCCTATAAAAGGAGGCATTTGCCATGCATTTAGGCATCTTGGTTTCCAGATCAAGATCATGCTCTTCCTTTCTCTCTTTGTATTTTTTATATTGCTTATGCTTTGCTTTCATTAATATCAAGTTTATGTCTTTTATTTCCTTTCATTTTCTTAGTTAACTTTAATCTTATTCATGTTCTTATTTTGTTTATTTATTTTTCTTTCTTTCATTATGTCTAACTAAGTTTATTATGTTAAGGTGAAAAGGTTATACTAATGGTGTAAGAATAAGTATAGTGTAAACTTAATATGAACTTTAATGTTTGATACGAACATGTTTTGTATTTGTTATCTTGTTCACTCTTTAATACTTTGCTTGTTAAATGACTAATCTTGATTTATGTTGTATAACACTTGGTACAACAAATGCTTGGCACTTTCATAGCCCATACTGTATGGTATAACCGACACCTGAGCTATGAAAGGAACTTGATTTGTTGTTAACATAAGTTATAATCATGAATGCTTGACGAGATTTACAAGTACTAATATTAATCGAATAAGATGACTAATGTAATCATGTTAACAATCTATAATCTGATTGGAACCTCCTTTGTGTGTGGTTTTCAATTGAATAATAAGAGTTTATACTATACTTGTTTGACATACCATTAATGGAACCTCTAATCTTGACATTTGTTATTATCATTGTTTAATCCTTATATTAATATTCCATCTCCAAGTTCTCATCATCATTTTCTTCTTCTCTTTCTTTATTATTACTACTGTTATTATTATTATTATTATTATTATTATTATTATTGTTATTATTATTATTATTATACTTGTTGTTGTTATTGTTGTTATTGTTGTTTATAATTGTTGTTTATAATTTATGATATTTGGTACTTAAAAAGTTTCATGTCATTATTCATTTAGTAACTTATATTTTTGGAAAATTAAAGTCATAGGCATAATCTATTTTTTAGCATATTTGTTTTCTCAAGAATAAAAAGACGGTTCATTTAAAAATTAATTACATTAATATTCAAATAAAATAGAAAAAACACATAAAAAAAAAATTTAGTCTCTACAATAAATAATGGAACCAGAATAATAACAACATCCATTTTTATTTTCAATTAAACTCATATATCATATTATTTATGAAATCGAAACTGGAATCACTATCCCTCCTTGTGCTCTAAGAGTATAAACAAACTGGATGGTATATTGACATGTATGCGAGCAACTTGACTGGCTTATTGAGTGGTTCCTGAAATCTAATTGGCTAATTGAGTGGTTCCTGAAATCTAATTGGCCAAATTTATGTCTCAATGCATCATGTTGTTGTCTTCCTTCCAAACTACAAGCGAAGGGGGGCGTAGAAGAAGACTAAGAAAAGGTCAACGAAAATGACGGTCAACTAAGCTGGGGGATGACCCAAGTCTTTCTCTCTACAACCCTTTTAGAAAACCCCCCTCTCTTTCAATAAAATTACAACTCCAGTCATTGCCCAGGAAATGGGCTGCTCCTGTACAAATCTCGACTTTAATGGCGGTTTCTGGGAAAGGAGCTCCTTCCTTCTTTTTCTTCCTTCATTCTTTCTCCTGAAAAGGGAAAGAGAACTTGCACGGAAATTCGAGGGAAATCATAATAACACGTAACAGGTGATTTGAGGTTCTGTTTGCGTATATAGAGGGGGTTTGTTTACGTGACTTTGACTGTATTTTAATTAAAATGCAATTTATAATAGTTTGATAAAGAAAGAAATTGATTTATTGTATATGGATTCTATACAATTTTTATGATTCAAACGCAACTAATAAAAAGTATATAAATACTGTTTTTTATTCGTTATATATGTTAATTACACTATTTAGTTAACAATAAAATTAACATGAAGAGTGAAATTCCATGTGAAGTATTTCCCTAACTTCATTGGCATTGAAGATCCCTCATGGAACGACAGAATTATTTTTTCAGGATTATTCAAGCCGGACACAGGCCAAACATGAAACCTAGCTCACACATCCTAGCCTAGTTTCGCAAATATTAGAAGCTTAATTCCCATGTGAATTACTCCATCACAAATGATATATTTTTATATAAAAAATGCCTTGTAATCTAAAAAAGAATGTATTTCACATGTTCTTGTATTTTAAAGAATGTATCCAATAAATTGGAAGCATAATCCATATGTGAAGTGCTTTCTTGTCTCCATCCCACATGATATATTTTTATATAAAAAATGGCCTTTACTCTAAAAAGCAAGGTATTTCACATGTTTTTATATTTTAAAGAATGTATTCAATAACCCCTTATACGTATAATTGTATCAACTATAACCTTGATTTTTAGTTAAGATATCAAAGAAATGATAGCTCATGTAAAAATTAAACTTAAAAGTCATGTGAATTTTACTTAAAGATTTTTATTTAAGATATCTAAGAAATGGTAGTTCATATAAAAATTAAAATTAAAGGTCATGTGAATACTTGAAGAAATTCAGTTACTTTAAATAACATGCAGTGGTGGAATAAAAAAAATTTAATTGAGGGGGAAAATTACTAATAAATATTTAATATTATATATAAATGTATAATATATAGAGAAATCAATTTGAAATGCATGTACTAACTCATATCAAGCAAAATTAATTTAAGAATATTTTTAAAATAAAAAAATTACATTATAATTATTTTTTAAAGTTTTTATATTTTAAAATTACTTCATAATGATTTCATCCTTAATTTCATTAAAAATATTCTTTCTTAATATATATAATTAAATATTAATTCATTTATTTCTAAATCTTCTAAGGACTAGTGAAATTATTGGCAACAATTCTTTGTTGACTTGTTGTTTTATACAAGTGGGTTAAATATAAATATTAACATATTTTTTAAATTTTTCTATCATGTTTCTAATTTTTTTAGTTGTTTAATACTTTATTTTTAATCCCTAGTAAGTTGATTACCATCACTTTTCATATGAAATTCATAACAAAATACATATTAATTCATCAAAACTCATTTCAATTTATATTCATATGCATATAATATTATCTATACACATTAATTTAACAAATTTATAAATTATTATAAACTCTAATATTATTAATAACTAATTATTAAGAAATAAAATTAAAATTAGACAATAGAATAAATAAAAACAATAAGGAAACTCACCTAAAACATAAAGTATAAATCATAAAAGGTTATTTACTTAATTAATTAATAGTTTAGGACTTGAAGAGAAATTTAATAGAAGAAAAAGAAACATGAACAATAATTCAAAAAAAGCTGCTTGGATAAATTAGTAGCTAATAAAAAAATTAAATTTGTTAAATTATTATATTAAATTCTAATATAAAAAATATTTAAAACAAAAAGATTAAGAGAGCAATTGCCCTCTTAATCTCCATTATAGCTCCGCCATCATAACATAACATGTTATAATTTTATTTAATTTTTTTATAAAAAAATATATATGACAACTTTAAAACGTAAGACAAACATGTATTATTAAAATTAGTATTTATTTTAAATACATTTATTTTCTACACATTGATTAAACATTAGAAAGAAAAAGAATGCATTTGTCTCATATTTTTTAGGTATTAAGAGGATAATTGTTTGAATTTAAAAATTAATCTTAAAATATAGTTAATATTCTCAAATTTGTTAATTGAAATAGTACATTATGGTAGAATGACATAATTAAAATCTAACTATAAATTAAATACATAAAAGTATAATTATATTTATAATTATAAGAACTTACTGCAATCATCATTTAAAATGTAAGAAAAGATAAACTACTTGTCATATTTGGAATAAGGAACATTTTTTACATTAAAATATATCATGTGCAGGTCATATGTCGACTTTGTTAGTTTGGATGAAAAAAATAGACATTTGGGGAAATGTTTTTTATTTAGGAATTAAGTTTGTACAATTAAAAATATAATAATTTATTTAAATTTATTATATTTTTCACTCTTGGTATGTGTAACCTACCCTATTATCTATTATAATTATGGAAAGAAATCATCATTTAATATTATAATCATTAAAAATCTTAATTAGTCTTTAAAATTTTAAGATAAAAAATTAATTGTATTATAAAATATATGTTATCATTCTAAAACAGCATATTTAAAATATACTACTTTGATGCTTGTCTTTTATTTCTAATAATATATTGTCTAATATATCATTGTTCTACCTTCATATGTGATAGATAATGGATATACTACAATTAGTTAAACACTTGGTAGATATTTGAGCTTAAGTTTATAGATTCTAAAGTTTAGGTTATTTTTTCCACCCCAATCAATACCAAATTGTTGACCAGTAAAGGTTCATTCACCCAAACAAGTGAATATATATATATATATATATATATATATATATATATATATATATATATATATAAAGTCAATCACTCCCGTCGAGACTTGTAATTAGTGAGGGTTTATTAAGTGATATTGGGGAATAAATGAATGGACCTTTATTTAGCTTAATGAACTCATCCGTAGTGTTTATGAACAATTATTAGAGAAAGTTCATCTATCTTATGGTGAAATATCACTAACACTTTATTGAATGATGTTCTATATCCTAATCCTAAATAACTAACAAAGAATATACATGATAAGGAGACTATTTTTTTAAAAAAAAAAACATCAAAGTTTTTAGATTTTTAATTTGGATGAATCACCCAATAAGTCCAACCGATACTTTTTCTTTATAAACTTATTATGCAAAATCTTGATAAAATTTTGCTTTGTAAGCATTGTAAAAAGGGGATATTTGTTATTATCCATTTTTAATCCCATAAAAAAAATAGAAAAAATAAATTCAAAATACAAGAGGATATACATAAAAAAGCCTAGAAGATTTTTCAAGTAAGGAGTGAAGGACTAAAATGACAATTGAAAAATTTTAAGGGTCAAAACGTATAAAATTAGCAAAGATGGCAACCCAATTCTGATAACAAAAATCCTCATTAGTGAAAATAATTTTATTTAGGAAAAAGATACAGATTTGGATAGGTAAAGACTCAATGAGAATTTTAGAAGGCTTGATTAATTTTATTGCGGATTTAATTGCAAGAAAATTTGATTTTCGAAGTCAATTTAGGCTCTAATTTGAAGAAATTAAAGTCCAAGGCCGAATTATAATTTTAAAGAGTAATTTGGTCAAATCAGGAGCTTAATTGTATAAATATTGAAGTTCAATGGGCAGTTAGAAACTTGATTGAAGAAATCTAAAATTGAAAACCAAATTGAGAAAGGCTTGTGATTGTAGGGATAGAAATTAACAAATCAAGTACTAAATTGAATAAAACTGAAAGTTTGATAATCAATTAAGTGTCCAAGTGCATAAATCAAAAATTGAATACCAAGATGAAAATGGCGTGAACTTTGAGGCTGATGATTGAGTTTGATATAGGTGAAATTGCATGAAATTAAGAGTTTAGAAGTCAATTACAAGTGCAATTAAAAGCAATTGAAATAAGGATTAAGAAATTTATCAAATCCCAAATTAAAAACCCTAATTTCTAGGGTTTATCCTGGACAATGCATCATTCAGTCACTGTTTACCTTTTTATTCGATAGTTTTGGTTGATCTAGTAAGCACTTTCAAACAAATAAATATGGTGTTTCCTACCACCTCTAGGTTATAACCACCACCACTTAACTAAGAAACACCTTATCTACAAAAATCAACTACTTTAATTACAAGTTTACATCTTATTTTCTTTAAATAACTCAACAACATCTTGTCCCTGATCAGCTATCACTATATTTTCTTATTCTAAATTGATTGTGTTGACATTTTCAAACAAATAAATATAAAGCTTTAGACCTCTAAATTGAGTTAGGATGGCTCTAAATAAAATGTATGCTTTATCAAAATCAAGTGATCTTCGATGACATTTACACCAGAGTTGCTCTGACAAAGACTTAAAAATGGGTAACTCATTCATCGATGATCATGATATCTATTTCACAATATCACTAATATTATTTGTATGTTCACACTTCAATCGTTATCAATTTGTTCTTATCAAAGCTTGGTCATGTTTTTATCAAGATCAAAAGGCTATAAACAAGCTTCTTAGTCTTCAAGTTTAGAAAACCACCAAAACTTTCAAAAACCAAGTTTCTTGTAAAACCAACATAAGTACATAGATCATAGTTGTAAAATGTCCTCCATAACTTTTTTATTTTGATCAAAGGACTAAAATTTTATCAGTTTATGTTTGAATCCATCAAAAACCCTATAAATACCTTTCTAGAAAATTAGAGAAAAAATGAGAAAAAAAGAGAAAGGATTGATAAAAGAACTTTAAGTGTGAAAATTTAAAAGCCTAACATAATGGTTTTTTAAGTTTTGAAAGGCCGATAAGCTTGTGGAAATAAAACTTTGATAAAGAAAAGCAAAAATGGTAGTAGCTACTCTAGGAGCTTAAAGGTATTACTTTCTAATCTAAAAATGGAGTCTATATGGCTACTCTATGGCATGCTTAAAGGTATGTATTTATATCTACAAACATAGAAATAGAGTTTGGAATACTTAGCAGGTAGTGTTGTGGTTGCCCCTTTTGTTACTATGATAGTTTGATTTTGTTTACTGAAACTCTTTTGAATGTTTTTGATGTGGTACAAGTCTTGTATTTAAGTTGTTTCTTCTTGATAAAATAGTTTTGTTTTAATTTAAAGCATGTTAAAGCAATGATGATTATCATGAATTTGCAATATTTTAATGTTTTAGTGTTGTTTGGTAGTTCATTTCATTCAAATATGCTTAATTATGGTAATATAGTTTGTTATAGAACTAAGAAAGCATTTTTTTAGAGGTATAAAAAGCCCATCTTCTATGTTTGATAACTTAATCTTCATTTCTAGGTTTGTTGGGATTTTTCATGTTCTTAGAAAAAACATTATCTTAACTCTATGATTTAGATCAGTTTTTGTTCAATTCTTTTCTCAGAACCCTTCAAGCAACTTGATTAGTCAATAATCTAGGGTTTATTTGCATCGATAATATGTTTTCAATAAGTTTTAATTCTAGAGTTTGAATTTTAAATCAAAACCTATTTTGATAAAATCATAGTTTTTTTGGTAATAATCAAAATACATGAATGTCAGATTATTAATCCTTACATGATTTACATATATGTGTACTTGATTTATATATTTCTAGTCTGATTTGAAATTCATGTTGCTAGGCTCATGTTTAATGTCCTTTGGTGTTCTTTACGTTCTTTGTTTTTATGGGTTTTGATCCATTTTGATGAAGAGTTTTAAAGGTTTTTTTTATTTTAGTTTAATTTATTTTAGATTTTGTTTTACATTTTGGTTTGTTTTTCGGGTCAAACCAATGGATTTTGGTTCGATTTATGGTCAAATCAACCAATTTTAATTGTGACTAATTTTCACTATAATATACGAGTTGTGAAAAACACTTTCACTTTCCAGGATAAATAAACCTTATTGGGACACATACATGGATTCGTCTTATAAGGATTTATTTGGGCATATGAACCCATAATAAATTCAAAATGTCAGATTTATTTATAAGCATAAATCTTTATTTGGAGTTATAAACGTTTCATCAGTTAAGAACCCATCAACACCTTTAAACCATATTCAGATATGCACTGCAACTTATCTTAAGTAATGTGCACTAAGAATATTAATGTCTTTTTTAGTTACAACTAATTTCTTACCCTAGAGTTTTAGATAAAATCAGTCCACTCGGCCTAGTTCTCCTAATGACTTGAATCAAATAATTAGGTAATGACTCATTGACATCCTGTCACACTGCACAAGCCACATACAACAATAACAACAATAATGTTATTATTATTAATAAGAATAGTAATAACAACAATAATAGTAGTAATAGTAGTAATAATAATAATAATTAATAATGATGATGTTAATGATGATAGCAGTAATAATTCTTCCTTCAATATTGTATTTGTTAAGGATTGCGTTTTGTAGTTTTTTCATATATGATATTTCTAGTTTAATGACTTGGTTTAAAAGGTTGAGGTGGGTTGATATTTTTTTTATTTTTTTATTTAATATTAATTTTTTAAAAAAAATTAGCTTTGTAATTTTTTAAATATATTTTTAATAAGTTATTTTAATCTCATGATTTAAATTATAAGTTTTGTGGGTTAATTCGAGTTAATTTAACCTTTATTATCAAGATTATATATTTATCACACTATCTTGGTTCAACTCGAGTAAGGATTTGTAGTGTATTTTTTATCCAATAATGTATTTTCAAATATTTTTACTAGATTATCATGTTTTTTTTTAAATCATTTATTATAGTTGCCCATTTTTGTCTCATGAAGCTGTTAAAAATTGATCGGGCTATAACTCAAATCTTTTGTTTTTCTTATTTCTTACATTGCGGGCCCATGTATAGTAAAAAAGATTCACTAACCATTTGTGCTGACTTGAACAGTATGTAAGTTGACCTGAGAAAGCTACTACAAGTCTACGACAAAGTAAGGTGAAAAAAAAAAGAAAAAAAAAAGAGAGAGGATGCAATTGGACAATGCAACGTCCTGCTCAGTTCTGATTGGCCAGCAACAATATCAATGTCAAACAAAAGTGAGGCCACCTTGTAATTAATCAGCAAAACCAGGGCAATTTCCCAAATTAGTAAAATCCAACTAGAAGTCGAGTTAATTATCAATTATTCCCTGTATTAAAACAAAATTAATCAATTGGTCCTCTTGGTTTCCAAAACTGTACACTTAATCCCTATATAATTTTTAAATTTGTTTAAAACTTAGTTATTTCATCATATTGTATTCTTTTCCCAATTTATTTTTTACTTTTTCTTTATTCAAGAATAAAAATAAGTAAATAAGATGAAAAAAACAAGACATTATAAATAAAATAATATTACATCAAGGATAGTAAATTATAATCGAAAGGTTATTTGATTATTTTTTATATAATATAAATTAATTAATTAGTTTTTGATATGGGATTGGATTATCAGTAATATAAATTTTAATTTTATTTTATTTTTCTTATGATTTATAAATTTTTATAAATATGGATATCCAGACTAATTTATATGTATTTTGACTAATTTTATAGATTTTAAATTTAATAATTATATAAATCTTTAGTCTCCATAATTCATTATATTAGCAATCATAAAATTCAAACTCAAGATCATAAAAAAATCAAATTTTTTTTATAAAATTTTTATTACTAAACCATCTACAATATTATTAAAAAAGTTTGATTTGTATCAATTAACATCTTGTTTTATTTATATTTTTTTTATTAAAAAACCTAAGATAAAATATAACCTCTGAATTTATTTAGAAAACTTTATTAATTACGAGATACAATTTTTAAGAGTTGAATATAAATTATAGTTTAAAATCAATTGGACTCCACCATTAATTAATTATACATAACGCTTTTACAGTGTTTGAGGAAAAATTATTTTTCAAAATACTCTTTTTATAAATATCTTAATATATATCTATATATATATATATTTTAAAAATATATTTTTAATATTAATATTTTAAAATAATTAAAAAAACATAATCCTTAGTGAGCCAATAGACCCACGAGCACGACATCCACAGTCCACACAACCTTTCCCACTTAAGACGGCAAGACTAGTAGTCAGACAACTAATAAATGCATGGAATGGCAAAGCCGTGAATAAATAGAATATAAAGGGCAGTAATTTGAGGGTCCTTCTATAATTGGAGCTTCGAAGCCCAGGCAGACTGCACTGAGCAGCCTTTCCACAATGACGGACTTTGCATTAGCTATCAGTACTAAAGTTTTGTTATTCCTATGTGTCATTCAGTTCTCAGTTTCAGAGATCATTTTTGAGGAGAGATTTGAAGGTAACTTCTTAATTTCTTGCCACCTTTTTTCACTACTCCGTCTCGCTATGTCACCAGCTAGCATCCAATCCTAATGCTTGCTACGTCTAGCTAACCGTTAAACTCGTTATTCACTGCTTTGTCTTTTCTTTGGGGGTCTTGCATGCTGTCATTGTGAAATAATTTTAGGATTTGAAGTGGGGTTTGGATAATAATGATACCCTTTTTCTTTCATTCTTTCTACTGTAAATTCAAGTTGTGATTTCCTTTGTTGGTGTAAAGTGGTGTTGTTTTTATTTTTAATTTTTTGAAGTACAATGTTCTTTTTCTTTCTTGTTTTCTATTTGGTAGCTGAGAGTTGTTCATGGAAAAGAAAAGAAAATCTGGCATTTGAGGGTGTTGTTTGTTTTGCATCAGTGAATACTTTTCTGGGCAATAAAATAAAATAAAATAAAAATGAAGTCAACAGGCTATCTGGGTTGACTTCAACTAAAGTGATTGCAAACTGCAGAGTTTAAAAGAACCTCCCCTACTTAATTAAAAGACTTATTTAAGTGTGAGAATAATTCGGTGATTGTTCGTAGTTTAAGATGACCTTGTTATGCAAAGAGTTGGTTAGTATTAATCTGTGTAATTTTGTGTTGGAAAAAGATGGTTGGGAGAGCCGCTGGGTTAAATCGGATTGGAAGAGGAGTGAAGGATTGGCAGGTTCTTTCAAACACAAAGCTGGAAAGTGGCCTGGAGATCCAGATGACAAAGGTATCGTCTTTTCTGCTTTTGTTCATATGGGATTTGATGAATTACATAACCATTTTGCGAAGAACAAAGCCATTAGAGCACAAAAAAGGGCACTGTGGCAGGAAAAATAATGGACTAGTTGTTCTTTTGTGTATTTCGCCTATGCTGTTCAGGAACCTTATTGACAAGGTTGTCCTTGAACATTCTAGCAGTTGCTTAAGAATGTATGATGGCATGTCGAATTCAGTTGGTTTCTTAATTGGTGAATCCTTTTATTTCACTATAATCAGTTGTTTGTAGATGATTATTCACCTCTTGGTTTGGATATCTTGTAGGTATTCAGACAACTACTGATGCCAGGTTTTTTGCCATATCTGCAAAGATACCGGAATTCAGCAATAAGAACAGAACACTCGTGTTCCAGTATTCCATAAGGCTTGAGCAGGACATTGAATGTGGTGGTGGTTACATCAAGCTTCTCTCTGGATTCGTGAACCAGAAGAAATTTGGTGGAGACACTCCATACAGGTTTGAATCTTATTGAATTCATTTCACATTATCTATACCTCATGTCTTTTCTCTTTCATCTGAGACATGGATCAAATATCTGTTTGTGGTACTTCATAAGATATCTTCGAGTTCAAGCTGCCCATTTTGCTACATTGCATTGTGAAAAAAAGTTAATTGGATCGATCATTTGGTTGGGCTCCATGTATGATTGCGTTTCAAACCTTCGTTTTGTAAAAGCTAGAATTACTTGTTTTTTATTCATGAAGACCTGCTTTTCATTTATTTTGAATATATAATAGTTTTAATCAAACATATATATTTTTTAAACCGCAAGAGTTTTTCTTAAACCTTTTTTTTTACCGTAATCGTAAAAGCTATCACAATACCAAACACACACTAATTCTCAATTGTATACTGTGCAAATTGCACACATATCACAAACATTCACTTTACAAAAAGATAAATTGTGCTGAAATGTGTTTTAGTAAAATAAGAACTATAAATTCCATACATCTCTAATTTCTCTCAACCATTTACATGGGAAGGAGCACAAATGAATAAGCAAGCAAAGAATCAATATCTACTGGGAAGATTATTGTATGGCTTAACATTATGAAGTCAAGTGTCAAAATACTTTAGAGCTATTGTAGGTTTGACAGACACCTTCTACTTTTGCATGTATTCTGAAGGTTTTAGTCAACTTTCCTCATGCTCGGAAATGTGTATCGTTTCCTCTTTTCCTGCCTGTTGGTTTCACTATCATACAAATTTGTATTGATATCAAAATTTATTTCCTGCAGTTTTATGTTTGGACCTGATATATGTGGCAGTCAGACAAAGAAGCTGCATGTCATACTATCCTACCAGGGCCAGAATTATCCGATCAGGAAAGATTTGGAATGTGAAACGGACAAGTTAACTCATTTCTACACCTTTATTCTTAGGCCTGATGCAAGTTATAGTATCCTGATTGATGGTCGAGAAAGGGATTCTGGAAGCATGTATACAGACTGGGATATACTTCCTCCCCGGAAAATTAAAGCTGTCAAGGCAAAAAAGGTTTGATACATAGAGATTCCATGTCCTTAAAGAATTAGAATGTTAAATTGCAATAATATCGGGTTGTCCTCCTCCACCATAGCTGGAAGATTTTGAGGGTATACATCCTGACATATTTCATTCCCATTTTTAACAGCCTGTGGACTGGGATGATAGAGAATATATTGATGATCCTAATGATGTCAAACCTGAGGTATAAAAATTTTATTCTTTCTTTCTTACAGAAGATGTTATTGTAATTATAGTGAATAGATTACTTAATCCTGTTTTCGGTATCTTGATAATGCAGGGATATGATTCAATTCCAAAAGAGATTCCCGACCCCAATGCAAAACAGGTTAGTGGGTTACTTACGGTTTAATGTCTGGATGAAGTTCGAGGACATGAATGATCCCTGGCCTTTTGATGCTGAGCCATATCTAAAATTGATGTGCTTCACTTAAATAGCATTTTATTTTTATAGTATGCAGTACTGTTATGGAAAACAGAATATATCAATGTAGCTAATAATTTCATGTTGTTTCCCTGATTAGCCTGATGCTTGGGATGAAGAGGAGAGTGGTCTATGGAAAGCACCTAAGATACCAAATGCAGCATATAAAGGACCATGGAAACTCAAGGTGTTTTTATTGGCCTTCTAGATGGTAGAAGTCAAAGTTTAAATGCATGTTCTCATTGTTAATGACGTTTTCTTATCTACAGAGAATCAAGAACCCAAATTATAAAGGGAAATGGAAGATTCCTTATATTGATAATCCAGGTATTCTTTATGCAGCCTTTCATGGAACGTAAATAACTGTAATGCATGCCTGAAAACTTACTTCCTCAGAGTTAATTTACCAACAAAGAGTTAGCTATATCTTTCTTTGTAAATGTCACCAGAGTTTGAAGATGACCCTGATCTCTATGTGCTTAAGCCAATAAAATACATTGGCATTGATGTTTGGCAGGTGAGGATTAAGCATCTTTTTTGTTGATTTAGATAAGAGTTTTATCTTTGTGATGCAGCATGTGATTTTTTGTTATTTCTAAGATAAGTTGTAATATCATGTGGTGTCATTGCAGGTGAAGGCTGGCTCAGTTTATGACAATATTCTGGTCTGTGATGATCCAGAGTATGCAAAACAAGTGGCTCAAGAAGTTTTAGCTAACAGGGAGGTGTGTCAGTCTTTGGCCCTTTCCGGAGAACACTGGCTTCTGTTATTGTGGAGTTACATTTAAGATGAGTGGTGGTTAATTTGTGTTTTTCTTTGGTAATTTCAGATTGAAAAGGAGGCCTTTGAAGAAGCAGAAAAAATTAGAAAAGCTCGAGAGGATGAGGTAATTTGCTGGGTTATTTGCTCATAACATTACCCGAGCTTCATCAATAAGCTTTTACCGTAATCGAATACTTCCAAGTAATTCGAGAATTTACATGTACAGGAAGCTCAAAGAGCAAGAGAGGAAGGTGAAAGGAGGAGAAGAGAAAGAGGATACGATCGACACTACCGAGATAGACACAGAGATAGATACAAAAGGGTATACATGCTATATGCTCAGATCTTTTTAATCTATGTGCTTAGAATGTTTTTCTAGTCATTCAGATTTACTTGTACTTTCTTACAAGAGTAACATTGTCCTGCCTTGCTCGTGAGCAGAACCGTTGTTCCTTTTACTACTTGCGTGGCTATGTCGATTAAACTTACTGAAGATGTTCGGCTCTTCCTGGATTTTTATAGTTGTTAAAAAACCCTCTGAAAAGTACCAGATGTTTGTTGTTGATGATTTTTCTGAAACACTCGGTGTATATTGTGTACCTTGTTATGATTGTTGTGTCTAGTTACGAGTGCATGGCTTTATGCATAGATGTTAATTCTGATCAAAATGTTTCATTTTGCGCAGCGTTACTCCCGGGACATGGATGATTATCATGTAAGAATCAATCTTGCCTTGAATCTCCCTTTCTCAAGCATATTAAATCAAAATACAAAACACTTCTAATTGACTTGTATCGATAGATTCCCACATTTTACATAGTTACTTATGTCAAAACAAATGCTTAGTATACTGAGAATCATTCAGTTATTTCACTCTACTGTCCACATTGCTGGACGACTCCTGGATTTGGAAGTCTGATCATTGCAAGTGTTTCTTTCTTCTTTATGGTCCAATATTATCGGCCCCACATGATTATTTTTATCTGGCATGCAGGATGAGCTTTGAAGAGGCTTTCAAATTGTCAGCTCTCTCTTTGGACAGCGCTATCAGCACCTGGGAATGTGAAATAAAGCCACAATTTTACTTTTGGGTGGGGTGGGGTGGGGGCAGCTTTTTCTTTCCTCATTATTGAATGATTTTCATTTCTGAAGAAATATATATATATATCTAGAGATGCTAATTAATTGTTTTTGCATCTTCTCAACTCTCTCTATTTATTACTCCATTGTGACTGTGATAGGTGAAGTCTATACACAAGTTGACATCCCACTTGATGCCTTACTTTTACGTGCGAAAATCTTGAGCTTTTATAAGACTTTCCTTCTACGTTTGTATTTGATTTCAACGACTAGAGGGAGGGCCTTTTCTATTTGCATCAACTGATCTGCTTCTTCGTCTTCTGCTTCCCACCATTACTACAACTTCTTTCCTTCCCTCGACGAAAACCAACAGTCACAGACACGCCATTTCTTCTTCCCTCATTTTCATCATTTTCTTCTCACCACTACCGCATCTTCTGAACAACACCTGACAGCCACAGCACTCTCTTTATTCTTCCAATTTCTTCACCTTTTTCTTATTGCCGTTACTCTATTTACCTTCATTCTTTCCAACAGTCACAAACGCCTTATAAATTACTCAAGCATGTCTTAACAATATGCAGCGTAAACATGAAGGGTAACAAATATGGCAAGAGAGTTGCTGTGAGGATAGCATAAACTAAAGCTAGTAAAAACAACTTACTTAATTTAAGATGTGATTGGGAATGGTAATATACAAATTAGATTTTGATATTATTCATATCCAAATCTAAAACTATAATTTATATCCAAATCAAAATCCAATATGTATGGATTTTGGATTCCTAAACCTCATCCAATCGAGTTTTGAATATCTACTTAAATATTCTTTGTCAAATCCAAACCTCATATATACAATGATTTAAATTTATAAACCATACATTCATTCCAACAAGAAAATAAAAATTAAGTCAATATCACATAAGAAGTTTTGAAATAAAGGTCTCAAAATATTAAATTATCTATTTATTATTATAAACACAGCTAAAATTTCATTAAAATCAAACCATCATATTAAATTTTCTTTATTATTATAATTACACCTACAATTCCATTGAAATCAAATCCTCATTAAGCATTAATAGAACTTTAATCTTCCTTTTACATCATAAATGAGTCATTTTACAAGAGAACAATACACATAAATAAATAGTTGGTCATTAATACCTAAGTTGTTTTCATAGAAGTCATAAAAATAATTCATATTTTTTTATAATATAAGTTTCATACCTCTTTCATCTTTATCAATATCATCAAATATGATAATATAATTATCTAAATCTAGTCAACTCATCTAAAAATAATACATATAAAATAAAAGTTTAAATTTTACTTCAATAAATAGTTGAAATGTTTATTAATATAATTAAAAAAATCACTAAATTACCTTTAATTTCAACAACTCATAACCAATTTTAAGCACATACCAATATTTAAGTGGTCTTTGAATGAGTTTGCTATGATGCAAGTTCAATAATCTATTGCTAGCATTAAAAGCCCACTCTGAAATAATAATAGATACAACAATAGCTAATAAATACTTATTAATGGATTGCAAGACTGAATATTTTTCTTGAAATATCAAAGTCATCATTTCTTTGCAAAACCTCTTCATTTAAATAATAATCCAATTCAATTCTAATATATGAATTTTTTTTATTTTTTAATTTGTATCAAGTTGTTATCAAATTCAACCAACAAATTACAACTTGAATCAATAGAGGTATCACCCTTATGATTAAATATAGATAGTTGAAAACTACCTTTTTTTATCTTTAAAGTATAAAAATCCATCAATTCATAATAAAGATGGTAAATCTTCTTAAAGATAATCATATGCTCATTACCATATATTCTAAAAAGGTAAAATTCAATCAAAGTCATTTTGTATTGCGAATCAAGTATAGCTACAACTTTTATTATCCCATTAAAGGAACATAAATATTTATATAAAACAAATTTGACATATATACTATTATTTTTATGTTGCCTCAATTGGAAAACAAACTCTTTTTAACAATTTCAATATAATTTAAAAACAAATTAGAAAAGTAAAAATCATAAAAAAATAATTAAATGCCCTCTTAAAACAACTTCAATTTATCATAAATTACACTTGAGCAAAGGACTTTTATATTAAAAGCCTTGTTTTTTAAGTCAAGCAAATACATCCTTATACATTAAAGTAATTTTAAATATTAAATATGTTAAATTGTACCCTATTGGGCAGTCAGGACCTAATTTTTTGGTTATAGAAATGCAAACATAATGTGTTGTTTCCTTAAACTTTTCCTTTCTTGTTGGTGAAGCTATTTAATAAAGTACACTTTTTCTAATATTTTCAATCACACTCTTAATTATTTCTATCATATATATAACTATTAGATCTAAAATATAAGCACAACACCATATATGAATAAATTATTATTTAATATAAAAAATCTAATTTGTAATTTGTCCTTAAAATTAGGTATCAAGGCATCATTAGCTATATAATTAACCAATGTAATTGTTAATAAGTTAGTATTAATATTTCAATCAATCAAAGAATCAATTAAACCTTTAGCTAGCATTTTTTTTAATATAAGAATGGTAAGTAAGCAAACCAAATTAATATGATAAAAATTATATAAACAAAATTATTGCAAAAGCTAATAATAACATATATTAAATAAATTTTATCTTAATGTGCAACTTCATAATTTCCACTCATCATCAATAAAGTAAGCAATTGCCACTCTACTAATACTTCTCACTAACTTGTGTATTGCCCTTTCTTTCTAATAATCATAAACTTTCAAAATGTCAAATATAATGTTTTTTTTTTTTGTAAACAAAGATAAGAGGAAATTTGAGTTCCTTTGAAATCTAACATGCTAAACTATGAAAAGTGAGTACTCATGTAAAATAATAACATCTACACATGCTTTCCTAGAACTCTTGATATCTAATCAATTTCTAACTCTTTCTCTTTACAAAAACTTTTTATCCAACATTTTTGTTGTTGTAACGAATCATGATATTTTCTTCTCTTACAAGTCCTATAATGGTTATACAAATAGCTTGTTCTAGATTTTTATTTTTCACTAAACATCTTAAAATAATAATTATATTATACCTTGACATCCTTATCAATATATTTCTTTATAAAACTCTCCCACATGAAACTCTTGTTTTCTAGTATCAATGTTGAGGAATAACATATATTCGTAATGGAAGTAAAGAGTTAATTGAACATTTCTTTCAAGGTCCAAAAATATATATTCATCAGAATTGAAACAGATTACTTTACATGTTAACAAACAAAACACCAACTATTTGTTTTGACAACACAAGTCAAAATAATTTTCCTCTCTTTAATAATTCTTCAATATCAATATTGATGCAAGCCTTTTGTGTGAGGAAGAATCTCTTCTTTTTTGTGTGAGAAAGAATCTTTTCTCACCTTGAACTTTCTCTATAGCTTGTTTTTTTAGTTCAAAAACTCAAACCTGTTAGAAAAGAAACATTCTCTTAGTTTTCAATTGTTATTACTAAGAAAATTAACTATTCTTATTAAATAAGGATATTTGAGAGATTTTTTCACCCTAATAAGATAAAACTTCTTATTATGTCAAATTGTTTGACAATTTGACTTTTTTTTTTCTTTTTTTTTTTCAATCCAATTTAACCATAGACACTCAAATACAAAATAGACCTTAAAAGTCCAACATCTCTCACATGCATGTGGTTAGGATGACATTTCATAACTTATACCTCACATCACTTTATAGTCAATATTTTTTATACAAATAAATGAAAAGTGTGATTATTAAGTCTTGCATAATTTTAGAAGCTCTACATTAATAACCTATTGGAGTTAGCATAAAAACAACAACCTAAAAGATGTAGTAACTTATATTGTCTTAGATCTTTTATAAATTACATAAGTTAATAACTCAAGTCTTTCAATAAGAGTTTCACTAACCTCATAAGCATATTAATACTCATAATTATGTTGTAAACCTAGTAGCAGCAAAATTTATCAACAATAGTACCTCAATATAATTAAAAGTTCTTCTCTTCCCAGTTATATCATAAAGATAAATTGTTTTCTTAGTGATGTCTCATAAGATCTAATCAATCATGACCGTAAATGACATACTAAAATGGAAAACATCGATCCCATAAGGTCGAATTAATTAGGATCATAAATGACATACTAAAGTAGCAAACATTGATCATTCACCTTAATGATATAGCTAAAAGTAGCTAAAGGTGCTAATTGAAAACAAACTTTAAAAATATTGTTCTCAAGAATTCATATGCTGAGAAAGCAGAGATTCATTCACTTCAATTCAACAAAAATGAGAATATACAGTTCTCTAAATAGTTTACAAGTCTTGATATGGTCATTTCTAAAGTGTCTAATATGAGTTTTTTAAACATTCTAATGTTTAACACTAAATAATTGAATTCACACATAGTTTTATTTTAGATTAATATGAATTGTGAGACAATCCTTATATGATCACAAAAAAGACCTTATCTTGGTCTCTAATCAAGGTAGTATTTTTCATGTCTCATTTTGCTCATTTAATATATATATATATATATATATATATATATGTGTATATTATGATCCATATCTCAGTGGACGTTAAAGTGGGTGCCTAAACATGCATTACAAATAATTAAACGTCGTTACCTAGTAATTAGAGAAAACTAGGGATCCTGAAAGCTAGTATTAGTTCAAAAGATTCAAGTAAACGGATTAATTATGTTTGAGAAAAAACAATATCACCCTTTGAACATCATTTCTTATGAAAGGTTACCCTTATAATGTATTTTCTCTTAAATTTGTCTTTTAGATTGTCACTAATTATCCTTATTGTTTCTTTTATTTTATTTTTAATTTTTTTGAAAAAAATTGACGTCAATCCCCAAAAATAAAATATGTATCGGATTGAAAGGAGGTTTGTTCAATATAAAAAAAAGAGTTTGACATTAATCTCCAAAAATAAAAGACACATTGATTTGATTATTTATAAATACTTGGCATTGATCTCATAAAGCAAGAGGTTTGTTCAACAAAAAATTAATATTGAAAGTTCGAAATATGGACATTTTTTTTTGTTCTGAAACCAAGAATAACTTGATATAAATGTTATGTTATTTCCACTCATACTTTCTTGTACAACGTTGTTTAAACTATAACGTCAGAATTATATTTTGACAGTTTCACCAATAGACTAATATATGTTTGTTTGTATGCCTATAAAACAATTAACATATAAGAGGTTATCAGGCCCAAATTAGGTTATGTTTTTTATTGTGTTTAATATGCTAGAAAGTATATATGCCTTTTAGGTGTACATGCCTATGGATTTCCAGACTTATTCTAATGTAGATCATTCTATATATGACTCAACTAGTTAAATATGGCCTATATGGTATTTATTTTTTACCCCTACTATATTTTTACTAAAAAATAAAATATTTATATTTTTAAATTAGGCTGGTTAAAATTTATCAAGGTTAATTAGACAAGATATATTTTTAAGGCACACTAAGGGTGAAATTAAAGAAAATTGGTTGTAATTAAAAGAATTAAATTATCAAAGACTAGAGTTATCAAATTGATATAATTTAAGAGGTCATATTAATTCAATCAAAAGCTTAATTGAATATATATATATTATTTTCATAACTAATATTGACTCCAATTAAAGGTTTAAAAATGCAAGGGCAGTTTCAAAAAGTTTAAAAAAAGGTTAAAAAGTGCTTTAGATTGTGACCAAGAACCCAATTGAATATATTTTTTTTGTTTCGATTTTATCTCATATTATATAATTAAAAATTGTGAAGGGTCATATCTAAATAGACATTTGACATTTAGGGACTGAGTTTTTTCTTTTTCTTCAAAGGCAAACACTAGAAACCTTACCCACATATTTGTTATTTTCTCAAGCAAACCTCACTAACTATAGTTATTTTTTATTATCTTGTATTATTTTTTCTGATATGAAATGTTGTTCTCTTATGATCTTGACCTCATTTTATATTTAGTTGTTTCTCTTTACATAGCAATAAGTTTAACCTCATTGTCTTTTACTTTTTAATTGTAGTTTTCATTCCTTTTTTGTGCTCTTTTACCAAAATCTATGGTCTTTATTTTTGTTGTAAGCCTTAACAATGTAGATTTATACTTAGAAACCATAGTTCTTGTCTTCTGAGTCTTAAGCCAAAGTGGTTTCCTATTCCTTTATAAATAGGGCCTTATTTTTAAGGTTTTGAAAGGGTGGAAAAAAAGAAAAAAACAAACAGACAATAGAAATTAACAATAGCAGTGGAGGGGGGAAAAACAATAATTAAAGATAGTGATAGATAAAAAAGAGGTAAACCAAAAGGAAACTTAGGGTTTTAGGTTCTAAGTCTTCATTTTATCAAGTCTTCAATAGGGAAAAAGAGGGAGAAAGAGACTAAATCCTTACTGTTAAAGAGGCCTAACTTATAGTTATTCTAACCAAATCCTTACTAGACCATCTAAGTATAAATTGTTGCTCATGTTGTTTCTTTTTTAAGTTTCTATTTGCTTATTGATTTCATGTTTAATATGTGGTCTTGTACGTTTGGAATGATGTTACTATGTTTTTATAAGCAGTCATGTTTTGTTGCCTTGTATTTTGACTTGCAAAAACATTTAAATTTATTTGCTTGAATTGTCATGGATTTATTTATTAACTATATATGACTATATGGGATTTTAATTAAATTTTTGTAAAAGTGTTGTGGTTTTTTCTCTTTTTTTAAGCATTTCTGCTTGTTAGGATACCATAAGTTTCATATTTGTTCAGAACTTATGATAGTCATTTGAATTGTTGAAGAGATGACTCAAAATTATGTTGGTTTTAATGTTTCAATATTTATGAGTATTGTCACACATTTGCGGCGTCACGGCAAAAACATCCATCCTTAAAAATTTTATCTAATGTATCAAATGTGTGGAGACATGGAATTCTTGTCTCTTATCAGTGAAAAAATAGAATGGGAGTCGCTACCTAGTATTTTGATCACTAGGAATCTTAACTGGTCTTAGAGACCGGGTACAGGGACTAGTTGCGTAAAGAAAAGGTATTAGCATTCCAAATACGTTCTATTTAAGGTAAACTGCATTATTTTATTGTCTGATAAAATTTAAGATCTTGTTATGTTTTCTAGTTATTGGTAGTTTAAGAAAATTTCTTTTCAGTAAAAAGATCTTTACATAACCATTCTAACATCAACAAAAAAAATTTATATCCAAAATACTTTTTATGTATAAGGTCGTACCTCAAATACTAAAATAAATAAAATATATTTTTTTTGAAAATTTTGAAATATTAGTCTAGTTCTCGTGACTTTAATAAACTAGTTATTAAAGCCAAAATGCATGCTAAATATTTTTTGAATTTTGGGTATTTTATTTTTTTAGTAACAAAACATTATTTTTTAATTTATTTTTTTAATTTCTTAACAAAAATTAGGTATTTTAATACTGGATTTGTATCTTTATAATATAAAAATATAAAATATTATGCAAAATTTATAAAAAAATATATATGAAAAAATTATAAATTTTTTCAAAGAAATTTTTTTTTTTGGCTAGGTCTAACTCAGCCCGTATGGGCTGGGCTAGACCCAGCAGCCCAGCCCGGTCACTGGTTCAAACTAGTGACCTGGCTGGTCACTATGCATGCTTTGCACAGTGACAAGGTAATTATTTTCCCTTTGCAATAGCTGAATATGTAAAGCGAGCGAAATGGAAGAATAACATACCTGGAGTTGCTGCCTGAAGATGAAGACGTAGATGAGGGTGATCAGGAGACGATTCTTTGTTTTTCTCTATTATTGTTTTAGTTTCTGATTCTTCTTTTTAGTACAAATTCTTGTTTGCACTCTTTTTCTTCTTCTTCGTTTGGTTTTTTAAAATGACAAAGCTCTTGTGTTTCTTCTCCTCTATATCTTTCCCTTCATCCCCTTGTGTTTTTTTTTTTCTGTATTTTGTTTTTGTGGGTCTCATTTCTGTGTTTCTATTCCTTCTTTTCATCCTCTGTAATATTTCTCTTTAGTCGTTCCCTTCTTTTTGTTTGTTCTCTCTAGTGCAATTGATGCTCATGCATTGGCTAGCAATGCTGCTCTTTATTTCTTTTTTATTCTTCATGTTCCCCCTATGTTTTTTATGGTTTTTCTTTCTACCCTCTCCCCCCCTCTATTTTCTTACTCAGTTCTTTCTGTTTTCCTTTTCTTTTCCCTTCTATGTTGTCTCTTCCCGTCCCCTCTCCCTCTCAGTTTTCTTTTTCCTTTTTGTTGTGCAGTGTTGATGCGGTTATTGACATGAGTAAAAGATTGATGTTTTCTCCTAAGTGCAGGAATGTCGAAGTAATAAATAACCCGGCAAGACCATTAGATCGAACCAAAGGGAGGTTAATCAGATAAATTATAGATAACAATAACATAACAATAACAATAGTAGTAGTAGTAGTAGTAGTAATGATAATAATACTAAAAAAAAAGAAGAAAAAGTTGATAAGAACTTTGAGATGGAAGATTAATGTAATGATTGAATAATGATAACAATAAATGTCAATATTAAAGGATCTACTAATGGTATGTCAGACAAGTATAGTATAAATTCTTATTATTTAATTGAAAACCATACACAAAGGAGGTTCCAATCAAATTATAAATTGTTAACATGATTATATTAGTTATCTTATTCGATTAATGTTAATACTTGTAAATCTCGTCATGCATTCATGATTATAACTTATGTTAACAACAAATCAAGTTTCTTTCATAGTTTAAGTGTCGGTTATACCATACATTATGGGCTATAAACGTGCTAAGCATTTGTTGTACCAATTATTATATAATATAAATCTAGATTAGTTATTTAACAAGCAAAGTATTAGATAATGAACAAGATAACAAATATAAAACATGTTAGTATTAAACATTAAAGTCCATATTAAGTTTACACTAAAATTATTCTTACACCATTAGTGTAACCTTTTCACCTTAACATAATAAACTTAACTAAATGACATGACTAAAAGATTGATATCTTCTCCCAAGTGCAGGGGTGTTGAAGTAATAAATAATCTGGCAATACCGAGGTTGAACCATAGGGAGCTAATTGTACAAATTATAAATAACAATAATACAACAACAACAACAACAACAACAACAACAATAATAATAATAATAATCACTAAACATAATGAAATAAATAAATAAAATAAGAACATAAATAAGATAAAAGTTAACTAAGTAAAGGAAAAGAAATGAAAGGCATAAAAAAGATATTAATAAAAATAAAACTTAAAAATACAAAAAAATGTAAAGAGAGAAAGCAAAAGCATGATCTTGATTTGGAGACCAAGATGTCTAAATTAATGGCAAATACCTCCTTTTATAGCCCAAAATTGAAAGTTATTGATTTGATGACTAATTGATGAGTAGGTGTCAACTCTTGACTTAGTAACAATCTTTATTTTCTATTGTTTACCCAAAATATCACTGATAACATCCGAATCAGAACCACTTGAAAACATGAAAGTTGTAGGAAATTATCTCAGCTTTTCAGGAAAAAAAATGAAGGTCATTTAGGCTTCTTGAACTCTAGATATGGCCAAACACTGAACAGTGTTCGAGCTGTAGGACAGATTTGGACTTCTTCATTGTTGCTACAATTTGGACTTGAAAATGGTCTTATTAAATCTTAAGTTCTATATAAAAGTTGTAGGCATATGTCTTATCTTTCCATCCATATAAAGTAGATTTAAATTTGAGATCTACAACTCCAGATATGACCCAATTACCAAATAATATTTCGGTTTGAACTGTAATGACATCTCTTTTCTAAGTTAGCTATCTCTTTGTCCTTTAAATTTCAGTTTTCAAACTCATCAATCAATTCTTTCATTTATGTGATAGGCTTGTATTTAAAATGAATATTTGCCATAAATTAAAGGTATCTTATATTATTAGATATATTAGTATAAAATATACTTTAATTAAAGACTTATTGATACTTCTAATGCAAAATGATAATATAAAACCTTGATAAAAATACACTTTTAAGTACTAATCAGTTGTGATGGAGAATGGCAGCGGTTCTTGCCCTATTTTAAAACAAGCTCCTCCTTGTTTTCATATCTTTCATGTCTTCTTCTTTCTAAGTTCCATTCTGTATTTTTAAAAAAATCTTTTTCCCTCCCTTTGTTTCCTTTGTTTCCTCATTTTCTTTATGCCTTTGCTTTCCCTCCCTCTTCTTCTTCTTGTTCTCACCTTTTATAGCCAAAACTACATGCTTTTTTTATAATAAGAATGTTTAGGACCATTATTGTGGTGACAATGATAGAAAAATAGTTGTTGTGAAACATTCCCATAATCTATGGCATTCATTGCTGAAAACGGTCCCTGTCTACTGAAATAGCTGCTTTGAAGTTGGCGATGAATGGTGTCTAAGGAAACAATGTCATTTCACAATTTAAATGAATATTTTCAATTTAGTCCCTAGTTGTTTTGACAATTTTGTAATCAAGCCCCTGGATGAATTGTAATTAGATCCCTTGATTTTATCATCTTTTTTGGTTAAGTCCTTGATTTTAAATTGTTTCAATAAAGTTTTTAATTGATCATGAAACTTTAAGAATTATGCAATTAAGCCCATGATTTGACTAAATCAATTCTTAAAAATTATAATTTGACCGTTGAACTTTAATTTCTTCCAATAAAAGCCTAAATCAATTTTTCTTGTAATCAAACGCTCTATAAATTCAATTAAACCTTAGATAAAATTTAATTGAGTCCTTAAATATATGATTTTGAATATATTTTTTCAAAAAGTAAATTTTCTTTGTCAAGAGGGCTCTCATTAGTAAAAAAATATATTGTTAAATTTTATCTTTTTGTATTTTTGAACCTTCTCAGCCAATTCTAGCCATTTTTCAGTATTACAGTATCGTTTTCTTGCTCCTATTATTTTTTGAATTTTTTTGAATATTTTTTATTTATTTATTTTGTATTTTCTCATTTTTATTTTTTTGTCTTATGGAAACCCAAAAATGGGTAACAATAGATGCCTCCTCTTTACAATACTTACGAAGCAAAACATCATCAATGTCTTGCATAGTAAGCTTTTAAAGAAAAAAAAAGAAAATGATCTCGTTATCTTAAGCGATTTGCCCCTTTTGAAGAAAATTGGCCTACTTTCACAGGCAACCTACTCACACACACTTACTAATCTATTTTCATAAGTGACCTACCCACCATGTTCATCTTAGTCTATGTTCAGGGGTGACCAGCCCATATGTTCAAACGGTCTATTTTCATGGGCGACTTGCCCTCATACTCACACAGTCTATTTTCACAGGCGACCTATCTATATATGTTCATCATAGTCTACTTTCAGGAGCGACCAGCCCATACACTCACACGGTTTATTTTCATAGGCAATCTACCCTCACACTCACATTAGTCTACTTTCACGGGCAACCTCCCACATATTTTTATCTAGATCTATTTTTAGGAGCGACTAACTCACACACTCACTTGATCTATTTTTATGGGCGACCTATCCTCACATTAACATTGGTCTATTTTCACAGGTGACCTCCCACACATGTTTATTATGCTCTATTTTTATGGACAACCAGCCCACATGTTCATACAGTTTATTTTCATGGGTGACTTGCACTCACACTCACACAATCTATTTTAATGGGCGACTTACCTTCACACAATCTATTTTAATGGGCGACCTACCCTCACACTCACATTGGTCTATTTTCACAGGCAACATCCTCATAAATTTTCATCTTGGTTCATTTTTAGGGGCAACCAGCCCAAATGCTCACACAGTTTATTTTCATAGGCGACTTGCCCACACATGTTCATCCTAGTCTATTTTCAGGGGCGACCAACCCGCACACTCACACGGTCTATTTTCATGGACGACCTACCCTCACACTCATATTGGTTTGTTTTCATAGGTAACCTACCCTATATTTTTATCCTGGTCAATTTTCAGAGGCGACCAGCCCATACACTCACACAATCTATTTTCATGGACAATCTACCCTTACATGTTCATCCTGTTGCCAAGGTTAATTGCTTCCTTTTTCTTTTTTTTCCTTTTTTTTTCTTTTTAAGAATGCTAAGGTTTAATCAAACTTTAATGCTTTTTTTATTTTTTATTTTTTTATTTTTATGATTTTACAAGACTTACATTTCTTCTTTCTTATTATAAGGTTGACATCTGTCCTTCCTTATGACTAAAATTAACTAGATTTTTCTCGATGATAAGGTTGGAAAACATGATGCTTCTTGATTGTAGGGTTGACCTAAAGACTCTTCATGATGACAAGATTGACCTTCTTATTTCTTTGAGATTTTCCTAACAATAAAGTTTATCTCATCTTATTTCCATTCCAAGGTCATGATCATGATTCTCTGTTATTATGAGCTTAATAATTCTTTTTTTTTTTATCTTTTTAGACTTCTTCAAGGATTTTCCTATAATGAATAAAAAATATGTGTACAATGCTTTGAGGTTAGATGACATGCATGCATCCTTACTTGATTTGAAATATAGGACCCCTCTCTTTGATGTTCCATCATCATGGGATGCCTTTGTTTGCTATCCATAAGCCTTCTTTATTCTTTCCATATACTGGCCCGTTTATGTGTTAGTCATCCACTCCACTATAAATGCAGTGCCTATCATAAGTTATCTTCGATGATTATTGGTTTCACTATTTATCAAGCTTAACAATGGTGTTGCGTGATTCATCATAAAGGAGCTCAATAAATCATTTCATTTCCAGGATTCTTTCAAGAATCGTTCTTTGATTAGCTTCTTTGATTAGCTATGTACGTCCTACTAGCACTCATCAAGAGGTTTTCTGGTGTCGTCTTCATCTAAGATTGTTAATCTATCAACTTACCTCTTGTATGATATGAATTATCTTTCTTTGAACTTTTTTATCCTTAGTTCACCAATTCATTATTTAATTATTTTTTATTGCCACCTAGCTAATATGAATACTACTTGTTTTTTCTTTTTAAGGTCCACTATATTGCCTCCGACTACTTAACTTTTTTAAAAAAGTATCGAGAAGTATTGATGTCATTCTTATCAAGATTTTATAAACTCAATCAATGCTCTTTTTGTTTAATAATCTTTATTATTCAGGAATCAACTCTCATATTTCAAATATTAAATCTATTTAAAGTCTCATTATTGAAATGAAATAAGAGAGAAGTTAGTTTTTTTTAGTATTTTTGAAATTAAAGCTTCTTTAGTCAAAGGCCCAACATATGCCATTCAATACATGTAGTCCTTTGATTATATTGTATTTTGAAAAATAGAAATTGACCCATCAAAAGATTAAAATCGTTTTTTCTATAGTTCTATGTGTCAATTTTAATCTATAATCTTGGGTATATCTTTTGAAGATCTGTGATGAGGTGAGCTTCTATGAATTTCAAGAAACAAGATGCTCAAGTCAGAACTCAAACTTTTATCAAGAAAGGAGGTTTTTCTTCTTCTTCTTTTTTTAGCATTTATGTTTTATCCTTTCATAATACTACATGTTATAGTTTTCTGACATGCCCTTATTCTAATTCTTTTTTCTTTTAGCTCTTTCTCAAACATTGGACTTTTGTTCTAAACCTTTCCTTTCACTTTTATCTTCTCTTATTTGCCTCTAGTGCAGGGTATGATCCTGGTCATGGTCTCTTTTGAAAAGAATATTTTATTAGGCTTAAAATGGGATTGCAAATTATATATTTTTAGTATTATGAAAGGATAAAACAAAGATGGCATTTTCTCATTTCAAGCAAGGTTGGTGTGAACCGATAAATTTTGACCTCATCACTGTAATGATTTGGACTTGCAAGAAATTTGATTCATTAGTCCATAACTACTAAATCCATTACATATCATTATGCATACTGTTAAAATTTAGCTACATGGTGGGTGATTCAGTTTTGTATGTGAGCTTAAAATTTGTTTGGGCACCCCATATCATTTTAACAAGCATTGAGTCATTTATGCAATCAAAATACTTTTAATCTTTCAGGATTGATTAGCCTTAATTGCATGTTGGAGTTCGATCAAAATATTTTTTCAAAATAAACTTTGAAAGAAACTTCTCATTATTTTAAAATAACAAAGAGACAAATAAAAAGACATGTTTCGTATAAAAGATGAGATGTGATCCCAAAAAAAAATACAAAATAGCAAAATTCCAATATAATTGACAATTCATCACCATTATTAGATTAGCTTTTCTAACAATATTTGTGTTTTGCCAAGCATTTTCGATCACTTGTCATTCTAAAGATGTTCGAGGGATAATATAGCCAATGACATCACCTTGCCTCTCGTTCATCCACCTTTAGAGTCATCTCTCCTCATTGTTCTAGAATCATGACAGAACCTTCAATCTTTCCCTTCTTCATAGCTTGTTCAATTCTTTCAAAAATCCTCACAACTTCATGGAAATGTTGGGTTGAGCTTCTTATTAAATGCTCATATTAAGGTTATTGAAAGGTGTTGGCAAACAACATCACCATTTATGTATCTATCAGTGAAGGTTGAACATATATTGTCTTATGTTGGCATCTTTACATGTATGCCCTCACAAACTTTTGGTTTTCCTTCTCTATAGCCATTAAAATGGTTCTACCAGGAATAATTTCCAAATTAAATTTATACTGCTTCAAGAACCCGTGTACTAGGTCTTTCCAAGTCTCGATTTTAATATTGTATAGTCTCATGTACCAACTCAGAGTAGATCTAGTGAGACTAACTTGGAAAACATACATTAGCATCCCATCATTATAAATCACCTCGACCATTTTATTATAGTAAGATTGAAGGTGAGTGTTTGAACATTCCAATCCAGTGAATTTGATGAACTCTAGTATCCTAAAGTTTGGTATTAAGGTGTTTACTATCAAACACACTTCAACTGCTCACATGGGATCAAACCAATCATTACCCTCAACTACTCTTAATCTTTCTTCCAAAGCAGACAACTTGTCCTAGTTCATAAAATCAGTGGATCTACTTTCATGGGTTCATCTGCTGTTAAATCCATAATGATGGGAGCTTGACTTGATGGGATAGCAGCGATAGGTATAAAATGTTGTTCTGCTATTGAATTTTCCCTCAAGTTTTGAGATGTCCTTGGGACGTGAATTAATGGTGGTTTCACAGAAGGTTGTGCAAAAATCCCTTTTTCATTTTTAGAGCTTAATACTTGTTCAAGCAAATCTATAAGTCTAGCTACTTTACATTTGATGCTCTCAATTTCATTTTGATATTGGGCCTCCAATTGAGCTCTTTCTTCATTTTTCATCTTTTGGGTGTAGCAAATCCTAGATGGGTACCTATGTTTCAACCTAGTTTCATGTATGATAAATGTGTGAGTATGTTCCTAGAGTTGACATATGGTCGTACCTTTGCATGATGATATAAGAATTTTGATTCTTACTTTACAACCAAAAATTTCCTAAGTAATGGCCATTGTGTCTGCAATAAGTCTTGAGTTAAAGATGCTTTAGGAAAGGTTTACTTTGATGCAAAACAAAATAAAACACACACAACTTAAGAGTAGATTCTATTTATTAAGTGAGATAAAAGGTAGGTTGACTATCTAGTCTCAAAAGGGGTCTCATATTTGTCCTATGATGTTCTTTGTAAAGATAGTGTAGGGGTGTTGCAAGGAACAATTAAGGCACGTATGTCCACCATTATCAAGCAGTCACTCGGATATGAATTGGTTGTTTCATGCAACTAAACCCTGACCAATAGTCATAAAGCAGATCGTTAATTCCCCCACCTAATTTAGAAGCTTGTGTATGCTTTCCAAAAAATTAAACATGTGATGCATGAGGTAGTTCCATACAACGTATAAACATATATGTACAGAAATTAAAGCATGTAAAAAAATAAATAAAATAAGCTTATTAACATAAAACACTTCAACCAAACAAAATACAATTATTAAACAAAAACAAAGCTTAGTCCACAAGGTCCCTAGTGGAGTCACCATTTTATCGCATGTGTACGGCATCACAATGAAAATATCTATCCTTAAAATATTTATCTGATGTATCAAATGTGTGGAGACAAGGAATTCTTGTCTTTTATCAGTGAAAAAATAGAATGAGAGTCGTCACCTAGTATTTTGGTCACTAAAAACCCTAACTGGTCTTAGACATCGGGTATAGGGACTAGTTGCGTAAAAAGAAGGTATTAGCATCCCAAATGCGTCATATCTAAGATAAACTGCATTGTTTTATTGTCTGATAAAATATAAGATTTTGTTATGTTTTCTAGTTATTAGTTCATTTACGGTTTAAGAAAAGTTTTCTTTGATAAAGAGATCCTTATCTTATTGATTAAAACATAACCGTTCTAAAATCAACAAAATAATTTTATATCTAGAATACATTTTACATATAAAGTCATACCCCAGATATTAAAAGAAAACAAAATACTTTTTTTGAAATATTGGCTTAGTTCTCGTGATTTTAATAAACTAGTTATTAAAGCTAAAATACATTATAAATATTTTTTGAATTTTTTCTTTGTTGTATGAAGATAAAAAAAAAATTATTTTTGAGAGACTTGGTTGTATGTAGGAAAACAAAACATTATTTTTTTATTTTATTTTTTTAATGTCTTTATAAAAACTGATATTTTAATACTGGATTTGTATATTTACAGTATAAAAATACCAATCAATATTGTGAAAAAATTGATAAATATATATATAGAAAAATCATAAATGTTTTTGAAGAAATTTTCTTTTTTTTTTTGTTGGGTCTAACTCAGCCCGTATGGGTTGGGCTAGACCCAGCAGCCCAACCCGATCATTGGTTCAAACCAGTGACCCGACTAGTCATTATGCATGCATGCGTGAATTACTCATGCATGCTTTCCACAGTGACAGCGTAATTATTTTGCCTTCATAACAACTGAATTTGTAAAACGGGGGAAATGGAGGACTAACATACCTAGAGTTGTTGCCTGAAGATAATGACAAAGATGAGGGTGATCAGGGCTCTGATTGGGCAATGTTTCTTTCTTTTTCTTTGCTGCTGTTTTTGTTTATGATTCTTCTTTTCAGTACAAATTCTTCTTTGTACTCTTTTTCTTCTTCTTCATCTGATTTTTTGAAATAACAAAGCTCTTGTATTTCTTCTCCTTTCCGTCTTTCCCTTCGTCCCTTTGTGTTTTTTTTGTATTTCTGTATTTTGTTGTTGCAGGTCTCGTTTTTGTGTTTCTATTCCTTCTATTCGTCCTCTGTAATCTTTCTCTCCAGTCATTTCCTTCTCTCTGTTTTTTCTCTCTAGTGCAGTTGATGCTCATACATTGGCAGGCAGTGCTGCTCTTTTTTTCTTTTTTATTCTCCTTGTTCCCTTGTGTTTTTTTTTTTATTTTTCTTTCTGCCCTCTTCCCTGCTCTATTTTCTTACTTTCTATTCTCTGTGCACTCCCTTATTTTCCCTTTCTATGTCGTCTCATTTCATCCCCTCTCCCCCTCTGTTTTCTTTTCACTTTTCTTCGAGCAGTGCTGATGCGGTTGTGATGAAGAATGGCAGTCGTTCTTCCCCTGTTTTAAAACAAGCTCCTCCTTATTTTCATATCTTTCCTGTTTTTTTCTTTCTCAGTTCCTTTATGTATTTTTTTATTCTTTTTCCCTCCCTCTGTTTCCTCATTTTCTTTCTGTCCTTACTCTTTCTCCCTCTTCTTCTTCTTATTCTCCTTTTTATATCCAAAACTATATATGTTTTGATTAGTACTTAAAAGTGCATTTTTATCAAGGTTTGATATCATTATTTTACACTTAAAGTATCAGTGACTCTCTAACGAAAACATATTTTATAATAACATATCTAATCATATAAGATATCTTTAATTCATGGTAAATATTCATTTTAAATGCAGACCTATCACGTAAATAAAATGATTAATTGAAAAGTTTAAGAACTGAAATTAAAAGGATAAAGAAATGGCCAAACTTAGAAAAGAGATGCTGGTACAATCCAAAACAAAACACTGTTCGGTAATTAGATCATATCTAAAGGTGTAAATCTTGAATTTAGTCTACTTTATATGAATGGAAAGGTAAGACATAGGTCTACAAGTTTTATACGAAGCTTCAGATTTAAAAAGGTCATTTTCAAGTCCAAATTGTTAAAACAACGAAGAAGTCTGAATATGTCTTGCAACCAGAATACTGTTCAGTGTTTGGCCCATATCTAGAGTTTAGAAGTCCAAATGACTTAATTTTTTTTCTCTGGAAAGTTGAGATAATTTTTTAGAACTTCCATGTTTCAAGTGGTTCCAATTCTAATGTTATCAATGATCTGTTGGGCAAACAAGAGAAGATAAGGATTGTCATTAAGTCAAGAGTTGGTCATCTACTCATCAATTAGTCATCAAATCAACAGTTTCTAATTTTGACCTATAAAAAGAGACATTTGTCATGCATTTAAGCATCTTGATTTCCAGATTAAAGCCATACTCTTGCTTTCTCTCTTTATATTGCTTATGTTTTGCTTTCATTAATATCAAGTTTATCCCTTTCATTTCCTTTCCTTTACTTAGTTAACTTTTATCTTATTTTTATTTTTATTTTATTTATTTATTTTTCTTTCTTTCATTATGTTTAGTTAAGTTTATTATGTCAAGGTGAAATGGTTATATTAATGTTGTAAGAATAAGTATAGTGTAAACTTAACATAGATTTTAAGGTTTGATACTAACATATTTTCTATTTGTTAACTTGTTCACTCTTTAATATTTTGCTTGTTAAATGACTATTTTAGATTTGTGTTGTATAAGAATTGGTACATCAAATACTTGGCACTTTCGTAGCTCAAACTGTATGGTATAACCGATATTTGTGCTGAGAAAAGAACTTGATTTGTTGTTAACATAAGTTATAATCATGAATACCTAACAATATTTACAAGTATTAGTATTATTTAAATAAGATAACTAATTTAATCATGTTAACAATTTATAATCTGATTAGAACCTTATTTGTGTGTGGTTTCTAATTGAATAATAAGAGTTTATACTATACTTGTTTGACATGCTATTAGTGGATCCTCTAACCTTGACATTTATTATTATCCTTGTTTAATTCATACATTGATCTTCCATCTCAAAGTTCTCATCAACTTCTTCTTCTTCTTCTTTTATTGTTGTTATTGTTGTATTGCTGTTATTTATAATTTATATAATTAATCTCATTATAGTTCAACCCCGGTATTGTCGGATTATTTATTACTTTGACACTAATGTACTTGGGAGAAAGTATCAATCTTTTGGTCATGTCATGTTTTTTATAATGAAAACGTTCAGGAACATTATTGCAGTAGTAATGGTAGAGAAATAGTTGCTATGAAATATTCCCATAATCTATGGCATTTGTTGCTCAAAACGGTTCTTATTGTTGAAACAGCTACTTTGACGATGGTGATGAATAGTGTTCAAGGAAACGATGTTGTTTCACAATTCAAATGAATATTTTTGATTCGGTCCCTGGATGTTTTGACAATTTTGTAATCAAGCCCCTGAATGAATTGTAATTGGATCTCTTGATTTTAGCACCTTTTTTTATTTAGTCCTTAGCTTTGAATTATTTCAATAAAATCCCTAATTGGCCATCAAACTTCAAGAATTATGCAATTAAGCTGATAATTTGACTAAATCAATTCTTAAAAATAGTAATTTGACCATAGAACTTTAATTTCTTCCAATAAAAGCCTAAATCAATTTTTCTTACAATCAAAAACTCCATAAATTCAATTAAATCTTAGATAAAATTTAATTGAGTCTATAAACATCTGATTTTGAATATATTTTCTTGAAAATTGAATTTTCTCTGTCAATAGGGCTCTCATCAGTAAAAAAATATACTGTCAAATTTCATCTTTTTACAATTTTGAACATTTTCAACCAATTTTGACCATTTTTCAGCATTTTAGTATCCTTTTCTCACTCCTATTATTTTTTGAATTTCTTTCAAATATTTTTTAATATATTTTTGTTATATTTTCTTATTTTTATTTTTTTTGTTTTATGGGAATCCAAAAATGGCTACCAACAAGCACCATCCTTTTTTGTCAAGATTCGTGGTTTGAAAAATAAAACATGTGTTTTTATCTTATATGCTCGTATCCAGAAAGCTTACATATTATTATGACTAATTATCATTTTAATGTCTGCTTAAAGCAATATTTGTTAATGTGGTTGATTAGTACTTAAAAGTGCATTTTTATCATGGTTTTATATCATCATTTTGCACTTGAAGTATCAATAACTCCTTAACTAAAATATGTTTTATAATAATGTATCTAATAATATAAGATACCTATAATTTGTGGTAAATGTCTATTTTTAATGCAGGCCTATCAAATAAATGAAAGGATTGATTGATGACTTGAAGAACTTAAATTGCAAGGATAAAGAGATGGTCAAACTTAGAGAAGAGATGTCGGTGCAATCCAAACCGGAACACTATTCGGTAATTGGGCCATATCTGGAGCTACAGATCTCAGATTTAGGTCCAATTTATATGGATGGAAAGGTAAGACATAGGCCTACAACTTTCATATGGAGCCCAAGATCTAAAAAGGCCATTATCAAGTCCAAATTGTAGCAACAACAAAGAAGCCCGAATCTGTCTTCCAGCCCGAGCACTGTTCGGTATTTTGGCCATATCTGGAGTTCTAGAAGTCCAAATGAGCTGAATTTTTTACACAAGAAAGCTGAGACAATTGCCTACAACTTTCATGTTTGCACCTGGCTCCAGTTTTGACGTTATCAATGACGTTTTGGGCAAACAAGAGAAGATAAGGATTGTCACCAAGTCAAAAGTTGGCCACCCACTTATCAATTAGTCATCAAATCAATAGTTCCCAATTTTGGCCTATAAAAGGAGGCATTTGCCATGCATTTAGGCATCTTGGTTTCCAGATCAAGATCATGCTCTTCCTTTCTCTCTTTGTATTTTTTGTAATGTTTATGCTTTGCTTTCATTAATATCAAGTTTATGCCTTTCATTTCCTTTCCTTTACTTAGTTAACTTTTATGTTCTTATTTTGTTTATCTCTTTTTCTTTCTTTCATTATGTCTAGCTAAGTTAATTATGTCAAGGTGAAAAGGTTACACTAATGGTGTAAGAATAAGTATAATGTAAACTTAATATGGACTTTAATGTTTGATACTAACATGTTTTATATTTGTTATCTTGTTCACTCTTTAATACTTTGCTTGTTAAATGACTAATCTTGATTTATGTTGTATAACACTTGGTACAACAAATGCTTGGCACTTTCATAGCCCATAATGTATGGTATAACCGACACCTGAGCTATGAAAGGAACTTTATTTGTTGTTAACATAAGTTATAATCATGAATGTTTGACGAGATTTACAAGTATTAGCATTAATTGAATAAGATGACTAATGTAATCATGTTAACAATATATAATCTGATTGGAACCTCCTTTGTGTGTGGTTTCCAATTCAATAATAAGAGTTTATACTATACTTGTTTGATATACCATTAGTGGAACCTCTAACCTTGACATTTGTTATTATTATTGCTTAATCCTTACATTAATATTTCATCTCTAAGTTCTCATCATCATCATCTTCTTCTTCCTCTCTTTCTTTATTATTATTACTACTACTACTACTACTACTACTACTACTACTACTACTACTACTATTATTATTATTATTATTATTACTATTACTATTGTTGTTGTTGTTATTGTTGTTTTATTATTGTTATTTATAATTTGTACAATAACCTCCCTGTGGTTCGACCCCGGTCTTGCCGGGTTATTTATTACTTCGACACTCCTGCACTTGGGAGAAGACATCAACCTTTTAGTCGTGTCAAGTTTTTGGCGCCGTTGCCGGGGAGGTAAGTTCTTGTATAAATTATAGTATTTATTTTATTTTCTCTTTTCACTTTTCTTGTATATAACTTTGTTTCTTTTCTTTTGTTTCTTTTTATTTTGTTTTCTTCCTCCTTCTTTTGCTTTCTTCTTCTTCTTTTTATTTTATTCCTACACGTGCATGAGAGTGTGGTCACGTACATCAAGTGGTAGACTTTGTAGGGTATCCTCATCATTTTCAGAAAATATGACCGAAGAAGATAATCAATCATTTCATAATGAAAATAATGAGAATAACCGTGCTAGAACACTTAGAGATCATATGAATCCCACAAGAACAAGTGCACCATCATGCATAGTTTTTCCTCCTGATGCATCTCATTTTAATTTTAAACCAGGTATTATTCAACTTTTACCTTCTTTTCATGGTTTAGAATTGGAAAATCCATACTTGCATTTAAGGGAATTTGAGGAGGTGTGCAACACATATAATAACTTAAATTGTAGCATGAACACCATCAGATTAAAGCTTTTTCCTTTTTCATTAAAAGATAAAGCTAAAACATGGCTACAAAATTTAAAACCAGGATCCATTCGTGCTTGGGATGAAATGCAACAACAATTTTTAAAGAAGTTTTTCCCATCTTATAGAACAAACTCTTTCAAGAGACAAATCACCACTTTCACTCAAAAACCAGGAGAAACATTTTACAAATGTTGGGATAGGTATCGAGACTTGCTTAGTACTTGCCCTCATCATGGTTTTGAAACATGGAGATTGGTTTCACATTTCTATGAAGGGTTAACACCTAAAGATAGGCAAATGGTTGAATTGATGTGCAATGGAACTTTTAAAGATAAAGACCCTGATGAAGCAATGGAGTACTTAGACTTGTTAGCTGAAAATGCTCAAAATTGGGACACTGCGGGTACATATGAGGCACCGAGTAAAACTCAACTTCATACATCTAGTGGAGGTATGTACAACCTTAGGGAAGATCATGACCTCCAAGCCAAATTTGCATCTTTAGCTAGAAAAGTCGAGGCACTAGAATTGAAAAAGAGTGGTCAATTAAAATCTGTTGAAAACATTGTGTGTCAAATCTGTGAAACAAATGAACACTCAACCAACGATTGTCCAACCTTGCCTTCTTTTAAGGAATGTCTCCATGAACAAGCCCATGCTTTAAACAGTTTCCAAAGGCCCAACCACAACCCATACTCCCAAATATACAACCCTGGTTGGAGAAATCACCCAAATTTCAGTTGGAAGAGTGAGAACAACAATGCACAAACTTCACAACCACCGTTTCAAGCACACCACAATTTCCAAAATTCTCATGGATATGCATTTCCTTATGCTCCACCTCCTAGAAGAAATCTTGAGGAAACATTGCATGCATTCATTGAAAAGCAAGAGACAATCAATACTCAACTTGCTCAAAACATGACAGATTTTAAAGATACTCTTGCTAAATTAACATCTGCTCTTAGTTTCCAAGAGAAAGGTAAGTTTCCATCTCAAACATAACAAAATCCCAAAGGGCAATACAATGCAAATGCAAGTAGTTCCGGAAGCCAACACATGGATCAAGTCAAATCAGTCACTACTCTGCGCAGTGGTAAGGTTATTGAAAAACCCTCTCTTGAACCTTATGAGAAAGATGATGAATCAATCTCTGAGGGTAAGGAAGGGGATGAATCTGAAAATTGCAAAGAAATGACTGATTCACCGCCAGCACTTCCATTTCCTCAAGCCATGACCAAACAAAGGAAAGTCAATCACAATTCTGAAATTTATGAAATTTTCAAACAGGTAAGGATCAATATACCTTTGCTGGATGCAATTAAACAGGTTCCTTCCTATGCTAAATTTTTGAAAGATCTCTACACTGTGAAGAGGAAACTGAATGTGAAAAAGAAAGTCTTTCTAGCCGAACAAGTAAGTGCTATTCTTCAAAACAATAATGCTTTGAAATATAAAGACCCTGGTTGTCCTACAATTTCTTGCTTTATTGGAGAGCATAAAATTGAAAGAGCCTTACTTGATCTTGGTGCTAGTGTGAATTTACTTCCATATTCAGTTTTTCAAAGTCTCAATCTAGGTGAGTTAAAACCAACTTCTATATCTCTTTTACTTGCTGATAGATCTGTAAAAGTGCCTAGAGGAATAATTGAAGATGTGTTAGTACAAGTCGATAAATTCATTTATCCTGTGGATTTTATTGTCTTGGACACAGAACCTGTTGAAGCATGTAATTCATTTCCTGTTATTTTAGGACGTCCATTTCTTGCAACCTCTAACGCATTGATTAATTGTAGGAATGGACTAATGAAGCTATCATTTGGAAACATGACATTGGAGATGAATATTTTCAACATTTGCAAGCAACCTGGAGATGATAATGATTTACAAGAAGTAGATCATATTGACGAATTAGTTTATGATCAACTTGAATCTACTTTAAGTAAAAATGAATTGGATGAAACTGAAGATTTGCAAATGATTTATTCTGAGGAAGAAATCATGGATGAAACAAGCACCGAAAATGTTGATGTAAATCTTTTGTCAACATTGACAACAGATTCGACATCTGACATCACACCAATCGATGATTACTTTCCTAACGAATCCTTACTTTCTCTTAGTCCAATGCCTTGGTATGATAAAAATATCAATTTTCTTGCTTTAGGAGATTTGCTAGTTGATTGGAGTACTCAAGACAAAGAAAAGTTTTTGAACGAAGTGAAGAGCTTTTATTGTGATGACCCTAACTTATTCAAATATTGTCCTAATCAAATCTTTCAAAGATTCATTCCCGACAATGAGGTAAGTAGTGTCATTAAACTTTGTCATTCTGAAGCATGTGGGAGTTATTTTTCTTTAAAAAAGACAGCTGCAAAAATCTTTCAAAATGGATTTTATTGGCCCACCATGTTCAAGGACACGCATGCATTCTGCAAAACTTGTGAAAATTGTCAAAAGATTGATACTGGTCAAAAAGTTTTGTTTTATAATTCTCAACTCTATGCACTCCCTAGAGAGCTAAGACCAAGATGGAGCAATCCTTATGGGGCCTGTGATATTGAGAATTCAATGAATGACAATGATTTTAAGGAAAATGGACATCGTTTGAAAGCTCACTTTGATAATTTTCCTAATGAAAATGAATCAACTGGTTTGAATGATCTTGTAGATAAAGGTTGATTATTTTTTTTTTCTCACATTGTTTTTGTGTTTCTTTTTGAGTGATTTTTGCTAGTTTCTCTCATCCCGGTCAAATGGCGGATAACGGTACTCCGTGACTTAAGTCGGTTCTTTCAGTTTCCCACAATTACTGATATCTGTGTATATATCTATGCAATTCTTTGAATCTCTCTTCCAATTCTCATTTGAAAATGGACACTAATCTTGAAAAATTAAAAAAGTATTTTCCCGCTCTGCCTCAGAATGCGATTACAAAAATTTACCGTGCTAGATGTGCAAGATTGAGATTGTTAATGAATCATGGAATTCCTGAAGATATTCGCTGGTTGATTGAAGCAAAGGTCCGATTATCAGGTGAGTCCTCTAACTTCTTCATTTCACACATGCCTGGAACAGGTAAAAGCACTTTTGCAAAGAAGCGTCGTGCAAAACGACTGGATGTCTGTCATCGATGTGCTAGATGGACTTGTAATACACAATGTCGTTCTTTAGGAATGGTATCTATAAACCGTGAAGATAAAATACAATTCATTAAGGATGGCCTGAGTAAGGAGTCTTTAGATAATCTTCTATTGACTCTTGAGACGCATCCTAGTGGAGATGTGCATCGTGCAATTCATGATTTATGGCCACTATTTCATAAAGAACATGATCGACTTAGTCTTGGGAATCTGACTAAAAAAGACCCTGTTTGCCAGTTTTTAAGAAAACTGGATGGGAAGCCTATCCCCGACCCATAGAGGGCGTTTAAGCCGTTCTTGGACGTAAAACCAAGGGAAGATGTGAGCCACAATCACAACTACCTGTACATACACATGTTTTTTTCAAAAGTAAATAAATAAATAAATAAAAAGAGAGAGAGAGTGTGTGAGACTCCAGCTGGCCTCCATATAGATGTTATGATTGCCTTTCTACTTTCTCATCTATAAAACCCTATTTTCCTTCCTTTCATTTCTACTCAACCCATACATTCAACAAATACAGAAGTGTGTAGAAATGGCAAGTTCCTCAAGTCATCAAATAAGAAATATTTGTGTTTTCGGTGGATCTAGTCCTGGGAAAGAAAAAGAGTTTTTAGAATCAGCAAATCATCTTGGTCAGGTGCTAGCTGAGAGAAAGATTCATTTAGTATATGGGGGAGGCAGTCTTGGGTTAATGGGAGGTGTGTCAATAGCTGCATTTTTAGGAGGTAGTCAAGTTTTGGGGGTCGTCCCTGAAGCTTTGGCACAAGGGGACATCATTGGAAAAACAATTGGAGAGGAACTTCAGGTCTCCACAATGTCGGCTCGAATGAATGCAATGTTTAACCATGCTGATGCTTTCATTGCTTTACCAGGTGGTCTAGGCACATTGGAAGAGATCTTTCATATTTCCTCTTGCGCTCAATTGCACATTCACCATAAACCCATAGGTTTGTTAAATGTTAATGGTTATTATGATAAGTTGTTGTCTTTTCTTGATCATGCTGTGGAACAGGAATTTCTAACATCTTCTGCACGACAAATCATAATCTTTGCTTCTACTGCTGAACAATTGATTGACCAACTACAATCTTTCATTCCTGTGATTGATCCTTCCATGAGTCGCATAAATTGGTCATCTAAGGAAAGCCGTAAAAAGCTTAGATTGGATTTGAGCCTTCATTTGTGAATTTTTGTGTCTTTTGATTTTATTATGTTTTGTTATTTCTTATTTTTGTTTCAGTGTGTTTCAGGTTTTGTCAGTGTTCGTTATTTCAGGTGATATCTTTTATACTCTATCTTTCTACCATAGAACATTGAGGACAATGTCTCGTTTTGGTTGGGGGGAGAGGGTAGTAGTTGATAAAAAAAAAAAATTGTTTTTCATTTCATAAAGCATGTGCATAATTGTTGTTACTAGGATGGCAGAGTAAAGGAGTTCTTTTGTTAAAGTGACTCTTGAGACGCATCTTAGTAACCATTCTTAACAAGGTCTATTATAATACTTCCTGAAATATTCAGGTTTACAAACTCTCGTATTGTTACCACTTAATTCTGCTCATATACTTATTTAACATGTATTTTTAAACCTTAATTTACACACACACACTTTAACATATGATTGTGGGTTGCATATTGGATTATTACATTATTTATGTTCTTTTGTTAAAGGTAACAACTAAGGGAAAGGGATTGTATATAATTAAAAAAAAAACATGAAAAAAAAAGAAAAAAGAAAAAATAAAAAAATGATGATAATAAAAATGTAGATAAGTTTGATTTCGTAGCCTCCCTAACCTAAGCAATTAAGCCCGAAGGGGTGTTTTAACACCTAATACCCTAAAGTCAACTGACTTGGGAGCTATTGGCCCAACGCTTGTTACATGGGTTGAGGAGAAAAGCTTAAAGAAATCAAACATTGCACTATCTACATATCAGTATCTGCGACCCGAGTTACTAAGCTCGTAGGGGTGTCTTAACACCTAATGCCCTAAGACCAACTGGTCTGGGAGTCATTAGCTGAAAGCTCGTTACATGGGTTAAAGATGCATGATGTTTTTAAAGTATATGTATATAGAGTTAAAAAAAAAAAAAAAAAGACAAAAATAGTAATCCCAACCCAAGGAAGTTAACCTTAAACATTAGAACAAAAATTTTGTTTTCTTCCAAGAAAAGCCCCATAATTATGTGTTGATACATTGAGCACAAAAGAAAGGTTTATTAATATCTTGTTAAGTGGTATTGAGCAGATATATAAATTTAATGAGAGTTTGTTTATCTGGATAGATTAATGGAAGTTAAATGATGAATACCTTGCTTTGTGAAATTTGCAAATTGTTTTAACGCTTTAATTACTAAGGACTAGTAATAAGCTGGTTGAGGGGTGTGATTAGTACTTAAAAGTGCATTTTTATCATGGTTTTATATCATCATTTTGCACTTGAAGTATCAATAACTCCTTAACTAAAATATGTTTTATAATAATGTATCTAATAATATAAGATACCTATAATTTGTGGTAAATGTCTATTTTTAATGCAGGCCTATCAAATAAATGAAAGGATTGATTGATGACTTGAAGAACTTAAATTGCAAGGATAAAGAGATGGTCAAACTTAGAGAAGAGATGTCGGTGCAATCCAAACCGGAACACTATTCGGTAATTGGGCCATATCTGGAGCTACAGATCTCAGATTTAAGTCCAATTTATATGGATGGAAAGGTAAGACATAGGCCTACAACTTTCATATGGAGCCCAAGATCTAAAAAGGCCATTATCAAGTCCAAATTGTAGCAACAACAAAGAAGCCCGAATCTGTCTTCCAGCCCGAGCACTGTTCGGTATTTTGGCCATATCTGGAGTTCTAGAAGTCCAAATGAGCTGAATTTTTTACACAAGAAAGCTGAGACAATTGCCTACAACTTTCATGTTTGCACCTGGCTCCAGTTTTGACGTTATCAATGACGTTTTGGGCAGACAAGATAAGATAAGGATTGTCACCAAGTCAAAAGTTGGCCACCCACTTATCAATTAGTCATCAAATCAATAGTTCCCAATTTTGGCCTATAAAAGGAGGCATTTGCCATGCATTTAGGCATCTTGGTTTCCAGATCAAGATCATGTTCTTCCTTTCTCTCTTTGTATTTTTTATGCTTTGTTTTCATTAATATTAAGTTTATGCCTTTCATTTTCTTTCCTTTACTTAACTTTTATGTTCTTATTTTGTTTATCTATTTTTATTTCTTTCATTATGTCTAGCTAAGTTAATTATGTCAAGGTGAAAAGGTTACACTAATAGTGTAAGAATAAGTATAATGTAAACTTAATATGGACTTTAATGTTTGATACTAACATGCTTTATATTTGTTATCTTGTTCACTCTTTAATACTTTGCTTGTTAAATGATTAATCTTGATTTATGTTGTATAACACTTGGTACAACAAATGCTTGGCACTTTCATAGCCCATAATGTATGGTATAACCGACACCTGAGCTATGAAAGGAACTTTATTTGTTGTTAACATAAGTTATAATCATGAATGCTTGACGAGATTTACAAGTATTAGCATTAATTGAATAAGATGACTAATGTAATCATGTTAACAATATATAATCTGATTGGAACCTCCTTTGTGTGTGGTTTCCAATTCAATAATAAGAGTTTATACTATACTTGTTTGATATACCATTAGTGGAACCTCTAACCTTGACATTTGTTATTATTATTGCTTAATCCTTACATTAATATTTCATCTCTAAGTTCTCATCATCATCATCTTCTTCTTCCTCTCTTTCTTTATTACTACTACTACTACTACTACTACTACTACTACTACTACTACTACTACTACTACTATTATTATTATTATTACTATTACTATTGTTGTTGTTGTTATTGTTGTTTTATTATTGTTATTTATAATTTGTACAATAACCTCCCTGTGGTTCGACCCCGGTCTTGCCGGGTTATTTATTACTTCGACACTCCTGCACTTGGGAGAAGACATCAACCTTTTAGTCGTGTCAGTGGTCTTATTACCCTGTCTTTTTCTGGTTTAATTTTTTAGTCAACCCTATACCTAAACCAAAGTAGGTCTTTTAAAAGACTTTTCTTTTACCTAAGCTAGTTATTTTCAAAAAAACATATTTAAATTGCATTATGGTCTAGACCCATTGTAACTTGTATTTTGTGTTTTTATCAAGTTTTTTATCATTATTTTCTATGTTTAATATCTTCATATCTCAAATTTAAAACTACCAAGGATATTGCTCCTCTCAATTTTTAATTAAAAAAAATGAAACATCATCCATCCATTTGGGCCTTCGAGCAAGTTTGCAAGGTCTGTTAGGTTTTAGTTCATATTAAAAACTTATAGGGCCTACATTTCAACTGTTAAAAAAAATTTCTTTCCTCTTAAATCATACAAAAATTACATTTTTTTTTCTTTGTTACTCACTAATAGTGTTTAGGGTAATAGACTTATAGCTAGTTATTACATTAGACATTAATGAGAAGTAACAACCCATTCCCTTTTTAAAAAAAAAAACAATTCCTTTCCTTTATTTATAAAAATAAAATTTATTTTCACTTATAGTGTTTGGAGTAATGGACTTATAACAAGTTATTACTTTAGACCTTAATAAGGAGTAACAACTTGTTCTTTTTTTTTTTAAACAAGAAATAAGTCTACATGATTTGTCAACAATTCAGTTTAATATTCATCAATGACACTCCAGTGTCAATTGAGAATATTAGTTTTCTTTATAAAACCTCAAGATTATATACTAATGATTAGGGTGAAAATAAAATTAAAATTATTCGTTTATAGTTTTTGTACATATATAAGTCTTATCAACCGGAGTGTATAAATATTGATTTAGGCCAGCACTATAAATAAAATTTTTAATGTGATTATTAAATAAAGGAACATTTATGCCACCATATCCTATTTCCAATTAGATGAACCTATAACGATTACTATTTAGGGTTAGTGATTGATACTTCAAAGTGTATTTTTATCAAGGTTTTATATCATCATTTTGCACTTGAACTATCAATAACTCCTTAACTAAAGCATGTTTTATAATAATATATCTAATAATATAAGATACCTTTAATTTATGGTAAATGTTCATTTTAAATGCAGGCCTACCACATAAATAAAAGGATTGATTGATGAATTTAAGAACTGAAATTGAAAGGATAAAGAAATGGCCAAACTTAAAAAAGAGATGTCAGTGCAATCCAAACTAGAACACTGTTCGGTATTTAGGTCATATATAGAGCTATAGATCTCAGATTTAGGTCTACATTATATGTATGAAAAGGTAAGACATATACCTACAACTTTTATATGGAGTCTAAGATCTAAAAAGGCCATTTTCAAGTCCACATTGTTCCAACAATAAAGAAGCCCGAATCTGTCCTCCAGCCTGAGCACTGTTCAGTATTTTGGCCATATTTGGAGTTTTAGAAGTTAAAATAAGATGAATTTTTTACACAAGAAATCTAAGACAATTTCCTACAACTTTCATGTTTCAAGTGGCTCCAATTTTGACGTTATCAATGACATTTTGCGCAAACAATAGAAGATAAGGATTGTCACCAAGTCAAGAGTTGGTTACCCACTCATCAATTAGTCATCAAATTAATAGTTCCTAATTTTGGCCTATAAAAAGAGATATTTGCCATGCATTTAGGCAACTTAGTGTCCAGATCAAGATCATGCTCTTATTTTCTCTCTTTGTATTTTTTGTATTCTTATGCTTTGCTTTCATTAATATCAAGTTTATATCTTTCCTTTCCTTTCCTTTGCTTTGTTAACTCCTATCTTATTTATGTTCTTATTTTATTTATCTATTTTTCTTTCTTTCATCATGTCTAGCTAAGTTTACTATGCCAAGGTGAAAAGGTTATACTAATGGTGTAAAAATAAATATAGTGTAAACTTAATATAGACTTTAATGTTTGATACTAACATGTTTTGTATTTGTTATATTGTTCACTCTTTAATACTTTACTTGTTAAATAACTAATCTTAATTTATGTTGTATAACACTTGGTACAACAAATATTTGGCACTTTCATAGCCCATACTGTATGGTATAACCGACACCTGAGTTATGAAAGGAACTTGATTTATTGTTAACATAAGTTATAATCATGAATGCATGATGAGATTTACAAGTATTAGCATTAATCAAATAAGATGACTAATGTAATCATGTTAACAATTTATAATCTGATTGGAACCTCCTTTATGTGTGGTTTCCAATTGAATAATAAGAGTTTATATTATATTTGTTTGACATACCATTAGTGAAATCTCTAACCTTGACATTTGTTATTATTATTGTTTAATCCTTAGATTAATATTTCATCTTCAAGTTCTCATCATCTTCTTCTTCTTCTCTTTTTATTATTATTATTATTATTACTACTACTACTACTACTACTACTACTACTACTACTACTACTACTACTACTACTACTACTATTATTGTTGTTGTTGTTGTTATTGTTGTTGTTGTTGTTGTTTATAATTGTTGTTTATAATTTATACAAGTAACCTCTCTGTGGTTCGACCCCGATCTTGCCGAGTTATTTATTACTTCGACACTCCTGCACTTGGGAGAAGACATCAATCTTTTAGTCGTGTCAGTTAGTGTATAAAACCTTATATGGTAAAATGCAAATGAACCCTGGTGTTATAAAATTAATGAGCCTCAATAAGTTATTATTCATTAGCCATTATTGCACAAACAAAACTTTTAGCAAGGATTTGGTCAGGTTTTAATAAACTCAATAACATACCTATCTAATTATTTATTGGTGTGGCTTGAAAAATATTATAGGTCATAGGTTATGATCAAGAGTAAATATTTGTCAATATATTAATTTAACAAGCAATTAGAGGTGGCAAACATGACCTGGGTTTTAGAATGGATAGCCTTAACCATATACTTTATATGCAACATTTAACTCATTGTAATAGACTTATTATCACTCATGTAAAAAGGTTATTATAGATTTGGCATAATAAATCATTAGGAATAGAAGATAAGTAGCAATATAACTTACCTTAAGTATGATGATTTAGGGTGATAGTATATTTTCTCTAGCATAATTAGTCCTTTACCTTAAAACTTTGTAAACCAGTTAGAGTTTTCAATGATCATAATACTAGCTGGTAAGTTTTTTTATATAATATAAGACCTTTTCTCCCCTCTCAAAATAAAAAAAAAAAGCATTTTTCTATTAGAAAAAAAGATAGGTCATAACAATGGTAGATGCAATAAACTACATGATTTAATGGATCATCATGATATTCTTGAGGTAGGTCATATTTTTTATGTTCTCCATCTCTATTTAAAGAGCCCTTATATAACATTAGAAAGATTTTATAGGGTAAACATAATATTCTTTTTTAAGAGCAATCATGACTAATTAGTTGGTATTTGTCACGCCTGGTTATAATCATCTTCTAATGCCATTGGAACCAAAGAAAAGATATAACAATAATAATGTATGATGATAGATACATTAATATTCTCATTTGTGGTAGGTAATGATGACATTATTAGAATCCATTGAAATATAAGGGTTATGTAAGGACACTAAGAATATGTCCAAATACCAATGTTATAGAGATAAATTAAAAGATGATATGAAAACTTATTTGTAAACATGTCTAGTAATGGTTGATCCACTAGATATTGGGAAGATGGTAGATTACCAAGCTCTTTAAGGCCAAAAAGCTAACCTCCTTCATTTCTTATAGTAATTATTTATCCAATACAATAGTGATGAGTTTACCTGTGTTTTTCTTTGGATACATAATGTTTGTGCATGAAAAAAATATTAAATCTTGTCTCTAAATATTAAATTTTTAGATATATCAATCTATTGATCTATCATATAAGCATTATTTATGCTATTAGTTAATCATTTTTACATTTTAAAAAGAAAAAATTACACAATAACAATTTATTCCCAAGAAAAGGTAGGTAACAACCTTGTAAAATTAAGCAGAATATATAATAATAAGATTTTGAATCTTAAAAAAAGGTAATATATCTTGATTAACACCATACAAAAAAAAAGAGTTTATAAGAAAAAAATAGATGAATTGTAATAATTGTAAGTGAAAGAACTAAAGAGAAACACTAATTAAAGCTATAAAGGAAAGAAATAAAAATTAAAACAAAGATAAATTTGTTTTGCAATTGCATATATAGGTTGATCATTATTTACAATAACTATATGACCTTTTATATATTAGTATAGAGTTTGAATCTTGTCTAAACATGTAAATCTAATACTATACTACTATTGGTATCAATATTGGTATCAAATAATTAGACTTTATTAAATATTAATACAAATTAAACCCCTCTTATATTGATATCATGTGAATCCTTTGTTAGTTATTCTATTAAAATCTCTAGCTCTAAATAAAATTAAACTTTTTGGTTTTTCATACAAGTTTAGACTTGTGAGGTAGATTATTTTCCTTTAGTCAATCAATCCTCCTTGTTAATTAGAAACAATTTGTATTCATACGGTTGGCACGTGGATATTTATTGCATTACTATTATTATACAAAGATTATGTTATCAATTGAATTTTTTTAGAGATAACTAGAAATTAATTTGTAAAACAAAAGTGAATTTTTGTATTATCAAATGGATACACAAGTTCCTTTTAAACAGACTAGTTAAGAGTAAGAAATTTACGTCAATAAGAACCAAAGATATCATATAGTTAAAGATATTATATAGTTAAGGTTATAGGATTGAAAAATCAAATAAATTACAAAGGTTTGTGAAGATTGTTTTATAGGAAAAGCTAAGGAAATAAGAACTACACTAAAAACAAAAGCATTCAGATAAAAGTATAAAGCTTAAAAAATGAATTACAAGAGAAAAATATTTATATTGGAGTTGGTAAAAAAAATGCTTCTCTGTTTGTAGAAAAATACAAAATTAATAGCCAAGTAAAGCAAATGAGACTATTTAGGAATATGAATTTAACGAAATTTGATTTTTCCAAATAAAAAATAACAATGAACAATTAAAAATGGATGATATTATTCTCTCTCCATATTTTGTTTATCACATTCCATAATCTACTTTTATTATTTATTAGATAAAATAAAATATTTTTAATTAGATAATTAAGTTTTTGACAAATAATATATGTTAAATATTGAAGTTGCATTTATATTTAAAAAAATGTAATCCGGATATTCAATTTTATTTTATTTTATTATTATTGTCACAAAATTTAATTTTTTTCAAAAACAAATAGGTTTGTGTTATATTTTTTCTAATTTAAAAGTGTTTTATTTTAAAATATTATTCATTAACAAAATATTTATTTTAAAATATATAATGAAGCAATTAAAAATATTCAAATTTAAAAAATTTTATATATTTCATTTTTTATTTGAATTAATTTTTAATTATAATAATAAAAATTATATCAATAAAATTTGTTATATCAAACTAAGTTACTCCATACTTATATTAAAAATAATAAATAATTTAGTATATTAATAAAACTTGTAATAATATAAATTTAGAGCAAGAATTAAAAAATATATATTGTTGTAAAACTTAAATTAACTCAACGGGTTAATCTAAGGCCTAAATCAATAGGTCGGAGAAATTTTATATATATCATACATACATACATACATACATATATATATATATGTATATATAGTTTAAAACACTTTTAAATTAGAAAAAATATAACATGAACCAATTTGTTTTTGAAAAAATTAAATTTTGTGACAGTAATGATAAAGTAAAATAAAATTGAATATCATGATTATAGTTTTTTAAATATAAACGCAATAATTCAGCAATAACGGGGAAACAGGAGAGACTAGAAATTTGATCCTGACAAGTAGAGGAGCCATAACTGGTTGTGCCTCTCACCTTCCCAAAATATGAAAGACCTTTATTTGCCCCATTCTACTCCCCCACAGAGCATTTCGACTCCATGCATGAAATACCCTTTCTAGCAACAATTTTGCTACCATGAACATGTGCTAGATCACTGGGATGCACAAGGAGAAATGTTAAATGCAAAAAGAAGAAGAAATCTCTACTGTCCCTTCCTGAGACGAGATTTTCGATAGCATAAACAAGTCATTGCATCCAAAACGACCCTCCCTTGATTCGGTTATTTCGGACAAAAACCTAATGCATGCCAGATGTTAAAATCATTTGGGCAACAAATAATAATGCAGTAGAAACGAGCTCTGTATGTGATTGGATCGTTTGCAAAAGAAAATGTTGAAATCAACCATAAAATTTGACAATGTGATCTACGAGTAATTTCTACGCCTTCCCTGCATGGCAATTACGTTTAATTTCCTAAAGTACAACATGGATTCAAATGGAAAATAAGAATCGGTGACTAGAAAATTTACAAAGCTTGCAGTCCCCATGCAAGAGATGCAAATCTAAAATCTCATCATGAGTTCCACTGGTATTGGGCTATTGAACGCATGCCTGTTGGAAGGACAATTTAACCCCATCATCGTCTTCTCACAGCAGGACTGGGCCCACGCTGGATTGCTGCAGCTGGCTGAGCACCCGATTGGCCAGTAGCTTGTTCCTCAGGCATATTCATCGCTTGGGTCATGGCATTCATCACTATGAGTCCAAGAGGGATCAAGTACATCCACTGAGAAAATGAACCTCCATAGGTTAAAATTTTCTTCTTTCATACCATGACCGAGCTTCCGTATAAAAATTTACAGTGTCCAAAAAACAATCAACTAGCAGAATACTTACATATTTAGCCCAGAAGGACCTTTCTGGTGGTGGTACGTCTACACCCTCTCCTTGTTCTCCTGGCAAATCTTCAGCAAATATTGGAGTTCTGCAGAAAGTATATACAGAGAAATAATAACAACTACATTTTGAGATAATGAACAAAGCAAGTATAAACAACAAATGCAAAAACAAGGAAAGCAATTTACACAAACAGTGGGTGGTCTCATATCCCTTGGTAACCTTGTATTTTTGTTTCTTTTATACTACTAACAACAAAAATTTTAGGACTGCGCCATGATAAGTAGAATTTACTCGAAATAAAATTAGTCACAAGGGTACACGAACAGTTTTGGCTGATATACTATTTCTTTTCTGATCATTTTGTAATTAAGTGTTTTGAACCACAGTATAAGTTAAAAAGAAAACTCTTATTAGCTTTACAATCTGGAAAATTGATTGCTATAACATGGTGATAAATAGCAAACAAAGCACACCAAAAGCAAATTCTCCTTGCATCTTTCGAGACTCACTTCAAAAAATACCACACAAAAAACAGTGTTTGCCCCAACATGAGACACGTCGCAGAAACGCAAAGTGCAAAGAAAAATATGCAAATACTTAATTTTACCTTGGTGCCTGCTCGGTATTCAGCAGAACCGTATGAGAGTTGAATGACCACTTTGCAGGCTACAACAGAAAGGACATAAACATCTGTATGAGAAATTGTGCAACTGGAAAAACTTAAATATGCCCTCAAAACCTCCATCAATCCTCATATATTCCAGAGGTTTCTTGCAGTGTTGTCAAAGGCAAAAGGCGCTAAAAGGCACCAAGCCTGTAAGATGCCCAAGGTGCTAGGTGCATGCCTAAGCGCAAAAAACATGTGTATGACATTATATTATAATATATAAATCTAATATATATATAAAATACAAAAGATAATATATTAGATCAGTAGAAAATCAAAAGATAATATAAAATACCATAACAGTCATATAAAGTTATATTTTTCACCCTTAAAACAAAATAAGATAATTTAAAGTAGTAACAGTGTTGTCCAATGTGAAAGGTGCAAAAGGTGCCATGCCCGAGGCATTAAGTGCTCGCCTAGGCAGCGTTTCATTGAAATTCATCACCTGAGGCTAATAAAGGTGTTGTGGCCTCGCTGATAAAGATGTTGTGGCCTCGCCTATAGCACTTAAGCAAGAGCTTGAGTGCCTTTTGACAACACTAGTTCCTTGTCAATGTGATTAAGGAAATTTCTCATTGGGACAAAATAACATGAAAAATGTGATCCACTATGAATGGAATGCTTGGCGAGCATATGACTTCTCAGCACACAAGGACTCAAAAAAATGCTAAGAGGAGGGCAGTGACAAATATACTGAGGCTGTCCCAATGTACATCTTAGAGGAGAAAAGTAAAAAATTAACTAGTGTTTTGGCAGGGAAGGAGCATGCTTTGGGTACTCATCATGGGATACTTGGTAGGCTATGACACAAATCATCAAGCATCTACCAAGATCTCTGTAGAAAGAAGCCACCAAAACAGGGCCTAATTTCGTAATCAAGAAATTTGAGAATGCAGCTGCAACAAGTCGTATGGCCAGGAGGTCAACATTTCAACTATATGTAGGTGTTTCAGATATTTAGTAATAGTAGTATAATTCTCGAATAGAAAAGGGCTCAATTAGGAGGAAAAAGGAGGAAAGCTACAAACTTTCCCTTCAACTATATGCTTCCAGTTCTAAAAACAATCCTGATGCTCAAATTATGGACTCAGTAAAGTCCTCTGTCTATGTGAGCAAATTAGTTCTTGTAGTTTGCTTTGGTACAGTAAGAAACTCTACAGAAAAAGGAAAAAGAAATTCTAACTTACAAGTTTCAATTGCCTTGGGTAGGGACATGCCCCAGGGGAACCATAACTGACAGCCAAGATATTAACACCTTCCTGCAACAAAAGATGAAAAATAACACCTTTCTGTTTATGAAATGCACTTGAAAAAAGATTCCCTTTTATTATGATAATTGAAGTATGTTTTTATAGCCCTGGTTTTAGATAGGGCAGTAACAAGATATACATAGCATATTCCCACATACACCACAGTTACCTCATATGCTCACATCATCATGAAAGAAGAATTAGTAAATTGAAAATCCCTTGATTAGGTTTTCTTTTTAAGTACTCAAATTTAATCAAAGACTAACTTTACCTGCTTATTTTTCACGATAGAAACTAATTTTATAAAAAGAGAAAAGGGGGGATGAAAGTACTAAAAGGTAAACATTCTTATAACAGTGTAGCATATCTCCCTTAGAGCCTAAGAGCACCATTGGAAGAATGAAACCAAACTAAAAAAGAAATCTAATCAGAGACAGTAGCAACTAAAGAAAGGAACCAAAAGTGTCATTCTACCTTGCAAAAAAATTCATGGACAATGTTTGATGCTTAAAAACCCTAGCTTTCAACTCAAGACAAACAATGAATCTCAGCCAAAATAGCAAAAATGCTCAAAAAGCAGACAGCCATTCCACTTTTCTATTGGAGTAAAAGTGGCTCACTAATCATATCTCATACCATGCACATGATCGTATACATGCACCAGCATATGAGAGGCATGAAACCTAAGACATTTTTAAAACAATAGCTTCAGTGAACTATTAAATTATCTCATACTCATGCAATATGATTTTGTTCGATTGAGAAATTAAATTGTTTTTAACAAACAATTTATTTTCTTAAGCTCCTTAAAATTAATTACCATTTATAAGAATCAGAAATCTACTGTTACCTGAGTTGATAGATTAGTAAGAAAGGCTGTGCCAAGTCACTAATGACGAGTAAAAATTCAATGTGTTAAATATATTGAAAAGGTAGCATGGTTTGACCTATTTAAATTAAAGCATAGTCCAATATCACATTCACTCTAGTCAGATAGGATCGTAGGCGAAGGTCACTGACTCTCTAGTTCCATTTCGGTGCACAATAAGATCATGCGCAAGCACAGGTGTATAATCATCATCGAAGACTGAGAGCAAAAACAAAGGATTACAGCGTCCAACACTGATTAAGAAAGATTTAATGCATGAAAATACATATTTACTTCAAAAGAGAAACATGTCATAGAAAAAGCTCTTGAAGAGAAAAATGTTTGAGAAAGATTTAGTGTGTGTAAACCCATATTTACTTCAAATGTGAAACATGTAACAGAACAAACTCCTGAAGAGAAAAGGCAGGCTTGAATCATTAATCAGGGAGCTGAAGATTACCATGTGTATGAAAAAGTTCTCATCCAAGCCATCCCGTGGAAGGCATCTCTGTAGTTGAAGAATAATGAGGGTTAGAGCTATATTGAATTGGAATTTCCATATGCAATAATTATTAGACAAGAGAAACACATAAACAAAGGTGTGCAAAATATGGGGTGAGTATCATATACATAGATATATGATAATGTGGTGTCGCGTCTATAGCCACCTCTAGAACCCTTCCCAAGTCGTTAAACCTAGGATTTGAAATTTTAAATTTAATGTGAAAAAAATTGATGCTAGATATGCTCAGGATTTAATTGCCAAGAATTTCACAACGCAGCATATTAGATAGCACATAATTGAAAATAAGGATTCATGTAGCCTACTTTAATGTTTTGAGATTTCAGCTTATATGAGGTTAGATGAATTGGTTCATTAATTGGACCTTCAGAAGCATTTAGAGTCTTGGTACAAAGTGTTCCATTATGCCTTACTGACATACACCTATAGCACTGCAAAGAGAAGAACCGTCTATTTTTTATTTGAATTTTCAAATTTACAATTTCATGCTACAAAAAACTTTGGTAATCTCAAGTCCAAAGCATAGGCCATTTTTTTTCATTACTACATAAGATTTGAGCTTCACTAGCGAATAGCATGGATAAGCAAATAACATTTCACGAATTCAAAATCATACAAACAATCAAATATCCCCATCTCGAGAACAAATGAAATCACCAAAAAAAGGAAAGGAAAGGTTTAAAGGATGCATCTAAAAGCATTGTTTCTATAAAACTAATTCTTTATAACTTATTCAGTCAAGGAAAAATGTCTATTGCAAGCCAAACAGCACGATTTAGTGGTACTATTTCCAGCATATGAAGACAAAAGAATGATAGAAAAAAGATAAAACTAAGAATAGCTAACCATTAGAGAGTATTGAAGAAAGCAGTTGATGACTAAAGAAAACTCTTGGGGCTGTATATCTCTATATCCCAAGCTAGTAGCCTTGAAAAGGTTCTAGACCCAATGAGGCAAAATGCCTTTTGCAGAACTAGAAAAACATACATGAATAAAGAAGCATACATTGCTTTAATGTTATTTTCTTGTTTTTCCCTTTTATCTGACTTCTGGGGTTTTAGCGACACATATCCATTTGGTTTTACTTACATGCAAAGAGGGGAAGATGGCAAATTTGAGATTGTTCCAGAAACAAGACCCTTCAGTTTCTTTCAAGATGCGCAACAAACAGCAAAAAAAAAAATGTTTTCGAAATTAGAACTTGTGTCAAGGAAAGTATTAAAAAAGCAGCCATGGGTTTACGGAGAGAGAGATACAGCTTTTGTGGGTTAGATACGAACTTAACAAAATCATGAAAAAAGGAAACTCAGGCAATAGAGGAAGATATGACTTGAAAACTCGGTATAGAGTGCGTTTAAGATGTCCAAAGGTCTAAGCCCAAAGCTATGATATCAGCAAGAACAACAACTACGGGAAAGAAAAAAGAACAACAATCAAATTCAGCATGTAAGTTGAAGGCTGGTTCTAGGGCCCACGAGCCTTAAATCCAGAGATACTGGAATAGACATGACTCATGCTTTTTGTAAGAAAAGTATTTGAGAAAGACAATATAGTAACCATTAAATATAGTCCTCTGCTAAAGATTGAGTGTTACACAATTTAATGGCATGCGCAACAATAATAGAGGATTGATTATTCATAAAAGCGCTCACCTGATATGCCTAACAATCTAGGACAACCAGTCCAATAAAAGGGGGTTTGTTATTCAAATAGAAATTAGTAATTTGAAAAAACACGAAATGGGAGGAAATAATAAGCTAAAGTGTCAGCTCATCTTTCATATTCAAGCAAGCAATCACAAAGAGTACAAATAATTACAATACCATCCAAAAAGCTTTAAAAAGAAGAAAAATATTAATAATTTTGGGCAACTTACAGCTCTGACAGATGATAGGACAAAATCCTTTCCAGGAGGATTCAACACATTGGAAGGCAATCTTATCCTGTAAAACTCATCGTCTTCCAGCAATTTCTGCAAAATAAAATATAAAAGAAAAATCAAACTAACTTGCAAGCTGCAAAATCAAAAACATCAAGAATATTACAAAGATGTTGGGATTACTTGGAATTTCTGTTTATCCACCTCCGTAAAAGAATTTCTTGAAAACCGCAGCTTTGTTAGTGTCTGCATCAGTTAAGCAATGGATTTCGGCTTCAGAATTCCCGAGATCTTGAAAATTAAATATGGAAAGAAGAAGAAGAGCAAACCTGACCACCGTGACTCCACGTTTTGAGGCGCGCAGAGAAGGTAGCAGCAGGGAAGAAATCGGAGTCGCCAAAGGCGTGTTCAAGGGTTATTTGGATCTTTGAGTCCGCATCTGAATCCGAATACTTCACTCGATTGGGAGTTGATCTGGTGGGTACGACCGGATCAGGGATTTGTTCTTGAGGTTGAAGATTCCCTCCCTCGAGGCCGAACTCTTCGTCTAGTTCATCGGATTGGAATGCGTGAAGAGATGAGATTACGAGTAACAGAGCGAATACTTGTAGCAATGCCGCCTTCATTTTTTTTTTTTCCTTTCTCGCTTTCGGAGAGGTAGAGAGAATTTGTTTGGGTTTGAGTTTTCACTCTCGCTTTCTAGTATTAGCTAGTTAAATTAAATAAAAACAAAAATTTAAAAGAGCTATTGGTTTCACTGTAGAGTCTAGGCAAATCACAATGATTTGTCCTTCTATACTTTTGTTTATTAAAAAACTATTTTTAATTTATTTTTATATTATATTTATTAAAAAATTAACTGCTTTTAATTTATTTTTTATAAAATAATATTAATCTAAAAAAACATCTTAATATTAAAATAATATTGAATTTTACTTTTAATTTTATTACACGTGAAAGCAAAATGAAAAGATAAAAATTACCAATAGGGGTAATTAGAAGGGTTTTTTTTAATTGTTATCATGTAGTGATATTATAAGAAAAATAATTTATAGGATTTTTATAAATTTAATTTTGATCTTTTTAGTTAAAAATTTTTATATTTTGGTTAAAAAATTCACTTAATTTATTTTTCATTTCCTTATCTAAAAGATGAAAGAGGAAATTGCTAATAAAGATTTAAAAATAAAAAAATTGTTAAATATTAATATCCAAAGTCGCTAAAACACAAAAGCTAAGAGATAAGAAAATTATTGAATGTTAATATTAGATAATTTTAGTATTAATGAGTTGGAAATTTTTAGAGGAGTTCAATAAAGTTCTATAATTATTATCTTATAATGATATTATGAGAAAAATAACTTGCAGGATTTTTATAATTTTAGTTTTGGTCATTTTAGTTTGAAACTTTTATATTTTGGTTAAGAAAATCACTTTATTTATTTTTTATTTTCTTAACTTAAAACATTAAAGAGAAAATCACCGATAAAAATTTAAAAATAAAAAGGTTATTGAATGTCGATATTTAAAGCCACCAAAATACAAAAGCGAGAAGTGAGAAAATTATTGAATATTGATATTAAGTGATCTTAGTATTAATAAGTTGGAATTCTTGAGAGGAATTCAATGAAGTTAAGTTTTTCCTATCAAAATGACGGAAAATGTGGAGTGGGGTCATTAATTTTTTTTACCATGTTATTTTTTTTTGGAAAGATTATAGATTATTTTATGGTTGGAAATTTTTTTTAAAAAGTTTTTATGATGTTGGACAATAAATTGTTTACCGCAACAAACTACTTATTGTCCAATACATAAAAATATAAAATGAACGTCACCCATTTCATAAAAAAATAAGTCTAGACATGTAAGCTTAGGATTCCAACCCCAAGTATACCTAAGCTCCTAAGTAGCTGGTTAGGTGCACGAGCCTAAATTATAACACCCAACAGCTCTTAGCCTTTTATTTTTTATTAATTTTTTATTTAAGTTTTAATTAAAACTTTATCTCTTATTTTATTTTTAGATTATTTATAATGCAAAATTGTCTCATAAATTGCTAATTTGAGGTTTAAAGAAATGATTGCAACTTGACCTAACAAGAACTTTACTTTAAAGAACTAAAGTTATATATAATTGATTACCCCCACTATATAGCTATAACGAGATACAAAAGAAAAATACAAATAACAATAAAGTTAATCAATCATTCAAAAAGTTTGCAAGTTCAATCAAGAACTTAATACAAGAATCACATAATCATGCAAAGAGAAATGAAGCTCACAACATGTGACAATGCTAGATAGACTTTCATAAACTAAAAAATAATGTTAACAATTGGTTTATATAGTAGAAAGTTAACCCTAATTTGACTCAATAGATCTAAACTTGATAAATAGATCTTAACATATTAACAACCTAAAACAATAAAATAAAACCTAACCCAAATAAACATTTAAATGTTATAAGCCCTAAAATAAACTATAAGATAAATAAATAATAGCTTAACTAATTAAAACAAAACAAAAGTTGAATTTTGTAATTTGTAGGCAAAATCGAACCCTAACTTCAAATGAATGGTTCTCTCTTATTTTGATAAATTGTAAGGTTTATTATATATCACTGGAAATTTATAATTGTCTACTTTATAAATCAACTTGAATCACATTAAAATTCATTTTATAGCTCCATTTATGGACAAAACATTAGCAAAAGGTCAAAACTAGTAGATTCAAATCTTCTTATTCCAATCTTTTTGTAATTTAGATGCTCCCCCATAAGACCCTCTTAAACATGAATCAAATTAGTCAAGAATTGTTCTTCATTATTTGATATCCTCTCAAAGTCCATTTTTTCCTTTTTAAATTAGTGGAGGACATATTCAGACTTTTTTGTTGTTATTATAATTTGGACTTGAATGAATTTTTTAAATCTTGGGCTCCATATGAAAGTTATAGGTCTATATCTTACCTTTCTATTCATATAAAGTAGACCTAAATCCGAGATCTACAACTTTAAATATGACTCAATTATCGAACAGTGTTTCGATTTAGACTACACAAACATTTTTTTTTTTAAGTTTTACCATTTCTTTGTCCTTTCAATTTCAGTTTTTAAATTCACTAATCAATCCTTTTATTTATGTGTTAGACCTATATTTAAAATGAATATTTAATACAAATTAAAGGTATTTTATATTATTAAATATGTTATTATAAAACATACTTTAGTTAATGAGTTGTTGATACTTTAACTGCAAAATGATGATATAAAACTTTTATAAAAATAAATTTTTAAGTACCAAACACCATGCATGAATATATATATATATATGCGTATTATTTTAAGTTTTGAATAACAAACCATGCATAAAACCTACTAAAAAAGAAGAAAAAAGAAGGAAGAAGAAGAAGGACTTGAGTCACCTTAAGATCGTTTATAGATGATGGAAGAGCTTCTGTGGTGGTAAAGATAGCAGTATGCTAGTGGTGTAGTTTTTGATCTACGTTGGGTTCCTCTTTATCTTTATTTTTGCCTTATTTTCTCTCTCCTTGTTTTCTCATTTTCCCCTCTAATACTTTCTAGTTCAAAACACCTCTATTTTAAGCTCAAAACTCTCTCTCTCTCTCTCTCTTTTTCTAGGTTTTTTTTTTCTTGCACCTCTCCTATTGAATGGCTGAATTTACCCTAGCTTCTCTAAGCTCGAACCCCTTTTTCTTCTCTTTCCCTTTTAAACTTGACATTTTCTCTCTAAAATGGCTCTAATTATTTTTTTCTTTCTCGTATATTTATAGGCGAGTATGAAGCTTTTGGAATGTTTTTCTTGGTGAAATGATTATGGCTATTAGTTTCTTAAGTTAATCTTAATCATTCACCGTGGTTATGCCCTTTTAGTTAAATATATTTTTGTTGGTTTTTTACAACAATTTTCAATGGTTTTAGAGGGTTAGAGCATACAATTTTTTAATTAAAAATAGACTACATATATAAGGAAGGAGAATGACATGTTGTTTGGTGTTTGTAGGAAGAAGGGAAAGAGAAAGTGTGGCCAAAGTGAGGTAAAAACAATGGGAAAAATAAAAAAAATAAAATGAAAGTTATAGACATATTCGTTACAGAATAAGAGATTATTTTGTGTTCATACACAAAATAATGCTATTTTAGGCTTTTTTTAATTGAAACGCACCATTTTTTTAATACATCATATTTTCTTAAAAGGAAAGTTTTTTCTTTTTAAATAAGTCCTTCAAGTTTACCATTTTTTCCTTGGTAGTCTAATTCTTTTAATTTTTTTTTTTCAATTTCAACCTCTTTCTCAATATTTCTTTCATTTTCATCTCTAAATACATTAAAATAGTTCTTCAATTTTGGCGTATTTTTCAAATTAGTCTTTAGTTTTTCAATTTTTAATTTTTAGCTAGTTTCAACCATTTTCTCTCAATTTCTTAACATTCTTCATCTATAATTGTATTTTTTTAATTAATTTGTTTTTGAAATATCTCTTTTTAATTGAAATATTTTTGTTTGAATTTTTTTTAGAAGGGTCAAAAATTGAATTTTAACAATTGTGATAAAAAGATGTTGTAAAAAGTGTTCACACGATTTTAAAATTAAGGAGATGCATTTCTTATCATTATTTTAGATCATTATATATTTTTTTGATATTTATTCTAATTACTTTCAGATTTTATCAAATAAACAACATGTCTTGAAAATATATTTTTAAAAAAAATATGATAAGAAATGGAGGGATTACAGTATAAAATAATTTTGTTTTGATGGATTTAAATTAATGTTATTCTTGCAAAAAAAATTGTTTTGATGTATAGTTTGAAGAAATAATTTGAAGTGATCCTTGAGACATGATATTAATATTCATCCACCATTTATTTTTTTCAACTTGATATTTCATTAGAATCATTAATTTCTTTTATATATATTTATTGATGTATATAATTCTCAATTAATTTTATTAAATAAATGTATTAATTTTTCAATTTACAGTTAAGATTCTTTTAGATATATGAAAACATATTATCAACGTTTGCACATTTATTTATTTTACAATGTTTTTTATACAATCTACGGTGAAGCACAAGTGAACTAATCAGTGCTCATCTTATATCAAGAGGGTATGTTTAAAATTTGTTTTTATTTAATTTTTTGAAAAATTAAATAACATTTTTTAAAAATTAAATAATTTAAATTTTAAATAAAAAAATATATTTTCAGTTGAAATTCTCTTTCTTTCTTTCTTTCTTATATATATATATTGGTATTAATAAAAAAACATGTGTTTTTTTAATATATTAACAACATGATGATTTGAATAACAACTTAAATTAAGTAAAATAAATATCTATAAGAATTCAAACAATTTCAATTCAAGAGAAAAAAGATTTATATGGACAAAACTCTCTTTTCTTATTTATGTATTTCTTTTTATTTTTACACAAAAATATCTTTTTTATTAACAATTTGGTTTCTTAAATACAAATTTATCATAATTTTAAAAGTAAGTTTTAATAAAAAATAATATCTTGATAATTTTTATGCAACTATACAAAAAAATAAAATAAAGAATAACTAATTTGAGAACATTATATAAAATTTTATAATAAAAAATAACAAATATATTTTATTCTCATTGAATATTATTGAGTAATTTATCTTAAAAAGACATTGCAGATTTGGTTGTATTTATGTATTCATAAAATAATTATTAATATGAACATGATGATCTTATTTGAAAAATACATCAAATAATTTTTAAAATATTATTGTAATTATTTTACATAGAGAGCAATTTATTTTAAAATATTAAAAAAATAAAGAATCAAGAGAATCAAGCCCATCCTAAAAGACAATCTAGGTTAGCACAAAAAATATTTAAAAAAAATTATAATACATAAAAATGTATTCATAATATAATTACTTTTTTTGTTAAAAAATAATTTAAAATCCATATTGCAAACAAATTCCTCTTTAACATTAACAAATATTTTACAATTTATTGATTCATATATTTTTAATTTATTTCATCAAATGAAACTAGCATCTTTATAACTTTTACTTTAAAAAATTATAATATAATAAAACATATCTATTATAATATGTTAAAATTTAGCCTAAAATTTAATCTTTAGTGTATATCTAGTTTTAAAGCTGGTGTGTGTATATATATAGTGTTTAAAATTATAATAATAATTATTTTTTAAAATATTTTTTATTTAAAAATTAATTAAAATAATATTTTTTTAAAATTTATATTTTAAACATCAAAATGATTTTTTACTATTTGAACATCAAAGCAATTTAAAATGTTTTATTTTGAACCAAGAACAAACACACTTAAAAGGTGTTGAAGAATGTAGCAATTATTGTTTTTTATGGTATTTTTTATACAAAAATGTATTTACATAATATTTTTTTATTTTTTAAAAACTATTTTTAGCACCATCAAAATAATTTAAAAATAAAAAGTTAAATTAATTTCAATTAAAAAATACTTTTAAAATATAAAAATAAATGGGATAATCAGCAGGATCTGCCATGGCTGGTTGGACCAACGACCTACGGATCTCCACCGGTTCATAATTTGGTTGCGTTCAAACTCTGCCCATCACAAACCAACATGTCACACACGAGGCCGGTCAAGTAAATAAATACCTCAGACGACGAGGGTATAGAGTCTAGAGACAAAATCACATAATCTACCAAAAAGCAGCAGCAGTAATTTAACCAAGGATAGATAAGTAAGAAATCAAGCCCAAGCCCTAGAGGTCCCGAGTCTCTCCCTCGATCTCAACAAACACAGGGAGAGAAGAAGCAGTGCTTGCTGCTTGGTTTGTTTGTCTGTCTCAGTGGAGATTGGAGAAACCAGAGATGGATGCGATGAGGAAACAGCTGGATGTGCTCATGGGAGCAAATCGAAACGGCGACGTAAGAGAGGTCAATCGCAAGTACTACGATCGTGATGTTTGTCGCTTGTACTTGGTTGGCCTTTGCCCTCACGAGCTTTTCCAACTAACGGTATTATATTTTTGTTTTTCGCTTCTATTTAATCTTTCCTATTTTCCTTTTCTTAGATTTCTAAAACCCTAACATAACATCTCTCTCTTTCTTCTTCTTGTTTTTTTTTCTAAGAAAATGGATATGGGACCATGCCCGAAAGTCCATTCACTGCAGCTGAGGAAAGAGTACGCCTCACTTTCATTTCATATATATATTTTTTAAAATTTCATTTACCAATGTTGAATATATAAATGTATGTATGTATAATAAAAGTGTAAGATGTATCCCTAGATATGAAGAATCGAGGGCGAAAGGTGTTGATAACTACGAGATAGAGTTAGAGAATGTTATCGATAAGCTCATTGTTGAATGTGATAAGAAAATCGGTAGAGCACTTAAGCGTCTTGAAGATGAAGATGCGAAGGCTGCTATTGCGATTTCAGTCACTGAGGTTACACAGGTGATGGCAGCATTACCACTCTTTTTGTTTAATTCCCTATGTTTCTTGTTAAATAATTTGAATTTTTCTAAATTACAGAATGCTGAGGTAGGTGAGTTGTCGAAGCTGATTAAAGAGAAGCTGAAAGAAGTTGACAAATACGGTGAGATTTATTTAATAGAACTAGTTTGAGATCTTTTATTTCAGGACTTCTTTGCCAATGATGCTACAAAATATGTTTGATTGTTATCTTTTTGTTAATGTTAGAATCCAGTAACCATTTCCATGCAGCCAGAATGACAATTATTTTGAAGTTTCCTGTCTTGAGCAAGTTTATGTAGTGAATTAACTAGCTCGGATAAAGTTTAGTCATTTGTTGACATTCATTAATTTTACCAATTAACAATTATCTAGAACATTGTTGATGTGCACATTGAAGAAGTATGAAATAATTATATAAGGTTGTGCAGCTTATTGAAATAGCTTGTTTAGTGGTTGCATAATTGTTGTAATTGCTACCTTTTTGTTTGATTTGGGATATTGGCTATCTTTTTAGCACGTATTATGAACTGATGTGGGTAGTGTGCATGGATTTTTCCGTTGTTACATGAAAGTTTTATTGTAGTTGGGTTTTAATCTGCTTATATTGGTTTTGTACTGACATATGTATTGCTATAAATCTGCAGATCTTGAAGGCAAAACAGATTTTAAAATTCAAGTTTTGGAAGAAGTGGAAAAACTCAGAACTGAAAGAGCAGAGAAGCAGGTATAGAGCATCCATTTTGTTTGTTGGGCCAACCATTATCTTTTGCATAGTCTTATATGAATTTTTTCCATTAGAAAAACAATTCTGCAAACTTGAATCTCATTTTGGCTTCTATGCATGTGGCAATCTTGTGGCAGTCTGCATTGCTTTTGGAGGCCTTCAATAAAGACAGGGCTTCTTTACCAGCACCCATGCTGACCCCCCCACCACCAGCACCCATGCCATTACCTACTCCTGATCCTCGCACCCAAGAGATGATAAATGAGAAGCTGAAGAAAGCTGAGGATCTTGGTAAAAGACTCTAATCATTCATACTTGTTTGTCTTTTAGGTTTCATTAAATGCTTCAAGTTAACACATCATACTTATGTTGTATGCATGTTTCCCACTGTGTTTGTGAGTTTCAAAGCAATAGTAATCATTTCTCCATATTAACCCCCATTCTTTTATTGTTTCCCTTTTCTCCTATTCTCTTTCTTTCCAAAATAAAAAAAAAGTTAAAAAAATATAGAAAGATCTGAGAAGAAATAGTATCCAGTAGTTAGCTTTGCTCATTATATTTCTTAACATCCTCAGGCATTTTATAACCAGTTGGAAAATATGGTATTATTAGGTTACCTGACACCCATTGTCAATATGCACCTGGTTTCCTCTTTCTTGGGCCTACTATGCTGTTATCTTTCAGATATAGATGTCTGTTGGAGGTTCTATTTTTTTTTTATTATAGTTTATTAAAACATGAAAATCTATTAGGCTATACTAATTATGTTTTTGTGCATGCGCGCAGTGTCCTGTGTGCATTTTAGAGATCTGGGTAGACAATGTTGTATGTATTGCCCTTTTATTTCCAGGTTATCTTATGCAGTTCTCAACCTCTTACACATTCTCTCAGGTGAGCAAGGAATGGTAGATGAAGCTCAAAAAGCATTGGAAGAGGCTGAAGCACTTAAGAAGGTTTTTAATTTTTGGATTTTGGCTTGCATTACTTTTGACCTTGGTGTTTTTGTCCCTCTGTTCTATTGTCTTTGTCATTCTGCTCCTTTCGATCCATCTTGGTCTATTTTAGTTCTATGGAGTATTCTGACTGCTTATACTTCCTTTCTCCTCAGCTTCCTGCCAGGCAGGAACCTACTGCAGATTCCTCCAAGTATACTGCTGCTGATGTGCGCATTGTGAGTGTTCTTACCATAGTTTTAATCATCTGATTTCTACCTCGTTTTGTTATTTTCCAAAGCCAAAGAAACAAATGACAAAGGACACTGGTCTACCAAGAATCATTGAATTTCTCACAAACATCAAAAGGAAAGTTAGAACTGTGCAATTTGATACCTGACATAATGCTAGGAAAATAGATCTTGAGTTACTTGACACATCAAAGACAATTTGACTGTTTAGGCTTGTGTACCTCCCTCAAAATTTTTCATGTAATGTGAAACTAAAATATCCATCAAATCCAGTCTGAAATATGCATATTTAAAGTTCATAATCTGTTCATTTATGCATTGTTATCAGCATGAAAATGTTTGAAATTTGAGCACAATAGGAACTTTCCATTGTGTTTCTTCCCTTTAATGGAAATTTAAGAATCATTGAGGTACAATTTTTCAGAATGTGCTTTCTTAAGCATACAGCTTATCTTTTCCCTGTTTTATAGTGGCAATCTGGGAGAATTTAGGTATTTAGCTCTGTTCATGCTCAGTAATTTGGGTCCTCTAATTCACCATATCTATCTCCTATTTTTTTTTTTAATTTCAGACTGATCAGAAGCTACGTGTTTGTGACATTTGTGGAGCTTTTCTAAGCGTATATGACAGGTATAATTTTGATCTTATCTCTCCAAACAAGTGCAGTCCTCTTCTCTTCTTTCTTTCTGAGGGAAACAAATAGTATTTGGGGTTTCAAGTGGTTCATTTTTTGACCCGACTATATACGTCCTTGTTACCAGCAGGCTTTTGGGCCCAGTTTTACGAGGATAACTTTTGCAGCTAAAGAATGTGCGTCTTTTTTTTGTTCTGTATGTTTGTAGACCATGATATAGTTAGAATATTATGTGGCAACATATTATGCATGCGCTTCCCTTTCATTTTTGACATCTTCATGAAATGCCTTTCTGCTCTTTTCAGTGACCGGCGTCTTGCAGATCATTTTGGAGGGAAGCTTCATTTAGGCTACATGCAAATTCGTGAGAAACTCACTGAGCTTCAGGTGTGCAAAACAAAAAAATTGCTTGCTTCTACTATTTACCAATAAATGCATTATCTTTCATAGTTTCATTTTTCAGATTATTTGTGCAAAATGTTGAACATATCAAAATCATCTTAATTATGGTCTCCAATTTTCTATTGACGAAAATCATAAGCTCAAAGTTTTGCTGTAGTTTAGGCATTAAATTGAAAACAATAACGAGAATTGGCATGCTGTGCTATGTGGGATAAATATAGTTGTTTTACCTCTTTGGGATGTATTTAAGCTGGTATTGTGAATATGTTGGCTCAGGTGCTGGTATAATGTTTCACATTCTACTATAGAGATTCCCAGTTAGTATTTGATCTGTGAGTTTTCTGACCTTGAAGAAGAATAATCTGTTTTCTGTTTTTCCCCCATTTTCCATATTATAATCTGGTATAGCTGCTGAACTTTGATAGGGATGCAACTCTTTGAAAAAGACATTTGGTGTATTGGTGTCAAATATGCAACGACACTGTCTAATCTGTAATGTGGTTGGACGTGATGCATGCTAAATGATCATTTTTGGGCAATCAAAGATGTTGGATGCATCCTAGTATTTATCTTGTCAAAAGATTAAAGAATTGTTTTTATGATAACAAATCATCTGCTTTTTGCTGACCCTTTTTGTGAAGGAATATGTGGATCTTGTTCAAAGTGTTACAGGAAATTTCAATTTGGTGAGTTAAAGAAAGCAGAATAAAAGGTTGTTTTAATAAGCTGAGCCTCTTTTTGTTTATGCGGCTTAGTTGGAGAAATTTCACTTGAGTGTGTCTATTTTGTCAAGCTGCATCCAAAAACTGGGGTTAATTGTGGTGGTATGTATTATTGATGTGGTCTGGCTGTTATAGTTGCAATTTACTGAAAGAATTGAAAAAAAAGGGGGGGAATGGGTTAGGAAAAATAAGCAAAGGTAACTTTAACTTGTGCTATTTATTTTACATTAAATTTCCTTTGAAAGCGCATTGGTCTTGTTTTGATGATGCGTGTCCCTTCTACTTGGTGCATGTGTGCTTGCATTTGAGTCGGTCCATCCTTATCATTAAGGAGCTTTCCTGTTTGGGCCTTTGGGGTGGTGTTTGTGACTGCTTGTTGGGGGTGCTAAATTTATTGTGAAACAATGTTTAAGTGGTCAAGTAGAGACATTTGCAATTGGGAATTGCTGATCCTCTTCATAAATTGGTGGCATTTCTCATTTGGGTTTGTCTTTATATCAAATGAAATGATATTTCATGTTATTAAAGAATGGTTTTCAGTTCATTCTTCATAATTAATTTTCCAGGAAAACAAGCACCGCAAGGTTGACCGGCATGATGATCAGAGGTATTCTTATTTGAGTTACTACCTGATGGATCCAGTTTCTTATTGCAATTTTCTTCTTTCCTTGACCATTGAATTGATATTATTATGTTGTAGATCGAGAGAACGAAGTAGAGATCGCGATAGAGAACCAAGCAGGGATCGAGATCGGGGAGATAGCCGTGACCGGGGGAGAGAGTATGATCGAAAAAGCAGAGATCGTGACAGGTATAATGACCGTGATCGTGGATATGATCGCGAACGTGACAGAGGTTCAGAGCGCTCCCGCAATTATGATCCAAGAAGTCGTCGCAGATCACGTTCTCGGTCAAGGGAACATTCTAGGGATTATGATCACCACAGGTTGTTATTTACCCGTGTCTGGCTGGTTGTTTGTTGTTTTACCTTTTCTTTTTAATCAGTGACTAGTCATCTTTTTAAATTGATTCCACTTTTTGCTAGAGTTGGATAAATGTGTTTAAGCTTTTAAATATAATAAAAATAACACTAGAGCTCAAGCAATTAATACATGCGTGAGAAGTTGAGAAGTTATTGTTATGCATCTGCATGCTCCACTTTGAAATTGAGAATAGAATGAAATGATTCCTAGCTGTGCTTGCAAGGGAACAACTCATAAGATGGTATCTCCCATGATGCTTGAGGGGGGAATAAATTCTTGTTATCATTTGAAAACCTATTTTGTAAGTGATATCCAAATTAATTCCTCATTTCCTTTCCTCCCTGAACTGCGTAACTTTCCTTATTTCCCCCCCCTTCAACTCTCCATTAAACAAAGAAATTTTCGGTGAGGAGCATTGAGAAATGTCAAAGCTCTGGACTTCCTGTTGCAAAAGTTTTGTTTTGCAAAAAAAAAAAGAAAATGATTTCTCAATTGTTATTGATTCAAAGTACTTGGCTTTAGTGCTTAGATCTATGGTCACTGAATTTGTTTCCTTGTCATGCACCTAATCCACTCTGACAGTCCTGTGTTTATTGTGGCATCAACTGTTCAGAATTTGATTGTGGTCAATTGCTGTAGCACCCCAGATATTATACTTACCTGAAACTATTCAGTTAAAATGTTACTTATTTGGTTGAAATGTGGACTATTTGATTGTCTTTGTTGCTTTAATGCTAACTGTTTATCCTTCTAGCATGTTACTAATGGCTCCCTTTACTCACTTTGGCAGGCGCTATGATCGGTACTAAGATTGTGTTGTTGAGCAGTTGGGTATGGAAACTTGTGTTTGTTGCCTAGGTCAGTAAACTTGTGGTTTTGAAGTTTATGTATGATTTTCTGTCTTTCTGATACTTTTAGTGGAGTTTGACAGTTATCTGCTAATATCGTGGATACCAACTACTTCGTAGATTTTCTTGACTTCTATGTTTAAGAGGTATGAATTGAACTGTTTTCCAAGTTTTTGTCTCAAGTTATGCATATGCTACATGAATCTCAAAGCTGCTCCCTCTTCATTATTGTCATTGATCTGTAATCAAAATGGTCATGTACAACAATTGGCTCACCATATTAGCTTTATATTGTTCATGTATGGATTTTTACTTGGAGAGAAGGTTCAGTCTGAATGTGCATTGTGTGCAATCTCAAAAGTACATCATTGTTGTGTGTATATAATCCTTCGATTTCGTTCAACAGTGACTGTATAACTGTCCTTGGGGGTGATGCATTTTCTATCTCCCTCCTCCTCACACATGCACACAAGCATGTGCGTGCACAGCCCAATAGATATAACTTCCCTTGCTCCATACCGAAGCTAGGAGCTTATCTACAGAAAATTGCTGACCCTTTTTTAAGTTTATAAGTCGGCTTGAATGGTTTATGCTACTGGTGGTGTAGAGCATGCTGCTCTGACTAATAGCAACTCTTTTCCCATGAAAAAACAAACTCACTAAATCTTTATTTTTTGGTTCCGGGAAAGTTGAATTGGGATGCACAGCATGGAGCTAGTACTTGTTTATTTGTTTTATATTTGCTTAGTAATGTAGTTTCCTTCACCAAAGTGAAAGTCAAGACATGTAAATTCTAGATAAACCTCCGGAAAGAGGAATCCAATGGCTGTGAGATGCAGCTGAATTCAATAGTCTGTCAAATTTATCTGATATTTGGGGGCTTCCTGAGCATATGCTTTTTGAGCTGGCATAAAAAATCCCAAGACTGAAAGAAATGTAGGTGCTTTTGCGTCCATCACTTTTCTCTCCTTTCTGTACAAGTTAAAGATTGTTTCATTGCTTTCTGAGGTGTTGAAGCAAGAAACGTAGTTTCAAGTAGATTTTTTAGTGCCTGGTGAACACAAGGTCAAGCTTATAGAAACCCACCATGACATTCAAGTGGGTGAGGTGCCGATTGATTCTCCTCCTGTACATTATAACGTAAAAAAAGCAGTTAAAAATTCAGCTACTTGCCAGCAGTTATATTTTGCTGTCAAATTGTTACCAGCTGAAGAAGAGTCTAATAACCAGTGGTGGTAACTTAAGGTGCCAATGGGTTGACGGTGCTTGGATGGCGCTGCACGGTTTAGACAAATCACAAGACTTAAATCTGCTCATGGATTTCCCTTCCAGTGGTCATGTCTAACGCAAGTCCAGCGAACTGGTCATTATCTGTAGGGGTTCCCGATTTTGGAAAGTTAAATGTATGTGAGTCATAGTTATGCTGTAGGCTGTCAAGATAATGGCCTATTTTCCTCGTGGACATGGTGGGAATTAACTGTGCTTTAGAATGGATTTCTGCAATTAAGAATTCGACTGGAGCAAACTTGTGACTGAGCTCCTGTCTCGTCACTTTGGAGAGGATACCATCTCGCTTGGATTTGCGTGTGTAAAGCATGCGAGTCAAGGTTAGCAACTAGACGCCTTGAATGGGTTGGGTGATCGTTAGACGGCCTTCGTGACGATGTCTAACATTTATTGTGCCATTTGTTTTTTTTTAAATTCCTGCTTAGAGAACGCAAGCATCTTTTGGAGATGTGAAGGGTCATTTGCCGAGGACCTATCAATTGACATGTAGTGATTTTTTCAGAAAACAAAATATACGAAGTGTTTCATTCGAAATCCTAAATGAAGGGAAGGGGCGAGTGATAAAGAGAATATTTAAGATATGAAATGATTCCTTCCCTCATCAAATTGAGAGCATCCAAAAGGTTTATTTTGGGTTTAGCTATGAATTCTTGAGCAATTAAATCCCACACAGATAAAAATGAGGAAACAGTACGCTGGATGCTTAACCATGTTCTTGACTACTGATCGTGGAGATGAAGTGTATGTAGCCATTTCCCATTTCTCTAATGTGCCTATCTGCAATTCCCACACCAAAAACCCTAACGAAACCCAACCCCTTTTCTTCCTTCAACCCCCCATTAACTAATTAATGGGTGTGCTCAATCCATCCTTACCAGAGGCTTCGAGTATATTGAGTGGATTAAAAGAGGATATTAGACCTCTGCTCAAAACACTCAAACCATAAGTAGATTCAACCAAGAATGGTAAGAGTAAGCAAATAATGCCAGAATGAAGAGATCAAAGATTCAACCAAGAAACGACTTCTCCCATGAAGCAAGCAAGATAGCAAACAATGCTTCCTCAAAACCTTATTATCATTCAAAGGAGACTGTGCAGGGACCAAAATATCAAGGTAAGAGCTTACATGACCAGAGACGAAGGCTGGGATGGTGTTTCAGATGTGGTAGGAAATATGCACCAGGCCATCAATGCAACGATAAAAGCTTACACATGATGGAAGGCGTGAAGGATGAGCAAGAAGAATCTTTAGAAGTAGCTGAAAGAGAAAACAATGTGATTGTGGGGGGAGAAGGAATAGTGGAGGAATACGGGTCATCATTGAATGCATTAGTAGAAACCTATGCTCATAACACTATAATTAAGTAGTGGAAGAAATCCCATATTCAAGTTTTGTGGCCTTTTTGGCTCTCTTCTTCGGTGTGGTGAGAAAACCAAGATTTAGCCAGCACGTGAGGTTCATCGCTATGCAAGCCGTGACTTTAGATGTTCTATCCAGCCTTTGTTTTTCTTTTGCTTATTGGTAGGCGAGTTCTGTTTTGGTTAAGACTCCTTGTTTGCCCTTCATTGCTGGTAGACAACTCTGAGTGACATTTTTTATTTATTTCTTGGAAAGTGAAAAGGTACAAGTGGTTGAAGCAGTATGTAAGGGCAGTCTACTAGTAGTTTCTTCTCTGTGCTCTGCTAGCTTTGTTCTTTATTCTGGCACCTTTTTGCCAAAGACGATGTTTTTTTTCCCGGTTATATCAATGGGGAATTGTCTACAAATTAAAGCTTAATGTTTTGTGATGGACAATGTGCTTACTTTCCGAGTGATTTCTTGAACTAGATCGATCTTATTTGTGTTTTTCAGCAGAAAGCAATCTGATAGTCATATATTCCTTCTCAAGTAACTGTACTCGTCGGATCGTCAGAAGCTGCGGGAGAAGCAGCCTTGAACTGCTCTGGAAAACTTGCCAAGAAATAGTCCAGGAGAAATCAGGCTTGTATGCAGCAGAAATCTGAAGGACATCCTTCCTTCCATCCACTAGAACCACATCGTCCGGCCACCACAAGGCACAAATGATTCCTGTGGAAGAAATATGAACTTGCTGATTTCTATCATTTTTCTTACTTAGTAATGATTTTTCTTGTTCTTTTGTCTAATAATTTCTTCAGATACACTAATTCTCAATTTATTGAACTAATCATCACCATCATTACGTAAAATAACATTAAATACTCAAAAAACCATCATTAACATCGTTCGTAACACAATTACAACACAATTTGTAAAAGCTATCAAGAAAAATTATTATTCATTCCTCCACGCATTACTAACCACTTAGGGTCTCATTAATCCCTTAATTTCTTCATCAACTCATCATAAATTTATTCGTTTTACATTGATTGTAGAAACTCAATTTCATAATAATTTACATTTCCCTCAAATTTTTACCTAGAACCCTATTCAATTTTGCAAGAATTATAATGAAAATCAAGAAATTTTTATTTGAATTGACATAAACATGTTGTAAACATCCTGCCAAGTTGTAATTAGAGTTTCTAACACTATCCAGATTAAGTTTTCTTCAAGTCTTCTCTTCTCCTTTCTTCACTTTCTCCTCTAAATAGTTTCTCTCTCTCTCTCTACAAATGCTCCTTGATCTTAGTATTTTCTTGTATTTAATCCTTCTTTAAACCCACCTTAACCCTCAATCATTCTTTCCCTAAGCATTTGCTCAAGAATTTTTTTGAAATTTTTCATGCCCTCCTCTCTTTTTTTGCATGTGTTGCTGCCAGCCTTGGAGGAAATAAAAGAGAGATGGAATTTTTCAAAATATAAAATTTTGCCCCACATTTTCTTTAATTCATTATTTTGTTATTTTCCTAAACTTCCTCTAATATTTAATACCCTTCTTTATACTAACTTGGTCCACATTCCCTTTCTTATTTTCAAAACAATCCCTCTAATCATTATTTATTTTTAGCATAGTAAAATCCTCATGATGTCTTATTTATCAATTCTTTATTATTTTATAAAAGTTTACTAGGGCTTATAGATAAGCTAAAATTGACTGTGAAAGGTAGAATCCAGTGAGCTTAATATATAAAACTACAAGGACCAAATAATAGATAAAATAAAACTTCATAGATCAAAATAAATTTAGGGTTGAAAAGTGAATTGCTAGAACATCAGAAACCAAATAATAAATAAGTTAAAACTTCATGGATCAAATTGAAGTTTTCTGTGCTGAAAGGGGGTATGGTTTAATTTTTGTTAAGTTGGTCATTATTCTTTTAATTTCTATTTTTAACTATAATTAAAGTTTTATTTGGCAAAATTGACGTGCAATTCATCGTCAGAATATTCCTTGGCATTTCGCACACGTGAGAGCATTTAAATTGAAAGAAATCTCAACTATATTTAAAGGATGAAATTGCATAAAAAAATTGATGAATAAAATAAAATAAAATAAAGTATTATTCATATTAAAAGTGAATTCTAAGTAGTTTTATGGTTCCATTTACGAGGATAGATTTGACATTTCAAAGACATCCCTGTTACTTAAGAAATTACTGGACCCATTGTTTTCTCTCATCTTCTTCCACCTCTCCCGGCTCTTATCTCTTGCTCTTTCTCCATTAAAACGAGGAGCAAAATATGAGAAGTTGAGTAATGAAGATTGATTTTCATCAATATATTATTTTTAAATTATTTTAATATTGATATTAAAAATAATTTTTATATATTTGAAAGCAAAACATACTTTAAAAAATAACCTTTATAATTATTCTAAACATTTTCAAAACCAATGATTAATATATTGATATTAAACTCGTTATGGCCCGAATTAATCATGAATTAAGTGTATATTTTTTTAAAAAAATCATATTTAATCAAATAATATTATTTTTTTAAAGATAATTTGAACAAACTTTTTATATATATAAAAATACGAAACAAGTAAACTTGGAGATGATATGTATTTTGAAGACCCAACCCCAGCCCCAGCCAGTGTACAAGTCAGCTGGTCCCAAACAACTTATTAAATGAGGAGAACATTCCCTCTGTTTTTGAGCTGGAAACGGATAAATCTTCCAAATTTATTTAAACAGAATTATCACTCAGTTCATCATATAATTGACTTATTTCGGATTTTTTTACCAGTGCCGAATTAGTAAATGACAAGTTGCCCAATATAACTGGCTGAATTAGTGAAGTCCAAGCCACCGCCTGTGAGAAAAGGAAGACTTCTACCATGTGCCAGTGTTTACCTGTTATAAAAAGAATGCAGAGCTGAAAGAATACAAGTAAATGGGGTCTCGAGACAAAACTTGGGATATATTGAGGGGGGAAATAGACAACTAGACAGCAAATGACGCTTTGTGAAATAAAAGGGCTCCTGCCCCACACGAGCCTCAAATAATTCATTCTATAATATGCTAACAGAAGTACATTTGAAGAGACAAGGCAAGAACAACACTCGAAAAGTTCATCCGCTGGTGGTAATGTAATGGTGAATTGAACAAAAGAAAGCGTTTTGTGTAGATAAAGAGGAAAAAGATATTCAAGAATGAACTATACCCAGCGTGTTCTGATTACATTATTGTACACAACAAAAGCAAAGAATGTTGTTCCAATTATTGCACTTATCATGTAAATCTATGCAGCATAGCTAATAGAAATAACAAAAACGTTACGATTCTTCCGCTTAGAAGGGGAGGTGCGGACGAAAGATTCTCGGCACCAACAGAATACACTGATCCAGATTTATCATCCTTCACTTTGATGCTTGAAGAGCCTAAAAGCAACCATAGCATAGTTTGAGAAAGGCCACACTTAATAGAAAATGAAAAATAAAGAAACATCTTCGTTCTTAAAACAGATACAGAATGGTGTTGGATGAATATCATCAAAGAAACAGAATCCTACAGAAAAAATGGCACCCATTTTGATTCCATGTCAATAATTTCTTTAGCATTTAATAACCCTTTGTGAGCTGATAAAAAGAACACAACGGGCATAACAAATCATCAACATATAAACTGAAGATATTTTACACCTTTTCAGTTAAATTTCTCTACTTGGATTGTATAGATAAGCTACACCGATGAAGTAGCAATCAATTCATCTTTCCTCCTAATTTCTGAATCCGTGACATTTTCTTTTGCACATCTGTCTATTTTGTAGATTATAAACACAACCTATTTATCCTGATTCACCTGAGCATTTAACCAGTCCTCATATCCATCAGCATATTTTTAAGAAAAAAAAATGCAAAGTGTAGAACACTTGCTTCAAATACATGAAGAACAACTAAGCCTCAATACCAGACTAGTTTTGTTGCCTCCATGGATCCTTTTGCAACATATAGCTGGATTATAAAGCACATCTGCTTCAATATCAAAGCATTTTAAATGCTTCAGTACCACTTCACCCCATGCTATCTTAGGTCTACCTCTTGCCCCCTCTCCTTCCTTGACAACTTATCACTTCTCCAAACTGGGCCTCTAGTGGCCTAAGCAAAGATATCACATGGAATGTGGGGTTCAAGACTAATCCATGCCTAAAACCATGGCACAGACACCACTCTGCCAAAATGCATATTTAAATACATGATTATCTATTTCTTTATTTACTTTAGTAGGTCGCTTGTAAATTACACAAATGAAGAATCACAACTAAAGCTCATAAAAACAGCAAATGATACTTACAGTTGTACTCTGTCCATCCAATGGCCTGATTTTCGATATCATATAATACAAGTTTATTAGAAAGCACCAAATCTGCATTAGGAAGCAATTGATGTAGTTAATAGACAAATAATCCAAAAAGGACCTTTTTATTTTTCTTAGCATCATGTAAAAACAAATATTATTAGACCATCAATTACTCCCAGCTCCAGAAAATTAAATTTGAGTGTCTCAATTTCTTCTAGAAGAATCTATGCAATTGACCCCAAAAATACAAAGACATTGTTGGGCACTAAGTAAGAGAAATATTGAAATTTAAAACTGAATGTTGGATTGCTAAGTACTAAGTTAATTTCCCTTCATAATTGATGAATATGCAGAGTCTTCAGCCAATTGTAAGGGGAGAGAGATTTAGATGGGTTTATTCAGCTCCTCGGTAATTTTATTAATACACAAGTGGTATTGATTATGATTTTCATACAGGGAAGAGTCTGATGCATGAATATATAAAGTTATCGAGCAGGTTGAGTGACACACTATGCGCAAGAGGCTGTTTGCATATAAGAACCAACTAAAGAACATACCTCCTAAAAGTGTCATATCCCTCCCATCCTTTGATTGCATCCCACCGTTCTGCCACCCAAAACACCAAATATCTTCCTGTGGAAAGATGATGACAATAACATATTAACTCTTTGGCTGGGAAACAGTTATTTTTGGAGATATGCAAACTAAGATTCAAACAAGCAATGTTCCTTTGGGATGTCCTGAAAATAATATTTAAATTTTGGAAATCTAAAAATAGATAATAGGACGCCCACAGCAAATTTTACCAAGGACTGACTAAATGAAACATGCAATTAATTACCAGTATTATTTCAATTTCTAAAGTTTATTACCTGATATTTGCTAATGTTTGGCTGGTCATAAACAGTATATGATTCTGTCTTTATTATGAATATTAATAAAGCATAGCTCAAACACTTGTCACGCACGACCCATCAGCCTATCACAACCAATGAAATCTACAACGGTAAAACATTTTCTACAAGTTGGTTGAAAACAACATAGATGATCCTATACATGTGCACAATTAATTACTTCACTTTCAAATCCAAAAACTAAAACTCATGCTATGTAACCACAATACCACCAATATTTTTTATAAATCACACTTGATTGATAGGGAAATTTAATTACAACTGCATTTACATGATTGACTCATCATAAAATCTATCTAAAATAGATTTCTTTTCCAATTCATCTATGGAGTTGAATACCTCATTCAAGAATTGACCGATATGAATTTCTTAATTGACTAGTATGAAGCATCTGATTTTTCTAATATTTGGCTGGTCATGCAGCAGAAATGGATTTATCCCAGAACTAGAGATAGCTCAAAAAATAATCCCTACTCTGCCTTACAAAGTAAACAATAAAAATAAGACAGAAAAGATGCAATAAAATATAAAATAGAATCATAGTAGCTAGAACTACTTTTCAATTCAAACAAAACATACCCTTCCATGTTAGACATACTTCCTAAGCAAAAAACTTAAAAGAAAACCACCAAATAATGAAAATGATGCACTAAACATGAAGATTCTCTTAAAGTAGAAAACCATTCTACTTACACTAATTTGGAACAAATAGTCATGGGGATACACTGTCAAAGTAAGTGAGTCTTTGAAGTGAAACTTGATGTCTGGAAATCCATCATCAACACTGTAAGAGGTGAAAAAATAAAATTGAGAAACCTTACACATAATTGATGAAGAGAGATGCCACAACCAAATGTTAAATCAGCAGCTTGGTATAAAAGCAAAAAGGGCCAACAAACTAAAGAACAAAGGTTGACAGTTTGCAAATTACTTTCTAACAGCAACCAATGAACTATATCCGGATATTACAAAATACATTTGAATGGACATCTAAATGACTCCCCACATATGGAATTAACAAGCAACAAGAATGTACTTTCAGAGGGTCGGGACAATGACTAGATGAATAGTTAAATGATTGAACTTGGAACTTCTTATGAAAAAAAATGCAACAATCATAGTTTCCATGTTAAGTATAGGCTAACAATAAGTGCTTGAAACCAAAATTTCAAAAGACTAATTACACTTTGCAGGATCCTTACTTTCCACTGTACTTAAAACAGATAAATTGCTCCTCAACAGTATGTAAACTCAAACCAGGCTGCTGACTCCTGATCTAATTAACAAAAAGAGATGAGAAAGAAAACCGTGTAAGTCCAAATTATTGTTACAAACAAACAATAGAAGAAAGTTAAGGAATAGCATGCAACCTCATTCATCATTGAATCATAAACCACCTCTGGAAGATAGGCCAAAGTAGTACCACTATCTATTATTGTTCCTCTCCGATCTCCAGAATCAAATACATCTGTTGGGAGTTCTAGAACTGTACCACCCACCTCAATTTCCTCCATATAAACATTGTAATGTGCCCTAAAATTATTGAAGAACATATAATTAGAAAAGTAAATATTAGTGAGACCTATCCTAAATGAAGAAATTAAACTAAACCTTGTAACAAGATTCACATAGAGTGAACAAGAAAAATGTTGTAAGTTCTTTGCATAAAAGAAAAAAGAAGCTCATAATGAGTAATCACTTCAGTGGCGTTGACAAGGTGCTGTCTTGTATCCTATAAAATCATTATAAAAAGAAAATACTTAATTACATAGACAGCCAGATTGGTCTTAAATAAACATGTTACAGAATGTTGTCTTCTCCACCACATGATGACCAGACGTGCCCACTTTTGAAATTTAAAGTAACCCATGACCTAGACAGATAATGCACAATTTAAGTTCATTGTATCATTTTCTTTTAAGTAAAACATTTATTATTTCCAAGATATGGAATACACATTGAATGGACACTCACGTGCTTCACCTCTCTAACAAAAAAACAAAGAGAACATACCACCTTCACCATTATTCTGGTGACTTCATGAATTTTTTTCCCTCCTTTTCTTTCTTTTATTTATTTCATGTTTTATCTCTGCATATTTTTTGTTTCTTATTATCTGATCTCTCTATATGCATATAAAGTTGGCAATATCAATGGCAGGTAGATAACTAACCACAGCATCAACCATAACCGTAATTCTATGAAAGAAAAGAAAATTAAATAAATACTAAGATAGTGCCACATACTGATTTGGTACCATAGGAGTTGTATTCACTTTTGGTGAGACCAATTCCCCAATGGCAAAGATTCCACCTCCATTTACATTATCCAGGCAATGGGCAAAAGCTCTTTTAACTTTTCCAGCTGAAGCAAGCTGTGAAATCATAGATGAATTTGCTTGCCCGAACCCAAGTATTCCATCAAGTGCTTCACCTGATGTACCTAACCCCCCAGATTGTTGAGCTCCACACCTGTTGGACGAGAGATTTTGTAAGTGAAAGAAGAAGCAGTTGACACTATATATTTGTAAACTACAGAAAAAAAAAACTTAAACAAGCATGGATATGCTAAAACTATTTGTTTCTAGGAACTTAGGCAGAAGGTGAATTCTGTTTAGGTAATTTACTAATTTTATTAAATGGGTCAGAACATCAATATTTTTCAAAATAATAATAACTTGTGTATAGATGATTGGAAATTTTGTCACTGGAAGTTTTGTCACGTGAATAATTGAACATTCAGTTCAAAAATGTTCTAAAATGAGCTGCGCCTCAGCCAAGTGATTAATAGAAAACAGCTCCCCAAACCAGGTCATGCTAGCATGAACTCAAGCAATATCTTTCAGCTACTCAAATCCACCCACAAAAATTATGCTATGGTGCTTACATTGTCCTTCCATTTCCAATATCCATTTCATAGGCTAAATTAAAAGTTGGACGCAAATGAGTCCTTCGAAATCTAGACACAACATTTGAAATATGTTGAGCACAACAAAACCACATTATAGTAGGAGAACTGCAACTGACCCAAATGTAATAGTCCCATTTGATAATGCTGTTTGTAGGTTTCCAGTGACTCGCTCAAACTGCACCGTGTCCCTCACAAAGTATCCAGCAGTTGAGCTTCCATCCCCATAAACGACATTGTATTGGCAGGGCAATTCTTTTTTGCAATCAGGAAGTAAGCCATTGTATGTGGAAGTACAGAAATCGTCATCACAAGAAACCCTTGCTGCAGACACAGAGCTGGCTGGATCATACAGTGTCAATTTTATCTGTCACAAAATAACAGAAAAGAAGGCGATTCTTAAATAGAAGTCCTTGCATAATTAAGAAGACATATATAACAAAAAAAAACAATCACAATAATGAAGAAGCATACACCAAGGTCACTTTTTGTGGGACACTTGTCACAGCCGATGCAATTCACCCATAGAATATCGCTCCCAGTATCCACTTGAACATAATAGTCCTTCGATGGATTGCCAAGCCCAATCTTGGCGAAGTAAAGGCTAAGCCAATGAATGAAGTAAACCAAATAAGCAGCCAGAACAAACGATACAATAATTATATCATGAAGAACCATATATCAATCCACAATATTCAAAGCAACAGTAAAATAAAAAAATTCAAACCCCCACAAAAAAATAAATTCAACCGATCTCAACTTCGGATCCATAACAAAATCAGACCAACCTATAACATAAATAGGTAGCAAACGCTAATATCAAATTATTATAATCATAACAATACATACTTATACATAATACAAAACGAAACAAAAAACAAAAAAACAAGAAAGCAAACTGGAAGTGATTATTACAAAAAAGAAAGGTACAAACAAACCCAGTTTCAGCAGGATGACCATTTCCACCTAAAGGAAGGTCAACAGAGGAGAGAAGGCGGCTGTGACGGCGAGCATCATGGGCTTTAAATTCAGTAAGGTTGCGTATACGGCCGGCAAATTTATGCTGGACCTTAAAAACCACGTTTCCTAATGAGAAAGAAACCAAACCCAATTGAGCCACCAGCAGTACCATTAACAACGCCACCAATCTCCTTAGATCCATTGCCACCGATGCCACCGCCACCTTCTAAGAAAAAAAAAAAGGAAAGATTGTCCTTTTATTTATCTTATGCCAAGAGAATGTCGTTACTGTAGTTTCGGGGAGGTGGAATTAATGGCTTTGCCTTTGGTGTCTGCTTTTTTTTTTGGGTTGGGATTCTTGTAAGAGAGAGAGAAAAGAATTGAAAGGGAGGAGGAGAATAGAAGAAGAAACAAGGAACGTGAGGAGAAAAAGCGCGTTTTCAACGGCAGAGGGAACGCATAAGCTTAGATGAACAATAAATAAACTGAATACTTTTATTTATTTATTTATTTATAGAAACTAGTCTCTGTTCTTTGCTTTCTTTGTTTTTCTACCAAGGTTAGATGCTCCGTCAAACAATTAATTGGTAAATCCTTCTAGCTTCAAAAATTAATTAATTATTTAATTAATAATTAAGAGTACTTCTATGTCATTAACATACATAAAATCTACAAAGGACAAATGATGAAAAGGGTACTTCAAATTACAGTAATAATTATTTTTTAAAATATTTTTATTTTATAAATTATTAGAATAAATTTTTTATTTTTAAAAAATTATTTTATATATAAACAAGATATCAAAACGCATCTAAAAAAATTCTAAATACCAGATTGTTTAATTTATTTTAATGTATGAAAATATTTTCATAATTTCTATGCCTCATTTAAACCGGTCAACAGGAGATATGAGGCATTAAACTGCCTAGACAAATCTGGAAGAAAATATATGAATTAATAAATATAGAAATAGGATGGGATTTTGAATTTAGGTATATTTATTCTGTATAATTTATTTTCAACGAGTCCCTCTCATTGGCGGGCCTCTCTTTTGTGGAGACTGGAAAGGCATTTTATAAAGATAGGAATTTTTTTTAGTTCAATAGAAAAACCGACAGCGTCTTGACTTTCCTTTGTCTCCAACATCTGGACTTCTATCTATTTTAAGAACCGCCGTTTCTCTTTGGCCGTTAGTGTTTGTACTCTGGTACGGTATATATTGTTTTCTCCTTTAAAATTAATATTTTTTTTAGTTTTTAAAATTTATTCTTAATATTAGTATATTAAAACTATATAATAACATTAAAAAAATAAAAAAGCATGTCCGGGCCGGTGCCTTCATGGTCACCCAACATTTTTTGTTCTTCTAAATTGCCATCGTGCGCAGAAAACAGTTATGCTCTTTAAGAAAAACTAGATTTGTTCCTTGGTTTTATGAAAATTATTTATTTATTATTTTTACACAATATGTGAAGAGAAAAATTATTATACAGAATCATTCTCAAAATATAAAACCATATTATAAACTAAAAAAATATAAGAATAGATAACCAATGACATATTTTTATTGTATATAATAATAAGAATCATGAGATAATGGCTAAAAAAGTATTGGTTATAGTAATTTAAAATATTGATTGCGATGATGATGTCCACTAGTAAAATAATATAAACGTATCTATAAGCTGCCGAATATTCTATATTACAGTCCTTGTAACATGCCGGCAAAATAACATAAACAAAGCTTAAAAATAATAAAAAAGATTTAAATAGAATAAAAAAATAATCTAAAATTAACTTTGAAAATATTGTAAATCTTGAATAGTAATTTTTTAGTTTTATTTGAAAGTTTGTTTTCTTAGATTGATATAAAATTATAACTTTATACAAAACATTACCTTTAAAATCTTTTGTTAAGATTTTAAATTAATTTAATAGTTAAATTAAAAATTATACCCATTAACATAAGAAGTAAAAAACAATATATGCATCAATCTCTTCAAATTAGAAAGAACTCATTTTGAACTTCAAATTATTCTTTTTATAATCTTATAAATATCGAATCAAAAGTTTTCAATCTTTTACATGTTTAATATTTTTGTTAAAAATATTAGAGTTACTAGCATTATGATAAAAATCATGTACAACAATTCTCGTAACATCATTCTCAAACTCTAACACAACCATAAACTTGGTATTATAAAGATCAAACAATCTCTTCAAATTATCTTTTATATTATCATTAATAAGAATTGTGTTGGTTTCTTTAATTTTTGTTAATCTCTATCAATTGATGAAATAATTCTTCAATTTGTCTTTAAAACTTTAATATCACCAGTTGACGAGTTAAATATATAATTTTCCTTCATATATCAAACCACCTGGTAAGGAACACATCATTGTATTTAAACATTATATTAATTCGATTAGACATTGTGAAAACATGTAGTTCCTCTTCAATTGTTTTTTTAATGATATTTTCTTGTGCTAAAATTTTGGGAATAACTTTTAAAACTTGACTACCTTCTAAAAATATAACTATTGACACGTCCTATATTAACCCAAAACTGTTTCCCTTATATATTAAATAAATCTTTCTTTCAATTAGTACCTGATCAAGATGATTTACTGATTCTAAAAACTCTATTTTATTTTCAGGATTGAATCCACCAAAAACACAAATATTTTTTATATGATGACTTGAGGAACCTGCCATTTCTACACACTTCTATATCTATTGAATGTATGGATTGAGTAGAAATGAAGAGAAAGAAAGGAAGAGAAGATTTTATAGAGACTAAATTAAAAATGCAATCATAACACCTATATATAGGCTAGTTGGACTCTCTCTCTATATATATTTATTTATATTATATTTTAAAAAAACATATGTATGTACAGGTAGTTGTGATTGTGGTCCATAGCTTTCCTAAGCTTTACATCTAAGAACAGCTTAAACGCTCTCTATGGGTCGAGGATAAGCTTCCCATTTAGTTTTTTAAAAAACTAGCAAACATGTTCTTTTTTAGTCAGATTCACAAGATTATGACGAGCATGTTCTTTATGAAAATTGGATTATAAATCATGAATTGCACGATATACATCTCCACCATGATATGTCTCATAAGTCCATAGAAGATTATTAAAAGATTCCTTATGTTTTGAAATAAATCCTGACTTTTGATAATTTTCACAAGCTTTGCAGAACACATCCATGTCTTTGAACATGGTGAGCTAATAGAATCTATATTGTAAGATTTTTTCAGTTATCTTTTTTTTACAAGAAATGAATCTCACATGCTTTAAAATGATAAAATTTAATGACACTAACCTCATTGTCAGGAATGTATCTTTAAAATATTTGATTAGGATAATATTTGAATAAATAAGTGTCATCCTAATAAAAGTTCTTCACTTCGTTCAAATTTTTTTTTTATCTTGGGTAATCCAATGAGCTGTTTGACACAACTAAAAGATTGATGTCTACTCTTAAGTGCAGGAGTGTCGAAGTAATAAATAACCCGGTAAGACCGATGTCAAACCATAGGGAGGTTAATTGTACAAATTATAAATAATAATTATAAATAATAATAATAATAATAACAACAACAATAACAACAACAATAATAGTAGTAGTAGTAGTAATAATAGTTGTAATAATAACAATAATAAAGAAGAAGAAGAAGAAGTAGTGGATGAGAACTTCGAGATGGAAGATCAATGTAAGGATTAAACAATGATAACAACAAATATTAAGGTTAAATGTTCCACTAATGGTATGTCAAACAAGTATAATAGAAACTCTTATTATTCAATTAGAAACCACACACAAAGGAGGTTCCAATCATATTATAAATTGTTAACATGATCGCATTAGTAATCTTATTCGATTAATGCTAATACTTGTAAATCTCGTCAAACATTCATGATTATAACTTATGTTAATACCAAATCAAGTTCCGTTCATATCTTAGGTGTCGATTATACCATACAGTTTAGGCTATGAGAGTGGCAAGTATTTGTTGTACCATATGTTATATAACATAAATCTAGATCAGTCATTTAACAAACAAAGTATTAAAGAGTGGACAAGATAACAAATAAAAAATATGTTAGTATCAAACATTAAAGTCCATATTCAATTTACACTATACTTATTCTTACACCATTATTGTAACCTTTTCACCTTGACATAATAAACTTAACTAAATATAATGAAAAAAGAAAAATAAATAAATAAATAAATAAAATAAGAACATAAATAAGATAAAAGTTAACTAAGTAAATGAAAGACATAAACTTGCATTATAAAAAATACAAAGAGAGAAAGCAAGAGCATGATCTTGATCTAGACACCAAAATGCCTAAATGCATGGCAAATGTCTTCTTTTATAGGCTAAAATTAGGAACTATTGATTTGATGACTAATTGATGAGTGGGTGACCAACTCTTGACTTGGTGACAATCCTTATCTTCTTTTGTCTGCTCAAAACGTCATTAATAACGTCAAAATTAGAACCACTTGAAAACATGAAAGTTGTAGGAAATTGTCTTAGCTTTCTTGTGCAAACTATTGAGGTCATTTGGACTTCTAAAACTCCAGATATGGGTCAAATACTAAATAGTGCTTAGGTTGGAGGATAGATTCAGACTTCTTTATTGTTGCTATAACTTAGATTTGAAAATGACTTTTTAAGTCTTGGGCTCTATATGAAAGTTGTAGGCCTATGTCTTACTTTTTCATCCATATAAAGTAGATCTAAATCTGAGATCTACAGCTCCAGATATGATCCAATTACTGAATAGTATTCTGGTTTGGACTGCATCGATATCTTTTTTCTAAGTTTGACCATTTCTTTTTCTTTTCAATTTCAATTCTTAAATTCATCAATCAATCCTTTCATTTATGTGATAAGCTTACACTTAAAATAAACATTTACCACAAATTAAAGGTATCTTATATTATTAGATATATTATTATAAAACATGCTTTAGTTAAGGAGTTATTGATACTTTAAGTGCAAAATGATGATATAAACCTTGATAAAAAAATACACTTTTAAGTACTAATCACTAACAAATCTCTTAAAGAAAAAAAATTGATATGATCTATTGTCAATTTTGATAAATGATTCATATCAACATTTTCGGTGCCATTCTTGTCCTTGATTTCTTCCTAAGAATAAACAATGTGTAATTTTTCAGATTCATCAAACTCAGTTTTACTCAAGGTAGATTCAAATTAATCATAAACTAATTTTTTAATATGATCTATTTTTTATAAATCATTATAATCTCCAGGTTGCTTATAAATGTTAAAAATATTCATCTCTAATGTCATGTTTTCATATGATAACTTTATCAGTTCATTCCTATAATTAATTAGTGTATTAGAAGTTGCGAGAAACAGATGTCCTAAAATAACAGGAAATGAATTACATGTTTAATAGATTGTATTCCAAGACAATATAATCCATAAGATAAATGAATTTATTGACTTGAGCTAACACATCTTTAAATATTTCTCTAAGCACTTTTACAGATCTATCAATAAGTAAGAGAGTTACAAAAATTGATTTTAACTTACCTAGATTGAGACTTTGAAAAACTGAATATGGAAGTAAATTTACACTAGCTCCAATATCAAGTAAAACTCTTTCAATTTTATGTTCTTCAATAAAATAAGAAATTATAAGATAATTGGGGTCTTTATATTTCAAAGCATTATTGTTTTGAAGAATGACACTTGTTCGACTAAAAAGGCTCTCTTTTTCATATTCATATTTCTCTTCACATTGCACAAATCTTTCAAAAATTTAGCATAAAAGGTACCTATTTAATATCATTCAACAGAGGTATATTGATACTTACCTGTTTGAAAGTTTCAAAGATTTCAGAGTTGTGATTAACTTTTCTTTGTTTGGTCATGACATGAGAAAATAGAAGTGCTGACGGAGAATTAATCTTTTCTTTTGATTAGTACTTAAAAGTGCATTTTAATTAAGGTTTTATATCATCATTTTATACTTAAAGTATCAATAACTCCTTAACTAAAGCATGTTTTATAATAACATATCTAATAATATAAGATACTTCTAATTTATAGTAAATGTTCATTTTAAATGCAGGCTTATCACATCAATAAAAGGATTAATTGATGAGTTTAAGAACTAAAATTGAAAGGATAAAGAGATGACCAAACTTAGAAAAGAGATGTTGGTGTAGTCTAAACCAGAACACTGTTCGGTAATTAGGTCATATCTGAAGTTGTAAATCTCAGATTTAGATCTATTTTATATGGATAGAAAAGTAAGACATAAACCTATGAATTTTATATGGAGCCTAAGATTTAAAAAGGCTATTTTCAAGTTTAAATTGTAGCAACAACAAAGAAGTCTGAATCTGTCCTATAACTAGAGTATTGTTCAGTATTTAGCCCATATCTAGAGTTCTAGAAGTCCAAATGACCTCTATATTTTTTTCTTGAAAAGTTGAGATAATTTCCTACAACTTTTATATCAAGTGGTTCAAATTCCGACATTATCAATGATGTTGAAACACTCCTACAAGCTTAGTAACTCGGGTTACAAATACTAACACGTAAATAATACAATGTTTGATTCCCTAAAGCTTTTCTTCTTAACCCATGTAATAAGCTTTAAGCCAATAGCTCCCAAGTCAGCTGAATTTAGGGTATTAGGTGTGAAAACACCACTTTGGGCTTAATTGCTTAGGTTAGAGGCTATGAAATCAAACTTATCTATATTTTTATTATCATCAATATTATCAATTTTTTTTTTTTGCAAATTATATACTATCATTTTCCCTTATTTGTTACCTTTAACAAAAGAACATAATTAATGTAATAATCCAATATATAACTCATAATTATATGTTAAAGTGTGTGTGAAAATAAAGGTTTATGAATACTTGTTAAATGAGTATATGAGCATAATCAAGTGATAATAATGTTATGAATATTGCAAATAACCATTGAAAAATATTTACCAAGGTGCATTTCAAAAATATTTACTCTGCTATTCGAATAATAATTTTGTTAAATGGTTTTAATAATAGCAAAAACATAGTTTTTTTTTTTAATATCAACTAATATCCTTTCCCACCAACCAAAACAAGATATTGTCTTCAATGTCCAAAGATAGAAAGATAGAGTGTAGAAGACATCACTTGAAACAACGAACATTAACAATCTTGAAACACACTTAAACAAATATAAAAAATAATAAAACAAAATAATAAGCTATTAATAAAACAAAAAGGCACAATATTTCACAAACAAAGACTCAAATCCAATCTAAGCTTTTTATAGCTTTTTTAGTTGACCAATTTACGCGACTCATGAAGGGATCAATGTCAATGTTAGATGATTCACTAATGGTATTTCAAACTAGTATAAAGTCTTTTTATTACTCAACTACAAACCACACATAAAAAAGTTTCCAATCGGATTATAAATAGTTAATATGTTTACATTAGTTATCTTATTCGAATAATGTTGATACTTGTAAATGTTATCAGGTATTCATGATTATAACTTATGTTAACAACAAATCAAGTTCCTTTCATAACACATGTAGTTTATACCATACTTAATTTTTGTAATGCTTAATTCTTGCTTTCATTAATATCTTGTTTATGCCTTTCATTTTCTTTCCTGTATGAAGTTAACTTTTATTTTATTTATATTCATATCTTATTTATTTATATTTCTCTCTTTTATTATGTTTAGCTAAGTTTATTATGTCATGGTGAAAAAGTTACACTAATGGTATAAGACTAAGTATAGTGAAACTCAATATGGACTTTAAAAATTGATACTAACATCTTTTGTATTTGTTATCTTGTTTACTCTTAATATTTTTCTTGTTAAATGGTTAATCTAGATTTATGTTGTATAACACTTGGAATAATAAATACTTGACACTTTCATAGTTTAACCGTATGGTATAACTGACACTTGTGCTATGAAAGAAATTTGATTTGTTGTTAACATAAACTATAATCATGAATACCTGACAATATTTACAAGTATTAGCATTATTCGAAAAATATAATTAATGTAATCATGTTAATAATTTATAATTTGATTGGAACCTCCTTTGTGTGTGGTTTCTAAATGAATAATAAGAGTTTATATTATAATTGTTTGAAATAGCATTAGTGGATCATCTAACCTTGACATTTGTTGTTATCATTGTTTAATCCTCACATTGATCTTTCATCTCAAAGTTCTCATCAATTTTTTCTTCTTCCTTTTCTTTTTCTTCTACTACTACTACTACTACTACTATTATTATTATTATTATTATTATTATTATTATTATTATTCTTGTTGTATTGTTGTTATTATTATTATTATTATTATTATTATTGTTATTGTTATTTATAATTTATACAATTAATCTCCTTGTGGTTCGACTATAGTCTTGTCAGGTTATTTATTACTTCGATACTCTTACACTTAGGAAAAAACATCAATTTTTTGGTCATGTCAACCATCATTAGAGGTATTTCTTAGTGTTTTCTCAAGTAAGCTACTAAGGTGAGCCACACTTGTTTTCAAAGACTTTAACTCTTCTTGAAAATAGGCATCACATTGAGTGCACTCTTCACCTTTCATATTTCTTGCTCGAAGTCGTGTGTTGTAGACTCTTTGGGGACTTATACTTTAACATGGTATATATGCATGTTATTTACAATGAAATAAGTCATTAGTACTTAAAAGTGCATTTTTATCAAGGTTTTATATCATCATTTTGCACTTGAAGTATCAATAACTCAACTAAAGCATGTTTTATAATAATATATCTAATAATATAAGATACCTTTAATTTGTGGTAAATATTTATTTTAAATGCAGGCCTATCACATAAATGAAAGGATTGATTGATGAATTTAAAAACTGAAATTGAAAGGATAAAGAGATGGCCAAACATAGAAAAGAGATGTCGGTGCAATCCAAATGGAAATACTGTTTGGTAATTGGGTCATATCTGGAGCTATAGATCTCAGATTTAGGTCTACTTTATATGGATGGAAAGGTAAGACATAGACTTACAACTTTCATATGGAGCCCAAGATTTAAAAAGACCATTTGCACGTCCAAATTAGAGCAACAACAAAAAAACCCGAATCTGTCCTCCAGCTCAAGCACTGTTCAGTATTTTGGCCATATCTAGAGTTCTAGAAGTTGAAATGAGCTGAATTTATTACACAAGAAAGTTGAGACAATTTCCTACAACTTTGATGTTTTCAAGTGGCTTCAATTTTGACGTTATCAATGATATTTTGGGCAGACAAGAGAAGATAAAGATTGTCACAAAGTCAAGAGTTGGTCACCCACTTATCAATTAGTCATCAAATCAATAGTTTCCAATTTTGGCCTATAAAAGGAGGCATTTGCCATGCATTTAGACATCTTGGTCTTCAAATCAAGATCATGTTTTTGTTTTCTCTCTTTGTATTTTTTGTAATGGTTATGCTTTGTTTTCATTAATATCAAGTTTATGTCTTTCATTTTCTTTCCTTTACTTAGTTAACTTTTATCTTATTTATGTTCTTATTTTATTTATTTATTTTTCTTTCTTTCATTATATCTAGCTAAGTTTATTATGTCAAGGTGAAAAAAAAGGTTACACTAATGGTGTAAGAATAAGTATAGTGTAAACTTAATATGGATTTTAATGTTTAATACTAACATGTTTTGTATTTATTATCGTGTTTACTCTTTAATACTTTGCTTGTTAAATGACTAATCTTGATTTATGTTGTATAACACTTGGTACAACAAATGCTTGACACTTTCATAGCCCATACTGTATGGTATAACCGACACTTGAGCTATGAAAGAAACTTGATTTGTTGTTAACATAAGTTATAATCATGAATGCTTAACGAAATTTACAAGTATTAGCATTAATTGAATAAGATGACTGATGTAATTGACACGACTAAAAGGTTGATGTCTTCTCCCAAGTGCAGGAGTGTCGAAGTAATAAATAACCCGGCAAGACCGGGGTCGAACCACACGGAGGTTAATTGTACAAATTATAAACAACAACAACAACAACAATAGTAATAATAATAATAATAATAATAATAATAATAATAATAATAATAATAATAATAATAATAATAATAATAGTACTAGTAGTAGTAATAATAATAATAATAATAATAATAATAATAATAATAAAGAAAAAGAAGAAGAAGAAGATGATGATGATGAGAACTTAGAGATGAAATATTAATGTAAGGATTAAATAATAATAATAACAAATGTCAAGGTTAGAGGTTCCACTAATGGTATATCAAACAAGTATAGTATAAACTCTTATTATTGAATTGGAAACCACACACAAAGGAGGTTCCAATCAGATTATATATTGTTAACATGATTACATTAGTCATCTTATTCAATTAATGCTAATACTTGTAAATCTCGTCAAGCATTCATGATTATAACTTATGTTAACAACAAATCAAGTTCCTTTCATAGCTCAGGTGTCGGTTATACCATACATTATGGGCTATGAAAGTGCCAAGCATTTGTTGTACCAAGTGTTATACAACATAAATCAAGATTAGTCATTTAACAAGCAAAGTATTAAAGAGTGAACAAGATAACAAATATAAAACATGTTAGTATCAAACATTAAGGTCCATATTAAGTTTACACTATACTTATTCTTACACCATTAGTGTAACCTTTTCACCTTGACATAATTAACTTAGCTAGACATAATGAAAGAAAAGAAAATAAATAAATAAAATAAGAACATAAAAGTTAACTAAGTAAAGGAAAGGAAATGAAAGGCATAAACTTGATATTAATGAAAGTAAAGCATAAACATTACAAAAAATACAAAGAGAGAAAGGAAGAGCATGATCTTGATCTGAACACCAAGATGCCTAAATGCATGGCAAATGCCTCCTTTTATAGGCCAAAATTGGGAACTATTGATTTGATGACTAATTGATAAGTGGGTGGCCAACTTTTGACTTGGTGACAATCCTTATCTTCTCTTGTCTGCCCAAAACGTCATTGATAACGTCAAAACTGGAGCCAGTTGTAAACATGAAAGTTGTAGGCCATTGGCTCAGCTTTCTTGTGTAAAAAATTCAGCTCATTTGTACTTCTAGAACTCCAGATATGGCCAAAATACCGAACAGTGCTCGGGCTGGAAGACAGATTCGGGCTTCTTTGTTGTTGCTACAATTTGGACTTGATAATGGCCTTTTTAGATCTTGGGCTCCATATGAAAGTTGTAGGCCTATGTCTTACCTTTCCATCCATATAAATTGGACCTAAATCTGAGATCTGTAGCTCCAGATATGGCCTAATTACCGAACAGTGTTCCGGTTTGGATTGCACCGACATCTCTTCTCTAAGTTTGACCATCTCTTTATCCATGCAATTTAAGTTCTTCAAGTCATCAATCAATCCTTTCATTTATGTGATAGGCCTGCATTAAAAATAGACATTTACCACAAATTATAGGTATCTTATATTATTAGATACATTATTATAAAACATATTTTAGTTAAGGAGTTATTGATACTTCAAGTGCAAAATGATGATATAAAACCATGATAAAAATGCACTTTTAAGTACTAATCACACCCCTCAACCAGCTTATTACTAGTCCCTAGTAATCAAAGCGTTAAAATAGAAAACAAATTTGCAAATTTCACAAAGCAAGGTATTCATCATTTAACTTCCTTTAATCCATCCAGATAAACAAACTCTCATTAAATTTATATATCTGCTCAATACCTCTTAACAAGATATTAATAAACCTTTTTTTTTTGTGCTCAATGTATCAACACATAATTATGGGGCTTTTCTTGGAAGAAAACAAAATTTTTGTTCTAATGTTTAAGGTTAACTTCCTTGGGTTGGGATTATTATTTTTGTCTTTTTTTTTTGTCTTTTTTTTTTGTTTTTTTTTAAATCTATATACATATAATTTAAAAACATCATGCATCTTTAACCCATGTAACGAGCTTTCAGCTAATGACTCCCAGACCAGTTGGTCTTAGGGCATTAGGTGTTAAGACACCCCTACGAGCTTAGTAACTCGGGTCGCAGATACTGATATATAGATAGTGCAATGTTTGATTCCCTTAAGCTTTTCTCCTCAACCCATGTAACAAGCGTTGGGCCAATAGCTCCCAAGTCAGTTGACTTTAGGGTATTAGGTGTTAAAACACCCCTTCGGGCTTAATTGCTTAGGTTAGGGAGGCTACGAAACCAAACTTATCTACATTTTTATTATCATCATTTTTTTTTCTTTTTTTCTTTTTTTTTTAATTATATACAATCCCTTTCCCTTAGTTGTTACCTTTAACAAAAGAACATAAATAATGTAATAATCCAATATGCAACCCACAATCATATGTTAAAGTGTGTGTGTGTAAATTAAGGTTTAAGAATACATGTTAAATAAGTATATGAGCAGAATTAAGCGGTAACAATACGAGAGTTTGTAAACCTGAATATTTCAGGAAGTATTATAATAGACCTTGTTAAGAATGGTTACTAAGATGCGTCTCAAGAGTCACTTTAACAAAAGAACTCCTTTACTCTGCCATTCTAGTAACAACAATTATGCACATGCTTTATGAAAAACAATTTTTTTTTTATTAACTACTACCCTCTCCCCCCAACCAAAACGAGACATTGTCCTCAATGTTCTAAGGTAGAAAGATAGAGTATAGAAGATATCACCTGAAATAATGAACACTAACAAACCTGAAACACACTAAAACAAAAATAAGAAATAACAAAACACAATAATAAAACCAAAAGACGCAAGTTTTTACAAACAAAAAAAATTCAAATCGCAGTTGTGATTGTGGCTCACATCTTCCCTTGGTTTTACGTCCAAGAACAGCTTAAACGCCCTCAATGGGTCGGGGATAGGCTTCCCATCCAGTTTTCTTAAAAACTGGCAAACATGATCTTTTTAGTCAGATTTCCAAGACTATGCCAAGTATGTTCTTTATGAAAATGGGTTCATAAGTCATGAATTACACGATGCTTATCTCGACTATGATGAGACTTAAGAGTCAATAGAAGATTATCTAAAGATTCTCTGTGTTTTGAAATAAATCCCACCTTCTGATAATTTTCACAGTTTTTGCGGAATGCATCTGACTCCTTGAATATGATGGGCCAGTAAAATTCACTTTGTAAGATTTCTACAATCCTCTTTTTTGATGAGAAATGATCCCCACATGCCTTAGAGTAATAAAATTTAATGAAATTACTTACCTCATTGTCGAGAATGCATTTTTGAAATATTTGACCAGGACAATAATTGAATAAGTTAGGGTCATCCCAATAAAAATTTTGCTCGTTGCTCAAAAATTTTCTTTTATCTTCGGTATTCCAATGAGCTGGCAAAAATCCTGAAGTAAGAAAATTGATATGTTTAGCAAACCAAGGCATTGAACTAAGAGAAAGTAGAGATTCATTAGGAAAGTAATAATTGATTGGTGTGATGTCGGGTGTCGAATCTGTTGTCACTTTCGATAAAAGATCTGCATCAACATTGTCGGTGCCTTTTTCATCATCGACTTCTTCCTGATTGGTCATGGCATGAGGAAATGAAAGTGCTGGCATGGAATCAGTCTTTTCCTTGCAATATTCAGATTCAACCCCTTCCTTACCCTTAGAGATTGACTCATCATCTCTCTCACAAGGTTCAAGAGTGGGTTTTTTAATAACCTTACCATTGCGAAGAGTAATGACTGATTTGACTTGATCCATGTGTTGACTTCCATAACTACTTGCATTGGCATTATATTGCTTCTTGAGATTTTGCTGTGGTTGAGATGGAAACTTACCTTTTTCTTGAAAATTAAGAGCAGATGTGAATTTTGCAAGAGTATCTTTAAAATCTATTATGCTTTGAGCAAGTTGAGTGTTGATTGTCTCTTGCTTTTCAATGAATGCATACAAAGTTTCCTCAAAATCACTTCTAAGAGGTGGAGCATAAGAAGGTGCATATCCATAAGAATTTTGGAAATTATGGTGTGCTTGAAACTGTGGTGGTGAAGTTTGTGCATTGTCACTCTTCCAACTGAAATTTAGGTGATTTCTCCAACCAGGATTGTATGTTTGTGAATATGGGTTGTGATTGGACGTTTCAAAACTGTTTAAAGCATGGGCTTGTTCATGGAGACATTCCTTAAAAGAAGGCAAGGTTGGACAATCGTTGGTTGAGTGTTCATTTGTTTCACAGATTTGACACACAATGTTTTCAACAGATTTTAATTGATCACTCTTTTTCAATTCTAGTGCCTCGACTTTTCTAGCTAAAGATGCAAACTTGGCTTGAAGGTCATGATCTTCCCTAAGGTTGTACATACCTCCACTAGATGTATGAGGTTGAGTTTTACTCGGTACCTCATATGTACCTGCGGTGTCCCAATTTTGAGCATTTTCAGCTAACAAGTCTAGGTACTCCATTGCTTCATCAGGGTCTTTATCTTCAAAAGTTCCATTGCACATCAATTCAACCATTTGCCTATCTTTAGGTGTTAACCCTTCATAGAAATGTGAAACCAATCTCCATGTTTCAAAACCATGATGAGGGCAAGTACTAAGCAAGTCTCGATACCTATCCCAACATTTGTAAAATGTTTCTCCTGGTTTTTGAGTGAAAGTGGTGATTTGTCTCTTGAAAGAGTTTGTTCTCTGAGATGGGAAAAACTTCTTTAAAAACTGTTGTTGCATTTCATCCCAAGCACGAATGGATCCTGGTCTCAAATTTTGTAGCCATGTTTTAGCTTTATCTTTTAATGAAAAAGGAAAAAGCTTTAATCTGATGGTGTTAATGCTATAATTTAAGTTATTATATGTGTTGCACACCTCTTCAAATTCCCTTAAATGCAAGTATGGATTTTCTAATTCCAAACCATGAAAAGAAGGTAAAAGTTGAATAATACCTGGTTTAAAATTAAAATGAGATGCATCAGGAGGAAAAACTATGCATGATGGTGCACTTGTTCTTGTGGGATTCATGTGGTCTCTAAGTGTTCTAGCACGGTTATTCTCATTATTTTCATTATGAAGTGATTGATTATTTTCTTCAGCCATATTTTCTGAAAATGATGAGGATACCCTACAAAGTCTACCACTTGATGTACGTGACCACACTCTCATGCACGTGTAGGAATAAAATAAAAAAGAAAAAGAAAGTAAAAGAAGGAGGAAGAAAACAAAATAAAAAGAAACAAAAGAAAAGAAACAAGTTATATACAAGAAAAGTGAAAAGAGAAAATAAATACTATAATTTATACAAGAACTTACCTCCCCGGCAACGGCGCCAAAAACTTGACACGACTAAAAGGTTGATGTCTTCTCCCAAGTGCAGGAGTGTCGAAGTAATAAATAACCCGGCAAGACCGGGGTCGAACCACACGGAGGTTAATTGTACAAATTATAAACAACAACAACAACAACAATAGTAATAATAATAATAATAATAATAATAATAATAATAATAATAATAATAATAATAATAATAATAATAATAATAGTACTAGTAGTAGTAATAATAATAATAATAATAATAATAATAATAATAATAAAGAAAAAGAAGAAGAAGAAGATGATGATGATGAGAACTTAGAGATGAAATATTAATGTAAGGATTAAATAATAATAATAACAAATGTCAAGGTTAGAGGTTCCACTAATGGTATATCAAACAAGTATAGTATAAACTCTTATTATTGAATTGGAAACCACACACAAAGGAGGTTCCAATCAGATTATATATTGTTAACATGATTACATTAGTCATCTTATTCAATTAATGCTAATACTTGTAAATCTCGTCAAGCATTCATGATTATAACTTATGTTAACAACAAATCAAGTTCCTTTCATAGCTCAGGTGTCGGTTATACCATACATTATGGGCTATGAAAGTGCCAAGCATTTGTTGTACCAAGTGTTATACAACATAAATCAAGATTAGTCATTTAACAAGCAAAGTATTAAAGAGTGAACAAGATAACAAATATAAAACATGTTAGTATCAAACATTAAGGTCCATATTAAGTTTACACTATACTTATTCTTACACCATTAGTGTAACCTTTTCACCTTGACATAATTAACTTAGCTAGACATAATGAAAGAAAAGAAAATAAATAAATAAAATAAGAACATAAAAGTTAACTAAGTAAAGGAAAGGAAATGAAAGGCATAAACTTGATATTAATGAAAGTAAAGCATAAACATTACAAAAAATACAAAGAGAGAAAGGAAGAGCATGATCTTGATCTGAACACCAAGATGCCTAAATGCATGGCAAATGCCTCCTTTTATAGGCCAAAATTGGGAACTATTGATTTGATGACTAATTGATAAGTGGGTGGCCAACTTTTGACTTGGTGACAATCCTTATCTTCTCTTGTCTGCCCAAAACGTCATTGATAACGTCAAAACTGGAGCCAGTTGTAAACATGAAAGTTGTAGGCCATTGGCTCAGCTTTCTTGTGTAAAAAATTCAGCTCATTTGTACTTCTAGAACTCCAGATATGGCCAAAATACCGAACAGTGCTCGGGCTGGAAGACAGATTCGGGCTTCTTTGTTGTTGCTACAATTTGGACTTGATAATGGCCTTTTTAGATCTTGGGCTCCATATGAAAGTTGTAGGCCTATGTCTTACCTTTCCATCCATATAAATTGGACCTAAATCTGAGATCTGTAGCTCCAGATATGGCCCAATTACCGAATAGTGTTCCGGTTTGGATTGCACCGACATCTCTTCTCTAAGTTTGACCATCTCTTTATCCATGCAATTTAAGTTCTTCAAGTCATCAATCAATCCTTTCATTTATGTGATAGGCCTGCATTAAAAATAGACATTTACCACAAATTATAGGTATCTTATATTATTAGATACATTATTATAAAACATATTTTAGTTAAGGAGTTATTGATACTTCAAGTGCAAAATGATGATATAAAACCATGATAAAAATGCACTTTTAAGTACTAATCAGTAATCATATTAACTATCTATAATCTGATTGGAACCTCCTTTGTGTGTGGTTTCCAATTGAAAAATAAGAGTTTATACTATACTTGTTTGACATACCATTAGTGGATCCTCTAACCTTGACATTATTTGTTATCGTTATTTAATCCTTACGTTAATTTTCCATCTCAAAGTTCTCATCAACTTTTCTTCTTCCTTTTCTTTTTCTTTATTATTGTTGATATTACTACTACTACTACTACTACTACTACTACTACTACTACTACTATCATTAGTATTATTATTACTACTACTATTATTATTGTTGTTATTGTTGTTGTTTATAATTTATACAATTAACCTCCCTATGGTTCGACCCCAGTCTTCCTGGGTTATTTATTACTTCAACACTCCTGTACTTGAGAGAAGACATCAATCTTTTAGTCGTGTCAATGAGGTATACATTTTAATCTATATGATGAACTCACCCTTCAAGGGGTGACATATGATCGTACGTCCTGCATGATAAAACAATAATCTTGATTCTTGCCTAAACTCTATAATGAGAATTTTCTAAGTGATGAGCATTGTGTCACCCATAAGTCTTAAATTTAAGATGCTTCAAAAATGATTTGTCGTGATGTAAATAAAGATAGCACATACAACTTAAGGATAAGTTCTATTCATTATATGAACATGAGTAGGTTTTCTACCTGGTCTCAAATATGTATCATATCTGCCTAGTGATGATCTTTATAAGGGCATTGCAAGAAATGGTTAAGACATGTTTATCTACCATTACCAAGCAGGCACTCAGATATGATTTGGATGTTTCATGCATATAAACCTTGATAAATGGCCATAGGGCAGATCGCTAGTTATCCACCTAACTTAAAAGTTTGTGTGCTTTTCACAAATTAAAACATGTAATGCATGAGACAATTCTATACAATGAACAAATATGTATATAAATTAAAACACGTAAGAAATAAATAAAGAAAATACATATTAAAAATACATACCAACCACAACAATAACATAAAAGTCAAACAAAACAAAGCTCAGTCCAGAAGGTCCTAGTGGAGTCCCTATTATGTCGCACCTGTGTGATGTCATGACAATCGTCCACCCTTAAGGAAATAATATGGAGTGTATGGTGTAACTAGAAAAATATGGAGAGATAATGAATTCTTTTCTCTTATTAGTAGAAAATTAAAATGGAAGTCGTCATCTAGTATTCTAATTACTTAGAATCCTAACTAGTCTTAGAGATCAGGTACGAAAACTAGTTACGTAGAAGGAATGTATTAACAACCCAAATACACCCTATCTAAGATAGACTACATTTTTTTAATGTCTGATAAAATCTCAGGTTTGGTTGTGATTTCTAATTGTTGGTCTGTCTAAGGTTCAAGAAAAACCCTAATTGATAAGCAGGTTCTTATCTTAACGAGGTAGAACCTAACCGTTCTAGCGCCTAAAAAAAATTAATATTTAAAATACGTATTATGTGTAATATCGTATCGTGGATACTGAAAGACAAATAAAATAAAATTTTTGTGGTTTTTGCAATTTTGACCAATATTCTCTTGACTTTAATGAATTGATTATTAAAGCCAAAATGCATGTTAAAACATTATTTTTTAATGTATCAAAAAATATAATATGATCTTTTTCGCTTTGAAACACTTGGATGTATACACAAAAATATTTTTTTTTCAAATTTATTTGTTTTTTTGGAAACTGAGTGTTTTAATATCAGATTTTATTTTTTACAACATAAAAATATTGCACAATACTAATCAAAATGATATAAAAATTACGCTCGAAAATTGTAAAATCCTGAAAAAATATTTATGAATTTTTCTTTAAAAAAACTAGGCCGGACCTGGCCCACCTTTTTAGGTTGGGTTGGATTCGGCCCATCTACTGTAGGTTGGGCTGTTGTCCTAGCCTAGGCCCAAATGGCTAGTTATTGTGCTGATGCACAGTAACTTGCCCATGCTATATTTTGCAGCAGAACGTGAATTATTCATGTTTTGTATGCAGATGCAGGCGGGGGCTAAGTAAGAAGGAAGTAAACGGGACAACAGGGGGTTACTTGGGGTGGCGTCGAAGTGGTGTTGCTAACGATAATGGTGCTGGATGTGGCTGGGGGCATGGTGGCTGACGGTGCTTCTTTTCTCTTTTGTTTTTTTTTTAATCTTTTTTCTACCTCTATTTTTCTCTTCCTTTTTCTTTCGGTCAGACCATTCTCCTCCTTTTTTTTTTCAATTCTCTACCTTTCTCTCTTTTTTTTTTTTGTTCAGCCTTCTCTTCCCCTGTTTTTATAGGTAAAAAAGAAGGGGAGAGAGACCAGAGCAGTGTATTGTGTTGCCAACCCTCCAACATGTGTAAAGTGTTTTTTGGGCAAGTGGGGTTGGTCAGTGTTTTTTTAAGAAGGAGTCAACATCTTTTTAAAGAGAGAGATGGTGGTGACATAGGAAAAAAAATCTTCTTCTTCCCCTGCTTCGCATATCTTGAGGAAAAAGAAGACCTATAATGTCGTTCAAAACAACACCGTTTGGGTCTTTTTTTTAACAGTGCAAAAACGGTGTTATTTTGGGCAAAACGCACTGTTTCATTTAAATGAAAATGGGACCAAACTTATATAAAAGTATAAATCAGTCCTCAATTTATGATTTGTTCAATCGAGTCCTCAAATTGCAAATTTTGATTTTAAAAATCAATTCAATTGCATCCCTATCAAATTCAATCATTGGCCCTGAAGTTGGTTGCATTTTTCAAATTGGTCCTTGGTCTTAATTGCACCTCAATTGAGTAATAAACTTCTAATTTTTTCAATTAAGTCTCTGATTTGGTTTTAATTACAACCCCTATATTTACATGCCTTTTGTTAGTTTGGTCCTTGGTTTTGGATTTCTTCAATTAAGTTTCTAATTGACCATCAAATTTCAATATTTATGCAAGTAAGCCCCTGATTTGACCAAATTAAATCTTAGAAATTATAATTTAACCCTAGAACTTTAATTTCTTCCTATTAAAGCATAAATTGACTTCAAAATCAATTTTTCTTGCAATCAAACCCTCTATAAATTCAATAAAAACCTTTAATAAAAATTTAAATGAATCCATAAACATCTAACTTTCGACTTTTCTTCCTCAAATTGAATTTTCTTTATCAATAAGGCTCTCATTAATCAACAAAATACTGTCAAATTTTAATCTTTATATTTTTGAACCTCCTCAACTAATTTTTAACTATTTTTTAGCTTTTTGGTATTCTTTTTTTACTATTATATTTTCTGATAATATTTATTTATTTTTTGGATTTATTTATTTATTTTTAAAATTTTTCTTTTTGTGCGGTGATCCAAAAATAGGTTATGACAATAACAGTAACAGTCTTCATCAAGGTATAAACCCATGCTTTATTTGGAATAAATATTGTGGTTCATGTTTAATATTTCATTTTAAACCTTCTGAGATGCTTTTGCTTCAAGTTATGCCTAGCTTTTGATATACATCACAATACCATGGTTTTAAATATTTTGTGTCCAGTTGAAACCTAATATATTTTCCCCACGTAGTTTGTGTTTTTTTTTTCCTCACTATTCTTTGTTTAAACTTTCTAAATATTCAAGTCAATAAGTTTCTTATTTATAGAGATCAATTTAGACCTAACAAATGGTTTCTAACCCTAAAAAGAGTTCAAAATGCATTAATAAGCTTTCATCAAGTTTTAGTCAAGTTGGCTATATTTTGATTAAACTTGAATTTTAAGGGTAAATATGATTAGTCTCTCCTAGTTTTAAGGATTAACATATACCTAACACATTATTTTCAACCTTAAAATAAGTTTGAAAATGCTTTGACAAGTTTCCAACAAGTTTCTATCAAGTATTCATCAAGTTGGTGATTTTTTAGTTTAATTTATCTTTAATGATTAAGTCAAAGAGTACCCTAGTTTTAGAAATTGATACAGATCTAACACATGGTTTGTAACCCTAAGATGAATACCAAAATGCATTGATGAGTTTTCATTGAGTTTTTGTCTAATTAGTGATATTTTAATTAAAGTTAGTTTTAGCAACAGGTCAATAAGTTTACTTGTTTTAAGGATCAACTTGAGCTTGGCACAAAGTTTTATTTTATTGAAAATTAAAAATAAATTAAAAAAGAAAAAAATTTAGTTGTGAGACTATTGATTAAGGGTATAACACGAACTTAATGAACATCGACCAATGAAAAATGACTTACTAATAATCTTTGAAATAATTTAGACAATTAATAGTAAGCATAAAACAAATTTATAAGAAAATATATAGCTAAGGTAATCTTTTCTCAAATAATAATAATAATAATAATAATAATAATAATAAGGGTGATGTATATCTTCTTTTAAATATAACCAAAATATATATCTTCTTTTAAGCAACAACTATTATTAACAGCAGAAAAAACTAAAATAATGTATTCTCTTTCTAGTCTCCTTTTGTACAATAATCTACAAATATTATTACTTTACTGTAATGATTTTTCTTTTGTTTAGATTTCTTAGAACTGACTTGCTGGTAAATGAAGGCAAGATTTTGCATTGCAGAAGCCTATTACACTCTCATAATTTCAAGGAATAAACGTTTTTATTTTTTTATTTTACAGATCATTAAAGTACAGGTTGGCTTGTCAAAACTTATGACAGTAAAGTAATGAACGCAGACAATATACTAAGAAACCCTAAACTGTAGCCACTGACAATTATTAACCACATGATGAACTATCTCGGTTTTTTAATTGGGTTATCTTTCTTGTTCTTATCACAACATAAGCTGGACTAACAAGCCTAAGCATTTAAAAGGGGAAAAAAAAAAAAACTGGGTTGCAAAAAAAGGGTTAGAATTGGATCAGCATGTTACTTAAAAGGAAGAAACTAGCAGCCTACATTCTCTACTTTCTGCAGATTATGAAAACTGGGGTTAGAAACGATTCTTTTAGAAGGAAAGCAACTATCTACTGACCATGCATGCATGTATATTGACTTGCCAACGTTCATAACTGGAACAGCAAAATCAGGTGGCTGTTCATGTAAATTCCTTGGAATTCCGTTGAAGAAACACATTAGCCCAAAAGCACATGCTCCTGTATTTCTTTTCTTACTTCTATTCCATGCAAAACCTAAGTGATAAACTTTAAGATTCTAACAAAACAAGCTGACTCATTACTCATTACTCAATATTCATACAATTCATATATGTAGACTCATGAGTAATGATGTGTAGTTTATTATAATAAGAGTGTTTAAAAATAAAAAATTATTTAACAAAAACCTAGAGTGTATTCAATTTTAAATCTATAAACATGCAAAAATAAAATTCATATCATATTAGTTCAATATATCTTGTAACCAATCAGTATTTGGTTATACGTGATATTATTATATTATTATAAATACATATTTATTATTAATAAATATTTAATTTATCTTTAATATTCATATCATATTAGATTAATTAATCTAATATTTGACTTATAAATCTATAGTAAAAATTAAAGTTTATAGAACAAAAAAAAAATATTTTGCGAAGAAAATCATAAAATTCATAATTGGTACTTTCTTAAATACTAAACATTTATTAGAGTTTTAGAGACCGATTTATATTATGTTCTTTTTATTTGTAAAATGATGTATTTGTTTTTATAAACTAAAATATAAGGGATACTTAAAACTAATATGTATGTACTTGTCATAAAACATGTATAGTGAATTAATCCACATGAAAATTTCATATTATAAGATCATTTATATCTATGAAAAAGCTCACTTAACAATTATGTAAGTGATTTTTAAATTTGAGATCACTGAGTTATCTTATATGAAGAATGTTACGCTTGATTTTATTATATGTTATCTTAATCAAAGTAATGAAAGGGCAGATACTTGATATAATATTGCGTGCTTTAATTATAGTTATTGGCTTTATGTGTTACAAAAATATTGAATCAAATCTAATTTGATTATTTTCCAAACAAAAAAGAATTATTTAACATAAATTCCATGATTTGTTTTTCAAAATTTAATAAAAAATTAATCACATTAAAATTCTTATTAATATCCTAAGCTATTTATTAAAGAAAGGTATAAGATAATGAATTTATTAAAAATAGATTTTAAAAATATTGAACATAAGTTCAATAAGAATTAAATATATCTTTGATTTTCTCATAAAAAATATATGTAAGTGATTGTTATTCATAAAGAAGAGAGGTAAGCTCTTATAAAAAGAGAGAGAGAGAGAGAAGTAAAGAACATTTCTTGGCTCTGGATAAAAATTTTCATTTATGTATTACCTCATGATATATTATTAGGTACTAGTAGCCTGAAAATAATATTTAAGAAAAAAATTAGGTTAAAATAAGAAAAAAATTAGGTTAAGGTTGACGATGTATATAATGTCAAAGTAATTTAAAAAAGCTATCAACTAATCAATAACTTCTCTTTCCCATTCATAGTCATAAAATTTATTCTAAAAATCAACTTATAATAAAGTTAATTAATTTAAATTAATTTAATTTATTTTTTAATAAATATTATTTTTATGTTTGAATCCTAAATTAAAGTTCAATTTAAAACCCAACCTCATTTTTAGGTAAAACATTTTGTTATTCTTTATCAACCCATGTTCTCTCTTTCTTTTAGCTTGACTTGTTATTTCAAGTGGCAATGGATATAATTTCTAACAGATCTACTTCTTGTGCTCTTTAATTAGAATAATTATAAAATTATAGAATCTCATTTCATATATTCTTGACTTTTTCTTCTTCGTTTCTCACGGTGACAATTGATTTTCACTATTAAATTTTTGTGTAACTTCTCCATACGACACCACCAAAGATTAGAGCCCTCCCACAAATTAAAATTTATGTTACCTAGCCTTGCTTTTCTTTCTCTCTCTTTATATTTTTTTTTCTAAGAATATATTTGTTATACAAGACGAGGAGGAGGAAAAGGAGGTAAAGCGATGCAACAAGAATTAGTTTTGTGGAGTTATGAAGTGAAAAAAGGATCAAATTGATAGTGATTTGATACTAAGGTATTTAGAAAAGGTATAAAAAATTATGAATATGAAGCTTAGAGTTAATTTATAAGTTTAAAGATATCCTAATCAAGTTGAAAATCAGGTTTACTTTAGGTTGATTATGTCATGGGTCAACTTGGATTTTGCTTAGCTCAATTTGAATTATTTTTTTTTAACTTGAATTGATTTAAATTTCATGAATTTGTCAAATCTCAAGTTTATCCACCCTAACTTGAAGATTTCTTTAAATTTTGAATATATATATATATATATATAACATACTTGAGAAACTTTGTTGTTTATAAGCTAATTCGAAGATAACTCTAAATTTTGAAAATATATATTCATAGTATGGGTAGTAAATGACCATAAAAAGAACATTAGATTATCATGGCATGGCCTCCACTTATAATTGATTAACATGACATAAGGAGATGATCAGGATAAGTAAAATAACGAAGAAATCAAATTAACAAAAAGAAAAAGTGATTAGAAAATATTAAAAAAAAAACAATTGATTTTAAGAAGCTTAGGCCAATTACATTAAAGCCTAAAATTTTTTTAAAAAATCCATGAATAAATTTGGATTTTTAAATAGGTAATCGAACTACTAAACTAATTATTTTAATAAAAAATAAAAGTTTAGGCTCATTACATCAAAGCCTCAATTAAAAGTTTCATAGATAAATTTAATTTTTTAAAATAGAAAACCAAACTATACCAAATTATTATATAAGTTTTTTAGAAATAATTTAGTTGAATTTCTTATATAAATTGAAAGATACTCACATCTTAAAATATCAACAACTTAATTAAAGTAAACTATCATTGGAGATTTTCAATTGATCAATTTTTCAGAATCACAAGTTTTTCCAAAATCATATATTTAAACAAAAATCAGATTTGCCTTCTATTATCATCCATACGTTTTCTTTTACCCTAATTATCTCGAGCATATCCTGAGGCTAATGACTAAAATATCCTCAATTTTCTGTCTTTTCTCGAATTCAATTAACAGCCACTAGTCTCTTGCACATACTTACAAGATGACCAACTTACCCGCTCCCCATCTCTCAATGAAATGACAAACTGGGAGGTTAATTCTGTCATTCAAAACCGAGAAATAATATAGATATTATTATTTTTTTAATTTCTGGTGTGTCTGTCTCCAGCCTCTATTTTCTTGCCCGAAACGGACATAAACACCCCCAAGATATTGTCTTGAGGAATCCCAAAATCATATTTCCGTCAATCTCCCTCCCATCTTTCTTCCGCAACTCATAGAAGTTCCCACCACCGGCAGCAGTGCACAAGCTATTATTAGATCACTTACATACAGTCGCACAGCACAGAGTCATTTGCTGATCAACAATGGCTTCGATCCAGTTCACACTGTCTCCTACTTCCTCCATCCGCTCCTCACCATCATTTGCCGGTTCTCCTGCAAACCCCATCACGCCCCAATACTCCTCTACCCCCACAAAGGATCTCTCCTCCTACTGCAAGCTATCGTCAAGGCAAAAGAATGTGATCAAGAGGAATGGCAGCAGAAACCTGGTTTCTACAGTGAGGTCGAGCTTGGACACGGCGGGTCCCACTTCCTCTGTTGGACAGGTCACTGAGGTCACCAAGGACACCTTCTGGCCCATCGTTAACTCAGCCGGGGATAAGACTGTCGTCCTCGACATGTACACCCAATGGTAATACGTATGTTATGTTGTTTTTCTTATCTTTTCTTTTAAAATCAACTTGCTCTTCGACTCTTCAATGGATTGGATAATAGTAGTATGTACTCCTACTGGTTGCCCATCTAGATGTTCATACAGATTATACTACTTCAAGAATTCAACTCTTTAGAGCTTGATTCTGAGAGTCAAGAACAGCTCGCCGTTTGACTGGTATGAAAATGAATCGAGTTTTAATTGGATATAGCATGTGTTTCAATGCAATTAAACATCGGAGTTTTACCCTTACCGTGCTCATTCATCCTTTCCCCGTTGACCTAGCTACATCTCATGGGACGTGGTGCTAGTCAAGCAATTCCACTAGCTATAAGAAAAACTATCGCGTGTTTCATCATGATGGCATATTGATTGCATAATCTGATCGCATCTCTGGATTGATAATTGCTTAGGTGTGGCCCTTGCAAGTTAATAGCTCCAAAGTACAAGGAGTTATCCCAGAAGTATGATGATGTTGTGTTCTTAAAACTTGATTGCAACCAAGAAAACAAGGTAAGTAGTTGCCATACCTTATTGATCGAAGCTTAATGACATGCACACACGAGAAACACCACCTGGGAGACCACCCTCTGAATTTGAATTTGATAATTGTTGGCAGCCGTTGGCAAAAGAGCTTGGCATAAAGGTAGTACCGACCTTCAAGATTCTCAAGCAAGGCAAGATCGTAAAGGAAGTCACCGGGGCCAAATTCGATAATTTAGTTATTGCCATTGAGAGTGTCAGATCCGCCAGCTCTCTTTAATCTCTTTTCTATTATTCCCTCTCGTGTAAACCATTCTGCTTCGAAATAATTACTCTTCCTCTGCGTTTACTTATTTAATGGTTGTACGCGTGGACATGAAATGGTGTAAACCTACAGTGGAAAGAAACTGCCCGCGATGGATTTTCTTTTCTTTTCTTTTCTTTACCTCTAACGGAGCCCATGCATCCAAGTACCAAGGGTATATTACATTTAACATGATTTGTTCGTGGCATTTCATATATTAAGTAGTGCAAACATTAGGTGGCGTGTTGTGCTGTAAGGATTTGAGGTGCGAAACGCGTTGCCATCCTCATTGTTGTGAATCGCATGGCATTAACTTGTGTTACGCTTGCCCTGCCTTTGCTGGGAGGTAAATCCAGAGTACAGTTTTCTGATGGGCACGCCAACTGTCGTTCAAAGAGAAAAATAGCCTCGGCTTTCTAGGTGCATAAAAATGACTAGGGAGGTGGCAGAGACACTCTTCCACAAGAACAAGTTATCCGTATACTTTGTTCGTTTTGCGGAACATGTCATGTAGATTGCTTCGTGTGCATCTTCAAGAACAAGTAAACACCTATGGGTTCTCATATTAGAAACCTCTTTATGGCCGCTTCAATCTTTTGACATTATGGATTACAGAAGCGCCAATATTCCCTCGTATTCTTCTTTCTTTCTACGAAAAAAAAAAAGAACAAAGAATAAAGCCCTAAAACACACTAACTATGCATTCAGACAAAAACAGCTCAATTTGGCGGCACAAGGAAATGATGGATAGAGAGGTGACTGATTATGGCGCAGGAACCCTTTTACCGGGCAGTGCTACTAGCATGGAAAAAACAATATGCGACTCACTAATCATGTCCATTCGTGTCCACCAGCAATCATGAAGGAAGAGGTTCTCCCTTTTTACCAATTATAGCAGCTAGAAGCAAACATAGACTACCATTATAACAGCAGCACTTGTCATTCTGCGTGCATATCGGATGCATCACCAAACATAGAAGGGATAGGAAGCAGGAAAATCTACCTCAAAATTTATTTTTACACTTGGTTTAGGAGAGAATTGGCAAGTTTCACTGTACTCCATAGCTCACACTTTTACAATAGCATACAAAAAGGGCATAAATCTAACTTGCCAATTAAGAACAGGAACTGGCAAAAATCTTGAACTGTGGTAGAATTAAATGGATAAAAGAATTAAGAACAGGAATTCACACAATCAAGCACATCCATTCCCGGTCACGCTATGGCCCATCCAGAAAATACATCTCAAGCTATGGCCCATCCACTACTTGCGGTGCCTCCGCTTTTGTTCAGCCCTCTGCCTCTTGTCCTCATCCCATTCCCGGTCATACATTCTAAAAGCTGATTAAGGACTGCAATATAAAACAACGATCTTCAAAGAAATAGCAAAGCATGCATTGTATTCGCATCACAAGCTAGCTTGACAGCAAAACAACAACATTGTAATACTGTATGCCTAATGCACATCATGTCCGCAAGCCAGTACACAACTAAACGCAAAATGCAAGGTGCACAGCATATTGTTGAAAAATTACCCCATCACAAATTACAATTTGTGGCGGACAGGCAACAGGGATTTAAACAATTTTATTGACTTCCAGATCCCTCAATTGAACATGCACATGCTGGCATGCATTATTAATTACTAAAGAATGGATTTTAAGGATACGGATCAGCATCACGACGAGCCATCTTGCCAGCTACGTCTTTACCATGAATCCTCATGGAAGGTTCCTCCAAGTAACTTGAACGCTGAATTGTGCCCCCCTTCCGATCTCCCCTATCCCTACCATCATATGATTGTGACATGCCAATACCAAGGGGAGGAGGTGGTGGGGCAACAGGAGAATATTCACCAGCTTCCCCAGTTGGCAGATGATCTCTTTTAATTTTCCGTCTCTTCGCAGCTGCACCAGCATCCATTTCCTCCTTCAAGAGATGGGTTTTCTCCCTCTCTCTTTCTCTTTCCCTCTCTTCCACCTACAAATTAGCAACTCAGAGATATAAGCAAAAACCTTTCTTCTTCTAAACACACAGAGACCAATAAGAGAATAACGGCATCTAGTTGTTCTAAAAAAAATAAAAATAGACCATCATCTATTTCTCTTTAATAGTTTGGATAATATTCAAGGCTTATTTTTCTTGGATGATTTCATCTTTAAATGGTACAATATCCAAATTGACAATCATAGTTCGTACAGTGTAAATCATTCCAGACTCAGACTCGCAAATTTATGATGTCAAAGCATTTGCACATAATGGATGAATCAGAGCACAACTGTATAAATACCCAGGGGGAGAATCCCTTACTTGTGTAAGTCAGTAAGAGTTCCAATTCAAACCAACAAGCACCAAAATGCAAAACATGATCCATGCCAAGAAGCAATCAGATGAACTCGTAATTTATATGGTCTCTACTCAAACAAGGTAGAACATGTTAAGCAGAGTGTTGCCCTCTGCAAAAAGTGCTAAATATCCAGGACAAAGACATTATTCATGACAAAGATGACTGAAGCCATTGGGCTACAAAGAGAGTCAAACACCAAAAGCTATGGAGTCCAACAACGGGTATGTTGTCAAGACCACAAGAAAGATCATACATCAACATGGCCCCAATGATAAAAATTCACTTGACAAGCAAACTAAAACAATTATGAATTACAAGTGAAACCATGACATTAAAACAGCTCACTTTTATGCACTCATGCTCAGAGTCCATATGACCATAGAAGATAGCATTCTATCAATATGCCAAAACATGGAGGAACAAATACCATATGACAGCAACAGTTAAATTATGCAGGTGGCAAATAATCCAACCTCCTATCACAAAGGAAAGCAAGCAACTATAAGCAACTAAAGAAAACAGAAGCACAAATATCAGTTATACAGGTATATGTTGTCCTCTATTAAATGTCATAGCAATTCCTAGAAATGATAAATCAGATTCAACTGTTTCCTACTCAGTCCAATCTTGCATGTATTAAGTGTTGAATGGTCACTTAATTAAGAATCAAAATGGAATCAACGAGTTAGCGGCTAATTCATACCTTAATTGACAACCCCTCTCGCTCTTCTCGCTTTCTCTCACGAACATCATCTTCTTTTCTTCGTTTTGTATCATCTTGTGAAACCAAGGAATTTTCTTCTGATCGTCTTCGTTCTTTCTCATCATGCCTAGGAGAAAGCCTTTGGGCATGTCTGGTAGTTCCAAACCTTCGGTCAGCATCTTCATCTCGTCTACCAGAAGTAACTGACTGGGGAACCATGTGAGGAGGTAAAGGTGGTGGTGGAGGCAAGTTCTGCCCATGAAAACGATCATCACCCTGAGATTTTTCAGCAGATGTATCATTGTACCGTAACTTGCTTCTGTCATCTTTGGCTTTGTCAGCTAATCTATCGAAACTCCTATCAGTACCCCTATCCATCCCTCTCTCATCCGAACGCTCTCTTCCATATCTTTCCATTGATTTGTCTCTCGATCTGTCAGCTAAACTATCATCCCCATGGGATTTATCAGGACGCTCTGATCTTTCCCGATGATCCCTATCATATCTATCATTACCTTTATCTTTTGACCTATCCAAAGGTTTATCCGTACTCCTATGCTTATTCTGTTCATCATTTCCCACTTTATCAAGATCCGCAGATCGAGTATCTGTGGACCTCTCTCTCTCAGAGAATTTAACTTCACCCTCTAAATCTCTCAGTTCACCATCCCCTTTTCGCCGTTTACTTGATCTGTCAGGTTCTTCAGCAGGACTCGCTCTTTTTTGCAACTTATCACTGGACTTTGAAGCAGCAATAGAGTTATCATGCCTAGGAGAATGAACAAGTTGAGGTGGCTTCTGCACGTCAGCAACTTCAGTTGCTTCAGCTTTTGGCATAGATTTGTTAAGTCCACTATCTGATTTTGATTCAGCACCATAAGAATCAGATGCTCTTGTAGACAGAGTAGAGATTTTTCCAGATGTTGAAACTGCATTACCATTCAATGTGAGTGCAGAAGAAACATTAGCAGCACCCCCTTGCCTGCCCTCTGATAAATGAACCTGGATGTCTTTGTCACTTATGGATGAGGATGGAGTTCGGCCAACAGCTTTTCCAGATTTATTATCATCTTTTACAACATCTTGCTTTGTTGTTTTGGAAACCAGCCGCTTTGTGGAAATTTTCATCTGTCAATAAAGATAAGGAAAAGGAAAATCAGCCAAAGGTAAATATAATATATCCTTTTAAGAATTCAACAAAATAATAAATATCTTGTGGCTCCCAAATTGTAAAATCACTACCTCGTGTCTATTTCAACAGAAAAAAGGTATTGTTTCTTTCCCTTGACAAGAAAAAAATAATCTCACTACTGCTGTTCAATAAGAATGTTTAACATTGCCTTCATTGACGCACTATATAAAATTGTCTACATAACATATTGAACACAATCTAGACAATACCTCAGACTCCGCTAAGTGCTTTGGAGCAGCTCTGACAGTGCCATCCTCCAATGTTCTATTTGATGAATCATCCACCCCCTTTCGATTTTCTGCTGATCTTGATGCTCCTACATGAACAGTAGCTGCAGAACCAGCTGACTGAGCATTTGACCCATTGGTTGATGAACCACCTTTGGGTTTTGGATGCCCTTGATCAAATTTCGAATGGGAGACATTGTCTGTTCTATCTGACCTCCCATCAGCATGTTTTGTTCTGGATATCTGCTCTCTGGTTGAATTCCCAGGATCTCCATGTTGGCTTCCAGTGAGAGATGTTCTTCCCTCAGCAGGTTCACCTTGAGAAACATTAAGGGCAGAACTATTTTGTGCTGCAGCTACATTTCCAGATAAAGATTTTGATGCAGCAGATGGAGGCTTTATTTCAAGATATCCCATGCCAAATTCTTCATCTGTAATCCAAGAAGGCTGCAAATAACAAGAAATTTTTTAAATATGTAGGAAGGGAAACTAAATGCACTAGTGAGTCCCACCAACCTTTCTAGCAGCCAAAGCTGCAGCAACACCTGTTGCCAAAACTTTGAGATCCTCCCTTTCATCACTTTTGATTCTAGTTACCTGTATAGAAAAGGAGACAAAGGAAAAGAATTGAAGTTATGGTTCTGAAACCATAAAATTAAGATAAATAAAGGTCTCCTTTCCTGACGTCTCTTACTCGTTTTTCAAGGTTAATACCACTCCTTTTAGTAACTGGAAAAACTCCTGAAATTTTTGTCAACAAAATAAGAGCATTTCGAATTTCCATGTACTCAGATGATTCCAGACACTGAATCAATAGCCGAGACATTCTCTGACTCCATTTCCAGTGTACCTATACCAAAAGAGCAGATAAAATGAATAAACAATTACCACTAATATGACCAATACCCAATTATGGTATAAAAGTAAACACATAATATCCACTTTTAACAGATGATTCAATAAATCACGAATCTCTGTGCCTTAAATATCCGTAGTGACTGACCAAAAGGTTGAACTTGGCCAAAGGAAAATGATCAAGAAAAGACAAGAGTAAGAAAAAGCCAGCAAAGAAGGGAAAAGTAAGAGGCAGCAATGGGTCAAGTGGAATAAAAACAAAAATGATCTTCAATGTAATATTATCAATGAAGAAAATATAAAAACTATAGTGACCATTCATTAAAAAAAATCTCAAAAAATTAATTTATAGCTTAAACTTTTTCCGGTTCCCAAGAGGATTTGCAACCAGAATCCATATCATTTAGAAGACCTTAAGACTTCTAGATTTCAACTAATGCCCACATATTAACACTAGTGGATACTTAAAGATGACTTCAGGATTTCCTGAGCATGACTAGTTTCAATATAGGGATCCTACATAAAAATTAGTCCCCAATTTAACACACGTCCAGATATGAACTTAAGAAAAGTATGACCAGTAAGCTCAGTTTGAAAAGTACATTAAAGGCTGAACAATGCATTATGTAGATGAATAGAATTGAATGCAGAAAGGTAGATAAAGAATCAACACTTGAATGCAAAGTCATCCAGACAACAAAATATTCAGACAGAGTTCAGTTTGTGAAAATGACAACCAGTCGAAAAAAATAAATATGACTTCCATCTCAAGAACTAACCTTGATGAATTGACCATATGTAACCCGTTGGCTGTTTGGAAATCTATAATACACAGCAAATCCAGGCATATTTCCACACTCGTGTTCATATATAGATTCGTCACTCTGGTAGCAAAACATTCAATAAAAGAAAAGAAGAGCATTGAGTTAGGGTGCAGGCAAAAAGAAAAGCAAACAAATGGTTATTTCAATCAAACACAAGTGCTAAATTCAAACAAGCACGCTCCCGTGTGCACTTGCATAAAATTTAATTTAGGAAAAGAATAATTTCCTGTACTTTATGAAACAAACTCCAATTAGTAAAAGCAAAAATAAATCTGAATAACAGAAAGGACCATGAAGTTGTCAATACCTTCCAGTAGTAAGCAATCTTTAATGTCTCGTACAAAAACCTTCCAAGTCTACCTGCTTCATATTCAGTACAGCAGCATATCATAGGTTGTAATGTTTTACATATCAGAACATCAACATGGTTTACTGTGTTGAAAAACGGAGTGCCAAGTGAATGAAGAGTATGTACAAACATGGCACAATAAACAGCATCTGGCATGCTGAAAGTACAACGAGGAAAAATACAACGCTGAAGGAACTCCATATTGATTTTCAAAGTATCAGGACAGGAAGTCAGCCATTTGTCCTTTTCACAAGAGAGTCGTCTACGAACAGACGAAACATTATCTTCATGTTTACGGAGCTCACTAGTCAAACGATCAAGAGATTCTTGAATCCTTTCCTTCTCTTTCTTCCTTTTAGTAATTGCTGAACTAGAATTATCAGAAAGCTCTTCCAGAGCTTTAAGAGCAGCATGCTGCTTGGCAATTTCAGACTCGTAACGGTTTCTAGGAACATAGAGATCATAAAGTGTGAGTCCCCAAAAAGTTGCATAGAGATCAGGTGAGAGACTATTCCAGGCTTTTGAAGGCAACATGGTTTTCACAGTCTCAAGAAGATCCGACCACCTACATACCATTGATATATGATTATTCTTTACTATAAAAGTAACTTTCTTCATAAAATCGTTGTTTCTTATCAGGTATTCCACACACAAGTTAGTGTATAAGAAAAAGAATCACAGGCCAAGAAATACTACAGAATAAAACAAAGTAAAAGACAAGATTATTACGTTACAGACTTATGGGAAGAGCCAAGATCCAGAATCACTCTGCCAGAATATTCTATGGCTTCAGGCTCCAGGATGGCGCTTGTATTAGTTATTGTTTTATTGTTTTCCAAGGGCCAGAAAACATCTAAACTGCCAGCGCACTTAAAAAGCCTCATGACTGGGCGATATATTAAAAATGCAACCTAAAATGCACAGAGAAATGAAGATTAAAGTTATGTACAAGCATAAGGATACCTGTTGTAAAAACTATAATACTGTACAGTAAACAACACTCTAAATGTAATTTATAAATGATCAAGCAGACATAATAGGATAAATCAATGACAAAATACAGAAAAATTTGAGGCTTGAACAATACACGCACACAGAGAGAGAGAAAGGAAGGAGAGACCTCAGGATCAAGGTGGTACAGGTGGACAAGATCATCAAGAGAGGGAATCAACTGAGCATATGCTGAGGGTGGTGTCACAGCACTACAGAGGAATTCCACATATTGAAGAAGGGTTCCATGACACCTATCGAACTGCTCACTGACCATTTTAATGTAGGGTGCATCCGCATTTATGACAACCCTGGAGGAAAAAAAATATATGAACAGTCAACACTCCAACCAACATCAAGCACATCCCATGGAAAAGAGCATGTAAAAAGCTAGGACAGACAGCAAAAATTACTCAAGAATTTTAACATTACAACAGAGAAAGATTTAAATAAGAAAGAGGACCAAATCACGTAAACATTCATGAATAGATGCCAAAAGAAATAATTAGGGACATATACCCATTTCAAATAGGCACACAAGAATATTCAGATACATGTTGCACATGGTGTAAAAGGATTTGTATAAAGAGGATAACGTAAAAAATCATCCATGTTTAAAAAATAAACACCCTTCACAACCTACACCATTTCCATGTTTTCTTCCCATAAAATATCCTTGAGAAAAACAAATCCATTATTTTAAGCAAATATATATGAAATAAAGTTGTACTGCCTACACAGAACGATGTTGAGCAATAAGTAACAAAAGAGGGATCGCTGGCTTCGGTTCATCCTTAGGAAGCAATGAGTCTCGTAGCCTGTTAGCAGATTTGAACAGTGCCTGCACAGAGAATAAATTAGACATTGCTTGTAAGTTGCACTGATGTGTTAGAAATTCAGTCTGGGAATGTCTGGTGTAAAGTGAAAAGGAATATTGCAGAGTCAAAACTTCCATACTTAGCAATAACAATCTCACGCTCATGTTCGGCAACAATAGGAAATGTAAACTAAATCATAACCACAGTACACTACCTACAGGAATATGTAGCAAGCAAGGGCAAATGAGGGAACCCTAGGATGCCTAGCTTAATCTAATAGCATATATTTGCTCTTTAAGCAAGTTTAGGCAACTGAAGAATCTGTCATGATTTTCAAGCATCAACAAATGGAATCCCCAAAGCCCAAATAAGAAAATCCTACATTTCCAAATGGAACTTGTATTTCAATAAGCTAGTTTCCACAACGGTGTTGATGAAATCACCAAGTCATAAGAAACACTTTTAGCCCAACATCAGGGTATTTTGACATCACATAACCTTGAATGTGTAACATTAGAAGAAGCTTCAGAATCCTCAATCCCAAACTAGAGGGTTTGACTACAGGGATCAATATCATTCACTTTTGTTTGTCTATCACATAAATGTTTCCAGATAATATATAAGAATATAGAGGTAGTATATAATGAAATACCATGTACTAAAGTATGATTTCCTTAGTTGATTTTAGTGCACAGAGAGAAGCTAGATCAGTTTCTTAATTAAAAAATAAATCTCAGTGAAAAGGAAAAAGCAAATGATTTTTCCACAAAGAAATACAAATTCAGGAAGAAACTAGACCATTATTTTACTAGGGCATGTGCCTCCATTGAAATAATCAACTTATTGAAACATAACTTGCTACAGTTGCTTGGAACACTTAAAGGGAGCATTGAGACCTTGTTATTTCGGGTTACACCAAAAGAAGTAGCTTGATACCGAAGAGTCTCACTCCCTGCCATTGCATCCAACTGTTCCTCTGTTAGGTTCTCTGTGTATTGAACATTTGCCATTTGTTGAAGAAGCTCCTGACATAATCATAAGACTCCGCTATTAATAGGCAACTGGAAGTCTAATTATAAGTTATAAATTTTGTAACTTCTAGATCTGAATGATACCTGCAGAAGAACAAGCTCAATCCCCTGGCCCTTTTTCAACTGATTTCCTAGATACTGGAAAAGGCCTCTCAATTCCATAGATGGATACTTCTTGCACCTGGGAATAAACAAACTCTCTTCATGCAATTTCAAGTTATCAAAAAAAGAGAGAGAAGAAGAAGAGGTAGTTCTTTACATAAAGTTCCAATTCCATCAACAATATTATTTGTATAACGTAAAAGAAATTAAAAAAAAAAAAACAGTATATCATCATCATGAACCATAGAGAGGGAGGAGGGATAGCATTTCATCAAATCACTACAAGAACACCAGAACTTCATAACACGTTATGAACAAGCATGGAAATTAACGCATCGTACAAGAGATTGAGCATCTCTTAAATCCATAACAGCTAATATATTGGAGACCAAATTAGTAGAAGCAGCCACAAGTGATCTCAACAAGAGAAAGCCCAGATAAAATAATTCCACCAATTAAACTTGATGAATTTTTTAAGTGCTAATAAAATAAGTGGACTAGGAAATTAGCAAAAGCTATCATCTTAAGAAATTATGAAAGGCTTTGATGATTTTACATTGCACATAGCTAAGGTGGGAAATAGTCAAATTGATCTTTAATTTATTAATGAAACTATTTTAAATAAGTGTAGTATCATAGCAGTTCAAATAAATTCAATACTGAAATGGGAAATCAACTGTCACATAAGTTCAGCAGGTGTTGAACTTGGTGTTTTTGAAGCTTGAAGAGATGGCACGTTCAGCATACATAAGCGTAATAAACTAAGACGATCATCAAAGCCATTTATCCATATCTATGCTACAAGCTCCAGATAGTCAACCAACAATCTCATCTTTACCAGTGACCATGTAACTGTTCAGCTTGTCTTGTATCTTATTACATCTCTACTCTTTGCTTTATTAATACAAATTATCCAAGGCAGTTACCAAACTATTATTATGCAGCACTCCTATCATTAAGATATGTTCTGACAAACAACATTCAGACACTCTAACATGTGATACACGCTTAACTGATAAGAGCACTGCAGATCAACAAGATTCTTGTAATTAGCTCCCATCACTACCTAGTAAAGGCCAAAGTCGCCAATTAACTTTGATACTGCAACAATATTTCATTACAATAGAAGTCAATATTGAGGATGCCTAGGCACTCACAGTAATGAAGAATGGGAACAAAATAAAACAACAATAGAATCATGAGTTAATTAAGGAAACATCAGCTGTGAATAAAATACATCTACACTAAATATCATATAACATTGCTAAAAGGTAGATTACCAAATCAACATGGCCAAAATCAAACCTCCTATTGATCCACGGACACAATATACATAACTTTAAAGAAAATCCTTATGTACCACAAACATATCCCGCAGACCAGTCACCTGATTCAAACTTTGATTCTATGACCAAAATCTCTGTGGACTTCACCTCAAGATCGTAGAGATTATTCTCATGGACAACCAAATCATTTACATCCTACCTCCCCCAGTTCCTCTATCTGCTACAGATAACTAAGCTTGCCAACTGCCAGACTATAGTGAAATTTCTGTTCATAAGGAATTGGAACCGAACCCAAAAGGCCACACCATTTACTTCACTTTGACCTTATCCAAACTCATAAAATGCCACTCGGTAAAAGAATCAGCCTTCTGGATTGCATAGGATATATGCAAGAATAAGAATAGAGGTGATGGATGCAGTGTATACGCACCTTGGAAGAGGGCTTGTCTATTAAAACAGGATTCCAAAAGGATGGAAATAAACATGATGTGTACATTTAACAACAAATTGAGGGCACTCTAAAAAATACAAATTTGGAACATGTGGATTTGGATGCTTGTGTTTTGGTATATACGTGTATGAATGAAAGCATGCAACTAGAATGAAGGATATTGACACCACACAGGAGGAAAAAATTTTAGTATCCCTGAACAGATTTGTGCTTATAAGATTATTTAAGCCATGTAATGGCCACAATAACATCAAGAAGAGCTTTGAGAACAAAATGCTCAGACAGGATAAGGAGGCAAGCCATGAAAAGAGGGAGTGGAATAAAAGGGGAGAAAAGGTCAACGTGAAAAAATGAACAGAACCACTTAAATCCCTTGAAAGGTTTGTTAACTTGGCATAGTAAAGACGACTGAAGAGGATAAGGATCACAATCACAGACCAGAACCACCAATCATTAGAGAAGTACAGAAAAGCAATTGATAAGTTTGATATAAACAGATGAATTGTCCCCACTGCTCAAGAGGTTTGATTTTTTCTTAGCAAACTATGCTCCTATAGCTAAGATGTCCAGAGGTAGCAATGACACTTCATTAGCATTCAACACATCCTTTATAGCAGCTCTCAGGAAAAAAAATAAAATTGATCTCCCTTAGTTGAAACCTAGACAAGAAGTCTATCAAAAAACAGCCTAAGCAGCATTACCTTCCCTGCTCCCATCTCTCTCTCTGAAATAGGTTTAGCACAGTAGTAAGAAAATAGCATGAGGAATATTAAGCATGTGCAACCCAATTTTATGACAGTGGTCCTTGATGATTATCCAGTGACTACGCAAAGCATGGAATTTAAAAAGAGGCACAGAAGACTTCTCTGCGACATGTCAGTAAACCCCCATACAGTATTCCCCACCAACCTAGCTGGATGACTAGACACAGACACAACAAAAGAAATTAAAAGGAAAATGAATAAAGAATAAACTACAGGTTCTAATCACCAGAACTTCTAGAAAGAAATAGGAGTCAAGACAGTTATGCAACCCCAAAAATTACCAGCCTAATATTTCTGAACATGCATGTGTTGATATGACACTCTTTTTCCAGAATTATAAAGTGTTTAACATGTTACAGATATCCAGCAGCCTATGCACATGCACTATAATCAGCAAAAAGAAAAGCAAAGTTTTGTGGACTAAAGTGAACTACCCCCATTCAATGTCTTACTGAACAGCCAGGCAACATTGAGAGCTCTGACAAATTTCTGAGCATCACCTCCACAGAGTTTGACTTTACTTCAAAAGCCTTCACACTGCGCATGGCATTCCAAATTAGCTATGCACACCTTCCATAATCATGAAGAAAATGTGGAGCCCTGGAGAACATTAATGTCATCACCAATACAAGCTAATGCAGCCACAATCAAAACAGAGTGCTCTCTCCCCTTGTTCAGAACACTCATCTCATAAAACAACAATACACTTCTGCAGGACTCACATTGATAGGATGTAGTGAACATCAGTTCTGACCAAAACATATACTGCTTCCACGTTACATTATTGGAAACACTCACTGAAAGAAGCATCAAGGAGAAAGACAAGTCTGACAAGAATCTGAAATACCAGGAACCAAACTGCCTTCAAATTTCAGACCACACCTAAACACAGGAGGACAGTAAATGAAACACCAATTCCTAGCCATTTACATGTTCACTGAGAAAACCCCACCAAATAGCACACTTATGCATGCAAGAGACTTTCCATACATTCCACCATCAATCAAAATCTGCAACTTTAAAAGTATTTCAACATCAAGTACCTTTCAACAATGAACCGTAAATCTCCATCCCTTTCTTACTTCAGGGTACTAGCTTGCTACCATTTTCCAATAATGTCTTCATTACAGTCACGAATATTCCAAGTTGCATTAGAAACTCTAACAGCAAGTTTTACTGAAAAATCCACCTCTGACACAGAAACAGCCCTTCTTTGAACAGGTTAAGTCATCAATCTTATCTGAATATTTATCTTGAAGAGACATAGAAGAAATAGAACCAAATGGAAGTTTGAATAATGCAATCCCAATGAACCAGGCAACCAACCCCCGAGCACAAAGCCAGCTTTATTGTAAATTTCAAGGTCACTCATAAATCTCAATGATCAAAGTAAGAATAGTCCTTTTCACCTCCAATCTCAAGTTCGTCAAACTTGAAAAGTTGTCAAAGAAATAACATTATTGTCAAGTTTGAATAACGTAATCCCAACTACCCTTCACTTTTCTTCTTTTTTTTTGTTTTTTGTCTGCCAACTAACTCTCTTACTCGGATATCATTTCCCATTCCATCAACCTTCGACTGTTTTCATCTCCAAATCCCATAGATTTCTCCGATTAGTGCCTATTCAATGCCAAGTCATGTTGGAATTGTGATAACCTCCTAAATCAGGGACTCAGAAAATCTGCAATGTCCACAACAACCTCAGCTCCAGTTATCCTGCTTTTGCTGAGTTAAATCTGAAACCTGGAAACTGATGAAAAGCTTCCCAAGATACACCTAAAACTCTTAATAGAATAGTTGAACACACAGATAGACTCCAAGGACAGACTCCAATATAACTCATGCAAAATATAATAAAACAAAGTTGACAAGCAGATACAAAAACCAGAAACCAAAAGAGCAAACACCAAACACATACTTATGATTGTGCATATCAAAGTTCAGCAAGACATCCAACCTCTACAATAGATTAAAAGACTCTCAACATTGAATTCTCATCTGCTAAGCAACCATATTTGTTAAAGGCTCTAGTTTTGATACAGAGGAGCAATATAAATTCTACAAGTAGAAAAACACAAAAAAAAAGAAGCAATGTTTTGGAAAAGAGGAAATGTAAACATACAGGTGACCCCAGAATGAAGCCAGTGATTGAAGCCAGTCTGACAAATTAAGGCCATCATCTTTCAGCTTATCACGGCCACCTTGCGCTAACCGCTCAATAACAACATATTCCAAAATATCATACTCGAGCTGCATGGATAAAGAGATATATTGAAATGACTGTCAATAAGCATCCCTAAATAATTGTATACACAAGGATATGCAAATTGTTCATTAATTTTGCAATCGTTGTTGGAAGGGTCTACAGATCAGGACTCAGGCTTTTTTGTCAGTGTTCTTGCTGTTCAGATTAATGACCAGGAACACAATTGTTCTATGTGAAGTTGTGGATGTACAAATTGGGTGGTGGTCCCATGGATGCCATATCCAAACACATCCATAGCTGATTTTAGTTTAGGCAAGTTAGCATTGTGCCTGCATTTTTTATACATACAAATATTCCTAGTCTCTTATTTTGTAAACAATTTTAATCAAGGCTAACTATATAATTTTCATCAAACACTTTGCATACACTCTGTGCAGTCACAAGAAAACATCTGCAAATCTTTCCCTCCTATTTAAATGGATGCTACATCTCTCTGTCTCTTCAGCAAGAAATGAATCTTTTCCTCCTCAAAACAAAATATCATCACTGTTGTCTTCAAAACCAAACCAATCAACTTCAGAAACCTCTTTTTTTTTAATATACCAAAGACCTCCTTTTCTTTTATCAATACCTCTTTCTTTCTTTTCTTTTTTATTACTTTGATGGCATCATAACTCATGCCATTTTTGTCAATTACAGTATTACCAATCTTCTACTTCTAATTTAACTTTAAAATAGAGAAAGCTACTGGTCAGTTTTAAGAGCACAATTTCAATCAGCTATGTCTGTTTCCTATCTGAAAGAAAGTAAATAACTTCAATTCCAATTGCCTTAGCAACTACTCTGATATAGCTTTGATGAAACAATGAAATTCCAATCCTGAATTACATGACAAATGGAAACGAAGGTCTGTCTTTCACATGGACTGTTTTCAAGAAATACAGATGATAAATTGCGGTGGAAAAATTAGAGAATGAAAACTAGAAACATGAATATCAATAGAAGAGAGAGGAAGCATTATTTTGGAAAATGAAATGACAAGGCCATAAAAGATTCTCAACTTCAAAAGGCTGCAAGTACAGATACATTCACACACCAACTACAGCTAGGAAGACATGCTAAACCAGTGATAGATTATTCCAACATTTCTAGTTCTTAATTGATTAACAGATTCAAAAATTAGATTTGAAATGTCTATAATTAAAAGAAATCATATTATTAGAACATAAATTAAATATTTCTTTTCCAGCTAAAATCACATGAAACTGTAAGATTACAGTGAAAAAGTTTGTGGACAAGTAAAAGTAGAGAAGATCATTAGGTCCAATGCAAGAAGCTTTTATGGCCAAGTATGACTTCAGATTTCAAATGCTCAAGGAGAAGTCATTGTAAATTAAGAGAGAATTCAAACCTGAGTCAAATACTTGAAAGCATCTACAACAGGAGAGATCATATCCCTGTACGACTCAATCTGCATGCCAAAAATCCAGCAAATAACTTTACCTTAGATTTGATTTATGAAATACAGATCAATGACAAGAAATGCAGCATTTTCTTTAAAAAAAAAAAAGCACCTGGTGAATAATTGTTCTAAGGACAGTCATCGGATTAGCATGAGCTAATTTTGCAACCATCCTACCCAGCTGCTTCAAATTTTCCTTCGCAAGCCTTTTCAATATCCTTCTAGTATCCAACTGCATGATAACAAAGAGAAACATACAACAAACACCAGTAAATAACAATGAATAGAGCATGATTATCTTAAAACACCAAGCTTGCAACAATAAATTAAGATATGCATATGGTACCTTGGCTGTTTGTCTTGCAGCCAAAACCACTGGATTCCGCTCATCATCTTTTTCCCATTCACCATATAAACGATATCGCACCTGGTAAAAACAGAAGTAATTTAGCCATATTATCTGTCAAACTTACACAACATCAAAACTGGAAGTATCAAAAGACAGTTATAAAGAAAGGCCAACCTCGTAAGGAAGGAGATTCATTACTTCCCAGATCTCCTGCCCAACAGCTGGATTTGCAGGTACCAACTGTAAAGAAGGAAGTAAACATGCTCCAAGGGCTTCCTCAACCCTTGACCTAGCTTCCCTTAGGTGCAAACGAGGAACTCGATTTCCAGGAATAAGTTCACCATTTAGAGCTCCATCACCACTATCTACAAGCTCAAGTGCAGACATATAGTAACCTCTTAACACTCTACACACCTATCCATAAAGAAACCAAAAAAAAATTAAAATAAAACAAATACAATGTAGATGAAAAAATTCACCAAATATTAAAAATTAAACCATGCACCTTGTGCAGCAATAATGTATCACGGTAAAGATAAGGTCCAACAGTGACAAGCATCTGAAAAAACTCTTTGGGAAGATCAATGAAAGAGACATGGCCTGAAGAACTTGTCACGCCCATAGCATCAATACCAGCAATTCTTGGTGACCCACAACTTTGAATATGTGTTTGACGAATAATATTATATGCTGATGAGACCAACTTTTCAATGAGCCTGAAAATATATCACATCAAATACAAACAATAAAATTTCATTAATTTTCCATGCTGATGGGTAGCAGAAATAATTGGAACAGAGAAAGAGAGTTCTTTGTTTAGATTCTAAAAATTTACATAGTAACCTCAGTGCACATTCACAAAGACTATAAGGTGTGTGTCTGTGCCTGTTTTACAATGAACGCAGATATAAAAATAAATTCAAAACTTTACCTAAATAAGCCATTACATATTGGAGTATGTGCAACTGGATTGAGAGGAGAGAGACGTTCAAAAAGTATATGGGCATGATACCTGACAAAACAGAAGCCACATGAGTATGATACCATGGGAAAATAGCGATGCATTACAATTAAACTAGTGTTCTACCAGTACATTTCTGTGGATAACAAAAATATCCATATGTTTGAGCTGGAAGAAATCATCTATTTATGGAGTATAAAAATGACACTCATTTGAAGCAATAATTATTGCAAAATAAGAAGAAAAGGAAAAAAAATGAACTTAGTGGCATTCTACTAGTGAGACCATTTTTTTAACACCAAAATATCTCTGTTGAAAAACAAAAAAGGTGAAATGCATCAAAAGCTGGAAACAGTTTACCAAAACAAAAAATCCAAAAACTACACATACAGTTTCACACCAAACAATATTATCTCATCTCATAACCCTAGAGTCAAAACACAGCCTCAGCAGCTAAGATAACTCCTAGAAGAAAAAACATACAAACAATGGATGAAAATATATTATCTCATGTTCTTTTCCTTCTTTTCATCCATTCCCCCAAACTCAATTATATAAAAGAAAATTCTTAGATAGTTAAACAATGAACAAAAAGGAGGGATCAAATCATGGATGAAAATAATTATGTTCAAAACTAAAGGAAAGAAACCAAAGAAAACTTGACATTTCATTTTACCATAAGTTTGAAATTGCAAAGTAGGTTACAGGAACAAACATCGGCAAAAAATAATAGACATTTAGAGAGCCATCTCTTCATCATACTACATCATCACTCAGAGAGAATGACAATTCAAGAGAAAAGGCAGTGGAAAAGTCTTCTAGGTAATTACAAAACAAAGACTAAATCAATAGAATGGAGACCAAGAGACATCATAAGCAGAGAATAGCAAAGCCACCACAACCAGAAGTTATTTCCATAAATAATAGCATAACAAAATGTTAATAAAAGAAAATATGAGAGACATTCAGAGAGCCATCTCTTCATCATACCACATCGATTCAATGAGAAGAGAGTGAGAAACAGGAGCAACTCTAGAAATCACTCAGAGAAAAACAAAAGTCATGAACATTAAAAAGTTCCTCAGCAATGCAATGTCATTTGTGGAAAACATCGAAGCAGTTGCCAACTGACAATGATGACAATGGTATCCAGAGAAAACAGTGGCAGATCAGTGGTAGACATGGATGGACATGCATGAAGAGAAGAAACCAGGTGGACAAGACCTATCTATTTGGACCTTTAAAGCTTTACTTTTCACTTTGTTAAATATGTTCCATGACATTTTCTTGGAGGGATAGATGACATTCCAGTGAACTGCATCATCAAATTTCAAGTTCAAATGTAATCTTGCAACATCACTGGAAAACTTTCATGTTCATGTACCGTTGTTTTTCTCATTGAGCTATGATATCTAGAATTCCTCTTGTTACATGCCCAACTAGGTGTGATGCAATCAATTCAAAGCAAAAACTTTTTATGAATGGGAATTAGCTAAGTAATTCAGGATATTTATAGTGCAACTGTTTTGCTGAAAACATTTTCCTGGATCTTGGAGAAAGAGCTGTTTTTTTTATTGTTTGACTATATTAGGGAAAACAATTTCTTGAATGATATATTATTTTCATTGGTAGTTGTGAAGTAATGGTGGTAACATGGTGATAGTGGGGTGATCGTAGTAGTTTAGGGGCATGGTTGCATTGGTGATGAAGGTATAGGTGTTAAAGAAGTGGTTGTCATGGTAGTTATGATGTAACAGGGTGGTGCTGCTGCTGGTGGCAAGGGAGAGGTCGTTGTTGTGTGGTGGTGGTGATGTGGTGATGGTGGTGGTTAAATTGGTATATGTTGATTGTGATAAACATTTTCAGAATTGGCAGTCCTATGGAAAATATTTTGTCCTCCTCCACGAGGCTAAAATGTTCTCCCCAAGAAAAAAAAAAAGCATCATTTATGGTTGACTCGGGTTATATTTTCCTTAGAGCAGAATGTCAAGATTAAACCTACCAGTCATCCACAGAAAGGAAACCAGTTAGCAAGCCTAAAGTTTGATTGTTTTCAAGCTCAGAGAATCGTTCAGCTACTGCCTCAGCTTCCATGTCTAAGGCAGCAAAAAGATCTACAGTCACATCTCCTTGTTTCTCATCATCCATGAGGTCTTTTCCAGTAGCAGCCAGATTTATTTTCCCAATTTTGTTAGCCTGCAAAAATTTGCATAGAAAATTAAATCAAGAATGCACAGATGACAGGATTAAGACTAAGCATACTCTGAATAAAACAAAGCACATAAGCACTTCAAACAAACAGAAAAGGGACATGTAAAGCCTTCACTACAAACCATTGATATACACAATACATTGAAAATGATGGTAAAAAATACTAAAAACGAAAAACAAAACTGAAAGCAGAAAGATATAGTGGAATACTGTAATAAGGAACTATATGAACATGGCAATATACCTCATCCAGCCGTTTAGAAGAAAACGTGTTATAATGCTCAAAAGCCTCATCATCCTTGGGAAGTAAATGTGCACATCTGAAATGATGATCGAATTAAATTAGTTAAAAAGATAAAAAGAACAATCAAATAACCAATTGATACAACAAAGCAAAATAAAAGAATGATCAAATTGCAAAATATAAAACATAAAAAAAAAAATGCTGCAGCACAAAATGGAGGCGTGAACTAAGGCATAGTGGAGCATAAACTTCAGAACGCTGTATAAAGAAGAAACAGGTAACATATTACAAACACAACAATATTTTCTCACACCAAAAATCTGATGCACATTGCCAAAGTTAGCAGCTAAAATCAGCTCTTTGATCAGTGAAGGGCTTTTTTCATCATAATAGGAACAAATTATTAAGTACATGTCTTAATATAGGTAAATGAATGTGATCCTGTTCAGGTTGATTTATCAATTAGGATAAGCCTGATAACTACTTGAACATTTTGGTTCTTATTTTGTCAGGCACAACACCATAACCAACCTCAATGGACCATCACATGACTCACAACTGCCTCCCAGAAACAGCCTAGAAAATCTAATGAATGAAGAAATCCCAGGTGAACACATGTCCATTCAATTTACGAATCTTTTCTTAGAAGTAGGGATCCTTGAGTGATCTACAAGTAATATCTAATGAAAGGTTGGCTAAGCAATGCGGATTAAAATGCCTTGTTGATAGGGATGGCAATTCGATGGGCATCCTCCAATCCAAATGGATAGGTTTTTAAGGTAAAAAGTGGTTTTGGTTTGGATTTGGATAAAATCTGAAAAAATATGTGGTTATGGTTTTCATGCTATTAAAAACAAAACCTGAACCATATCCAATCTGAAACACACACACATTAAGTACAAATACAATTATAACTGGAAAATATTTGCAGTTATGAGAACCATATCAGATCTAAAACACAGACAAACAAACACACACAAGCTCCCATGTTCATACATGCGTGCATGTGTTGTAATACATTTTTTTTCATTGCTTATAAATACTCACTAACTCTGCTCACAAGCTCTAAATCTAAAACGATATCTAGCTCTCTGCTTTATGTTTTTTAACTTATTCATTAAATTATTATATGTTAATAATATTTTTGACCAATTTATTAAAATTATTGATTTAAAAAATAAAAAATCACGCACTCAATTAAGTCTTTTTGGAAAAATAAGTGTATGGATTAGGGTGTTCAAAAAAACAGAAAAACCGATTAAACCGAGAAAACCGGAAAAAAAAAACCGAAAAAACAGAACCAAAAAAAAAAACCGATTAAACCGAGTAAAATTTTGAAAAAATCAGCCGGTTCGGTTCGGTTTCGGTTTTATAACCAAAAAAAACCGAACCGAAACCGGTCGGTTTGACCCGGTTTCGGTTCGGTTTCGGGTTTTTTTTTTTCAAAATTTTTTTTTCCGGTTTGGTTACTTTTTTTTATAAAAACCGAACCGAACCGAAAATGAACACCCCTAGTATGGATAATGGTTAACCAAATGGATATTTGAAATCCAATGGTTTGGACATTGTTATCCAAGTTCCTTAACTGATGGGTAATGGATAGGTTATGGTCATCCTGCTATCCAAAACCATGGGTACCCTTTGCAATCCTTATTTTTTGGTGTATTGCAAGACTATAAAGACCCTAGTCTAGTATCCTATAGATAAAAAAGATGCATGCTACACAGCAAGAAATAAATAATCCTCATAATTGAAAATAAAATACCCTTCAAGATAAAACACACTCATTTTCTCGTTGATTATCCACTCATTAGACTAGAAGGAACACTATCCTATGCCACACCAAAAAGAAAAAGAAAAACACAGCTAAGCATAAGGAACCATGAAATTACAATCAGCTGGTAACCATGAAAGCACTTGAAATAAAATTTAAAATGATTAAAATAGCATCAATGCTATCTGCAAATTAATTCCAATCTTACACCCAATGAATTCTAATCGTTAAATGGATACATTATTTCCATTTAATCAATTCAAATAAAAATAACAGGTTAAGTTTCTCTGTTTGGCAACTACCAAAATAAGTATATTGATGGAATTTAGATGATCAGCTAAGGAACTTCTGACAACTAACAGTTCTTGAAACATTACAAGCTATTAAGCATTGAAGTAATCGCTGATCACAGAACTTTAAGGAATCACTGAGCAATAGAATGAAAGCTTGGGTAAGCCACTTACATGCTATCAAGATCAATGAACTCTTCCTTCACCAGCAAAGCCGTAAGCTTATAGAGCCCAAACGGGGCATGGCTATTTAATTCAATTCTCTGATAATATTGAAACTTAAAACCAAGAATTTGTGATGCATGCGACTGAAGAAAAAAAAATCAATGGTATGAGCAACCTGAACTTGTGTGTTAATTAATCATAAATTTTGAACATTTATGCCAACCTTAACAACAATGATTCATACCTTAGGAAAGATGGGTATCAATTCCAAAAAGACATTGCTATCAGGCTGAAGTTCAAAACACTCTAAAACCTGAAGATCATGAAATAATTGCAATCCAACAATTAACCTCTGATTATCAATTTCTGCATCAGTACAACAAAGTGAACTGTATGAAAGCAACAAATAGGAACAACTTACAATGTCAAAAACACGATTTGGGTCCAAATCAAAATGACCAATCAATGACTGCAGAGATTGCATTAATAAGATGTGAGAAAAATGAGGGTCATTCCAAGCTAAATTATAAGTCAAAAAATGCAAGTCCAAGTCAAAACCTTAATGATGCCTATTGTCGCTGCTGATGTATTTTCAGTTGTATCTTCAGAACCTTGATAGAGAAGAGTAACCTGCACATCCACTTGAACAATAAATATCATAACGAAACCTACTGTACATGCTAGACCACTGATGCAGTATAGGCACAAGAAAGCTCACTCATTCGTTGCTAGTTTAGTACATTTAAAATTTTATTATTATTTGATAGCTTTCTAGAATTTATTTTTTGTTAAAAGGTAGTATTTCATAAGGATGATTCATAATCTGAGTATCATTTCTACTATTTATTTGAACCCTCTCCTACTGTACATGCTAGACCTTTTTTTATGTTATTCTTATTAGTTTAGGTTGCTAGGGTTTCTTGGTGTCTATATAAGCACCATATCCTTTGTGGGGGGAAGAGAGAACATGTTAATGATGATTCAGAATCTAAGTATCGTTTCTTCTATTTTTTTGAACCCTCTCCTACAGCTTTTCCTTCACACTCTTTAGCCCTCTCCTATAGGGAACTGCCCTCACCTATAGGCCATTGTTTCTTCTTGCTTGATCTTTCCATTTCCTATAGGGAATTGTGCTTTTTCTATCTTTGCTATTACATGTCTACATGGACCAATAAAGTTATCTGACCATTCCATACCTAAATAGATTGAGTAAAAAAGAATTCAAGTGAAAACAGCTAGCCAAAAGCTTAGTGATGCAGGAAAGCCTACTGTGCTCTTCTGAATCTGACTTTTTTGAGGTTGTTTAGGGCTGTTATGTTGTGAATTTAAGCTCGAATATGAGGAAGGAAGTGGATGGATTCTAGGATTAACACCTAGAGGATAGAAACACAAGGGGAGATTAAGTCACACAATCAAAAGCAAATTGCTGGAATTTTATTCATCAACTATCAGTAAAATATTAAAATACTAGATAACCTTTATACTCCTAGTCCAACAAGCACTTGTTTTCCTATATAAGAAATCTATTTAGAATAAGAAAAAACTAACAAAGCTAATTACTTTAGAACTACTATAATACTAAATAGAAAATAGCCTAGACCTAGAGAATTTTCCAAGACTTTCCAGAAAATCTAAAAATTACAGAAATACCCTTCTATACAAAAAGATATTAATCTTCCTCCTTTTGCAGTCAGCGTCCTTGCTTGGCAAAAACAAAACCTCGAGTTTTGAAGTGTCAATGTAGCAAAACCCACATAACGTGCAGTGACCTCCATTAAATATGAACCACTTTGTAGGAGACAGTAATGATAATATGAATTTTGGGCTATAAATTTCAAAATCAAAATCATGAACAATGACTCCATTTGCATTGCCAGTTGCACTTGGTCCTTGCTATCCTTGCTTTCATTAACATTCTGCTCGTCAACATTTTTCTTTTGTTTGGCTACATCAAGTGTAACACATATTTCTTTAAGCTTTGTAATAAACTGATTAGAGACTGCCTTTTCCCGTTCACTCTCCAAGTCATTGTCATTCTGAAATACATTTGTTTCTTGTAGAATCTACCCTTAGGAAAATAATTCCAATTTTGTCTTGTCAACAAAAGCAGGTTGCTCTATCTCTTTTGCATGCCATTTTTTAGTTTCAGCTTGCTGATTTTGCTTCTCAAGTTGCTGATTAAGATTTTCAGTACCTTCTTCCATGATTCAGCATGCCATTGGGATCTGTTGCTTGTTCATTAGCCAACCCTTGCAAACCTCGATGTCCAAGTTCAATGCTAGGTTTAGGGGTTGTTTCAACAGGATACTTGCTTAGAACAGACTTTGTCAAACTATCTAATGCTACTTGCACCCTACCAAACCTAGCATTGTGAGATGTTTCCATTGTATCCATCCTATCATTTGTAGACTTAACTCTTGCCCAACTGCTTGCATAATGCTCTCAAACTTAGAATTCAATTTGTTGACAGACAGTCACCATAATTGAAGAAGAACACATCCTAGGATCTTAAAGCTCTGATAGCAACTAATGTAGGGCAGCCTAGGAGGCTGTTCTGAATCTGGCTTTTTAGAGGTTGTTTAGGGCTGTAGCGTTGTGAATTTATGCTGGAATATAAGAAGGATGTAGATTGATTATAGGAGTAACACCTAGAGGATAGAAAAACCTATGCTTTTCACCTAGGTTCTTAGGAGTCACACCTAAGGGGAGGTTGATTCACACAATCAAAAGCATATTTCTGAAATTGTATTCATCAACTGTCATTGAAATATTAAAAGGCTTATTTTAGACTACATAAACCTTATATAGAGATGCCTACTCCTGGTCCAACAAGAACTTATTTTCCTATATAAGAAATCTATTTAGAAAAGGAAAAAACTAATAAAGCTAATAATTTAGAACTAATAAAATACTAAATAGGAAATAACCTAGGCCTAGACATTTTCTCCAGATTTTCCAGCAAATCTGAAAATTACAGAAATACCCTTTTATACAAAAAGACATCAATCATGATTTTTTTTGTTGTCTGCATCGCATAGGGACCATACTTGGCATGTAGAGAATAACTCAACAAGTGCATATGCTTTATAATGGAAGATAGAAAGACAAACTTCAACAAACCAAACCAAAACTAAAGATACGCCATCCCAGCTTCTATCAATCATATAGGTTGTAAAGAATAATCTAATCTTAAAATTCAGCTCTGACCCAATAAGATTTGCCCCTTGCAGACTTCCACTTGATATAAGACTCCAATTCTAAGCATGACCGAGCAAAGCATTATAACTAAGCAGCAAATCATGCAAACCTGACCAAAAACAGCAAGAATATGATGCATAAAAAATGTTTCTATTGCATAGAGCCGTCTCATCAGGGATGCAGCATTACAGCCTCATCTACTTTCATAATATTTTTCATTTACTTGATAAGGAAAAAAAAAAGGACACCCCAATTTGATCATGTCAAGATACAATTTTACAAAAGTAATTTAACTTTTGATGTAATATATATACAAACATTGCTCAAAAGAAAGTAACAAATAAAAAGCTACATTCCAAGCAAAACAAAATATCCATACAGCTCAAGAAAATGCTCCAATCATTTATTACATAAGAGATAAAGGCCAAGAAAATAATCCCCCCAAAAATAGCTAGTACAAAAAAAGTCCACAACAGAGCCCACTTGTTAAACAGAAATAAACAGAGGGAAAAACAGGTAGAAGAGACTAAGAAAAAATTAAGATCTTGTTACCATAAATATAGCTAAAGGGTAGCTGACTGGCTGCAACTAATTGTCAGTAACATGATAAGGCGCATTAACTAAAGCTAGGACTGACTGAATAAACAGATGCTAAGAAATACTTCCTTTGCACCTAGGTTTTACAGACACAAACACAACCTCAAGTTTCAACATTAACCACATGGAACTGTTTGCTATAAATCCAAAAATATATACATGCAAACATAGGCTGCACTTTTAATTCAGATATCTATTAATATTTTTTGGACGTAGACACAAACACATCTTGAGAAATGACCCAAAGCAAAATAAACATAAACAGTGAAGCACAAGTAAAATAATGAAATGTTATTTTTTTAATTCTTTGTTTTCAAACAGTAATCCTTTATCAAGAAAAAAAATGGAGCCTGCGCATTTTTCATTCATCTAATAAAATAGCCATATTTTGACCATTCTTCACTTGGACAACTTTCACACAAACATGATTTTTCACTGTGTTCAATGCACAATCTAGACTGTCCAAATTGCCAAGTTGCAATTGCTTTCACTCCAATTCCAAGGTGGCATACAGGACATGATTTGTATGCTAACTTGGACATAAAACACAGTTCTGATGATGAACTCTTGCACTATTAAAAATATAGTTATCAAAGAACCCAAGAGCAAACAGTTTTAGAGCCAAATGTGCCTTGCATAGAAAAATTATTGGGTTGAAGCAATAATGTACTCCCAGTATGCAAATACAGATTAAAATTAAAGAAAGCAAACCTCTACTTAAAAGCCTCCAATATTTTATATGATGAGAGAAGAATCAAACAAAAAATCATGTAGTGACATGACTAATTGCAAAAAAATGTTCCCTCCATTGGCATACATTTATAAAAGGGTGATCAACAACTTAGAAAACTTTACCAAAGAAAGAATCAAAAATTTCGCATACCAGTTTGGCATAGCCCTCACTCTCTTCGCGGAGAAGGTTAAATTTTGTTTGCTGATAAAGAAGACGAGTGTTTACCCTGACCTGAAAGCAATAGAAAAATATATCAATTGCATGCAGGATTAAGTAGTCTCATAGAACTCTAATGCAAACTGCTTCAAGTGATTATCATGGTCGCAAAAAATGAAATGATTAACTCATCAGCTGCAATAAAAGATCTTCCATGTCTTCCTCAAATTTCATTTGAAAGAGTGCAAGATCAATTAACTCATCCAAACATTGACATAATTTCTTGTTATTTATGAAAAGCAAAAAGCTATATGCTAATCAACATTCAATGATCAGATCAGGTGTTCGGAAACAAAGTCCAGAGGATGTGCAGGGAATTAAGTTTACTGAAGAACCCGGGATGGATATACCCAAAGTTGATGAAAGTAATAGCTCCAAATTCAAAACAATAGTTTCGTGTTTGTGAAAATTTTAATTAATTCACCTCTTTGCCCTTCAAGTCTTGAGCCTTTATCTTTATCATTTCAGCTTCCCACAGAAATTCCTCCTGCAAACAGAAAACATGTACCTAAAAATCTTCTTTTTTTACTAAGGTCTAATAAGAGACCAAATAAGTGTTATGAAATGATGAGCAGCAAAAACATTTTAAACGAACAAAAGATCCACCTCACAACGCTCTTGGAAAAACCTCAATGGGACCAATGCAGATTCGACCAGCCATTTTGCCTGAAAAGAAGGAAAGGACTTTATATTAAATAATGACTGCATAGTAACACTCGGATGGGGGAGAAGCATGGAAAGCCAAATATCAAAAAATGACAGATATAGGTTATCCCACACATTAATAAATAATTCAGTACTGTGCAAGGTATATTGCATGTTTATGTTAACAAATAAATGGCATACAGACACTGAACAAACAGAAGGGACTAGACAAACAAAGCATTAGACTCACAAATTAAACTAAATGGAAAAGGCACCACCCTACAAGCCCCATGGCATCATACTCAAAAAGGACAATCCAAGCAATACTTATGTTTCCTTAAGGATTCTCATATATGTTCCATCTAAACCAAACAATGATGCATGGACAAGAACAGGTAACCGTACATATCATAGCATGGCACTGGCAGTATATAGCAGATGATGCTTTAGAATAAGAGGGAAACATTTAGTAGTGAAATTCACATATGTATCAAGAAAAAATTTGGAGGGTTTCCAAACACGAATGCTATGGTTGAATTGATAAAATGAACACAAAATTAAAGGCATGTTCTGCACTAAGCAATGTGAGATTAACATGTATAAGCAGATAACTGGAAACATCAAAATAAATAGCATAGAGCAGTTATTTCCACGCAATGAAAAAAAAAAAAGAAATTTGAGCATCAAACATACAAATAAAGCCCTTAAAAATTATCGATACTAACCAACTTTATGAGACGAGAACGGTACTCTCCAGACATTGTTAGCTGCAAAATAAGTCAAGCATATGAGTTTATGATAAAAATCATTGATTACCACAGATAATAAGAGATCAAAAACTTAGGTTCCAAAGCCACTGTGTGGATTAAGCAATACAACATAGCATAGCAAACAATAATGATGATAGTTATAACTATGTGAAGACAAATAAGTCAAATTCACGTTAACTCTGATATACACGATCATAAAAGGAGAGGGACCCAAAAAACCAACATCTTGAGCCATTTGAGTAATAATATCAGCGAAATTCGAACCCAGCCCCACGGCAGACACTTTATCAACAAACTCCACAGAATCCAGAGCCGCTTTACACTTTTGAAACGGCAGTTCTCCTCGAACCTAAAACAATCAATCGAGACATATTCAAGTAAAAATAAACTCAAATTGGAAAGCAAGTATAAATAATAGTAGTACCAAGTTCCAGGAGAGCTCGTAGAGAAATCGAAGAATAGGCACGGGGTGAGGGAGACGGAAGCTATGGTTTCCGCCCTTCAATTCACGGAGAAATTCTTCGGTTACATACGAACACTCCATTGGAGGGAGAGTTGTTGACATGTTTTTTTTTCAGTCTTTATTTTATATTTTAAAAAGAGTTATGATTTCTTTTAGGGTTTGGAGAATTCAATTCAATTCAATTCAATGGGATCATGACATAGCTTTGTGGAGGAATAGAGGGGGGGGGGGGGGGGGGGGGGGGAGTGAAGTAAACCCTAAGTGAGACGATGAAATGATGAATAGAGGGTCTTGTCCGGTCCTTGTGTATGATTCAGCTGTGAGCGTTAAAGTTAAAACGCTGCGTTTGAAACTTGGATGAGCATTATGTTTCAACTTCTTCTTCTTCTTTTTTGTTGGCATTTGAATTTTATTTTTAAATTAATTTATTTTCATATTTTTTGATATTTTAATATAATTTAAAAAATTATTAAAAAATAAAAAAATATTATTTTAATATATTTTCAAACAAATATTATTTTAAAAAGTATTCTCAACCATATTCCCAAATAACTACTTATATACCTAAATAACTACTTATATAATATATGTATTTAAGAATATTATTAAAATTTCATTTCTAAAAATTTAAAAAGAAAATTGCTTATAATTAATTTTATAAATATGTTTGTGTTATATTGTTAGGTTTATATCAAAAATAATATTTTAATATATTTTTAAATTACAAAAACTTTAAAAAATATTTTATATTATATTTTTAAATCATTTAGACTAACCATCATTTAACCGCCACTATACATGGATAGAATTCCAAGTTAAGTGAATTTCTAATACAAGAAAAGAAAAGAAGACATTAATATAAACGCATTTTATATTATTGGAAAGTTCTTTTAATTAAAAAAAAAACTAAAAAAGGGTTTTTTGTTATTATTATTCATCTCCTTAAATGATATTATGAATTGGACTAATTTTTTTATTTTTTGTATTTGATTCTTAAAATTTTATTTGATGTAATTTAATTTTTTAAGCTCAAATAGCACACAATTATATATTTTAATAAAAAAATGATTGAATTAAAAAATTAAGAATTATAATGAAAAAAACACATAAAATAAGTGGCTTATTTGAAATTTATTTTAAAAGTTTATTTTATTCTCTCATCTTTTTGAGCTATTAAATAATTAGTCTATGTAATTTTTAAAATTTTAATTTTAATATCAAATTTTTTTTTCAATTCTTTTTTTATAGGAGTAATGAAAGAGAATCTTTGGATTCTAGCATTGAAAGAAAAAATAGTAGTAGGTGATGATTTAAACAGTCAAATTTTGTGTAAATAGTTTTATATGACAAAAAAAGTTTAAATTATTTTTTTATCTTTAAAGTGTCTTAAAAAACATATTTGAATTGAAGAATATTTTAAGTTTTAGATTGATGTTAGGTTTTTTATGTTTCATATTATGACAATTTCTTGTTTTTTTTTAAATGAAATAGTTAGGGTAAATATTGTCCATCCCATTTAACTTTACAAGGAAATTAAAGACACGTGGGATGTTGCTTGATAAGTCATGTGCTAAGCTTAACTTAACAAGTTTAACAACTCGTTATACCTAGTTTTTCTCTTTTAAATAATATTTTTTTAATTAATGTATTATTTTATGTGTATTTTTTTAAATAAATTTTTGAGTTTGATTTAATTAATACCTTTTCTCTATGATTTTTTTCTTTTTATTTAGCTATTTTTAATTTTTTAATGATATTGTGTGTGTTTAATTTTTAAAAGGTTAATATGATTCATTTATAGTTTTTCTAAAATTATATATATATATATATATATATATATATATATATTAAATTTCTTTTTTAATAAATATTGATTATGTTTTAAGATTTTTAATACATTCAATTTTGCATAGTATTTTTTCTTTTCTTTTATTCATTAAATTTTATATGTGTTAGTTTCTTATATAAATTTATTTTGATAAATAAAATCATTAAACATGACCAGGTAAATTACCTGTGTTGCAATATTAGTTATCTTGATCTATATTTATCTCTTAATTTTTTTTAATTTTGTTTTTATTTATTGTTAATAAGTCTTCTTTTTTTCATTTCTTTATGCAATGCTTATTGATTTGTTTTGTTAGATGTGTGCATAACTTTTTTGAATTACATATAAGAATTGTTTATATAAAAAACATGTTGAAAATTTATGCAAGATCATGTTTGTTTCTTGTGTTTTGAAGTTTTTTATTTGATCCTTTTTATTATTTTTTTTCCTTTGATTTCTTTTATAAAAAGTTTATTATTTCTAATTTCATCCTTCCATCAAAGTTTATAATATTTTTTATTTTGTTCTTTATTCTTTATATTTTTTATCATTTTTTAATATTTTTATTATTTTCAATTTAACTCTCAAATTGAAAATTTATTGTTGCCTTATGATGCATTTTTATTTTTATTTTTTTATTTTTAAACTTTTTATTTTGGATTTTTGTGTAAATCTAACCCTCACAATAAAGGTTATCAATTCCATTTCAGTAGGCATTTTAAAATATTTATAAATAGTCAAGATTAAATAGATCTTTAAGTTCAAGTAATTCAACTTAAACAAAATATCAAAATATTATAAAAGTAAAATATTTTAACAAAAATATTTTAAATATAAAATTAGGTTAATGTTATCAGGACCAATGAGATATAAAATATCTTTTGTTCCTACAAAGTATAAACATTAAAAAAACAAAATGAATATAAATGATTAGTATTTAAAAGTATATTTTTATTAAGATTTTATATCAGTATTTCATACTTGAAGTATCAATAACTCCTTAACTAAAGCATGTTTTATAATAACAAGTCTGATATCATAAGACACCTTTAATTTATGATAAATATTCATTTTAAATATAGGCCTATCACATAAATCAAATGATTGATTTATGAGTTCAATTACTAAAATTGAGAAGACAAATAAAGGGTGAAGTTTAGAAAAGAGATACTGATTCAGTTCAAACTAGAATACTATTTAGTCATTAGGTCATATCTAGAGCTGTAAAACTTGGATTTAGGTTTGCTCTATATGGACGAAAAGTTAAGACCTAGGCCTAAAATATTCATGTGGAATGCAAGACTCAATTTTGTTATTTGAAAGTTCAAATTTTAGCAATAACGAAGAAGTTTAAATCTGTCCTGCAACCTAGATATTGTTTAGTGTTTAACCCATGTCTTAAGTTTTATAAGTTAAAATGACCTCAATTTTTTTTAGTTGAAAAGCTGAGATAATTTTCTAGAACTTCTATGAATTAAGTTTGTTCAAATTCTGACGTTGGCAATAATGTTTTGTTTAGACAAGGTAATAAGAATTGTTACCAAGTCAAGATGTGGTAACTCACTTAACAATTAGTTAATAAATTAATAATTTCTAATTTTGTCTTATAAAAAAAGGTATTTGTCATATATTTAGGCATATTGATTTGCATATCAAAATCATGTTTTTGCTCTCTTTTTATTATAATGTTTAAGTTTTATATTTATTAATCTCTTATTTATACTTCTTATTTCCTTTCCTTTACTTAGTTAACTTTTATCTTATTTATATTCTTATATTGTTTATTTATGTTCTCCATTTTATTATGTTTAATTAAGTTTATTATGTCAAGATGAAAAGGTTACACTAACAGTGTAAGAATAAGTACAGTGTAAACTCAACATGAACTTTAATGTTTGATACTAACATATTTTGTATTTGTTATCTTATTCACTCTTAATGTTTTGCTTGTTAAATAATTAATCTAGATTTATGATGTATAACCTTTAGTACAACAAATACTTAGCATTTTTATAACCCAAACCGTATGGTATAATCGACACATATGTTATGAAAGGAACTTGATTTATTATTAACATAAGTTATAATTATGAATGTCTGATAACATTTACAAATAATGCTAATGCATTATTCGAATAAGATAACTAATGTAATCAAGTTAACAATTTATAATTCGATTGGAACCTTCTTTGTGTGTGGTTTCTAGTTGAGTAATAAGAGTTTATACTATACTTATTTGAAATACCATTAGTGGATCCTCTATCCTTGATGTTTGTTTTTATTATTGTTTAATCAGCACATTGATCTTTCATCTCAAAGTTCTCATCAACTTTTTCTTCTTCTTCATTATTACTATTACTATTACTATTACTATTACTATTACTATTACTATTGTTGTTGTATTATTAATCTCTTTATGATTCGACTTCAGTCTTGCTAGGTTATTTATTACTTCAACACTTTTACACTTGGGTGAATATATCAATCTTTTGGTCGTTTCAGCAACATCTTCATCATATTCATTAATAATTTTAGTGTTATATTCCCTTATTGACTCATTATCCTCTATAGAGAATCTTTTAAAATCAACAACCATGATTTATTGAGGAATTAAATGGAGTTGATCAAACCATTTTAAATATGGTTGATGGTATACATACTGACACGACTAAAAGATTGATATCTTCTTCCAAGTACAGGAGTGTCGAAGTAATAAATAACCCGGCAAGACCGGGGTCGAACCACAGGGAGGTTAATTGTACAAATTATAAATAACAATAATACAACAACAATAACAATAACAATAACAACAATAACAATAATAATAATGATAATAGTAGTAGTAATACTAATAATAATAGTAATAGTAATAATAATAATAATAATAATAATAATAATAATAATAATAATAAAGAAAAAGAAGATGAGAACTTTGAGATAGAATATTAATGTAAAGATTTAACAATGATAACAATAAATGTCAAGGTTAGAGATTCCACTGATGGTATGCCAAACAAGTATAATATAAACTCTTATTAGTCAATTGGAAACCACACACAAAAGAGGTTCCAATCAGATTATAGATTGTTAACATGATTACATTAGTCATCTTATTCAATTAATGCTAATACTTGTACATCTCGTCAAGCATTCATGATTATAACTTATGTTAACAACAAATCAAGTTCCTTTCATAGTTCAAGTGTCGGTTATATCATACAGTATGAACTATGAAAGTGCCAAATATTTGTTATATCAAGTGTTATACAACATAAATCAAGATTAGTCATTTAACAAGCAAAGTATTAAAGAGTGAACAAGATAACAAATACAAAACATGTTAGTATCAAACATTAAAGTCCATATTGAGTTTACACTATACTTATTCTTACACCATTAGTGTAACCTTTTCACCTTGACATAATAAACTTAGCTAGACATGATGAAAGAAAGAAAAATAGATAAACAAAATAAGAACATAAATAAGATAAAAGTTAACTAAGTAAAGGAAAGGAAATGAAAGACATAAACTTGATATTAATGAAAACAAAGCATAAACATTACAAAAAATACAAAGAGAGAAAGCAAGAGCATGATCTTGATTTGGAAACCAAGATGCCTAAATGCATGGCAAATGCCTCCTTTTATAGGCCAAAATTGGGAACTATTGATTTGATGACTAATTGATAAGTGAGTGGCCAACTCTTGACTTGGTGACAATTCTTATCTTCTCTTGTCTGCCCAAAACGTCATTGATAACGTCAAAATTGGAGTCACTTGAAAATATAAAAGTTGTAGGCAATTGTCTCAGCTATCTTGTGTGAAAACTTCAGCTCATTTGGACTTCTAGAACTCCAGATATAACCAAAATACTGAATAACACTCGGGCTGGAGGACAAATTCGGGCTTCTTTGTTGTTGCTACAATTTGGACTTGAAAATAACCTTTTTAGATCTTGGGCTTCATATGAAAGTTATAGGCCTATGTCTTACCTTTCCATCCATATAAGGTAGACCTAAATCTGAGATCTATAGTTCTAGATATGACCCAATTACCGAACAGTGTTCCGGTTTGGATTGCACCGACATCTTTTTTCTAGTTCTGGTCATCTTTTTGCCTTTGTAATTTAAGTTCTTAAAGTTATCAATCAATCCTTTTATTTATGTGATAGGCCTGCATTTAAAATGAATATTTACTATAAATTAAAGGTATCTGATATTATTAGATATATTATTACAAAACATGCTTTAGTTAAGAAGTTATTGATACTTCAAGTGCAAAATGATGATATAAAACCATGATAAAAATATACTTTTAAGTACTAATCACATACATTATTGTATGCCTAATATCTATCCAGATCTCTCATTTATATTGAATTAGTTACATCATATAAAAACATCTTCTTAGTTGTTAGTCAATAATAAGTCTTTAAGGTGCATAAATATTCACATTACCTTACTAGAATACAATTTATAAAGCATTGTATTGCCCAAGTACAAGTTGGGTTATTGGTAAGTAATGTTGATAGGCTATGTAATTAGACTAAAATTGTTTGTGAACTTGTAGAGTATATGACACTTCATATATAATCATACTTTAGTGCTATGGGTTGATGTTGTGTTTGCAACATAGGCATGTGATTTCTAGGATATGATTGGGAACTTTAATACACCATTTTAAAGATTAGGCACAAAAGAATAATTTGACATGATCTTGAAGTAAGTGAACAACTAAACTAAAACATTTAACCAAGACAATAATAAGGGTAAAAAAGATAGACAATGATCAATCCCAGCATAAAAAAGTCATTTATGTTATTTACTAGCGGTTTAAAGATTCAAACAATATAAGGTAAGGTAGGATAATTGTATCTATGACTTTAATAAAAAACTTGATTTATCAAACGTTTGATTTAAAAATATATAGCAAACCAATGACTTGTGCTTCAAGGGTAAAAAAATTAAAGAAAATGACTCAATATCATATAGCAAGTTAAGCTTTAAAAATAGGCGATCTACATTTCTTACTTAAACGATATCTTTAAAAAGATTAGGAGCACTATTATATAAATAAAAAATGAACTAGTTATTAGGTGATATATTAAAAACCAAATGGTATCTAAAAAAATACACCAATTTTATTTAATCATAGTGGTCATATTATCTCAATATTCCAGGTGATCACCTTGTGAGATATCCAAAGTCTTAAAGTTTTATATGATCACCCTATTAAGATAACCAAATATGTCTCAAAGTTTCAAGTATGATCACCCTATTAAGTTTTATATGATCACTTTATTAAGATAACTAAATATGTCTCAAAATTTCAAGTACGATCACCCTATTAATATAACCAAATCTTATTCCATTAGGATTACATGACTTAGCCATATCCATCAAGATCACATGATTGAGCCTTATTCAATAAAGATGGTCCAAGCCATATCCATTTGGTTCACATAATCATGCCTTGTCATATTAGGATAACTAAGTTATATGAAATTAATATAGTGCTAAACTAAACACCAAAGGTGATCACTTTGTGAAGATAATTAACAATCAATCATTATATCAAAATGATTAGACATTATTGATCCTAAATAATCACCTTGGTAAGATGATTGATACGAGGTCAACATGTCACGATGACTAGTCTTTAGTAGTTATAAATGATCACGCTATCAAAATGCTCAATATGTAATAATCAAATAAAAAATGACCATCATTATAAAAATAGTAAAAAAATAGGCCCATACAATCATTATGCTAAATGACCATACTTTTAGTGGTAGTTAGAAGTAGGCATATCATATTTAGACGACCACCATTTAAGGTCACATATATTTCTTTACAAGTATGCCAAACCAATATAAGCATCATTCAAAATAACATTGTTTTTTTTTGATAAGTTTTTCTTCTTATAATGATCATGTAAGTATTACAAAAAAAAAGAAAGCAATTATCATAAACAAAAAATTTCTCATATAAAAAAATTAATTAAAAAAAACCCTAAACAATAGGTCTAGGATAAAAAACCCCAAACAATAGGTCTAGGCTACCCAAACACGCTTAGTTAAGCCATACAACCTAGGTTTGATATGAAAAAATAATGAAAAAAAACCCAAGAATGATTGACTTACACACCGCTATATATACATTCATATTTTAGTCTTGACACATATGGAGAGAGAGAAGGGGAGGAAAAACACCAGCCAAAAAAATCAATCCCCTTTTCTCTTCCTTCATCTAGTCTAAAACAAGTGTAGTGTTATTAATCTTTTATTGTATTTTATTATTAAACACGAGCTAGCTCGTCCAACATTATTTGGCCATGAGTTTTTAGACACCGATAGAGTGACGTCAATTGAATCCTTAAAGATATCTTATGCGTTATGAGTAGCTTTCAGATGGGCTACCTAACATGCTATTCGTGCTTATCGATCTATGTTAGTTTTGTATTTTATATAATTGAGTTCTTAGTTCTATCAATTTTAATAGTTGTTTGTTCTTTAAATTTTTAATTTCTTTGATTTAAACTTTATTGGCTAATAAGTAATTTCTTGAATGATGTGAACATTTTTTGAATAATTAAAAAATTATTATAACACTTGATTTTGATTTTATTTGTTTTTGTAATTGAGAAATACTTTTACAAAAATTTAATTTAAATTAATATTAAAAATAAATTTTTAAAAAGTAAAAAATATTATTTAAGTATATTTTCAAATAAAATTAAAAATATCTTTATTTTTAATGTATGAAAACTACTGAAAAAAAATCTTTGGTCAACGATGATGCTGATAAGAGCTTTTTTATTTTATTTATTTATTTTTTCTTTTTGTAAACGTGAAATTGCTTATCCATTCACTAAGATATGCCATTTTTGCACGTTTAATGTACTTATAATTTGCGTTGTCGCATGATTGCTTAAATTGAATCTATCTAAAGTTTGATTGAGTCGAGTCTAGATCCAGTTCATGTGACCGACACGAATCCGACGAAGAGGCTTCTATTTATAACTAATATTGTCTTCTTTCGAGTCCTCAGTGATGTTAATATTATTAAAAAAAAAACCATATTTTCCAACGGTTGGCTGATTGACTGGGCTTTGCAATGGTGATTAAGGATTTCAACAAACTGAGAGAGGAGGAAAACACCGAGATGGATCTAAACGAGGAAAACAAAGAGAAAAGTCAAAAGTCAAGTCCTTCTATATAAACTTAAACCAGGAAAACAAAAAGAGAAAGGAAAGGATGTGTGGGATATTTGCGTATTTGAATTACAACGTCAATAGGGAGAGGAGATTTATTCTCCAAACTCTCTTCAACGGATTGAGGCGTCTTGAATATAGAGGATATGATTCCGCCGGGGTTTCCATTGATCACAACCAACCTCTTGTTTTCCGTCAGGAAGGAAACATCGAATCCCTTGTCAAATCTGTCTATCAAGGTAACCAATTCTCCCCCCCTCTCTCTTCTTTTGATTGATTTACGAGAGACCCGAGCATCTTTAATTCTTTTCTCGCTTGATCTAATTTGATCATGGAATGGATTTAGAAAGAGACGTGCACTTTATTTATGATTATTGCGGAAAACCCGGTTCTGAGGTTGTACCCACCCACCCGTATTGAGTCAACTGGGTCGGGTGAAGTCGAGAAAGAAGGAAGTCATATTATGTTTTATTTCCTAAAAACGGGTTTAACCAGCTTGCCAACTGCATACGCATGCACATGATGGACTGCTCTATTTTACTAGCCAAAATTCCCAATGCAACTCATTGTTTTAATCTTTTGTATTTTCCAGAGGCTGATGCCATGGGTTTAGATCTGGAAGAATCCTTTTGTGTCCATGCTGGAATAGCACACACCCGCTGGGCTACTCATGGAGAGCCTGCTCCAAGGAATAGCCATCCACAAACATCTGGTGATGGAAATGAATTCCTTGTTGTTCACAATGGCGTCATAACTAATTATCAGGTTTGCTTAAGCCTTCGCTACCAGATATTTTTTCTTTCCTCACCATCACCCACAATGGTGATGTGCCTCTCTAGATTACAGTATGATATCTTTGTAATGATATTGATGTAATTTGAAGTTACATAAACGCTTATATTTCCTTTTATGTAGAGATATTTGTAGGAAGCCTCCTCGGTAAGGGTACGAGTTGTTGTTATGTGATCAGGCTGATAAAGCTGTGTCATGTTTTCGGCTTGCACGTTATGTTCACTTTTCTTTGTTTCTATTTGCTTACGTAAGAAATACATGTATAATGTTATGCATGTAGCTCTGATAAATTTGATGCCCGTGTCAAAAGCTTTCATTTATACACCCTCTTAAACTGGCAGCGGTTTTGTATATTTCAGTCTAGTAATTAACTTTTGTGGTCGGTATCCTTGGTGAGAAACTATAGACTCGTTTCAGATAGTCTAGGATTTATTAGTCTCGAGTTTCATTTACTTTCTCCTAAAGGGTTATTTGCTCAAATGACCAGTCTTAGTCTTCTAGCAGACTTTCTTCGTAGTATTTGCACATATGGTCCTATTTTTTAACTTATAATTAATGTTGAGGCTGCTTTGGGACTAGCTTGGAAGAGTGGAAACCCTTTTCAATTAATAACCCACTTTCTTTCAGATGTATACGATTGTTCTGATATGTCTGTTCCCCCCCCTAGTTTCTTGTTCTTTTTGTGTTTTTCATGATAGCTTGCCTGTAAATTGTGTCAAAATGTGCACACAATGTGGATGAAGTAATGAGGAGGTAAATTGTTACCAACAAAACTGGTGGTGGTGTTGTTGATTGAGATCATTAGGTAGCAGGTGTTCAGTCATTGTGTTAGTCTTAGCATTGCTTGTGTGCAATGTATACATTGTTGGAGGCGTAGGCAAGACTGAGTGATTGTTGACTAGTTATGAACCTCACAATTGTTGGTTGATGGTGGTGGACTATGGTGCCAGGCAAAGAAATAACTGTAGTGTTGCTCGTGGTTTTGCAGTGGTATCAATCCCCCCCCCCCCTACACCCTTTTATTTGGTGACTGGAATGTGAATGTTGGCTGGACAAGACGTAGTTGTATTAGTGTTAACAATGGCACAGTTGATAGGACTGTTGGTGGTGATGGCAATGGTGATGTGAATTAAATGGAGGAAATCACAAAAGTTCTTACTTTGTTAACTCTCTCTCTCACCTGAAAACTGCCAATAAATCTTTCTCAAACATTCTGTTATGTTTTTTTCTTTTCTTTTCATTTCCTGTTGCCAATTATTGCTAGTGCTTAATAAATGATGCTAGCAATTATATTTGAATATTTTGAGGAAAGAATCTCTGTTTAGAAACTTAGCTGAGCTCTGCAGTATAAGAACAAGAAAGTTTACTAGTTTGTTTGTAATTCAGTATGTTTAGAATTTTATTATGAACTTTATTTCATATTTAGTTTAAAATACTAGGTTTTCTTGGTGTCTAAATAAAGACCATATACTTTGAAGGAGGGAATGATGATGATGCATTAAAACTCAGAATTGAGTCTTTTTTCTTCTTTTTATTTGAACTCTCTCCTACGAGGTATTCTTTCAAATCCTTCAGCCCTTAAGATAGGGATTTACCTTCTTCTATAGGACTTTCTTCTGTTGGGATTTAGCCTTTCTTTAGGGTCTTCTTTTTACTTGCTCTACCTTTCCCTCTCTTATAGGGAATTTGGCTTCTTTTATCTTTGTTCTTACCCTGTCCTCCTTCACTAAGTCTAGAGCTCAATGACTACTGGATTTTTCAGGTTGTATCTTGTAGATTGTACCAAAAGAAAATACCGGTGCTTCCTTATAACATTTTAGATGAAATTAGCCATTCTAATTACTGCTTTCTGGCTCTCTGTTTTGCTACTCCATCCTTTCCTGTGCTATGAAATTTCATAGCTCATTTCATTTTTTTAACCATATAAATATGCTACATGATTACTTATATGCTTTGAAGTAGGCATTATTTTTAATACCAGTAAAATTATACTGAATTCTTACTTCACTATTAAAATCTTCAGGTGTTAAGGGAAACACTTATTCGACATGGGTTCACCTTTGAATCTGAAACCGACACAGAAGTAATACCAAAGCTTGCAAAATTTGTCTTCGACAAAGCAAATGAAGGAGAAGGTAGTTTTCATTTTGTGAATATTTATCAAACAAGGCTAATACTTTGTTAATGTAATCTACTTAAAGGAAGTGAGGTACCAGAATCCTTTTCATACAAACTGCTCAGAGGATGTGAAAGTCCTATTAATATAGTTGCTATAACCTATAGTAACCTGAAACAAGATCTCTGTTGTAGTGGAGCATAACTGTATAGAATTATGATTCTTCATAGTTGTGTGAAAGGTATTACCCGCCAGAGCATCATAGTGATAGCTTGTAATTTCTACTAATTCAAATGATATAATATCAAAACAGAAGAATTTTTAATCCTTCCACTAAATACAGCATATCTGAAAAAACTATTATTTGTTGCCAACAATTTTCATGGACATGAAAATGATTTTACATTGTAGTTGGTGATGGGGCTAATCTATATTGTTTGTTGTGCTTTATGTATTCATTAAGGCCTATCATCTCCCAAGGCATTGTAGTATTGCTGCATGCCATCCGGAGTACACAACAATTAGATGAAAGTCAAACTTTCTCTGAAAGTTTTTGTAGAATTGATTTGATTACATCTTGTTACTTATGACAGTGATTTTTAGGAAATTGATTTCATGTTTCTCTGAAAAAGCTTTGTAACATTTGTGGTTCTTCAGAAATGAAATTTAAGGTGACATTAAATTACTCATTTCCATTTTGTGTTGCAGGTTCTCATACTGTCACATTTAGTGAAGTTGTGCTTGAAGTCATGAGGCATCTTGAAGGAGCCTATGCCCTCATTTTTAAGAGCCTACATTATCCAAATGAGTTAATTGCATGCAAACGTGGAAGTCCATTGCTCTTGGGTGTTAAAGTAAGTTTGTTGATGATACAAGCTTCTAACAGCACTAGTTTCTCCCTAGAAATTTGAATCTATAAGTTCTTGGGTACAATTTTTTTTTACTGGTTCTGGTTAGTACTCTGAAAAATTTGGGTTAAACCCATGATTTTAAAAAATATGTAACTATTCCATTAGAGAATTGTTTTCTTCATTTTTCTTCCCAATATACATATTGATTGGTTGTCCATAGCCATTCTTTTGGTTGGATAATATGTGAAACATGTGCATTTGGGAGTTAGTTCATGTGCTCTTGCTTTAAGACAACTCTTAGGGGCTCAATTCTGGTATCAAAATTTGTTCATGTAATGAAAAATGGAGGATGTACGTTGTCTTGAAGTTGGAATTTGACTAGCCGTTGTTTTATAGATTTTGCATTCAGATAACTGCATTCATGGTTTTCCATTTATTTTTTATTTTTTTTATCTGACCTTTAGGATTGCTATTCTGCTTCACAAATTTGGCTAATTAGAAATACAAATGTAAAGCTGGAAAATTATGTTTGTTAATTTTGTGAAAACATAAATTTGCGTCCACTTTGTTAATTTTGTGAAAACATAAATTTGCGTCCACTATACTTTAAGGTTTCCTATATCCTGTATTGTATATACTCAGGTGATGATGACATAAATTAGATGATATCAAGGACTGTGCTGGAAGATATATGCCTGCACTGCAAGCTGTAATTAAGATTGTTTGCTTGTCTTGCTTCTCATGGTATTGAGCGTAAGAATAGCAAGTTAACACTGTTACAGATATCTTTTTTCCCCTTTATTCTTAATGCAGCCACTAGTCTGTTAGGAAGTGATGCCTGTGCTTTTACTTCAAAGTATTAATAAGCATGATAAAATAACAACTTATAATTGAAAGCTTATGCTAGCTAATTAGTTGATGGTTTACTCTTCATGATGGATCAGAAAGTCTGGATTATGTTTGTATCAGCTTCATGCTTCCGTTAATTGTAGCTTACGGTTGGGCTTCTATCAGGAATTAAATGAAGAATTTAACAGCGGACCAACATTTCATGATTCTAAATTCCTCTCAAATATTGACCATCCAAAAGAGCTGTTTCTGTCCAGTGATGCTCATGCTATTGTTGAGCACACAAAAAAGGTCTTGGTGATTGAGGATGGTGAAGTAGTTCATCTTAAGGTACTCCTTTGTCTTTGTTAATTTTAATTCTCTTGTTATGTTATGTTTTCCCGACATTTTCTCTCTTTTTTAGGTCGATATCTTTTGCCCTTCATAATACTGATCTCAAGATATTCTTCTTTGTAGCCTTCTTTTTTGGGATTATCATATTCTTGCAGATGAATGCTTAATTGACTTTGCAAGATGAAAATCTTACTAGTTCAACTAATTGATTATCTGCCTGACAAGAGAATTAGTACTTTCAATATCACCTCATTTCTTCGCATTTATACATAACAAATGTGCTAAACTGTTATGTTGTCAGCTCCTTTCATAATGATGTCTACCGAAGTTCCGACTTTGTCATTGATTTTATTAGATATATGATGTCTTATAGAGCTGTTTAACTCAGGTTAACAGTTAACTTGAGATTGTTATGGTTTTCAATACCTATATTAGATCACCTATATATTTTTGGAGCAGGTGGTTTCGATGAAGGAGTATTTATGATGACAATAGCAATGCCATTGGTTACTTTTTTCTTACCCCTAACTGTTTGTCTTCTTAACTCCCCCCCCTCTTTCTCTTTCCTCCCTGACTTTGTGGTTACTTTATTGTATTAATACACCCTTGAAACTGAGAATTATGGATGGTAGTTGCAAATGGAAATTGTGCATGGAACCAAGTTCAAATCTCACACTGGAAAGCTGAGTAATTGGCCTATGAAGGGAGGATTTAAGATCCATATTCTGTGGAGCTTTTTGATGATAGGCTCGATAGAAATGGGTCAAAGTGGATAAGACCTCATATTTTTTGTGCACACTTTCTGACCTAGTTTACACAAATTTGGTCAAGTCAGACAAGGCTTTAATATTGATCATAGTCTGGGTTGGGAAGAATAGCAGAGAACAGTTTTTTTTTCAAAGATGGTTTTGTTTATCGTCGTAGATGTAAATTTCAGACACTCATTGCCTTTATTATTGCCCATACTTTTCATTCTTCATTTTATTATGGTCTGATTATCTCTGGGTAGCAAAGGAGCCTTGTAAGAAGGACAAGATCTTTTTGGTCATGTTTTACAGAGGTCATCTTTCATCTATTCAGAAGATTAGATATTGTGGCCTTACGGTTGAGTTTGTGGTATATATGGTACCTGCAATCATGGTCTCCTTTTTATTTCTCCTTTCGTGCTTGTTCCAGCACATCAAAGGATCTCGTCTGGTTTTCATATGATGGGGTTTTTTCTTAATAGGACAGGGTAGTTGTTTCCCCTCTTGTTGCTGCATGATATTCATCAACAAGGTCTATGTATTTGAAATCTTCTATACCATGATTTAATCATCATCTATCTATTTGAAAAGAATGAAAGACAAGGCCGTCTACACTTTTAGATGCAGGTCATTGAAACTTTGACCAATAACCAATTTAATTTTGTTGCTTTACCCTTTCTCTGCATTAGGTTGTCCTCTTTAAGTTGGAGTGCATTATTATTTTTATTCTTTCTGCTTTTAGCTCATCCACATAAAAACTTGATGTACATATATGAAGTGATAGATACATGAGGCCCCAGTTAAGGATATAGGAGACGAAAGAGTCAGCTTCATGCGGTTATAGTTTGTAAAAGATGCTATCAACCTTTCAACCTCTTAATCAATGCATGCCCTTCTGCTTTGTTCATCATTTAATCAGGACAAATTTCAAAGCATTGAAACATCCTGTTGGTAAACAATTCTTTGTTCGTTCACCAACACCCTTAAAAACTCTGTTACTTCACTAGAACCAAGTTGATTTGAGGCAGAATGCTCCCTGTTTCCTCAAAAAATCAATTCAGCTTTTATTCAAATATTCGTTTCTAGATAAGTATGCTTTGGCGATGTTGCAAATACATAATTTACTGGAATGTACTTGGCAATAATATGCATGTCTCTATGGAATGTTGAGTCATGACTTGGTACTTTCTTCTTTAAAAATGTCTGTACTTTTTCCTTGAGATACGCAATTACTTACTGTGTAAATAATAGGTCAAAATAACCAAAATATGCTGGAAAATTGACTCCTGGATTCATTACATCTAATTAAGCAGTCCTGTTACAGTGCCAATTTCTTTTTGTAACCTGCAATGTTGATAATTGTCCCAGGATGGAAATGTGTCAATCCTGAAGTTTGACAATGACAAGGGAAGACATGGAGGTTCCCTTTCTAGACCTGCATCAGTGCAACGTGCATTATCTGTTCTTGAGATGGAAGTTGAACAAATAAACAAAGGAAACTATGAGCATTACATGCAGAAAGAAATTCATGAACAGCCAGAATCTCTAAAAACCACCATGAGGGGGAGGCTTATACGTGGAGGCTCCTGCAAAGCCAAGACTGTTCTTTTAGGTGGACTCAAGGATCACTTTAAAACAATTAGAAGGAGTCGACGTATTGTTTTCATTGGTTGTGGTACAAGCTATAATGCTGCTCTAGCTGCTAGACCCATCCTGGAAGAACTTTCTGGTGAGTCTTGTTTGGCACAGTAAATTTTGCAAAATAAAAATCTTGTTTGTACTGCTTATTTTTTTCAATTTTCCTGATTTGCTGCATATAAAAACATAGGTGTCCCTGTCACTATGGAAATTGCAAGTGATCTGTTGGATCGTCAAGGTCCTATATACAGAGAAGATACAGCAGTCTTTGTCAGCCAGTCTGGTGAAACTGCTGATACATTACATGCGTTGGAATATGCTTTAGAAAATGGTGCATTGTGTGTAGGCATAACAAACACTGTTGGAAGTGCAATAGCTAGGCATACACATTGTGGTGTTCATATAAATGCTGGCGCTGAAATAGGTGTGGCAAGCACCAAGGTGATGGCTTTGAATTTATTTGTTTTTGTTCATCTCATTTACTATCAGTGCCTAACCATGTTATCACTGTTATCAACAGGCATACACAAGTCAGATAGTAGTGATGGCCATGTTAGCCCTAGCAATCGGAGGTGATTCAATTTCTAGTCAAACAAGAAGAGAGGCTATAATAGATGGTCTATTTGACTTGCCAAGTAAGTTTCTGATTTTTATGTTCATTTTTTTTTCCATATATTGTCATAGTCTACCCTTTTGTGTCCCGAACTATATATTCAAGTCTTGATTTTTTGCAGACAAGGTCAGGGAGGTCCTGAAGCTTGACCAGGAAATGAAGGATCTTGCAAAACTTTTGATTGCAGAGCAGTCTCTTCTTGTGTTTGGGAGAGGATACAACTATGCAACGGCTTTGGAGGGTGCCTTAAAGGTTAAGGAAGTAGCACTTATGCACAGTGAAGGAATGCTTGCTGGTGAAATGAAACATGGTCCTTTGGCATTAGTTGATGAGAATCTTACTATTATTGTCATTGCTACTCGCGATTCCTGCTTCAGGTTTGTTGTTTTGTACGTATTGAATGCTTCCTCATCAAATATTTTTCATGTGTTTGATATTGACTCCTTTTAGTGGTCTGACAGCAAGCAACAGTCAGTCATTCAGCAACTTCATGCCCGCAAAGGTCGCTTAATAGTCATGTGTTCAAAAGGTGATGCTGTGTTGGCTTGCCCTGGAGGATTTGGTAGAGTAATTGAAGTTCCACAGGTTGAGGATTGTCTTCAACCTGTAATTAATATAGTTCCATTGCAGGTATTCCTACTACCGTTGGCATTTGTTCATAAATGAATGTATACATGTGCATGCATGTTCGAGTGTTTGATTAGGAATAATCAGTCCACTTTAATTCGGAATAATCAGTAGCTAAATTCACTGACTTGTCATTTAGTAAACTGTGCAAGGGCATCTCATGTCAAGTAGTATTTATATCCTAGCCATTCAATCTGTGGCTCCAAGGGTGGGCCGTATCACCTTTGCACGTAGATGGGTGACAGAAACAGCATGATGCCTGTGCTTCTATCCTCGCTATTCAGCCATGGCTTGCTTAGGTTGATTTATGTGCCAATTGCCAGATACCTTCTTTCAGCGGTCTATCTTAACTCAGAACTTCCTTTAGAAAATCAGTATCATCAAATGATGGTATGAATGCATGTTTTTGTGATGTATGAAAGTATATATGATGCAAGAACTAAATATTTTCATTTTTTCCTTTCATTCATTACAATCCCTATGCTCTCCTTTACAAATCTTTTTCGGGCATAAGAAACAAAGATTGTGTATTTGCATTAAGCATTACCAGATGCGTCAGCAACCTGACTTCCCTTTCTTGGTGCAGTTACTGGCATATCATCTGACTGTTCTAAGGGGTTACAATGTTGACCAGCCACGCAATCTGGCAAAGAGCGTGACGACACAGTAAAGGTAGGGGCTGAAAACCTTCTCGTTTGGTCATTGTTCTCTTGTAAAAATGTGATGCTGACAATGGCTGACAAATCAAAGATTCAACTCATCGTAAAACCCCTTTCTGGTATTCCGTGGATGGGAGATGTGTAACAAATGAAAATTACATTTTAAAAGATAATTATCATACTAGCTAGATATTACTAAAATATTGGAGAAATGATTATTTATTAAACAAAATGTCTACCAAGAGCTGTATTTAAACTTGACAGGGCGTGTTTTCCTTTTTGTAGGAGCGTTTCAGGGACATCTCCTTCAAGTCGGGACAAAGGAGGAGAGCTCTCAACCTGTTGTGAAAAGAAAAAAAAAAAAAAACAGAGAGAAAAAGCCACAGGACGGCTTGGACATAAAACTTAAAGACATGATTAAAAGAGTGGAAAGAGATTTGATTGATTTGCCTCGTCCCCTAGGCTGTCCATCTGCACTCACAATTCCTTTCCAAAGGTCCATCGAACACCTTATTTTGGAAGCATGTTCTAACACACCTATTTCTTCAACATTATCTTATATTGTAATTTAATTTTAATGAAAATGGAGTAGATCTCGGTCAGGGTGCAGTCAACTTGACAAAAATCGGGCAGTTTATGCAAGGAGAGGCATAAAAGACTTGGTCGTAGAATGTGAAGATTGTCTCTATTGGTTTTTGACCCCCCGACAGTAAGAGGAGGCAATTTGTGTTTTTTTTTTTTTTAAATAATTTTTGAAAAAAATTAAATTTTTTAATATTTTTTCTTTATTTTAAATTAATTTTACGGTGTTTTTATATTATTTTGATGTAATGATATTAAAGATAATTTTATAAAAATAAAAAAAATATTATTTAAATATATTTTTAAATAAAAAAATATTTTAAAAACAAATTACAACGTTGTTGTTCAATATCACTTGAAAAAGTGAAAGTAGAACGCAAAAAGAGTGGAGGAGACAAAAGGATAGATCAGATAAAATTCATGTAAATTTGATTTTAATATTAAATTAATTTTTATTTTTATAAATTATAAAATCAACAATTTAGCATGTTCAAGTTTTTTATCTAGAATAAAAAATGATCTGGGTCAATTAATAGTAAATTTGGCTTTGTTTTTTCTATCATTTTATGATTTAATTAATTAAATATTGTAAAACTGTTTTACTGAACTTTAGCTTATGTTTTTGTTCTTTTGATCAAAATTCATTTATTATATTATCGGTGCTCCGTTTTCAAGTGAAAAGAAATTGATATGCTTTATTGAAAAAAAGGGGACCCATTAAGACGCTTTTTGTTAAAAGCGGGAGGAGCACTCTTTTGTTTCGAAACCAAAGCAAATATCATTTTCAAGTGACATCTACTTTGATTTCAAAGCAGAACAAGCCTTACCAAACATAATTTTAAAATCTAAAATAGTTGGACTTTAAACGCAATATCAAATTTATGAGTTGACTTGTAATAAAAATTATAAATAACATTATTAAATTTATGAGTTTACTTATAAAATTAAATTATATGTAATATTATTAAATTTATAAATTGATTTGTAAAATTATACAATTTTACAAATTAACTTATGTATAAAATATAAAATCAGTAAAAAATTTAAAAATTAATAATCTTCATCTAACTTGGTTAAACTTAATTACACTCAATTAACTCAAATTAAGTTTATAAATTTAAAAAAAAGTTATAAATTTATTAACTACTCTCCTAGAATCCCTCCCAAGTCCCACTCCCCTTTCTCTTTTGCCCTAGCAACACCATAACTTCCATCTTCAACATTTTGTTAATCTCTCTCTCAAGAGCAACGCGTAGGTGGTCTTTCCAAGCTTGGCTTTACCAGGCAGGCATTTCTCGTTGTACCATTCGCCTTATGTAAGGAGCCAATTCTTATTATTTGGATTTCAAGAGAGAGAGAGAGAGGTTAGAGAAAGGAAATGAAGAGAAGGATATTTTGGTAAGAAAAAGGTTGAAAAAGCTGAGGCTTCCGTTTTGCTTTCCTTCTATAAATCATCCAAAGCCACTTGGTCTTCAATTTGTATAGTTTTATTTTTAAAATAATTATTAATTATAATGATTTAATTTCATTTCAACATTCGGTGTCCTAATTTTGTTTTTTGGGCTAATATATAGCACTACAGAAAGGCTCCTATGTTTTTTTATCAAGGTAATTATGATCGGTGTTTAGTGAAAATCTTACAAAAACATATTCTTAATGAGTTAGATGTAGTTATAAATCTAGGTTTAATATATGATTACATTTAAAGTTTATATTTTGGGATGAATCTAAATTAATATTTTTTTTAAATTAAAATAATATTATTTTTATTGTTTTTTTAAATTTTATTTTAGTTATAATTAGTTCAATTAATATTTATCTGATTTAATATAAGACTCGATATAAATTATGATCTGGATAAATAAGTTATTGGATTGACCGGTGAAGTCAAGTTAAATTTAAATAGCAACCGATGTTCTACAAAACATAAAAGAAGAGATGGATCATCATTGGTTTCTATATTAATTATTGCCTTTAAAATTGTTTTCCTACATAACTAGATCATAAAAATAGTGAATATTTGTATTAGTTATTTTATTTTAATTTTAATTGTATTATATTATTATTTACTATTTGACTGAAATTATTAATATATAATTAATTAAAATATTTTACTTATAATTTTATAATTTAAATTTATATTATATATTCTGTACCATATTAAAAAGATATTTTTGATAATTTTGTTTAAAAAAACACAACAATACATAGCAAAGAGACATTTAATTCTTGAAACTAAAATTATATACAGAGTGATGTGCGGTATCAATCATGTTGGAAAGTTATTAAAATCATGGAAAATTAACAAAATCTAAGAATTTAAAGGGTGTGGAGAAAGTCATGTAATATAAGATTGGGTGCACCGTGGGTTCTAATAGTTCATTAATTATTTTACCTTTCTTCAAAAAAATCATAAAAAATCATATTAGTTTTGGTTATTTGGATTTTTAATGAAATAATAAAATAAATTATATGGAGATTTTTAAGATTTTATTAGATAGATCTAAAATTATTTAAAAATTAATTATATAAAAATTTGATCTTTTTCAACTTTAAATAATTTTTTTAACATTGGGTTGTTCTTACCCACAAATCATCTAATTATCTAATTATCTAACAGTAATTAACATAAATTACAGGTAATAAATCTTTTAAATTTTTATTTTAAAAAGAAAGAGATTGCTATGTTTAGAGTGTTTTAGCTCTCTATTATGTGAATTATATAGTTTTTTTTTTCTATCTAACAAACAACTACTAAAAAATAAAATGCACAACTTACTAATCATTGAAAAATCTAAAAATCTCTATAAATAGATAAAATATCAATTTACTCCTTGAATAATATTCATATATTAATTTGACATAATTTTAGCAATTAACTTAATCAAGTCCTTATTTATTTTTTTAAAATTCGTACTGACCATGTAAAATTTCAGAGTTGACTCCTTATTTATTGAGACTTTAATTTTTGTTTTTATTCTTTTAATTTTTAATATTTGTTCTTGATCCTTTTGTAAAATATTAATTTATTTTTAATTTTATTATTCAATTCTAATTTGTAATATATTATTTTTTTAATTTGTTTTTTTTTCAATTGTTTTTTGATACTCTTGTTAAATTAATTTTTATTTTTAATTTCACCATTCAATCAAAAAACTTATAGTTGTCTACTAATTTACTTTTATTTCAATTTGATCCATATTCTTTTATTTGTTATTGTTTTTTTACCTTGAAAATTTTTGTATAGTTATTTTTGTTCCAATTCTACCCTTCAATATTTGATTGGCTTGGAATTGAACCTTGTAGTTTTTCCAAGTGAGGTATTTATAGTCTAATGACTTGAGTTACGAGTTTAGAAAGTTAAAGCCGTTTGACACAATTTTTTTACTTATTTTATTTTTTGATTTCATCATTCAAATTGTTTTTTTTTTTAAATTGAGCTTTGTAGTTTTTTTTTCATTTTCTTTTGTTTTTGAATTATCCCAATATCATGACATGAATTACAAGTTTGATGGGTTACCTCAGATTGATTTTGTATTTTTTATGGGATTTGTTTTTTTAAAGGAATTTTGGTTTTTTCAACATCATTTTTTATGAAAAAATAATAGTTTGACCCTGCAACAATGTAGCATAAATCCACATCTATCTTGTCTATTTAGAGTGTGTTTGATATTGCGGTAACTTTTATAGTTGTAGTTTTAAAAAAGTTGTTTTTAAAAAATCACTTTTAGTTGAGGCTGGTTTTATTTAATGACTATTTGGTTAAAACTATGATTGAAATTAAGATTAAATAAAAAGTAGTTTCGTATGTTTGGTAACCATTTAGGAATGAAATTTGTTTTTTCTATTTTTTCTAAAAATAATTTCTTTAATTGTTTTTAGATTGTTTTCTTGTATTGATATCAAACATAATTGTTTTTTTTTAAAAAATCTTATAAGATATACCTCAAAGCGAAAAACATTGTGATTCACCATTGCCATCATAATCTTAAACAATCAAGCTTTTCAGATTCATGGTATAAAATAACTAAAATATACATATATTAATATTGATGATTTTTTATTGAAATATTATAGATTTAATTACCGCTATTACACCATCAAATAAAAATACTTTATATAATGTATGTTTAACTGTTCCATTAAACTATCTGTAATTCCATCACGTATGAAATCCATCCTGCCTTGACTATAGTTTTTCTAGCTTCCTGCACGTGCTACAACATTAGGTAAAATGTTATCGGGAATAAATTAGAATTGTGGTCAAATTTCATAAATACAACATTGTCATGCGATCTTCTTCTAATGTAATTATGTATCTCCTTCTAATGTAATTATGTAGTGCCATTGATGCAACTACAATTTCAGCTTATGTTTTGTATTGATAAGTAGGCATGTTTTGTAGAATCCTCCACCTATATTTCCATACTCCAAAAGAACGTTCTGTCACATTATATAGTGATGAATGTGCACAATTAAAAACTTCTTGTCGATTTATTGGTTGTCCAGGACGCCAAAATTCTTGAAAATGATATCTCTAACCTTTATATGGACCTAAATACCCATACTCATTAGGATATCTAGAATAAACCAGATGATACTTACTTGTAATTACAAACATCATTTACATTGGTCAAATGATTAATATGAAATCCACAAATTCAACAATTGATAATTACATAACAAGTTATATTGTATAACTACCTTTTGGTGGTTTAGAAAATTTTATATTTCTATTGTTAATAGCCTTAAGAAAATTACATATATCGTGGGCACTGCCTTCCCATCCTGCCTACACAAACATGAACTGCATGTCAAAACTATAAGCAACCATATGTTTTGAAATAGTATGCCTTTTCTTCCGATAAAATGGAATTTGATTTTCAGTTGTTATGCAAGCTTGCACATGTGTTCCATCAATTACACCAACACAATCTTATATGAAAACTATTGATAATATAAACTCATTAATTACTAACATGCAAAAAATTTATCCAAATTTCATATACCAACATTAACAAACATTTGTCTGACCTTAAAATGAGGCATATATCTTGGATTCATTGCGATTTCTCATGGAGTGCTTATAAAATCCGAGTCCTCTGGTTTTATGACATCTTATACAAACAAACATACTGTTGTTAATACTTCATTGATGTATCTACTAACAGTTTCACCTGAATGTTAAAATCGTTCTTGAACCTCCCTATTCAACGCTCCCAGTGCTATTTTATACATAAATATAGCCATTTTTTCAATCACACTCATCCTTCTTCAAGGTTTTAACCCATACCTAGTTTCTAAATCATCGCACAGGCTCAACAAAGTTGATGTGTCTATTCTAAACATATTCACACATCGTTTTCAATGTCCTTATAAAAATTCAGTTAACTAACACATGCCTGTGTTATACAAAACCATACACACTTTTATATATATATATATAATACATGTGTACGACCCCAACTGTGAACACAACTAAGTTTTTCCTATCAAATTCTCACCTCCAAAATGATTCATCATCCTCATCACTATCATCGTCATTGTCATCTTCATCATCGTCATTTGACCCATCATTAGAATCCTTGCCTGAGCCACCGTTATCATAATCACCACAATAGTTAATGTGATCAATAACACGCTCCAAGATGTTTTCATAATCATTATCCAAATCTTCATTGAATATTGTATTACAACTCGTATCGTCCATATGTATACTGCTAAATAGATAAACAAATAAATACTATAAAACACTACTGTTTTGATTTCTTTTGAAAAATATTATTTTGATAGTTTTGGCCTAGTTTGCCTTTGCAAGGATTCCATTCGGCATCCACTATTTACATGAACAGTGGAGGCTGCCTGGAATTTTTACAGAGGCTAAAGAAGAAAAAGAAGAAAAAAAGGAAGAGGAAGATGAAACTACCCTGCACGGTTCTAATGTTTGCCTAGGGGTCTGAATGGTGGTGGCTAATGGTGAATGGAGAGCGTTAGTTGGCTTATGGAAATTGATCCTTTTTATTTATCAACTATTTCTGGTCTTCTTTTTTCTCTCTGTCTCTACTACTTTGCATGTCTGTTTCGGATATTTTTCTCTTCGCTTATGGTGGTGCTGATGTTGAGGACATTTATGAACGGTGGTTATCATACGGTGATGAGGAAGTCTTGTGGTGGTGCCCTTCTTTTAAACTCTGTATATTGCTGTTGTTCGGCTCTCTTATAGAACAAAAATGGTTGCGTGACCTTATTAGTGTGTTTCATAGATCAAATTACGGGTTGTCCTTCATATTGTTTCCACCCCTCTGGTTTAGCCGATTATCTTCGCGTCGATGAGGGAGCTATGTGATTGTGCCCTAGTTTTGTGTCTGTGTTTCCCTCTCTTTTAGTTTGTTTCCTTTGTTTTGAGTGATTTATTGTTAGGTTTTAAGTTTTTCTTCTTGTTTTTTCTTTTGTTAGTTTCCATCTTTATAGTGAATATTCCTAGGTCTATTTTTTCTTTTGAAAGGCATTAACCCATGTGGAAATGTCCTTGAAATAGTCACATGTGAATACAGTTTGTTGTTGTTCATAGTTTTAGTGCAACAACTTATTCAGTGTTGCTTTTAATGCTGCTTTGTTGTGCATTGCATTGCTTTTGTTTGTTTTATTAGGTATAACATTGTTACTTATCATTGTAATATACCAATTTGCAATTCCATTTTATAGTTTGCATATGACTTCTGCCATGATAAATGCTTGACTGAACAAAAATCTTGCTTTTTACCTTCTCTCACTTATGAATATGATTCCTTGAAAATCCATATTTAGGTTATTATTGGAAATTCAAACTCTAGAAAAAAATCTATAAGACATGATTGATTTGGATGTGGATGACTTGATGTGAAAAAAAATTAATTATGATAAGTGAAAGATGGCTTAAGAAAGCAAAAAATCAATAGAATTAAAATTTGGTTAAGAAAGATGTAAAGACTTTTATGTTTAACCTTTTGAATATTCTTTTATTTTCTTTGCCCTTAATCTCTTTCCAATGTAATTTAAATTTTGCTTTGTTATTATAATGAAACAATCTATTATAGTGCATGAGATTTATTAGTGAAATTTGTTCTATCAGATGAAACAATACATTTGATTTGCATCATCAACCAATATATTTATTAGTTAAAAACTAAAAGCATTGTCCACATCATAAACTAATATAATTCATAGTAAATCGTATTATCTCATATCGCAACTAATGAGACTCAACAATTCTCAAATAACATTATAGTTTTGAACTATATTAAAATACAATCCATAGTTTGTATATAATAAATATTAATGCTTTATAACCTAATTGATTGCAGACGTCATCCCAGTACAATATGAATTGTTTAATTTATGGAGGTTCCTGAACCAATATAAATTAATTTATTACTCCATATCAGCTAAAGAAATCTGCAACTTTATTAATATGCAAATTTATATAAATGAAAAGAAATTTAAAAACATGTTAAATAACAATTTAAATAACAATATTAAAAATAAATATATGAAAGCAAGTATTTGGAATTAATATATACCTCTCGACCTAAAGTCCTTTACGTCATGTGTATATTCTCCACAACCATTTCATCTTGTTTTCAAGATTACCTATAGTTTGCCACATTTCTCTATTCCTTCTGAAACCTAAAAACTCAATAGTAAACCCATGAAAATCATCATTGATAAGAACTTCTTCAATTGAGCGCAACTCGGTCATAACCTCATGAATACTACAACCTTCCCGATCTTTACTGATAGATGTGGAATTACTATTATTTGACATGCTATCAAAATTTGATCCTAATATGAGAGCAGTTGAAACCCAATTTTGAAATTCCTTTTTTCCCCCCAGCTTGAACCTCAAACCGTTTTCTTTCTTTCCTCTTCCCACTATTGTGGATGTTGCTACTAGTGGACATACTAACCTCTTTAACCATATTGCAAACATCATCGATAAAATTTGGAATTCTATCTTTTTCAGAATCATCACTTTCTTCTTTCAAATCGGGTTGTTCAATATTGGTATGATGATTGCCATCAACACTGATATTATGATCATGTAAGACTCTAGATGATAGTGCCCACATGTAATCACTGGTAGCAACAATGTTTGTGAACATTCTATCATACTTCATACACAAGGACGGTTCGATACCAGCGTGTCTAAATTTCTTGGCCCCCCTTATTTCCTATTAAAAAGAAATAAAATTATTTCATACAACTTGACCTAATTTATTAATAACTGAACTTATATGTAAACAAATTAAGGATTAAGGATCGTGCCAAATAACTTGAATTTTGGATTTCCACCACTCATCATTAGTAGAAATTGTTTCTAATTCAGTATTTCAACCCATACCAGTTTCAAATGAGCTTCTTACATATCCTTCAATCCTTTTTGCGGCCATCCTATTTGTTCTTCAGTTGTGCCTTGATGAATGCATGCCAGTGTGTTCTTTGAATGATGCCAATAAATATTTCCAACTAGCTTTTTCAAAATGAGTATTTGGTCTCATTCCCATGTCGATAGCCTTGATGCAAAGGTCACAAAAGACATGCAACATTTCTTTAGCCCATGCTGCTTTATTCATATTTTTAGGAGCTTCCATTCCTAGTTCGTTCATTATATTTGGAAGCAAAAATAATGAGTTATAAGAAACAGTGAATGTGACGTCTAATTGAATGTAAATATAATCAATGTACTCAAACAATCAACAGTGATGATTAAAAATGAAATGAAAAGGTTGAGACTTCCATTTCTGAAAATGAACCCAGAGCATCCAATATATATAAATAAACTTTGACACTAGGTAAATGCCTTAAAATTTCGTTGCCCGATATAGTTCCTTTTTATATGCTATGTTTATAAACATGCATCAGTGATTAGAGCATTTGATAACATACAAGCCCTAAACAATTACAACGACACATATAATTAGCAACAGTAAAATCAGAATTGAAAGATAGTTAATAAGAACAACCACCAAAGTTTATAGTTTTGCACAACCATAAAGCCACATGACCGAGAAAAGCATATGGATAGTTAATCTAACAACTAACATAATATATTTTAATTTCAGTATACAAACCCAACAATGGTTATAGTTACTTAACATAACTGACAATAATATATTGTCACAGTATTGCAAACAAGAATATATTCTAGCACCCTTTTTAGGCAAGTAGTTACATAATTATAAAAAACAGAAACACATTACTCGATTTTACACCAGCTTCTCTTTTTTTTTTTTTTCCAGATGAGTTTGCAAGAGTAATGTTATTATACCTCCTACATCAACAAAAAACTACAAAGAAATTCATCAACAATACAAACATAATTGTCAGAAACAATTAAACAAACAAGTAGCCATTTACTGTTGTGGAGTTGAAACAAGTCCACAAGGTTGCAGAATTGTTTGCTATTACATCATAAGAACTTCAATTACAGGAAGCAGAGTGATGTCAAGGAAAACTGGAAATTGACGAGTTGAATACTTGCTGTAATTTGTAATCCTAACTCAATTTAGATGTAATATGAATTTCATATCAAACTCAAGGTTGACCCATGTTTTTTTATAAATTATTAAAAGGTAGAACTATATATTTCTTTGCAAAATCACATGAACCATAACAGATAACTAAAAATTAACAAATTATTGTCACCAAATTTATTCTAAGTTAGGCAACTACAAAACAAAGAGAAACTCAAAACCAATTTTGCACAAGCTCAACAAATTTGCCAAAATTTATTCACTAGCAGGTAAGACATGGTTCATTACTATATAAGAAGTCATGAATCATTAAGTAAAAGATTCCAATTTTTCTTTGTTCATATTCTTAGCCTTTAACTTCTAATCACCTCTTTCATTACATCACCGTTAAACTCTGAAAACAAGCACACTAAACAACTTTGAGGCTTCTCCACTCTTACATTTGAGCTAATATAAGCATCAGATGATCCTTTAAATCCAACAAAGAACTTAGTTTACAAGCATTCATAATTCTCAAATCTAGTGATTCATTCTTAACCTTTTAGCCCAATTATCAACTTTGAAAATAACATCATCCTTGGGGGTTTTTCACTAAATCTCATCACCAATCCTTATGTATCCTGTATTTTTTGCAGTACGAAACACTTCAATTCCAAAAGGTAGCTCATAAAAAGTTTCCATAGTAGCTGCCAGCAAAATGGCAATACATTTCAAGCACTTGCATTTCCCACTCTCTAGTCTTTTCTACATTCCCAGATCCATAGGCTTCTACAATAAAAACATCCACTTTAATCATCCTAACAAATCATTTCCAATTCTTCGGTATCATAGCTCAAATTCATATAAAGTGAATGTACTGACAGAACATAGTTACACCATATACTAATTCAGTATATCTAACCAAAATTATTGACAACAAACAAGCTAAATATTAACAAATTTGTACAACACCAAAATTATTCTTATTTTGGCAACTATAACACAAACAAGTCTAGATCGTGTAATAATTTTGTACAAGTTCAGCACAACGTCAACATTACTCATTGTGAAAGAAAAAGAAAAAATGAGAAAAATACCTATGTCTATTGATCGACAAGATCAACAATATGGAAGCACGCCTCGAGCAGAAAAAAGTAAGGAAAATTTGTTTCCACAGTAGAGGAGAGAAGATGGTCGGAGGAGATAAATCTACAAATTTATTTGCAGAGAGATGAGTCAAATCTAACCCATAACAATCAAGCATCATTGTTGGTTCTTTGATGGTCTGGTTTTTTTTTATGAATCGATGAGGAACTGAGGGGTTTGATTTTCCTCCAATGGCTTTAATTTGTAGTCGATGGGCTATTGAAATTTTTGCAAGGATTTTTTTGAGGAATCAGGGAGGAACTAGGAAGTTTGTTTTCCTCCAATAGCTTAACAAGTGTGTTTTATGGTCAATGGAAGTTAGTTTTGCTCTGGATTTTTTAAGGAATCGGGGAAAGGGAGTTTGATTTTCCAACTGTTGGCTGTTTTTTTAGTTTTTTAATTATGGTTGATGGAGAAACTGAGGTTAAAAAGAATGATTCTCATGCTTTTGATAAAACACCATTTCATACACTTTTCTGATGGGTCCCACCATAACAACACCATGTTTAACATTTATCAAACATATGGCACTGTGGTTGCCCTTCAACGTCATACGCAACCACAATGCCAAACAACATCTTAATATCATGCTTAACATTGTTAAATTATTTAATACTTACCATTTTATTAATTATTTTATCAATGCTTACCATTTTACTTAATACACACACCATTGATGCATTATTAATTATTTCATTCCATATGAAATTATCTATTAAATTTTAAAAAATTAACATTCTAAATATTATCCATAGATTTTTCATCTAAATTTAATAATTGCTAAGAGTTTTATTGATTGGTCGATGGTTTCTTTATAATATTTAAACTAACATAAAAATACTTAGCATAATGTATCTATAAAAATGTAAAAACTCGTAAGAATAGAGGTTGATGGTGTTGACACAAGTATACTTATTTTGTAAACTGTTGTTGACATTAAATTAAGAGTTTTTAATGACAAGAATTATTATTATAATAACAAAATAAATTATCTTTGTGGCCATATAGCAACCACAAGAATACAAGATTCGCTATTTAGGTTTTTTGTTATTTAGTTTATTTTTAACATTTTAAATTATTCTAAATATGGATTTCCAAGTTAAAGCTCGAATTCTAATGTGAGTTTGCTTGATTTTTATGAATGGATAAATATCTTTGAGGCTATAAATTAGTATTTAAGGAGAGCGTTGCTCATTGTATTCTATTACCATCTTTATACAAACAAGTTTTTAGTATAATTTTCTCTCAAGCTTTACACTTTATGATTTATCTTTATGCAATATACTTTTTTTTTATAAGTTTATTATTTATTTATAGAAATATCTATAACCTTATTTACATATTTATTTATTTATTAGCGTACTTATATGATTTGTTTTTATTATTTAAAAATTTTTGCACATTGCAAAGAGTGCAAACACTTCTAGTTAGTTGGGATTTTCTTACTATTCTTATTGCTCATTTGAACTCTTTTGATTTAAATTGCTGAGAAATCCATGCCATAGTCATGTTCTCAAAAGTTAAATACTCCATATTAATTCAAGTTATTTGAGAGGATAATTTATTAATAACATATAAATTGACATTCTTAGTGGGAACATAGTGAAGAAGATGAATAAAAACATTAAAATACAAAAATACATTTAGACAAACACATTATAAAAATTAGCACTGTGAAAAGACTAATCATAATCTACTTTTAAGATTAATATAATTAATCCCTTCCTTACCATCACCTTCCATATCTATTGGCATTTAAAATGTATATTCTTCTTTCTTTGCTAATAATACTTTCTACTCAATGATGTATTCGAATCTCTACTTAAATGGTAGTCTTTAATTAATTGCCTCCTCCTCATCCTTGCTAGGATGAAACACATCATAAATTTTCAATATTGGTGTCTAAAGTTGATTTTAACTAAGATTTTACTACATATAAGTAAGCTCAAAAGGTTAATTCTTGGACAATTGTTGATAATTTTTTGTTAAGAAAACTCAATATGATTGAGATTATTATAAATGTTGTTTAATTGGACTTGAAAAACATGATGAATAATGAATTTTTTTCAATGTTAATACATTCAATCTAATAATATAATATATGTCAATTTTATAGAAAAAGCCCGAACAACTCCAATGAGGGTGTAACAATAACAAATTATTAGGAGACATTTTCTTCTTTACCTATATCATCTTCTTAACTAATTGCTTGAACTTTTGGCTATAATTGCTCTCAGACAAGGTGTGAAATATTCTCTTAATGTTCATGTTAATGAGATAAATTATGCTACTATGTCCAAGCTTTTAACACCATAGTTTATTTTCGTATAATATTATATATCAGCTCAAAATTTATTAACCATACATACAACCTTATTAGTTTATCATATAATCATAATAGCACCATAATACACCTCTTGTATATGTTTTGATTATAACAATAAGTATATTCAACAACAACATTATAAGCAAGCTCATGTTAGATACTATAATCATCTTGACCATGTTTTAATCAACCACGATCATTACCCTATATAATTAACTTATTAAATTGATTTTATATTTTTAAGGTATTCAAATTAATATGAATAAATTTCTAAACAAAGCTATAACTAATTAATAAAATGATATAGTCATAATAGACATGTTGGTTAAGAATCCTTTTTGAGATGTATATTATTGGATCTCTAATAAAAAAATACGTATTATTAGTACTTCATATTAAATGTTAATTCTATTCATTTATGGAGAGAAAATTCATTAAGAGCTTTTATGAATTAAAACTCAAAGTCATAATGGCTGAATTGGAAAATATATTCAAGAATATAGGGAGTTGATCAATACTTTTACTCAGTGATTTAGAAATAACTAGATAAAGTGTCCTCACCATCCTTTAAAGTTTAGTTATATAAAGATGACATTAAAGGGAATGCAATAGCCTATTTAAAAGAAGTTTACAATAAGGTTTTTGATATTCATGTTTTAACTAGCTAAGTTACTTGATATGAGTTAATGCTAAGTAATCGTCTTGCTATGAAATCCTTGAGGGGTAGATATACAACTAATACCATTATGAATTATCTCTATCATATAAGGTAACTAAGGCCAATTTTAAAGATTGAGGATTTGAAGAAAGATCTGGAAAATGACTTAATTTGTGTGACATAATTACAAAATATAAAATCTTCTTTATTGGTAGCCTTATAAAAAATTCAATTCAGAAAATATATTAATTGATAAGAATGATAAGTCCAAAACCATTAAGGATGCTTGGTTTGCATAAAATATTGGATTAACTTATATATATTTTGAAAATCAAAATAATTAAAGATTATGATTATTGGAAGTATACTCTACAAAAAAAGATGATTTTCAAGAATAAAATAGTCAAAAAACCAGAAGCAAACTATGCTAAGTTTGTTGAGAAAAAGATGCAAATTAATAAGAATATTTTTTCAAAAGTGGTCACGATCACGACTTCTGTCAATTATATAAAAGTACCTAATCTAAAAACAATGCAAAGAGCTACACTTAAACGACCAAAAAATAAAATTAGAATTGGGTGAAAGGAGAAATATTATCCATTCAAAGTTGAAAAAAAAACTTTTGTTCAATAATAGGTCATAAAATCTATACCAACATTAAAGATTGAATTGGTTGAAAATAAATAAATAAATAAAAGATTCCAATTTCAATAATTAGATATATCTTGCATCAATATATATATCCCTGGTCCTTGAGAAGGTTTGAGTAAAACATTAATGAAGTAACTTGAGAGAAAGAAATAGAAAATAATTTATCTTGTTATAAAATGATTGATAAGTGTTGCTAGTAACCATATATCATCCAAGTTATAGACATGGATAAGAAAGAGATCACTTTAATTAGTATGCATGATATTCACCATTGTTATATTTTTTTCAAGGCCAAACTTACTTAGAATGATTTTTGTTTTGCTACAATGAGAGAACTAGAACTATAATAACTTGATTGTACCTTACTAAATTGGAATAAACTTAAGTAAAATGTTTTTCTTCATCATCTTTCGGATCCAACACATATCATTCTTAAAAGTAGGGATTTGATATTTATTAGAATTAAGTTTAAAATTACTTTGTTGTTAGGTTTGGTTAGTTTTGATCTTGATAATCGTACAAAGTCAGTAAGTTAGACAATTCAATATACAAAATGATCTGCAAATTAGTTTTATCTCCTCTTTGATGTAACTAGCATCTAACTATACAATCTATATAAAGTGGGTTTAGATACTCTAGATCCCTTTAAAAATTAGGTGATAACTTTATTATCCATATTTTATAATTTTTATTACCTAAATATCCCCTTTGACAATCTTTATAGTTGCACATTTTAGGAAATTTATTGTTTTATAGAATTTTGTTGAATTTTTATAATGAAAACATCTTCATTATTATCTTCACTATTATCATTAATATGAATTTTTAAATGTAATGCCTTTATCATATTTAAGTATCCTTAAATCCTTTGACTATTCAATTATTTTTACTTTAGGAGTGAATATAGTGAATAAGATGAATAAAAACACTATAAAAACAAGCATGCATGTTAGCAAACATATTATAAAAAATAATATCATGGAAGAACTAATCATAACTCAACTCTGAATATAAGTATGTATTTAGGTATACATCAAAACACCAATCTTGATGAAAAGACAAGAAACCCAAATTCACTAATTGCTTCCTCGCCATTAACATCAATATCCATTGGCATTTGAAAGATTCATATATCTTCTTCTAACAAATAATGTCTTTTTTGTTAGCAATACTATTATGATGCCTTTTTTTTCTTAAATGAGATACCTCTTTATTTTTCTATTTTTTCTCAAGCTACTAAGTAACATATTGGGGCCTCTATTCAAGGGGTAGTTTTTAATCAATTTCCTTATCCTCATCCTTATTAGGATGAAATATGACCACATGTGAAATTCTCACCTTTGTTTTTCATATTAATCTTAACCAAAATTGTATTATACGTAGAAAAGTCTGGAAATATAGTTTTATGATAATTGGTGATTATGTTTTGTTTAGAAAACTTAATATGATTATATAAATCTTGTTCAATTGGACTTGAACATGATAAATAATTTTTTTTCAATGTTAATATATTCAATCAAATTATATAATATATGTCAATCTTATAAAGAAAGTCTAAATAACTCTATTGAGGGTATAACAATAACAAATTATTGAGAGACAAAACTCAACTCTCATAACACCTTCTTATCTACCCCTAGCCCATATTACCTTCTTAAGTGCTTGCTTAATCTATAAGCTATAACTGCTATAACTACTCTCAAACAAAGGGTGAAACATCCTCTTTATATGTATATTAAAGAAATAAATTATAATATTATATCTAAGATTCTAACACTATAATTAATTTCCTACACAATCTTATAGTTTTTCTCAAAATTATTATAGCTTATCATGCAATTTAGCTTAGAAATAGAATAAAGTTAATGGAAAGATGCGGCATGAAATGTTGTTTAAAAAAATTATCAACCATACATACAACCTTATTATCTTATCATATAATTATAATATCACCACAATGTACCTCTTTTAAATGTTTTTGTTTAATAATAAGTATAATCAACAATAACATTATTTGCAAGCTCATATTAGAATCTATAATTATCTTGGCTATTGATTAGTACTTAAAAGTGTATTTTTATCATGGTTTTATATCATTATTTTGCACTTGAAGTATCAATAACTCCTTAACTAAATCATGTTTTATAATAATATATCTAATAATATAAGATACCTTTAATTTATGGTAAATGTTCATTTTAAATGCAGGCCTATCACATAAATGAAAATATTGATTGATGACTTTAAGAACTTAAATTGCAAAGGCAAAGAGATGGTCAAACTTAGAAAAGAGATGTTGGTGCAATCCAAACCAGAATACTGTTCGGTAATTGGGTCATATCTGGAGCTACAAATATCAGATTTAGGTTCACTTTATATGGATGGAAAGGTAAGACATAGGCCTACAACTTTCATATGGAGCCCAAGATCTAAAAAGGCCATTTGCAAGTCCAAATTGTAGCAACAACAAAGAAGCCCGAATCTGTCTTCCAGCCCGAGCACTGTTCGGTATTTTGGCCATATCTGGAGTTCTAGAAGTCCAAATGAGCTGAATTTTTTACACAAGAAAGATGAGACAATTGCCTACAACTTTCATGTTTTCACCTGGCTCTATTTTTGACGTTATCAATGACGTTTTGGGCAGACAAGAGAAGATAAGGATTGTCACCAAGTCAAAAGTTGGCCACCCACTTATCAATTAGTCATCAAATCAATAGTTCCCAATTTTGGCCTATAAAAGGAGGCATTTGCCATGCATTTAGGCATCTTGGTGTTCAGATCAAGATCATGCTCTTCCTTTCTCTCTTTGTATTTTTTGTAATGTTTATGCTTTACTTTCATTAATATCAAGTTTATGCCTTTCATTTCCTTTCCTTTACTTAGTTAGCTTTTATGTTCTTATTTTGTTTATCTATTTTGCTTTCTTTCATTATGTCTAGCTAAGTTAATTATGTCAAGGTGAAAATGTTACACTAATGGTGTGAGAATAAGTATAATGTAAACTTAATATGGACTTTAATGTTTGATACTAACATGTTTTATATTTGTTATCTTGTTCACTCTTTAATACTTTGCTTGTTAAATGACTAATCTTGATTTATGTTGTATAACACTTGGTACAACAAATGCTTGGCACTTTCATAGCCCATAATGTATGGTATAACCGACACCTGAGCTATGAAAGGAACTTGATTTGTTGTTAACATAAGTTATAATTATGAATGCTTGACGAGATTTACAAGTATTAGCATTAATTGAATAAGATGACTAATGTAATCATGTTAACAATATATAATCTGATTGGAACCTCTTTTGTGTGTGGTTTCCAATTCAATAATAAGAGTTTATACTATACTTGTTTGATATACCATTAGTGGAACCTCTAACCTTGACATTTGTTGTTATTATTGTTTAATCCTTACATTAATTTTCCATCTCCAAGTTATCATCATCTTCTTCTTCTTCTCTTTCTTTATTATTATTATTATTATTATTATTATTATTATTACTACTACTATTACTACTACTACTACTACTATTATTATTATTATTATTATTATTATTATTAGTAGTAGTATTATTAGTATTAGTATTACTATTATTATTGTTATTATTATTATTGTTATTATTATTATTGTTATTGTTGTTATTGTTGTTGTATTATTGTTATTTATAATTTGTACAATTAACCTCCCTGTGGTTCGACCCCGGTCTTACCGGGTTATTTATTACTTCGACACTCTTGCACTTGGGAGAAGACATCAATCTTTCAGTCGTGTCAAGTTTTTGGCGCCGTTGCCGGGGAGGTAAGTTCTTGTATAAATTATAGTATTTATTTTATTTTCTCTTTTCACTTTTCTTGTATATAACTTTGTTTCTTTTCTTTTGTTTCTTTTTATTTTGTTTTCTTCCTCCTTCTTTTGCTTTCTTCTTATTCTTTTTTTATTTTATTCCTACACGTGCATGAGAGTGTGGTCACGTACATCAAGTGGTAGACTTTGTAGGATATCCTCATCATTTTCAGAAAATATGGCCGAAGAAGATAATCAATCACTTCAAAATGAGAATAATGAGAATAACCGTGCTAGAACACTTAGAGACCACATGAATCCCACAAGAACAAGTGCACCATCATGCATAGTTTTTCCTCCCGATGCATCTCATTTTAATTTTAAACCAGGTATTATTCAACTTTTACCTTCTTTTCATGGTTTAGAATTGGAAAATCCATACTTGCATTTAAGGGAATTTGAGGAGGTGTGCAAGACATATAATAATTTAAATTGTAGCATGAACACCATCAGATTAAAGCTTTTTCCTTTTTCATTAAAAGATAAAGCTAAAACATGGCTACAAAATTTGAGACCAGGATCCATTCGTGCTTGGGATGAAATGCAACAACAATTTTTAAAGAAGTTTTTCCCATCTCATAGAACAAACTCTTTCAAGAGACAAATCACCACTTTCACTCAAAAACCAGGAGAAACATTTTACAAATGTTGGGATAGGTATCGAGACTTGCTTAGTACTTGCCCTCATCATGGTTTTGAAACATGGAGATTGGTTTCACATTTCTATGAAGGGTTAACACCTAAAGATAGGTAAATGGTTGAATTGATGTGCAATGGAACTTTTGAAGATAAAGACCCTGATGAAGCAATGGAGTACTTAGACTTGTTAGCTGAAAATGCTCAAAATTGGGACACTGCGGGTACATATGAGGCACCGAGTAAAACTCAACTTCATACATCTAGTGGAGGTATGTACAACCTTAGCGAAGATCATGACCTCCAAGCCAAATTTGCATCTTTAGCTAGAAAAGTCGAGGCACTAGAATTGAAAAAGAGTGGTCAATTAAAATCTGTTGAAAACATTGTGTGTCAAATCTGTGAAACAAATGAACACTCAACCAACGATTGTCCAACCTTGCCTTCTTTTAAAGAATGTCTCCATGAACAAGCTCATGCTTTAAACAGTTTTCAAAGGGCCAACCACAACCCATACTCCCAAACATACAACCCTGGTTGGAGGAATCACCCAAATTTCAGTTGGAAGAGTGAGAACAACAATGCACAAACTTCACAACCACCGTTTCAAGCACACCATAATTTCCAAAATTCTCATGGATATGCACCTTCTTATGCTCCACCTTCCAGAAGAAATCTTGAGGAAACATTGCATGCATTCATTGAAAAGCAAGAGACAATCAATACTCAACTTGCTCAAAACATGACAGATTTGAAACATACTCTTGCTAAATTAACATCTGCTCTTAGTTTCCAAGAGAAAGGTAAGTTTCCATCTCAACCACAACAAAATCCCAAGGGGCAATACAATGCAAATGCAAGTAGTTCCGAAAGCCAACACATGGATCAAGTCAAATCAGTCACTACTCTGCGCAGTGGTAAGGTTATTGAAAAACCCTCTCTTGAACCTTATGAGAAAGATGATGAGTCAATCTCTAAGGGAAAGGAAGGGGTTGAATCTGAAAATTGCAAAGAAACGACTGATTCTCCGCCAGCACTTCCATTTTCTCATGCCATGACCAATCAGGAAGAAATCGAGGATGAAAAAGGCATCGAAAAGGTTGATGCGAATCTTTTATCAAAAGTGACAACAGATTCGACACCCGACATCACACCAATCGATGATTACTTTCCTGATGAATCTCTACTTTCTCTTAATTCAATGCCTTGGTTTGCTAAAAATATCAATTTTCTTGCTTCAGGATTTTTGCCAACTCATTGGAGTATTGAAGACAAAAGAAAATTTTTGAGCAACGAGCAAATTTTTTATTGGGATGACCCTTACTTATTCAATTATTGTCCTGATCAAATATTTCAAAAATGCATTCTCGACAATGAGGTAAGTAATTTCATTAAATTTTGTTACTCTAAGGCATGTGGGGATCATTTTTCATCAAAAAAGAGGATTGTAGAAATCTTACAAAGTGAATTTTACTGGCCCATCATATTCAAGGAGTCAGATGCATTCCGCAAAAACTGTGAAAATAGTCAGAAGGTGGGATTTATTTCAAAACACAGAGAGTCTTTAGATAATCTTCTATTGACTCTTAAGTCTCATCATAGTCGAGATAAGCATCGTGTAATTCATGACTTATGAACCCATTTTCATAAAGAACATACTTGACTTAGTCTTGGGAATCTGACTAAAAAAGACCCTGTTTGCCAGTTTTTAAGAAAACTGGATGGGAAGCCTATCCCCGACCTATTGAGGGCGTTTAAGCTGTTCTTGGACGTAAAACCCAGGGAAGATGTGAGCCACATTCACAACTGCGATTTGAATTTTTTTTTGTTTGTAAAAACTTGTGTCTTTTGGTTTTATTATTGTGTTTTGTTATTTCTTATTTTTGTTTTAGTGTGTTTCAGGTTTTGTTAGTGTTCGTTATTTCAGGTGATATCTTCTATACTCTATCTTTCTACCTTAGAACATTGAGGACAATGTCTCGTTTTGGTTGGGGGGAGAGGGTAGTAGTTGATAAAAAAAAAATTGTTTTTCATTTCATAAAGCATGTGCATAATTGTTGTTACTAGGATGGCAGAGTAAAGGAGTTCTTTTGTTAAAGTGACTCTTGAGACGCATCTTAGTAACCATTCTTAACAAGATCTATTATAATACTTCCTGAAATATTCAGGTTTACAAACTCTCGTATTGTTACCACTTAATTCTGCTCATATACTTATTTAACATGTATTCTTAAACCTTAATTTACACACACACACTTCAACATATGATTGTAGGTTGCATATTGGATTATTACATTATTTATGTTCTTTTGTTAAAGGTAACAACTAAGGGAAAGGAATTGTATATAATTAAAAAAAAGAAGAGAAAAACATAAAAAAAAGAGAAAAAAAAAGAAAAAAAAGGAAAAAAAGAAAAAAAATTGATGATAATAAAAATGTAGATAAGTTTGGTTTCGTAGCCTCCCTAACCTAAGCAATTAAGCCCGAAGGGGTGTTTTAACACCTAATACCCTAAAGTCAACTGACTTGGGAGCTATTGGCCCAACGCTTGTTACATGGGTTGAGGAGAAAAGCTTAAGGGAATCAAACATTGCACTATCTACATATCAGTATCTGCGACCCGAGTTACTAAGCTCGTAGGGGTGTCTTAACACCTAATGCCCTAAGACCAACTGGCATGGGAGTCATTAGCTAAAAGCTCGTTATATGGGTTAAAGATACATGATGTTTTTAAATTATATGTATATAGATTTTTTTTAAAAAAAAAAAAGAAAGAAAGAAAAAAAGACAAAAATAGTAATCCCAACCCAAGGAAGTTAACCTTAAACATTAGAACAAAAATTTTGTTTTCTTCCAAGAAAAGCCCCATAATTATGTGTTGATATATTGAGCATAAAAGACAGGTTTATTAATATCTTGTTAAGAGGTATTGAGCAGATATATAAATTTAATGAGAGTTTGTTTATCTGGATAGATTAATGGAAGTTAAATGATGAATACCTTACTTTGTGAAATTTGCAAATTGTTTTAACGCTTTGATTACTAGGGACTAGTAATAAGCTGGTTGAGGGGTGTGATTAGTACTTAAAAGTGCATTTTTATCATGGTTTTATATCATTATTTTGCACTTGAAGTATCAATAACTCCTTAACTAAATCATGTTTTATAATAATATATCTAATAATATAAGATACCTTTAATTTATGGTAAATGTTCATTTTAAATGCAGGCCTATCACATAAATGAAAATATTGATTGATGACTTTAAGAACTTAAATTGCAAAGGCAAAGAGATGGTCAAACTTAGAAAAGAGATGTTGGTGCAATCCAAACCAGAACACTGTTCGGTAATTGGGTCATATCTGGAGCTACAGATATCAGATTTAGGTTCACTTTATATGGATGGAAAGGTAAGACATAGGCCTACAACTTTCATATGGAGCCTAAGATCTAAAAAGGCCATTTACAAGTCCAAATTGTAGCAACAACAAAGAAGCCCGAATCTGTCTTCCAGCCCGAGCACTGTTCGGTATTTTGGCCATATCTGGAGTTCTAGAAGTCCAAATAAGCTGAATGTTTTACACAAGAAAGATGAGACAATTGCCTACAACTTTCATGTTTTCACCTGGCTCTAGTTTTGACGTTATCAATGACGTTTTGGGCAGACAAGAGAAGATAAGGATTGTCACCAAGTCAAAAGTTGGCCACCCACTTATCAATTAGTCATCAAATCAATAGTTCCCAATTTTGGCCTATAAAAGGAGGCATTTGCCATGCATTTAGGCATCTTGGTGTTCAGATCAAGATCATGCTCTTCCTTTCTCTCTTTGTATTTTTTGTAATGTTTATGCTTTACTTTCATTAATATCAAGTTTATGCCTTTCATTTCCTTTCCTTTACTTAGTTAGCTTTTATGTTCTTATTTTGTTTATCTATTTTGCTTTCTTTCATTATGTCTAGCTAAGTTAATTATGTCAAGGTGAAAAGGTTACACTAATGGTGTGAGAATAAGTATAATGTAAACTTAATATGGACTTTAATGTTTGATACTAACATGTTTTATATTTGTTATCTTGTTCACTCTTTAATACTTTGCTTGTTAAATGACTAATCTTGATTTATGTTGTATAATACTTGGTACAACAAATGCTTGGCACTTTCATAGCCCATAATGTATGGTATAACCGACACCTGAGCTATGAAAGGAACTTGATTTGTTGTTAACATAAGTTATAATCATGAATGCTTGACGAGATTTACAAGTATTAGCATTAATTGAATAAGATGACTAATGTAATCATGTTAACAATATATAATCTGATTGGAACCTCCTTTGTGTGTGGTTTCCAATTCAATAATAAGAGTTTATACTATACTTGTTTGATATACCATTAGTGGAACCTCTAACCTTGATATTTGTTGTTATTATTGTTTAATCCTTACATTAATTTTCCATCTCCAAGTTATCATCATCTTCTTCTTCTTCTCTTTCTTTATTATTATTATTATTATTACTACTACTATTACTACTACTACTATTATTATTATTATTATTATTATTATTATTATTAGTAGTAGTAGTAGTAGTATTATTAGTATTAGTATTACTATTATTATTGTTATTATTATTATTGTTATTGTTGTTATTGTTGTTGTATTATTGTTATTTATAATTTGTACAATTAACCTCCCTGTGGTTCGACCCCGGTCTTACCGGGTTATTTATTACTTCGACACTCCTGCACTTGGGAGAAGACATCAATCTTTCAGTCGTGTCAGCTATATCTTAATCAACAATGATCATTAACTTATCAATAAAATTTATCTTACTAATTTTATTCAATATTTGTAAGGAATTCAAATTAATATGAATAAATAAAGTCCTAAAACAGGCTATGAAAAATAAAATGATGAAGTCATAATAGATATATTGGTTAAGAACCTTTTTGAGATTTATATTTTTTTTTATTTATGATAAAAAAGATGTTTTATTATCACTACATATTAAATGTTAATTCCACTCATTTATAAGATGAGATACGAGAATTATTATGAATTATCTCCATCATATGAGGAATTGAAACCAATTTTAAGCATTGGGGATTTGAAGAAAGATTAGGAAGATGACTTAATTTGTATGGAAAAATCGTAAAATCCAAAAATATAAAACCCTCTCCATTGGTAGCTTTATAAAAAATCAATTCAGAAAACATATTAATTCATAAGAATGGGAAGTATAAACTCATTAAAGGTACTTTTTAATAAAATATTTAACCAACTTATATGTTGGGGGAATCAAAATGAATGAGAATCATGATTATTGAAAGTATACTATAAATAGGAGGTTATTTTCAAGAATAAAATAAAACAGTAAAAAAAAACCATGTTAAGTTTGCTAAGAAAAATATACGAGTTGATAAAGATAAATTTTCATAAGTGGCTATGGTTGCGACTTCTATCGATCATATAAAAGAACTTAACCTAGGAGCAATGTAAATAATTACACCTAAAAGGGAAAAAATAAAATTAGAATTGGATGAAAGGAGAAATATTATCCCTTCCAAGTTTAAAAAAACTCTTGTTCAATAATGGGTTCTAAAATCCAAACCAACACTAAAGATTGAATTGGTAGAAAAAATAAATTAAAGATTTAAATTCTAATAATTAGATAGAACTTGCATTGATATATATATATATAATCCCTAAAGAGGTTTGAGTAAAAAAAATTAAATGCAATAATTTAAGAGGAGGAAAAATAAATATTATTGTGAAATGATTGATGAGTGTTACCAATGGCTATCTTCAATATAAGATCAATTTCTCATTTAAGGTAGATATTTAAGGTAGATATGGATGATGAAAACATCACTTTAATTAATATGCATGATATTCACCATTCTTATATTTTTTTTAAGGCCTAACTAGAAAGAATGATTTTTTTTTTTTTGCTATAATGAGAGAACTAAAACTATAATAACTTGACTAGTTCAAGTGCAACTTTATAACTTATTTTGGTTTAATAAATTGGAATAAATTGAAGTCTAATTTTTTTCTTCATCATCTTTTAGGTTTAACACATTTCATTTCTAAAAGTGAGAATTAGACCTTTCTTAAATCGAAGTTCAAAATTACTTTGTTGTAAGGTTTGACTATATTTTACTTAATAATCATACGAGCTTAATATGTTAGACAATTCAACATAAATGAAAAATGATTTTCCTACTATATAAAAGGACGTAAAAACTTACATAGGATGTTTTATGGTGATTTTATCTTTCTTTTAATGTATCTAACCTTTAACCATATAGTCTATGTAAAGTGGTTGAGGTATTCTAGTTGTTAATGCAAATAACATGTATCCAATCAGTTGGTTACATATGATATTGAAAAAATTAATGATTATAATATTAAAAATTAATATAATTTAATAGAGTAAATACACTTTATATTATAATATCTAAATCAAAACATTAATGATGAAGGGATAGTAATTACATTGAAAAATTGACTACTAAAAGTTTAAGTCAAACCACTTATGACTTTTATAATATTTAAGAGATCATGAAACGTTGCTAGACATTATACTTGATCTTTAATATAAATTAATTAATTATTTAATTGATACTAAATTATTTTGTTTAATTTATTTAATCATATTTTATTTAGAATTATAATTTATATTTGAACTAACTTATTAGAAAAACTAATGGGTTATACATATAAGAACCATTAATCAAAAAATAAATTTGGATATTTAATCAAGTGTAACTTTATTGTAAATAAGTTTTAAAAATTAAGGATTAGAATATAATTAATACAAATGATTATAATTTAAAAAAAAAACACTAAAGAAAGAGCTAGAACTCAATGATATCATAATCTCTCTCTTTCCTAAATAGGTTGTTTGGAAACGATTCTCTATTATAATTAAATTCAACTATAGTGTTTGATTTGAATTCAATTGATAAATAAGTTGAATTCACATGTTTGGATGAGATAAAATTCATTCAATCTTGTTTTTTATATTACCTTTGTTACATTCATCTTATTTCTTTAAAGGTTTCTAAAAAAAATGTGTAAATGAGTATTTTGAAAAAGTTAATTTTAACATTAAATTTCTCTTATTTGAAAATATAAGTTAAAGGGCTTAATATTTGATTTACTTTTGTCCATTTGTAATTTAATTCTTAATACTCAAAAGGGTTTTAAGTATGATGCTTCATTAAAACCTTTGAATTAAATTCAATTTAGAAAGTTCCAAACATGCTTTAAAGGATTTAAAAGATTTCTAACTGATAGTTCGTATGGATGACCATTAGAGTTTAAATATTTGAATAATTTATGATTTACGATAACCTAATCTTGAAGTAATTATTTAAAGATAAAAAAAAAATTTTGTCCTTCAAGTAATCTTTTTATAGACTCTAAACAACTCAAAATATATTTAACGAGATCTTTGAAACTCTAAAATATATAAAATTTACTATTTTTGTTGCCTATGTATATTTTGAAAAATTCAAACACTTGTTCCCTTTAAAAATTTTTAAGTAATGACTACATTATCTTTATTTTGTAACTTTGTTGCCTACATATCGTGGATGACAATCTTTATAGTTGTGCATTCTAGGATTGTTTTTAGAATAGTTTTGAATTTTTATAAAAAGAGCAACATCTATGAAGTTTTAAATGCAATGCTTTTCTTTTGCTATTAATTTCTTGTTTATCTATTTTAACTATTAAATCATTGTAACTTTGCAATCCTGGTAAAAACTTTAAAATCTTATCCACCATCTCAAATTTCTTGGGTGTTTTTTCAAGGTTTTGTAAATTGTTTTGATACATATGAATCTTTCGCTCATATCATTAAACTCTTCATTGAACATCTTAAAAACATCTATGAAATATTTTCTATTATTTTGCCTACTATATTTGCTCATAACTTGTAACCCTACTCTTATTTTTTAGGTGTTTTCCTTTTTTTCCTTTTTTTTTGATGAAATATTTGAGATCAATTTAGGTCCAATGACGAGGCTTTATTTTATATTTTATTGTAGTTACTATTTTTTCTAATCATGATATTTTTAAAATTTAGTTATTTATTTTTTTAATTTAATTTTAACCTGGTGCCATTAACCTTTTATTATTATAATAAAAATTTGATATCTAGATAAATTTTTAAATGTGAGATTAGTCATCATTCCAAATAAAAAGAAGAAACATTTGTAAGATAGAACAAAAAATCACTCTAACATCCAACAACAATCACATCAACAACTTATATGTAAAAAAAACCCCAAACCCTTGTGGTTCCTTCTCAAAAAAATCTAGTTCATAAGTCGAAATCATTTACCCTAATTTTTCTATGCACAATTTTCAAAAAACTACATTAATCCTTAATTAATATTGATTTACAAATATGTTCTAAAATTGAAATTCTATTAGTCACATTCAACCTTTGATATTTGATTCATTATAATTAAATTTTGTAATATGTTTTGACATAAATTCCTTGATTTTATAATAATTTCACACTCTATGTCTCAGGTTTTATAAATTAATTATTGTTATCCTGCTTCAAACCAATATGCCATAATTTAAGTATTTTAAAAATGTTTTAATCACTATACATTAATTTTTGGCAACATAGTGTAGGCTATAAAACTAGTTTTATTATTATTTTGAGATAGAAAAAACAAACACAATTAAAAAATAAAAAATATAAGAAAACTTAAAGCAAAAAAGAGTTATGATTGATAATGGTACAAAACAAAGACTAAATATCTTCATATTTTATTTGATTGAGTATGACTAATATAATAAATTACAAGAAATGTTTTTTCTTATGCTTAATTTGTATTACCATGAATCTTGCCATGCTTGAAACAATAAATAAAGATCATTTTTTTTATTTTAGTTTATAACAAACTTTATTTTTTTTTTTAAACTAACTTAAAATGATAATCTCTCCATTAATCAAAATCACATTAACATTTTTTATAATCATTGTAAAAAAAATTCATTGCTAAGAAGATAAAATAATCAAATTATGATTTACCTAATCATCATATCATTTCAATAAATAAAATAAATAATTATTTATCAAATAAAATACTTATCTAACTTATTTAAAATACAAGATAATAATAATTTCATCGCAAATGCACATTTTTAATTATCATTCAATCTTCATCTCTTCATCATTACATCCAATTTCTTCAAGGGAAAAATCAATTTTCATATCTACATTATATATGTTTTAATTATTACATTGATATCTACGTTATATATGTTTTAATTATTACATTGATTTTTTAATAATGTTATAAAACTCACTCGATTGATTATGAAAAGTTCTAATACTTTTTAATAAAAGCCAATTTTGATTAATTAATTTTATTCAATTTATTAGAAAATTAATTTACTTTAATTCATTCATTTCTTAATTAATATAAATAATTAAATTGTTCAAAATAATTTATAGATTAGTTTAAGATTTTTATTTTTTCCTATTAATTCGATGAAATGAAAAGACCAAAATTTTTAAACAATTACATTCTTAAATAGTATTTTTAAGATTAAAATTAACATGCACGGTGTGCATGTCTAATAAAAACACATTTGAAGATTAGTAAAATAAAAAAAAATGAAATTATAAAATAATTAAAGGAATATTTGTGGAAAAAAAACACTAAATTGGTTGTCTCCCCGTCTCCCTCGCTCCTTTCCTCCTTTTTAGAAGGATGGAATATTAATAAAATAGTTGTCTGAATCTCCGCAACCAAAAACATTTCTTTTTTAATTATCTCCCTCTCTTTTATCTAAATGCTTCTTTTTAAAAAATTTGCGCAGGAGGAGCGAGGAGTGTAGACAAATTTTGGAAGGTCAAGGAGCTCATGAATTTGTTTAAAAGTTTCAAAATCAGTACAAAAGCATCGAGAATAGCGAATGAAAGGCATATGCACGTGCTCTGCCTGCTACATGCACTACAAGGGAGGTCGGCAGGCAGCACAATACAGAAGTGCTAGCTAACCCGGTATCAATGAATGCAGTCCAAATTGTATGGATCTAAGCAGCCTACAATTCTTCACTGATGAACTAGCAACTAGTATCAGATATGCAAATATGGAATGATAAAATTATTCTCAGTTGGAGCAATAAAGATTCAGTAACAAATAATTCACATAAGAATAAGTAATTTTCATCTCTACCTAACTGCTCATTTCAAACAAAACATTAGCACAAAATAACAATGCCGTATCTCACATTACCAAGAACTGCACTTATATTGCTAACAACTGCACTTGCCTTCTAAGTTGCATTTGTTTCCCTTAGTTGCCTACTCAACAATAGTACTTCATGGTTCAATCACGAATAGAGGCTGCAAGGGACCATTTAAAGAAGGCATAAACTAAAATGCAACGAATGAATCCACGGTACTTTTCTTTCTTTCTTTATTATTTTTTTCTTGAAAGAGTTTGCTAAGGAAACTTACTGTATCAACACTGACTGGCTTGCCATCTTCAGCAAGGATCTCCACTATGGTTCCCGTTTGGTCTGCCTGAAGGGCAGATTATAATGCAGTAGAATTAGGTAGAGATGTCAAAAAGAAAAGAAATGAGGAAAATGGTTCCCAAATCACTATCACTAGAATAAATCATGATATCCATAAATAATGATTAGTGACATTAAGAGCAGGAGAGATCATTTCTTTTCGTTTTTCTTCTCTTCTCAGAGAGGATGGCAGGGAAGAAGCTGTAGTTTGCAAAAGGATAAGTTGGAAAGAAATTAGAGGCATGGAAACACATCAATGGACAGCCTCTGAAATTCTTATAGATGAAGATGTATCATGCCACTGGGGGACAGTTAATGGAGTACAACTTGACACTCAAATATTAAAATTAAACACTCTTCAATCCCATGGAACCCTTATATGCATCATCACCTATCCAAAGCTATCCCACATAGAATATCATTATGCTTTTGAACAGGTATCATCAGATTTCCTGATTCAACCAGGGCATATGATGCTGGATAATAGCATGTCCAAATTACTTGTAATTTTATTAATCAGGTAATTCTATCAGTTTTTTCAAAAGTTTTCTTATTTGCATTTTTAAGGGTTTGGCTGCAGTGCACTTTTTCTTAAATACAAATGTACCTCCAAGCCATCAGATGTGATTTCCAAAAGCAAACTAAGAATTGATTTGGGGTGAGTTTCAAAATCATTCACAGCTAGGACAAATAATCATGCTTGAGAACATCCACTCCTTATTCTTTTCCTTATTATTATTAGAATGTTTATTTTGTTGAAATTATAGTTCTTATTCTGGTAGGAAAGATTATGATTTTGGTATGCCTACAACACTTTATTTTATGTATTACATAGTTGTTTGATGAATAAAAATTCAAGTTTCAGAATCTTCATGTCAATTTTAAGAGTCAGAAAGCTCTTTTGTAGAATTGAAAGATTTGGCCTGTTAGATTCTAGGTTTTCTATCATTTCCCCTCAATTTCTTGTAGCCATTCTACATCAATACAAAGAAAGCAAAGGACAAGCCAGCATATGAACGACAGAAGTATTACAAGTATCTCCTATAGAGACTAAATGCAGAAGAAATATAAAACTTACCTCTATTTCGTTCATCAATTTCATGGCTTCAATAATGCATACAACCTGCCCCTTCTGCACTTTGTCTCCAACCTGTATTAAAAGGAATCAACACCAAAAAGAGCACCAATATAGACAACATATCAAATTTACATGAAGCATTGTTCAAATAAAACGCAACAGCTAAGTACAGATAACACACCTTTACAAATGACGGTTCACCAGGTGCAGGGCTTCTGTAAAATGTGCCAGCCATAGGGCATTTGAGTGGTGGAAGGGATGACTTGACTGATTTGGAAGGAGGAGATGGTGATATGGCAGAAGGTGATGAACTAGAAGCTGCGGCAGGAGCTGCAGCAGGAGCTGCAGCAGAAGCTGCAGGTGTGGCTGCTGGCATTACTGGTGCAGGTGGAGGTGGAGGTGAATGCATCATAACAACTTGAGAATGGGATGGTGACAAAGGCAAAGCCTCCTTTTTTCTGATTAAAAGTTCACAGTCCAGTTGTTTCAACTGCAGTTCCACAATATCTCTTGAATCAACAAGCCTGAATTGAAGATGAAAAACATATATGTAATCATATACAATAAAACAAGGATTATATGCATCATTATAATGTTGAGGCCACTCACTTCACAAGACTTGAAACTTGGGAAATAAATTCAGAGATTGACTCCTCTGTAGCCAACGAGGGAGGTGAAGGTTCATTTGATGGCTTAGCATCCTTTGATTCCTGCAATGGTACTTCAGATTTGGCAAGAGTTGAGGCTGCAGCATTTGAGGATCCATCCACAGCAACCTTGAAGGCAACAGATGATCCCAAAAGCTTGTCCAGAAAGGAACAAAAATTTGAAAACAGATCCTCTAAAGAAAACCATTGAAAGAAGCTTACCTCGTTCAATTGAGCTTTCACCAAATATGTACCATTACGAGTAGGCTGCAAACCCTACAACGTAGTGGAAACTAGTTTCATTCTCTCAATACTACATCTCTATATCAAAGTTTAGAATGCAGCGAGTAGTTTCAGATTTCAGTGAGGGCATCTGGACTCAACAAAACATAATGCACCTAACCCAAACATGGTGACTATATATAGTCGCTACCCAAGCTCACTTGAAAGTTTATAGTGACGATTAAAGCTAGACACTTCCCATCTATTAAAGCTTATATCGATCATATAGTCCCTATTCAAGTTCGCTTGAAAGTTACTCCAGCCACATTGTGAGTTTGTAAATTAATCTGTGCCCTCTCAAGTGTTTTACATCGAAAGTGAAAGGAAGGAAACCATTGTCTGAATCAAAATTCCAAACTGACCAAGGCTTCGCATAATTTTCTATTTTTAACAATCTGAGGCATATAAAACACATGCAAGAGATAGTTTGTACCATGATTTTGCTCTAAAGTCTGATGAAATGTAACTAAAGGGTAATAATGTAATGTAATATTTTAATTTGCAAGATGAAAATAATGAATTTTTTTTTGTCCTGAGGCGTAGTTTAACTGGTAGTTGCACCTACATCAAAAGAGGAGGTTACAAGGGTGAGTCTTACCTCCACCAAATTATCCAGGAAAAAAAATGAAACATCAAAGTACCCAAAACTAATGTATTCATACCATTACAGGCTATAGGTGGAGGCCTAGAAACGATTTCCAAACCTTGGTTAAATCGAAGGGATACTCTTTCTCTTGAATGGGAAATCCAGCTAACAAACAAAAAGGTAGATGTTTGACGCAAGTTATCCATATTTACCTACAATGTTGATGCTCTCATGCTAGTGACAAAATGTGGACAGTGATATGAATATATCATTTATTTAAATAAATTACATGCATTTGACCAAGATTTGCTTCCCACGTTATCATTTGGAGTTCAAATCTTTGGGGAGACCGCAAGAAAATAATTTCTTGTGAATGCGAGTCTGAGTGTGGATGACCACCTTAAGATCCAACGGAGGAGAAACTAAGTCTCAGTGCACAAAGAAGTCCCAAGGATACCGTTACTGCTAAAACCAAAGAAAAAGAAGTAACCACGGAATGAATAGCAAGTTCACTCCTTGTTATCTTTAAAGCATCTACTGTTTATATTCTATACGAACTGATAACTGACAAGATCAACCCACTGCAAGTTCATAGTAATCTATTTGATTTGGACGATGTAGTGAGATGAAGGTCCAAAAGTCTAAGAATCTTGAAAACAACAATCCATTCATCAATGGGTTATCTATGAAACAAAAATCAAGAATTACCGAATAAATAAATCATAAAACAAAATATAGAATTAAATTCGAAATTTATTTCAGTCACTCAAAATTAACTTGGCATCAAAACAATTTTCTTTTAAGAATCCCAACCACTTCACTTTCTACATTTTCAGCAGTAATTAGGCTAACCCCAGAAGCCCAAATTGCAAAATGGTAGGAAAAAGAGTAGTAGAAGAAGATGATGAAGACAAAGGAGAAAGAATTGAGAGAGGATTTATATCACCTTAGCAAGAAATCGGAGCTTTGGTTTCTGAGAGAGCCGAAACAACTGGGTGGATAACCTGTGAGTGTTGTAGTGAGGCAAAATGGCTGCGCTTTTGGTCACCATAGAAGCAGAAGCTGTGGTTGACAGTGAAGAAGCCATTGCTTGCTTTTGCTTTTGCTTTTGCCTTGCTTAGAGAGAGAGACCAGTGATTCAAGTTGGAGACAGACAAAGATAGCTTATTACGATATGTATTTTGGGGAGACCGACAAATGAGTCGCGGGTCTGGGGGCAGGAGTGGGAGGAGAGGGTGAGGAAGCAGAAGAAGAATGATGAGAAAAGACGCGCAAAAAGGCTCAGTCGATGAAACCAATGACGAAGAGAGCAAAGTCACAATTGAGAGTTTGTTTGTAGTTCGCTGTTAGGTTACAGGGCATAAATTTTATGAACATTAAAAAAAAAAAAACTCACGTTGCAGAAAAGTTTTTCTATTTGATCGTGATTGATATTGTAATTAAAAAACTGTTTTGGTGAAAAATTAATTTTTTTATTTAAAATTAATATTTTTAAATTATTTTGATATACTATATTAAAAATAAATTTTAAAAAATAAAAAATATTTTAAAAATTAATGTTACTACTTGTATAAGTTGTTAAACTTAGTTTAATATTATAATTTTAAAATTTTTTAATTTAAATTATTATTTAATCTAATTTTAAAATTAAACTATATTAAAATTTTATTTTATATAACTCAGTTAATTAAACGAGTCTACATGTAATATAAAAAATTAAAATAATAAGTGTTTGGCTTTTAAAAAAATCAAAGTGATTCTTTTATTTAATATTAAGATATTAATATATTAAATGTTTTTATAGCTTAACTTATTAAAATAATAATAAGTGTGATAGATTTTATTATATTTAAGAATTTTTTTTTTAAAAATTTTTTATTTAATTTTAAATAATAAAAATAAATATTTATAAAATTAAATATAAATTAAGATATTTATTTGAAATTATGATAATTTTTTATAAAAAAATAAAATAAATTATATAAAGAAATTAATTAAAAAAAATCACCTTCGCTTGTTACATAGTGAAGGAAGTGTGTTGGCGCGCCAACTCTTTACTCACTTTTGTTAAGTAGCGTATGGCTAGTCCAATGCTGGGTTTTGGCTACCTTGCTAGTAGCTGATGCATACCATTTTCTTATTTATTTTTTGTGCTAGTATCAAAATTGTTAAATTCAATTTGATTTAATAAGTAAACCTAAAAATTTAATAACTCAAGATTTAATCTAGGTTAATTTTAAATCAATAAATGAATTAATTTGAATAAATCTAATTGAAATATAATAATACCATCTTAGCTTCTCATTTAATAATAATTTGATAAAAAAAAAAGGTTCATCAAGTGACTTAAAAGTAGACTTGATAGTTTAGTGACTCGGGTTATTTACTTGACCAAACTCAGGTATAATAATAATAGTCTATAGTCGACAAACTTTCTAATTTCTTTCACCCTATATTATTCTAGAGGAATCTTAAGCCAACTATAGAACATAAACTTAATGTTTTCACATAATAAGTGATTTTTATACCATCTTAAAAAATCACAATACCTTTTAGTATTCTAGTTGAACAATTCTCGAAACACAATTAGATTGAACTTGATATTTATTAGATAATTTGTCATATCAAAATGTTAAAATCATTAAAAATCATCTAGCATAGCATCATATGAAAAATATTTTCAATCATATTATCAAACATATACTATATACAACATGAAAACAACCTTACCTACCAAGCAAGAAAAACAATTGCTTCTTCAATTTTTGTCACAATTAAAAATAAAATAAATGAAATAGAAAGCATTAGCATCATTTTATGCAACTATTTATTTAATGTTAAAGAAACATAGTTTGAAAATATATAAATTTTATTTTGTCTTTGTGATATTTTTGAAGAACTCACTCTTTCCTTGATAACATATTTCATTACAAAAAAATAAATAAATAATCACATTTTAAATGTAAAAAAACAATGATTATTCATAATAAATAGAAAAAAAAAGTTAAAATTGATTGAGTATAATAGAATCAACCATATTGAAAGAGTTACAATCAATATAGAGATTTGAAGAATCAATGGACCAAATACGTAGAGTCATGAGCAACCATGAGAGTTCGAACATGAAAAAAAAACCAAAAATCTTAGTTCTTTACATATCAAGAGCTTTATGTATAATGGCTAACAAGAAGTTATAAGATTATCTTAGGATTTATATGATATCAATAGAAAGAGAGTTTATTTTATATTAGAATTCAATAAAATCTCCTTACTTGATACCAATATTTATATAGATTAGTATCTATATATTTAAATATAATTTAAACTTAGTACTAACATATATATGTCCATATAGTTATTATAAACGATGACAAGTACCACATGAAATTTTAGTACAATTTTATTTATTTTTTTTCTATATAGGGTTTTTATTGCTTTCTTTACAACTTTTTTTATGACTTTCCTTTATTTCTTTCACTTTAATTCATGCAATTTGTCTTGTCTACTTTATAGGTCTAGACCTATTTTTTTCTTTCTCCATAGGGATCAAAATCTTAAATCTCTATATTCCACTTAATTTTACGAGGTTGTTACTTATCTCATCTCAAGATTAAATTATTATCGTATAGTTTCTTAATATCTAGTAATATATTAAAAAGAAGAATACTCGAGTGACTAACAAATTAGCATGCTTGGTGGGATAAGATTGAATATCTATTTGAGAGGCCAATAGTTATGCCTTTATAGAAAAAAATACAAGTAAATTCATCACTACAACATTGGATGAATAACTAATATAACCAATGGAGAGAAGTTAGATTTTTAATTGTGAAAAGCAGGATAATCCACCGTTTTTTCAAATTCCAATGGATTAACCTGTACTAGACATGCCTTGAGATGAATTTTCATTGTCTACATCCTTCCAATAAAGTGTTGGGTTTCTCAAAATACATAAACACAACCTAACAAATTAAATTTTTTATTAAGAGTTCCAAGGTCCTCTTTAGACAATCTATGGTTATTTTAGGTATAAAAAAAAATTACTTGAAGATTAATTCTTTTTTTTTTTAACGTATAATCAACTCTTCAAGGATGAATTATTGTAAACTATAAATTATTTAATTGTTTAACCTCTAACAATAATTTATATAAACCACTAGATCATAAATCTTCTAAACTCTTTTTAAGCGGGAAAAATTGATATATCTTGAGTGCTAACTCATTCTTTTTATGTTTGTAAGTGTTTTTATATCATCTAATATATACTAAAAATATAAGGCATAACATTCTATTTATGGAAAAAACCTGATTACCCTAAAATAGCAAAACATCACTTTGCTCTCTGAAAAATATCACATATATTATTTTAAGATAGTTTTAAAAATTTATATAATTATTTCCATGATTTTTATAAGTTTAGAATTGTATTTTTTTTATATTAATTACATTATAGTCCTTAATTTTTAAACTTATTTACAATTAAATCACAATCAATTAATCATCCTAGTTAATTTTTTTTACCAATGGTTCTTTATTTATGTCACCTATTAGATTTTCTAATATATTGGTCTAGATATAAATAAGAATCATAATCAAAATAAGATTAAATAAGTTAAAACAATTTAACTTATTATCAATTCAATAAATTTATTAATTTATATTTGAAGATCAAGTATAATATTTATCTACACATAATGATTCCTAAAATATTAGAAAATTTACAAGTTATTTAACTTAACCTTTCAGTGATATATTTCTCTGTTTAATTATTATTTTATAAAAAATATTTTGATTTGGACATTCGAATATAGAGTATGCTTATTCTATTAAATCATATTTTTTCTCAACACCTAGTTATTAATTATTTGAATAAGATTTAAATTGTTTTTAAAATCTCATTTCATTTTATGTAAGAATTTAATAATCAATATTATTTCAGAACATGTGGAATATTTTCTATAAGTTGCCTAAGGTGATGGATCCTCTCTTGATCACTTGATCACTCATATAGCTTCATATAGTTCATGTTACATTTAATATCTTTTACCTTTAATTAAGGTAAAATAGAGTCAGATCGAATCATAAAATTTTCTATGTAAGATAACTTAATAATTTCAAGTTTAAGGATCACTTTTTTATAGATATAAATGATCTTTTCATATAGAATCCTTATATGATTAAGTTCAATATACATGTCATTTGATAAGCATCTATATATTAGTTATAAGTATCCTTCATACCTCAACTTATATGAATAGTTGTTGCCTTTCATAAAAAAAAAATATATAATATGTATTGGTCTCAATATCTTTAATTAATATCCAATCTTAATAGAACATTGACTTGAAACATTTAGAAATAATGACTTAATACAATAGAAATTTAATAATTATAACCACTTTATAATTTCATTTATAAAATATTTTGCAACCAATCTTTTGTTAATGTTAATACCTCGTAGCTAATCAATTTATTACACTTGAAATTGACTATGTTAATGTAAAAGTATATTTATTATTAATATATATTTTATTTAGTTTTAATATTCAAAGTAATTATATTTATTAGATTCCTATTGCATCAAAGTATTGTTTCTAAATATTCCTGATCAATGTTGTATTAAAACTAGACATTAATTAAAGTTATTGAGACTGCTACACATTATGTTTTTACTTTTAAGAAAGTTAACCATTGTTCTTATAAACTAAGATATGAGAGATACCTAGAACTAATATATATGTGCTCCTTAAATTACATGTATACTAAACTGAATTGTATGAGAGTTCTATATGAAAGATTACATATGTTTATGGAAAGACTTAAATAACAGTTGTATAAATGATATTTGGACTTAATGTCACTGACACGACTAAAAGGTTGATGTCTTCTCCCAAGTGCAGGAGTGTCGAAGTAATAAATAACCCGGCAAGACCGGGGTCGAACCACAGGGAGGTTAATTGTACAAATTATAAACAACAATTATAAAACAACAATAACAACAACAACAATAGTAGTAGTAGTAATAATAATAATAATAATAATAATAATAATAATAATAATAATAATAATAATAATAGTAGTAGTAGTAGTACTAATAATAATAATAATAATAATAATAATAATAATAATAAAGAAAGAGAAGAAGAAGAAGAAGATGATGATGAGAACTTGGAGATCAAATATTAATGTAAGGATTAAGCAATAATAATAACAAATGTCAAGGTTAGAGGTTCCACTAATGGTATATCAAACAAGTATAGTATAAACTCTTATTATTGAATTGGAAACCACACATAAAGGAGGTTCCAATCAGATTATATATTGTTAACATGATTACATTAGTCATCTTATTCAATTAATGCTAATACTTGTAAATCTCGTCAAGCATTCATGATTATAACTTATGTTAACAACAAATCAAGTTCCTTTCATAGCTCAGGTGTCGGTTATACCATACATTATGGGCTATGAAAGTGCCAAGCATTTGTTGTACCAAGTGTTATACAACATAAATCAAGATTAGTCATTTAACAAGCAAAGTATTAAAGAGTGAACAAGATAACAAATATAAAACATGTTAGTATCAAACATTAAAGTCCATATTAAGTTTACATTATACTTATTCTCACACCATTAGTGTAGCCTTTTCACCTTGACATAATTAACTTAGACATAATGAAAGAAAGAAAAACAAATAAACAAAATAAGAACATAAAAGTTAACTAAGTAAAAGAAAGGAAATGAAAGGCATAAACTTAATATTAATGAAAGCAAAGCATAAACATTACAAAAAATACAAAGAGAGAAAGGAAGAACATGATCTTGATCTGGAAACCAAGATGCCTAAATGCATGGCAAATGCCTCCTTTTATAGGCCAAAATTGGGAACTATTGATTTGATGACTAATTGATAAGTGGGTGGCCAACTTTTGACTTGGTGACAATCCTTATCTTCTCTTGTCTGCCCAAAACGTCATTGATAACGTCAAAACTGGAGCCAGGTGCAAACATGAAAGTTGTAGGAAATTGTCTCAACTTTCTTGTATAAAAAATTCAGCTCATTTGGACTTCTAGAACTCCAGATATGGCCAAAATACCGAACAGTGCTCGGGCTGGAAGACAGATTCGGGCTTCTTTGTTGTTGCTACAATTTGGACTTGATAATGGCCTTTTTAGATCTTGGGCTCCATATGAAAGTTGTAGGCCTATGTCTTACCTTTCCATCCATATAAATTGGACCTAAATCTGAGATCTGTAGCTCTAGATATAGCCCAATTACCGAACAGTGTTCCGGTTTGGATTGCACCGACATCTCTTCTCTAAGTTTGACCATCTCTTTATCCTTGCAATTTAAGTTCTTCAAGTCATCAATCAATCCTTTCATTTATGTGATAGACCTGCATTAAAAGTAGACATTTACCACAAATTATAGGTATCTGATATTATTAGATACATTATTATAAAACATATTTTAGTTAAGGAGTTATTGATACTTCAAGTGCAAAATGATGATATAAAACCATGATAAAAATGCACTTTTAAGTACTAATCACACCCCTCAACCAGCTTATTACTAGTCCCTAGTAATTAAAGCGTTAAAACAATTTGCAAATTTCACAAAGCAAGGTATTCATCATTTAACTTCCATTAATCTATCCAGATAAACAAACTCTCATTAAATTTATATATCTGCTCAATACCACTTAACAAGATACTAATAAACCTTTCTTTTGTGCTCAATATATCAACACATAATTATGGGGCTTTTCTTGGAAGAAAACAAAATTTTTGTTCTAATGTTTAAGGTTAACTTCCTTGTGTTGGGATTACTATTTTTGTCTTTTTTTTTTTTCGTTTTTTTCTTCTCTTTTTTTTTTTAAATCTATATACATATAATTTAAAAACATCATGCATCTTTAACCCATGTAACGAGCTTTCAGCTAATGACTCCCAAACCAGTTGGTCTTAGGGCATTAGGTGTTAAGACACCCCTACGAGCTTAGTAACTCGGGTCGCAGATACTGATATGTAGATAGTGCAATGTTTGATTCCCTTAAGCTTTTCTCCTCAACCCATGTAACAAGCGTTGGGCCAATAGCTCCCAAGTCAGTTGACTTTAGGGTATTAGGTGTTAAAACACCCCTTCGGGCTTAATTGCTTAGGTTAGGGAGGCTACGAAACCAAACTTATCTACATTTTTATTATCATCATTTTTTTTTCTTTTTTTCTTTTTTTTCTTTTTAATTATATACAATCCCTTTCCCTTAGTTGTTACCTTTAACAAAAGAACATAAATAATGTAATAATCCAATATGCAACCCACAATCATATGTTAAAGTGTGTGTGTGTAAATTAAGGTTTAAGAATACATGTTAAATAAGTATATGAGCAGAATTAAGTGGTAACAATACGAGAGTTTGTAAACCTGAATATTTCAGGAAGTATTATAATAGACCTTGTTAAGAATGGTTACTAAGATGCGTCTCAAGAGTCACTTTAATAAAAGAACTCCTTTACTCTGCCATCCTAGTAACAACAATTATGCACATGCTTTATGAAATGAAAAACAATTTTTTTTTATCAACTACTACCCTCTCCCCCCAACCAAAACGAGACATTGTCCTCAATGTTCTAAGGTAGAAAGATAGAGTATAGAAGATATCACCTGAAATAACGAACACTGACAAAACCTGAAACACGCTGAAACAAAAATAAGAAATAACAAAACACAAATATTATGCTATTAATAAAAAGAAAAGACACAAATTTTTACAAGCTAAGACTCAAATCGCAGTTGTGATTGTAGCTCACATCTTCCCTTGGTTTTACGTCCAAGAACGGCTTAAACGCCCTCTATGGGTCGAGGATAGGCTTCCCATCCAGTTTTCTTAAAAACTGGCAAACAGGGTCTTTTTTTAGTCAGATTTCCAAGACTATGCCAAGCATGTTCTTTATGAAAATGGGTTCCTAAGTCATGAATTACACGATGCTTATCTCGACTATGATGAGACTTAAGAGTCAATAGAAGATTATCTAAAGACTCTCTGTGTTTTGAAATAAATCCCACCTTCTGAAAATTTTCACAGTTTTTGCGGAATGCATCTGACTCCTTGAATATGATGGGCCAATAAAATCCACTTTGTAAGATTTCTACAATCCTCTTTTTTGATGAGAAATGATCCCCACATGCCTTAGAGTAACATAATTTAATGAAATTACTTACCTCATTGTCGAGAATACATTTTTGAAATATTTGATCAGGACAATAATTGAATAAGTAAGGGTCATCCCAATAAAAATTTTGCTCGTTGCTCAAAAATTTTCTTTTGTCTTCCATACTCCAATGAGTTGGCAAAAATCCTGAAGCAAGAAAATTGATATTTTTAGCAAACCAAGGCATTGAATTAAGAGAAAGTAGAGATTCATCAGGAAAGTAGTCATCGATTGGTGTGATGTCGGGTGTCGAATCTGTTGTCACTTTTGATAAAAGATTCGCATCAACCTTTTCGATGCCTTTTTCATCCTCGATTTCTTCCTGATTGGTCATGGCATGAGAAAATGGAAGTGCTGGCGGAGAATCAGTCATTTCTTTGCAATTTTCAGATTCAACCCCTTCCTTACCCTCAGAGATTGACTCATCATCTTTCTCATAAGGTTCAAGAGAGGGTTTTTCAATAACCTTACCACTGCGTAGAGTAGTGACTGATTTGACTTGATCCATATGTTGGCTTCTGGAACTACTTGCATTTGCATTGTATTGCCCCTTAGGATTTTGTTGTGGTTGAGATGGAAACTTACCTTTCTCTTGGAAACTGAGAGTAGATGTTAATTTTGCAAGACTTTCTTTAAAATCTGTTATGCTTTGAGTAAGTTGAGTATTGATTGTCTCTTGCTTTTCAATGAATGCATACAAAGTTTCCTCAAAATTACTTCTAAGAGGTGGAGCATAAGAAGGTGCATATCCATGATAATTTTGAAAATTATGGTGTGCTTGAAACTGTGATTGTGAAGTTTGTGCATTGTCACTCTTCCAACTGAAGTTTTGGTGATTTCTCCAACCAGGATTGTATGTTTGGGAGTATGGGTTGTGGTTAGGCCTTTGGAAACTGTTTAAAGCATGGGCTTGCTCATGGAGACATTCCTTAAAAGAAGGCAAGGTTGGACAATCGTTTGTTGAGTGTTCATTTGTTTCACAGATTTGACACACAATGTTTTCAACAAATTTTAATTGACCACTCTTTTTCAATTCTAGTGCCTCGACTTTTCTAGCTAAAGATGCAAACTTGGTTTGAAGGTCATGATCTTCCCTAAGGTTGTACATACCTCCATTAGATGTATGAGGTTGAGTTTTACTCGGTGCCTCGTAAGTACCCGCGGTGTCCCAATTTTGAGCATTTTCAGCTAACAAGTCTAAGTACTCCATTGCTTCATCAGGGTCTTTATCTTTAAAAGTTTCATTGCACATCAATTCAACCATTTGCCTATCTTTAGGTGTTAACCCTTCATAGAAATGTGAAACCAATCTCCATGTTTCAAAACCATGATGAGGGCAAGTACTAAGCAAGTCTCGATACCTATCCCAACATTTGTAAAATGTTTCTCTTGGTTTTTGAGTGAAAGTGGTGATTTGTCTCTTGAAAGAGTTTGTTCTATGAGATGGGAAAAACTTCTTTAAAAATTGTTGTTGCATTTCATCCCAAGCACGAATGGATCCTGGTCTCAAATTTTGTAGCCATGTTTTAGCTTTATCTTTTAATGAAAAAGGAAAAAGCTTTAATCTGATGGTGTTCATGCTACAATTTAAATTATTATATGTGTTGCAGACCTCCTCAAATTCCCTTAAATGCAAGTATGGATTTTCCAATTCCAAGCCATGAAATGAAGGTAAAAGTTGAATAATGCCTGGCTTAAAATTAAAATAAGATGCATCAGGAGGAAAAACTATGCATGATGGTGCACTTGTTCTTATGGGATTCATGTGGTCTCTAAGTGTTCTAGCACGGTTATTCTCATTATTCTCATTTTGAAGTGATTGATTATCTTCTTCGGCCATATTTTCTGAAAATGATGAGGATATCCTACAAAGTCTACCACTTGATGTACGTGACCACACTCTCATGCACGTGTAGGAATAAAATAAAAAAGAAGAAGAAAGCAAAAGAAAGAGGAAGAAAACAAAATAAAAAGAAACAAAGTTATATACAAGTAAAGTGAAAGGAGAAAATAAAATAACTACTATAATTTATACAAGAACTTACCTCCCCGGCAACGGCGCCAAAAACTTGACACGACTAAAAGGTTGATGTCTTCTCCCAAGTGCAGGAGTGTCGAAGTAATAAATAACCCGGCAAGACCGGGGTCGAACCACAGGGAGGTTAATTGTACAAATTATAAACAACAATTATAAAACAACAATAACAACAACAACAATAGTAGTAGTAGTAATAATAATAATAATAATAATAATAATAATAATAATAATAATAATAATAATAATAATAGTAGTAGTAGTAGTACTAATAATAATAATAATAATAATAATAATAATAATAAAGAAAGAGAAGAAGAAGAAGAAGATGATGATGAGAACTTGGAGATCAAATATTAATGTAAGGATTAAGCAATAATAATAACAAATGTCAAGGTTAGAGGTTCCACTAATGGTATATCAAACAAGTATAGTATAAACTCTTATTATTGAATTGGAAACCACACATAAAGGAGGTTCCAATCAGATTATATATTGTTAACATGATTACATTAGTCATCTTATTCAATTAATGCTAATACTTGTAAATCTCGTCAAGCATTCATGATTATAACTTATGTTAACAACAAATCAAGTTCCTTTCATAGCTCAGGTGTCGGTTATACCATACATTATGGGCTATGAAAGTGCCAAGCATTTGTTGTACCAAGTGTTATACAACATAAATCAAGATTAGTCATTTAACAAGCAAAGTATTAAAGAGTGAACAAGATAACAAATATAAAACATGTTAGTATCAAACATTAAAGTCCATATTAAGTTTACATTATACTTATTCTCACACCATTAGTGTAGCCTTTTCACCTTGACATAATTAACTTAGACATAATGAAAGAAAGAAAAACAAATAAACAAAATAAGAACATAAAAGTTAACTAAGTAAAAGAAAGGAAATGAAAGGCATAAACTTAATATTAATGAAAGCAAAGCATAAACATTACAAAAAATACAAAGAGAGAAAGGAAGAACATGATCTTGATCTGGAAACCAAGATGCCTAAATGCATGGCAAATGCCTCCTTTTATAGGCCAAAATTGGGAACTATTGATTTGATGACTAATTGATAAGTGGGTGGCCAACTTTTGACTTGGTGACAATCCTTATCTTCTCTTGTCTGCCCAAAACGTCATTGATAACGTCAAAACTGGAGCCAGGTGCAAACATGAAAGTTGTAGGAAATTGTCTCAACTTTCTTGTATAAAAAATTCAGCTCATTTGGACTTCTAGAACTCCAGATATGGCCAAAATACCGAACAGTGCTCGGGCTGGAAGACAGATTCGGGCTTCTTTGTTGTTGCTACAATTTGGACTTGATAATGGCCTTTTTAGATCTTGGGCTCCATATGAAAGTTGTAGGCCTATGTCTTACCTTTCCATCCATATAAATTGGACCTAAATCTGAGATCTGTAGCTCTAGATATAGCCCAATTACCGAACAGTGTTCCGGTTTGGATTGCACCGACATCTCTTCTCTAAGTTTGACCATCTCTTTATCCTTGCAATTTAAGTTCTTCAAGTCATCAATCAATCCTTTCATTTATGTGATAGACCTGCATTAAAAGTAGACATTTACCACAAATTATAGGTATCTGATATTATTAGATACATTATTATAAAACATATTTTAGTTAAGGAGTTATTGATACTTCAAGTGCAAAATGATGATATAAAACCATGATAAAAATGCACTTTTAAGTACTAATCAGTCACTAAGTTATTTTATATAAAAAATACTATGTTTTTATCCTAGCTATATTTTGTCCTAATCTAGGGTAAAAAATAAACAGATGTTAAGTTTAACATGAATTATATAAAGTTATTTGAATGATTAAGAGATCATTTATTTTCCTAGGTGAATTAGAAAAGAATATTTCATCTATTATCAAATGATATTGATTATAAAATTCATATATAGGGTGAAATGAGATTTAAAAAGCGTTTTAAATTTTATTCAAAGAATCAATAACTATGATGCTTAGAATAAACATAATTTAACAAAGTAGACACATTCCATGCTATAATGTCTAAATAAAAAAAATTATTACATTTATAAACTTGTCACTAAAAAGTTAAGTTAAATCACTTATGACTTTTTTAATATTTGATGGATCATGACAATTTATTAGACATTATATCTGATCTTCAAATGTAAATCAATCAATTTATTAAATTGATAATAAGTTATATTTTTTAATTTATTTAATCCTGTTTTATGTAGGATTGTGATTTGTATTTGGGTTAATATATTAGAAAATCTAATGGGTCACACACATAAAAATCCTTGGCCAAAAATTAAATTAGATAATTAATCATGTTACTTGATTGCAAAAAAAAAAAAACAAAAAAAATTAAAAACTAAAATATAATTAAAACATGAGATTACAATTTTAGACTAAGAAAAATCAAGTACTTGATTACATAAATTTCTAAAACTATCATGAAATAATATAAGTGATATTATTCATGGGGTAAATTTATATTTTATTATTTATAGGGTTATTAATTTTTCCTTTAAATAAAATGATATGTCTCATGTTTTTTTGTTGAGAAAACTATAGAAGTTATAAATGATACAAAAACAATGAAAAACATAAAAATAAATAAATGAGTTAACACTTAAAGATATAACGATCACTATATTCTAGAAAGAGTTTTAAAAGATTTCTCACTAATAGTTTATATGGATTATTATTAGAAGTCAAATACTTGGACGAGTTGTGCTTTACAATAACCTAGCTTTAAAGAAGTAGATCAAATCTAAAACATAAGATATAATCTTCAAGTAATCTTTATATAAACCTTAAAAAAATTAAGATTTGTCTAATGACATACTTGAAACTCTCATAATGTTTAAATGAGCATTTCTATTGCATTTACATATTTCAAGAAACCTAAAGTCTTGATTAGGGTTAATGACACAATGTCGAGTGCTATATAATCATTGATGTCAACTCTCTATATTGGTACACCATTGAAATTAAGGTGATGACTTATAGCCAATATTGGCTTAAAAAACACTATATTTTTCTATTAATTGTCTATATATTTTGACCAATCAATCTTGATAATTTTTGCCTTTCTTTTAGTTATTATTGAGATAAGACAAGAGGTTATGTTTTGCCTTAAAAGAGTGAGTGAGAGCAAAAACCATCTTGATGGATATGTCGTTATCATGGTTAGTTATCTTTAGAAGGAATTTCTAATTTATTATCTTCTTAAATTGTGTTTTCATCATCCAGTTATTGCATCAAGGTTGAAAATTTACTAACCTTTTTCTTTTTAATATGAGATTTTTTTTGGATCAAATGTAAGAAATTTATAGATAAAATGAAATAAAGCTAAAGAACCAATAAGTCAAAATATATACAAATATGAACAGAAAAAGGGAATATACTCCCTTATACGCGATAAAGGAACAAACTCCTACAAAAATCGAGAATAGCCCTAAACAAAAGAAAACCACAACTGCCCAACTAGACTATAGTTGAAGCTAGAAAACCTAACCTAAAAATATAAATAGAAACTGAGAGGCAAAAAGGCAATGCATCAGCGCAACCAATAACCAATAACATTACAACAAGTCTCGACTACTAAGCCAAGACAGGTGATTAGTACTTAAAAATATATTTTTATTAAAGTTTTATATTATCATATTGCACTTAAAGTATCATTAAATTCTCTAACTTAAAAGCTTGTTTTATAATAACAAGTCTGATAATATAAGATATCTTTAATTTATGGTAAATGCTTATTTTAAATGCAGACATGTTTCACAATTCAAATGATTTATTGATTTGTTTAACTATTAAAAATAAAAGGATAAAGAAAGGGTTAAGTTTAGAAAAAGATGATCATTTAATTCAAATTAGAACACTGTTAAGTCATTAGATCATATTTGGAGTTATAGATCTTAGATTTCAGTTTGGTTTATATAGCTAGAAAGCTAAGACATAGGTTTAAAACATTCATGAAGAGTTTAAGACTAATTCTATCTTTTAAAATTCCAAATATTAGCACAAAAAAAGAAGTCTGAATCTATTATGTAACCTAGGCACTGTTCACTTATCAACCCATCTTTTGCGTTCTAGAAGTCTAAATGAGTTTTTTTTTTTGTTAGAAATTTGAGATAAATGCTTAGAACTTTCATGAGACTATCTGTTTAAATTTTGATTTTAGCAATAACATTTTATTTAGACAAGAAGATAAGGGTTGTCATTAAGTCAAGAGGTGGACATTCACTCAATAATTCGTTATCAAATTAATTGTTTCAAATTTTAGCCTATAAAAGAAGGCATTTACCATACATTTAGACATCTTGATTTTCAGATTAAGATCATATTCTTACTTTCTTTCTTTGTATTTTGCAATGTTCAAGTTTTATTTCATGTTATATTAATATCTTGTTTATGCTTTTCATTTCCTTTTCTTTACTTAATTAATGTATATCATTATTATGTTTTTATTTTGTTTATTTATTTTCTTATCTTTATTATTTTAGCTAAGTTTATTATATTAAGGTAAAAATGTTTCATTAATGATGTTAGGTTAAGTATAATACAAACTCAATATGGACTTCAATATTTATATCGTAAACAACTTACTATTAACATATCTTATTATTTTTATCTTATTAATTCTTAATACCTTGCTTGTTAAATGATTAATCTAAATTTGCATTGTATAACACTCGGTACAAAAAATATTTGGCACTTTCATTGTCAATCATATGATATAACCTACACTTGTGCTTTGAAAGAAACTTGATTTGTTGTTAACAAAAGTTAGTATCATGAATTCCTAACAATATTTAAAAGTTTGGTGTTACTTAAATAAGATGATTAATATTATTATGTTATAATGAGCTATTAATGAAAAATTATCTTATTGACACCTTCTTTGTATGTGGTTTCTAGTTGAGTAATAAAAAGAGTTTATATTACATTTATTTTTAATACCATTAGTGAATCCTCTAACATTGATATTTGTTTTTATTTTTTTAATGCTCATATTAATCTTACATCTCAAATCCCTCTTAACTTATTATTATTATTATTATTATTATTATTATTATTATTATTATTATTGTTATTATTATTATTTATAATTCATATAATTAACCTTTCCTATGGTTTGATCCTAGTCTTGCCAGGTTATTTATTAGTTTGACACTCCTGCACTTGGAATAAGATATCAATCTTTTAATCGTATCAGCAAATATGAACACTGTTAAGTTAACATCAAAATGCAGCATAGTCAACTAGTAATTTTGCACATCGCTTAAAACAATTCTTTTGTCTTCGATACTTTAGTAAGCTAGCAAAAATCCTGAAGTAAGAAAATTGATATTTTTAGCAAACCAAGGTATTGAACTAAGAGAAAGTAAGCAGTTTTTAGGAAAGTAATCGATTGGTGTGATGTCGGATATTGAATCTATTGTCACTCTTGATAAAAGATTTGCATCAATATTTTTGGTGTATTTTTTATCCATGATTTTTTCCTGAGAATAATTCATTTGTAAATCTTTATATTCATCCAACTCATTTTTACTTAAAATAGATTCAAGTTGATCATAAACTAATTCTTCAATATGATCTATTTCTTGCAAATGTTGAAAATATTCATCTCTAATGTCATGTTTCTAAATGATAGCTTTGTTAGTCCATTCCTATAATTAATCAATGCGTTATAAGTTATAAGAAATGGACATCCTAAAATAACAGGAAATGAATTACATGTTTGAACAGGTTGTGTGTCTAAGATAATAAAATTTACATGATAAATGAATTTATCAACTTGTACTAACACATCTTCAACTATTTCTATAGGAATTTTTATAGATCTATTGGCAAGTAAGAGAGATACAGAAGTTGGTTTTAACTCAACTAGATTGAAACTTTGAAAAATTAAATATGAAAGTAAATTAACAGTAGCTTTAAAGTCAAGTAAGACTCTTTTAATTTTATGTTCTCTAATAAAGCAAGAAACTATAAGACAACTAGGGTCTTTATATTTCAAAGCATTATTGTTATAAAGAATGACACTTGTTTAGTTAAAAAAACCTTTCTTTTTCAAATTAAATTTTCTTTTCACAATGCACAAATCTTACAAAAATTTAGCATAAGAAAAAACCTATTTAATAACATCCAGCAAAGGTATATTGATCCTTACTTTTAAAGTTTCAAAGATTCCAGAGTTGTGATTGACTTTTCTTTTTTTGGTCATAGCATGAGGACATGGAAGTGCTGGCGGGGGAATCACTCTTTTCTTTGCAATATTCAAATTCAACCTTTTCCTTACCCTTAGAGATTGACTCATCGTCTTTCTTACAAGGTTCAAGAGTGGATTTTCTGATAACCTTACCACTGCAAAGAGTAGTGACTGATTTGACTTGATCCATGTGTTGACTTTCAGAACTACTTGCATTTGCATTGTATTGTCCCTTGGGATTTTGTTATGGTTAAGATGGAAACTTGCCTTTCTCTTGAAAACTGAGAGCATATGTCAATTTTGCTAGAGTATCTTTAAAATCTGTCATGCTTTGAGCACGTTGAGTATTGATTATCTCTTGCTTTTTAATTTTAATTAATGCATGGAATGTTTCCTCAAGATTTCTTCTAGGAGGTGAAGCATAAGGAGATGCATATCCATAAGAATTTTAAAAATTATGGTGTGCTTGAAATGATGGTTATGAAGCTTATTCATTATTGTTATCACTCTTCCAACAAAAATTTGGGTCATTTCTCCAAGCAGGGTTGTATGTTTGTGAGTATGAGTTATGATTATGCATTTGAAAATTATTTAAAGCATGAGATTGTTTATAGAGATATTCCTTAAAAGAAGGCAAGGTTAGACAGTCATTGGTTGAGTGTTCATTTATTTCATTGATTTGACACATAATACTTGAACAATTTTTAATTGACTTTTTTTTCTTAATTCTAGTGCTTCGACTTTTCTAGCTAAAGATGCAAACTTGGCTTGGAAGTCATGATCTTCCCTATAGTTGTACATACCTCCACTAGATGTATGAGGTTGAGTTTTATTTGGTTCCTTATAAGTACCTACAGTGTCCTAATTTTGAGCATTTTCAGCTAACAAGTCTAAGTACTCTATTGATTCATCAGGGTTTTTATCTTCAAAATTTTCATTGCATATCAATTGAACCATTTACCTAACTCTAGGTGTTAACCCTTTATAAAAGTGTGAAACCAATCTCCATGTTTTAAAACTATGATGATGGTAAGTATTAAGCAAGTTTTGATATTTATCCCAACATTAGTAAAATGTTTGAAAGTGGTGATTTATCTTTTGAAAGAGTTTGTTCTATGAGAAGGGAAAAACTTCTTTAAAACTATTGTTACATTTCATCCCAAGTACGAATGGATCCAGGTCTTAAATTCTATAGTCATGTTTTAGCCTTATCTTTTTTAAATAAAAAGGAATTTTTTTTTAATTTGATGGTGTTTATACTACAACTTGAGTCATTATACGTGTTGTAGACATCCTCAAATTCGTCTAAATCTAAGTTATGAAAAGAAGGTAAAAGTTGAATAATGACTGACTTACAATTAAAATGAGATGCATCAGGGAGAAAAACTATGCATGATGATGCACTTGTTCTTGTGGGATTCATATGGTCTCTGAGGGTTCTAACACAGTTATTCTCATTATTCTGCGACTGGTTATTTTCTTCAATCATATTTTTTGAAATTGATGACGATACCTTACAAAATCAGAGTTGTGATTGACTTTTCTTTGTTTGGTCATAGCATGGGAAAATAGAAGTGCTGACGGGGAATCACTCTTTTCTTTGCAATATTCAGATTCAACCCCTTCCTTACCCTTAGAGATTGACTCATCATCTTTCTTACAAGGTTCAAGAGTGGGTTTTTTTATAACCTTACCACTGCGAAGAGTAGTGAGTGATTTGACTTGATCTATGTGTTGGCTTTCGGAACTACTTGCATTTGAAATATAAGAAAGCCTTTTTAGCCGAACAAGTAAGTGTCATTCTTCATAACAATAATGCTTTGAAATATAAAGACCCTGATTTTCCTACAATTTCTTACTTTAATGGAGACCATAAAATCGAAACAGCCTTACTTGATCTTGGAACTAGTATGAATTTACTTCTATATTCAGTTTTTCAGAGTCTCAATCTAGGTGAGTTAAAACCAACTTCTATAACTCTTTTACTTGCCAATAGATCTGTAAAAGTGCCTAAAGGAATTGTCGAAGATGTGTTAATACAAGTTAATAACTTCATTTATCTTATGGATTTTGTTATCTTGGACACAGAACCTGTTCAAACATGTAATTCATTTCCTGTTATTTTAGGACGTCCATTTCTTGCAACTTCTAACGCATTGATTAATTATAGGAATGGATTGATGAAGCTATCATTTGGAAACATGACATTAGAGATGAATATTTTCAACATTTACAAGCAACCTGGAAATGATAATGATTTACAAGAAGTAGATCATATTGACGAATTATTTTATGATCAACTTGAATCTACTTTAAGTAAAAATGAGTTGGATGAATCTGAAGATTTACAAATAATTTATTTTGAGAAAAAAATCACGGATGAAAAACACACCAAAAATATTGATGCGAATCTTTTGTCAAAAGTGACAACAAATTCGATATCTAACATCACACCAATCAATGATTACTTTCCTAACGAATCCTTAATTTCTCTTAGTCCAATGCCTTAGTATGATAAAAATATCAATTTTCTTGCTTTAGGAGATTTGCCAACTGATTAGAGTACCCAAGATAAAGAAAAGTTTTTGAATGAAGTGAAAAACTTTTATTGTGATGACCCTAACTTATTCAAATATTATCCTGATCAAATATTTCAAAGATTCATTCCCGACAATGAGGTAAGAAGTGTCATTAAACTTTGTCATTCTACAGCACGTGGAAGTTATTTCTTGGCAAAAAAAATAGCTACAAAAATCTTTCAAAATGGATTTTATTGGCCCATCATGTTCAAGGACACGCATGCATTCTGCAAAACTTGTGAAAATCGTTAAAAAGTTGATATTGGTCAAAAAGTTTTTTTTTTTATAATTCTCAACTCTATGCATTCCCTAGAGAGTTATGATCAAGATGGAACAATCCTTATGGGGCATGTGATATTGAGAATTCAATGAATGACAATGTTTTTAAGGAAAATGGACATCCTTTGAAAGCTTATGTTGATAATTTTCCTAGTAAAAATGAATCAACTGGTTTGAATGATCTTATAGATAAAGGTTGATTATTTTGTTTTGCTTATATTGTTTTTGTGTTTCTCTTTGAGTGATTTTTGCTAGTTTCTCTAACCCAGTCAAATGGCGAATAACGATACTTCATGACTTAAGTCGATTGTTTTAATTTCCCATAATAACTGATATTTGTGTATATATTTATGCAATTTTATGAATCTCTCTTCCAATTCTCATTTGAAAATGAACACTAATCTTGAAAAATTGAAAAAGTATTTTCCCACTCTGCCTCAGAATACGATTACAAAAATTTACCGTGCTATATGTATAAGATTGAGGTTGTTAATGAATTTTGAAATTCCTGAAGATATTAGCTGGTTGATTGAAGCAAATGTTTGATTATGAAGTGAGTCCTTTAATTCCTTCATTTCACATATGGCTGGAACAGGTAAAAGCACTTTTACAAAGAAACGTTGTGCAAAACGATTGAAAATCTATCATCGATGTGCTAGATGGACTTGTAATGCACAATGTTGTTCTTTAGAAATGATATCTATAAATCGTAAAGATAAAATACAATTCGTTAAGGATGACTTGAGTAAGGAGTCTTTAGATAATTTTCTATTAACTCTTGAGACGCATCCTAGTGAAGATATGCATTGTGCAATTCATGATTTATGACCACTATTTCATGAAGAACATGCTTGACTTAGTCTTGGGAATTTGACTAAAAAAGACCCTGTTTGCCAGTTTTTAAGAAAACTGGATGGGAAGCCTATCTGCGACCCATAAAGGTCGTTTAAGCCGTTCTTGGACGTAAAACCAAGGGAATATGTGAGCCACAATGACAACTACCTATACATATACATGCTTTTCAAAAAAAATATAATAAATAAATAAAGAGAGAAAGAGTGTGAGACTCTAGTTGGCCTACATATAAGTGGTATGATTGCCTTTTTAATTTCTCATTAATAAATTCCTCTCTTCCTTCCTTTCATTTCTACTCAACCTATACATTCAACAAATATAGAAGTGTGTAGAAATGACAAGTTTCTCAGGTCATCAGATAAGAAATATTTATGTTTTCGGTGGATCTAGTCTTGAGAAAGAAAAATAGTTTTTAGAATCAGCAAATCATCTTGGTCAGGTGCTAGCTGAGAGAAAGATTCATTTAGTGTATAGGGGAGGCAGTCTGAGATTCATGGGAGGTGTGTCAATAGCTGTATTTTTAGGAGGTAGTCAAGTTTTGAGGTTGTCCCCAAAGCTTTAGCATAAGGGGACATCATTGGAAAAACAATTGGAGAGGAACTTCAGGTTTCCATAATGTCGGCTCGTATGAATGCAATGTTTAACCATGTTAATGCCTTCATTACTTTACCAGGTGGTCTAAGCACATTGGAAGAGATCTTTCATATTTCCTTTTGGGCCTAATTGTACATTCATCATAAACCCATAAGTCTGTTAAATGTTATTGGTTCTAATGATAAGTTGTTGTCTTTTCTTGATCATCTTATGGAAAAGGAATTTCTAACATCTTCTGCTGAAAAATCATAATCTCTATTGCTATTGCTAAATAATTGATTGACCAACTACAATATTTCATTCCTGTAATTGATCCCTCCATGAGTTGCATAAATTGGTCATTTAAGGAAAGTCATAAAAAGCTTAGATTAGATTTGAGTCTTCATTTGTAAATTTTTTATGTCTTTTTGTTTTATTATTTCTTATTTTTGTTTCAGTATGTTTCAGGTTTGTTAGTGTTTGTTATTTCAGGTGATATCTTCTATACTCTATCTTTCTACCTTAGAACATTGAGGACAATGTCTTGTTTTGGTTGGGGGGAGAGGGTGGTAGCTAAAAAAAAAATTAACTAACTGTGTTTTTTATTTCATAAAGTATGTGCAAAATTGTTATTACTATGATGACATAGTAAATAAGCTCTTTTTATGACTCTTGAGATGCATCTTAGTAACCATTCTTACTATGATGTATCATAATACTTCTTGAAATATTCAGGTTTACAAACTCTCGCATTACTATCACTTAATTTTGCCCATATGCTCATTTAACATGTATTCTTAAACTTTAATTTACACACACACACTTTAACATATAATTATGGGTTGCACACTGGATTATTATATTATTTATGTTCTTTATTTAAGATAACAACTAACGTAAAGGGATATTATATAATTTTTAAAAAAAAAGAGCAAAAAAAAATTGAAATGATAGTAATAAAAATGTAGATAAGTTTGGTTTCGTAGCCTCTCTAACTTAAGCAATTAAGCTCGAAGGGGTGTTTTAATACCTAATACCCTAAGCAATTAAGCTCGAAGGGGTGTTTTAATACCTAATACCCTAAAGTCAACTGATTTGGGAGCTATTAGCCCAACGCTTGTTACATGGGTTGGGAGAAAACTTAAGGGAATCAAACATTGCACTATCTAGGTATCAATATCTATGACCCGAGTTACTAAACTCGTAGGGGTGTTTCAACACCTAATGCCTTAAGACCAACTGGTCTGGGAGTTCTTAGCCGAAAGCTCATTACATGGGTTAAAAATGCATGGTATTTTAAGTTATATGTACATATATTAAAAAAATAAAAAAACAAAAAAAAATCTCAGCCTAAGGAAGTTAACCTTAAACATTAGAACAAAAATTTTAATTTCTTCTAAGAAAAGCCCCATAATTATGTGTTGATATATTGAGCACAAAAGAAAGGGGTATTGAGCAGATATATAAATTTAATGAGAGTTTGTTTATCTGGATTAGATTAATGGAAGTTGAATGATGAATACCTTGCTTTGTGGAATTTGCAAAAAAAATTTCTATTTTAATGATTTGATTACTAGGAACGAGTAATAAGCTAGTTGGGGGGTGTAATTAGTACTTAAAAGTGAATTTTTATCAAGGTTTTATATCATCATTTTGCACTTGAAGTACCAATAACTCCTTAACTAAAGCATATTTTATAATAACATATCTAATAATATAAGATACCTTTAATTTATGATAAATATTTATTTTAAATGCAGGCCTATCATATAAATGAAAGGATTGATTGATGAATTTAAGAATTGAAATCGAAAGGACAAAGAGATCACCAAACTTAGAAAAGAGATGTCGGTGTAGTGCAAACTAAAATATTATTCGGTAATTTGGTCATATCTCGAGCTATAGATCTTAGATTTAGGTCTACTTTATATGGATGGAAAGGTAAGACATAGGCCTATAACTTTTATATGGAGCCTAAGACTTAAAAAGGCCATGTCCAAGTCCAAATTATAGCAACAACAAAGAAGTCTGAATCTATCTTCTAGCTCGAGCATTATTTAGCATGTGGCCCATATCTGGAGTTCCAGAAGTCCAAATAACCTGAATGTTTTACACAAGAAAGCTGAGATAATTTTTTACAACATTCATGTTTTCAAGTGGCTTCAATTTTGACGTTGTCAATGACGTTTTGGGCGGACAAGATAAGATAAGAATTGTCACCAAGTCAAGAGTTGGTCACCCACTCATCAATTAGTCATCAAATTAATAGTTCCCACTTTTGGCCTATAAAAAAAGGCATTTGCCATGCATTTAGGAATTTTGGTTTTCAGATCAAGATCATGCTCTTACTTTCTCTCTTTGTATTTTTTGTAATGTTTATACTTTGCTTTCATTAATATCAAGTTTATGCCTTTCATTTCCTTTCCTTTACTTAGTTAACTTTTATCTTATTTATGTTTTTATTTTGTTTATTTATTTATTTTTCTTTCATTATGTTTAGTTAAGTTTATTATGTCAAGGTGAAAAGGTTATACTAATGGTGTCAGAATAAGTATAGTGTAAACTTAATATGGACTTTAATGTTTGATACTAACATGTTTTGTATTTGTTATCTTGTTCACTCTTTAATACTTTGCTTGTTATATGACTAATCTTGATTTATGTTGTATAACACTTGGTACAATAAATGCTTGGCACTTTCATAGTTCATACTGTATGGTATAATTAATACTTGAGCTATGAAATGAACTTGATTTGTTGTTAACATAAGTTATAATCATGAATGCTTGGTGAGATTTACAAATATTAACATTAATCGAATAAGATGACTAATGTAATCATGTTAACAATCTATAATCTAATTGGAACCTCCTTTGTATGTGGTTTCCAATTGAATAATAAGAGTTTATACTATACTTGTTTGACATACAATTAATGGAACCTCTAAGTTTGATATTTGTTATTATCATTATTTAATACTTACATTAATATTCCATCTCGAAGTTCTCATTTCTTCTTCTTCTCCTCCTTCTTTTTCTTTACTACTACTACTACTACTACTACTACTACTACTACTATTGCTATTATTGTTGTTGTTGTTGTGATTACTATTATTGTTATTTATAATTGTCATTTATAATTTGTACAATTAACCTTCCTGTGGTTCGACCCCGGTCTTGCCGGGTTATTTCTTACTTCGACACTTCTGCACTTGGGAGAAGACATTAATCTTTTTGTCGTGTCATATAAACTCTTATTATTCAAATGCAAACCACACACAAAAGGAGGTTCCAATCATATTATAAATTGTTAACATAAGTACATTAATTATCTTATCATATAAGTATTTATTTACTTATAAATATTGTCAGGTATTTAAGATTATAACTTATCTTAAGAATAAATTAAGTTCCTTTCATAGCACAAGTGTCGATTATACCATACGATTTATACTTGAAAGTGTCAATTATTTGTTGTACTAAGTATTATACAACATAAATCTAGATTAGTCATTTAACAAATAAAGTATTAAAGAATGAACAAGACAACAAATACAAAACATGTTAGTATCAAATATTAAAACCCATGTTAAGTGTACACTCTACTTATTCTTATACCATTATTGTATCCTTTTCACCTTGACATAATAAACTTAACTACACATAATTAAAGAGAGAAACATAACTAAATAAGATAAGAACATAAATAAGATAAAATTTAACTATGTAAAGGAAAGGAAATGAAACGCATAAACAAGATATTAATGAAAACAAAACTTGAAAACAGCCTTGATCTGGATGATCTTGATCTGGAAACCAAGATACCTAAATGCATGGCAAGTGCCTCCTTTTATAGGCCAAAATTAGGAATTATTGATTTGATGACTAATTGATGAGTGGGTGACCAACTCTTGACTTGGTGACAATCCTTATCTTCTCTTATCAGAATAAAACATCACTGATAACGTCAGAATTTGAACTAGACCTCCACATGAAAGTTTTAGAAAATTACCTCAACTTTTCACAAAAAAAAAAATTGAGGTCATTTGGACTTCTTGAACTTAAGATATAGGTTGAACACTTAATAATGTCTAGGTTGTAGGACAGATTCAGACTTCTTCATTGTTGCTACAATTTGGACTTGAAAACAACCTTTTTAAATCTTGGACTTTTATGAAAGTTGTAGGTCTATATCTTACCTTTCCATCCATATATAGTAGACCTAAATCTGAGATCTACAACTCCAAATATGACCCAATTAGCAAACGGTGTTCCAGTTTAGATTGCACCAGCATCTCTTTTTTAAGTTTGGTCATTTCTTTGTCCTTTCAATTTCAATACTTCAACTCATCAATCAATCCTTTTATTTATGTGATTGGTCTATATTTAGGATGAACATTTACCATAAATTAAAGTACCTTATGGTATTAAACTTATTATTATAAAACATGTTTCGGTTAAGGAGTTATTGATACTTCAAATGCAAAATGATGATATAAAACCTTGATAAAAATGTACTTTTAAGTACTAATCAGTGTACCATTTTCATTTTGACAAAATAAACTAAGCTAAACATAATAAAGAAGAGAAACATAAAAAAACAATATAAAAACATAAGCATGATATAAATTAACTAAGTATAGTAAAGGTAATGAAAACCATAAATAAGAGATTAATATAACATAAAATAAAAATTAAAGATTACAAAATACAAAGAAAGAGAGTGATCTTGATCTGAACACCAAGATATTTAAGTGTATGGCAAATTCCTCCTTTTATAGACCAAAATTCAAAACTATTGAATTCATGATTAATTATTAAGTGGATGAGCACCTCTTGACTTGGTGACAACCATTATCTTCTTATCTAAACAAAACATTATTGTTAACATCAAAATTTGAATAGATAGTCTCATAAAAGTTATGGGAATTTGTCTTAGCTTTCCAACAAATAAGAATAAGCTCATTTAGACTTTTAGAACTCAAAATATGGCTTAAACATTGAATAGTGTATGGGCTGAAAGATAGATTCTGACTTTTTTTTTGTTGCTACAATTTGAACTTGAAAATGACTATTTTGAATCTTGGGTTATTAATGAAATTTTTATGCCCATGTCTTAGCTTTCTATCCATATAAACCAAACCTAAATTCATGTTCTATAGTTCTAGTTATAATCTAATAACTAAATGATGTTTTAGTTTGAATTGAACCATCATCTCTTCTTTAAGCTTAACCCTCTCTTTATCTTTTCACTTTCAATAATTAAACGCATTAATCAATCCTTTAAATTATGAGATATTCCTGTATTTAAAGTAAGCATTTATCATAAATTAAAGATAACTTATGTTATTACACTTGTTATTATAAAATGTGCTTAAGTTAAGGAATTCAATGATACTTCAAGTGCAATATAATGATATAAAACCTTGATAAAAAAAATATTTTTAAGTACTAGTTAGCTAGATTGATAGGGGTAGGTAGATCAGTAAGTAAGTCAACCTTTATGAGAACTCTGGTGTATAAAAGACAAGTTATTGAAGCAATAGAAGCATCATATTAAATAGGCTTCCCTAACATCCTAGCAAGTTTTGAAAGGTAGATAGAAGACCAACGTTTGAAAGGTAAATTAGGAAATCTTACCTATATTGGATCTGCACCATATTAGAGGTTATAAAATCAAAATACTCCGACATGACCTTCAGAATAAGTGTTCGGCCATAAACAAAGTATGGACCTTTATTAAGAACATCAAGCATTTCTAGTTCTGAGGAGAAAGCAAAAATTAGCTAGCCAGTGTAATGCATAATAAAATTTGCTTTATGTTTCTAGGAACTACTAATGAATTTAGTTAAGGTTGAAATACCTAGGAATTCCCAATAATATAACTGATTAAGCAGAACTTCCACATTTCCTTGTGTTCACCAAGATCAATTTATTGTAAATAATAAGATGCTAAAATGTATAATCAGTAAAATGCACTAATATGGGAGATTGTGTGTTCAAAGTACTTATTGGGTTATCAGGGGAGATACGTTGGTGCCTTCCAAAAGGAGTGTTTCCTTTCATCAAAGAGAGGGAAGAGGCAGCTCCTACTGAAGAAGTAACTGTAATAGGACGAACAAGGGGAAGGTTGTGCCTAGAAACTTGTGGGATAGAAGAGTCTTCGCTCAGTCTTAAGTTAGGGTTTCTAATACTCGGGTGGACACTAAAAGGACTAGATCCAACGAAATGGTCATCTGAAGGATGTGGAACCTAACACTACCAGAAGAGCCATCATCTTGTCCACGAGAGGTAGGAAAAGAGGGTGGTGGTGGAGTAGCTGATTTACTCTACATATCCCTCCTTTTACCTTTCGAGCAAACCCTAACACCATGAGGGGAACCAACAACATCAGCGAAGGCCATCTTTGTTCTAGGAGGGGTGAAGGCTCTAGAAGGAGTAAAGGGATCCTGCAAGATAGGCGATCTGCTACGAGACAAAGACCTTGGTGCACGAGAAGTGGCCGAAGGGCGGGAAGGGTGAAATATGTAATCTTACTAAGCAAATTGTAAAAGCAAAGACCTTTTCTTGGATTTGAGTCACTTATTCTAATGTTTCCTCATTTAAAAAATTATCACCATTGATAATTATGTCATTTTTTGCTTTGAACTTAACTTCCTTGCCAATGAAGATATTTATGGTGTCTAATTTAGGTTATATAACAACAATTTATATTTAATGATGGACAAAAAAAATATTTTTATATTGTTCAACCATCATTTGGTTTTATAATAAGTAGTTGTTTATTATTATTATTAGGATTGATTTCTTAGTTTCTTTGATAGTAGTGTCCCCTTCTTAATAAACATTTGAAATTGACTTACAAATACTGAAGCAAAAGAATTATACAAGTAACTTAAGTAGGGTTAGTGGGTACAACAACTAAAAAAAGCCAAATTAGAAATAGAAAACCTTGCCAACAAGGGAAAAAAATGGACTGCAAAAGAGAAAAGGCTTATTATGCAATCTTTTACAAAATATTTACATGTAAATAATTGTTATGGAGTTCAACAAGGTCATCTTAAATTTAAGCCAATAAAGGATATAACAAAGTAACCAACATAGTCATAAAAAAAAATTCAAGTTGAGTCTTAATCAAGATGTTATCTAATGTCAAATCAAACTTAATGTTTAAGTTAATATCCTTAATCACTTAGATCCTAAGATGATCCATTTCCTTTTATTTGGACAGCTTCCCAAATGACCTTTTCTTCTTCGATCATATAGATCTTAAGATAATCCATTTTCTTTCATTTAGACTAATCTCTAGATGATCTTTCTTCATTTTATCATATGGGTCCCAAGATAATACCTTTATTATTATTTGAGTGAATCCCTTGATGATCCTCTCTTTTTTTATCACATGGATCCTAAAATAGTCATTTGCTTTCATTTAACTTCACTTAAAAAGGATTTAAAACTTAAGGACTGTTTTTAAGATAGAGAAATTAAAAGCTTGTTTTAAATATGGCCAAGGACCTAATCAAGATATTTTAATTATTTGACTTTTAATGTAGGCTAGACTGAAAACTTAAAATTTCATAGGCATTATTTTTGAAAAGGCGTTAGTCTTCAAGGGTTGATTTAAAACTTAAACCAACCATACAATACTATTTTGATAACCATATATATCCTTACAACATCTTTTTGTATTCTTTTCCAGAAAACAAAATGTGATCAAACTTTAGCTATTTTTTTTTTGCTCTCAACCAAACCCTCACCATTATTTTTTTATGATTGTGGCATCGATTTTAGTTAATTTCATAATCATCCTTTTTAAGATTGATCATTGTGTGTTTAAACTTATAAAACCTTGAGAGTTTATGTCTCTTTATCCTTTGTTTTATCTATTTTCTTAATGATTTTATGACTATGCATCATGAGAGGGTTGCATTCTCATATAAAATTTAGTTGTGCTGTAATTTTGTTTACATGTGTCTAAGAGTAAGGATTGAGAGGTTTCGATCTAAGGGTCCATTTTTAGTTAAAGTTGTTACTCAAGTCAGTCTTTTTTCATCTATTTAAAGGGTTTGGCTTTTAGGGTTGAGGAAGTCTTTTTTTTAGAGAATGGGAGGGAAAAAAAAAGAGTTTGAGAGAGGTTTGTTAGCAATTTGATTAGTACTTAAAAGTGCATTCTCATTAAGGATTTATGTCATCATATTGCACCTAAAGTATCATTAAATTCCCTAACAAAAGCATGTTTTATATTAGCAAGTCTAAAAATATAATATACCTTTAATTCATGGTAAATGTTCATCCTAAATGCAGGTCTATCACATAAATAAAAGGATTGATTGATGAGTTTAAGGATTGAAATTGAAAGGATAAAAAGAAGGCCAAACTTAGCAAAGTGTTGCTGGTGCATTCCAAACTCGAATACCGTTCAGTAATTTGATCATATCTGGAGCTGTAGATATCAGATTTAGATCCATTTTATATCGATGGAAAGGTAAGACATAGACCTACAACTTTCATATAAAGTCAAAGACTCAGTTCTGCCGTTTTCAAGCCCAAATCGTAGCAACAACAAAGACGTCGGAAGCTGTCCTGCAGCTCAAGCACTATTCGGTTTTTGACTCATATCTTGAGTTCTAGAAGTCCAAATGAGCTCTGGTTTTTTTTTTTATGGAAAGCTGAGACAATTGCCCACAACTTCCACATTTCAGTTGGCTATAATTCTGATGTGAGCAATGACGTTTTGGCCAACCAACAATATCAAAAATCAGCCCACAATATCAAAAAACCAGCAGCCATTAATATCAAAAACCAGCCACCAAATCAATGGATGCCCACCAATTCTTCAATCAATCAATAGTTCTGAAACTTAGCCTATAAAAGGAGGCATTGTCCATGTATTTAGTCATATTAATTTTCAGATCAAAGTTATCTTCTTGCTTTCTCTCTACATCTTTGTAATGTTCAAGTTTTCTTTCATGCTATAGTAATCTCTTGTTTATGCTCTTTCATTTCCTTTCTTATTCTTAGTTAGCTTATATTATGTTTATGTTCTTATATTGTTTATTTGTGTTTTTCTCCTTCTTAATGTTTAGCTAAGTTAATTATGTCAAGGTGAAAAGGTTTCTCTAATGGTGTTAGAATAGGTATAATATAAACTCAACATGAGCTTTAAATGTTTATATCCAAGAAAGATTGTTATTAACATGTTTTATCTTTTTATCTTACTAATTCTTAATACCTTGCTTATTAAATGTTTAATTTAGATTTGTGTTGTATAATATTTGGTACATCAAATGCTTGATCTTTCATAGTTTTCGGCCGAAATTGTTATTATGATAGAAACTTGATTTGTTGTTAACATAAACTAGCAACATGAATGCTTGATGATATTTATAAATATGGTATTACTTATATAAGATAATTAATATGATCATGTTAGTAATTTATAATGAGCTAATAACGAGAAATCATCCAATTAGAACCTCCTTTGTGTGTGGTTTCTAGTTAAGTAATAAAAAGAGTTTATATTATATTTATTTGAAATACCATTAGTGAATCCTATAACCTTGACATATGTTTTGTTATTGTTTAATCCTTACATCAATATCACATCCCAAAACTTTCTTCAACTCCTTTTTTGTTATTATTCTCTTTAAATCTTTTTCTTTATTTGTAATTTATATAATTCACCTCCCTGTGGTTCGACCCCGGTCTTGCCGGGTTATTTTACTTTGACACTCCTGCACTTGGGATAAGACATCAACTCTTTGATCGTGTCACAATTCTAAGGCAATTCTAAGGTTTTTTTTTTTTAGTTTGAGAGTAATAAAGCTTAGGAATTTTGAAAGTCTTGAAGAAAATATAAGCTTGGGTTTTGTGGTTTATGGGTTTCTAGTATGTTCTGTATTTGTTCCTCTAAGATTCTAATGTTAGGACTTGAGGTTATCTCTCACTCCATTTTGTTTAACTCATTGGCAACCAGCAACTTAGGTATACATATTGTCCATATTATGATTATTTTTATGGTTGTTCTTGCTTTTAAGTTTTGATGACATATAAATATATTTTTTATTCGAAGTATATACATATTAATATTCTTGTTTATATTTTAGAGAAACTATGAATGTTTATGGATTTTTTTGAAGTTATGAAACCATAAATATTTATATTTAAGTGTGTGTTCATAATGACCTATAAGTTTTGAGATTGAGAATGAATGTATTGTCAATAATAATGTTCACCTCTATGTGAGCTAAATGGGATATCAATTTTTAGTTTTTTTTTTTTGTTAAAGTTGTATGTTCATTCTTGAAGAACCATGATTGTCTGAAATATGAAAAATAAGCCCATTGCTTATCTTTTCTTTTTCTAGTTAGTTATATTTGTTTTTAATTTTAAATTTGGGTGTATTTGCATTCTAAAAAGTTTTTATTTTTCTTATAAATAACTATAAGGCAATCAAGGTAATCTACAAAAGAGCTATGTAATTCCAAGTCTAGTGAGTCTAAGAAGTTTTCCTTCCAAGTTTTTTTTCTTGTCTTTTTAAATTAATTTAGCCAAAACCTATAAGCAATTTTCATCTTACAATATATATAGTGTGTTGTTGTCTGTTTATAATGTTAACATCAAGCTTTTGTTCAAAAATAGTATTTTACCTAAAACAATAATGGTTCCAAATTGTTTCTTATCTATTTTTAATTTGAAATGTTAAAATCACCCCTTATATGTTTGAGTTTTGGAATAAGTTTGCAAGGCCTATTAAGTTTTTCCTATATTAAAAGTTCTATTGGACCAACATTTAAATTTTCAAAAAAAAACCCATTTCTATTTTGTTCAAAATATTACTTCTAATGGTCTAAGTACTCACCTTAAATGTCTAAATTAAATTAACTCTACGTGGGTTATTACTTTGAACATTAAAAAGGAGTATCATTTTCTGTTTTTTTTAAATGTATTGAGTCTAAAAAGAATAAAACTAGTTTTGTTATTTACTTTTAGAGTTCAAAGAACATATATAAGCCATGACTTGAACCCTAAAAGGAGTAAAACTTTGTCTATTTTCCAAATAATAAATGATTCCACAAACATATAAACCTAATATTCACTAAAATTAAGAATATTAGTCTTTAAAACAAATTTTATATGTATACTTAACAAGTAAATAACAAATTTAAATAAGGTTGTCCATCATAGTGACGAGGGATAACCAAGATAAAACTAAATCAAAAGGTAAATGTCCTTTAGCACTCCCAAAAGGCAAATAAACCATAAAAATGTTGTTGTCAAAACTTAGTCTAAAAAGAACTTTTATGTTATTTGATCTCATTCTAAGTAGATGAACCAAAAAGGTCCGAAAGGAACTTTTATGTCATTAGATCTCATTCTACGTAAATCAACTATAGAGTTTAATGTTTGGATAGGACTTAGGCAACCAATTTTAATTTAGCAAAAACTGTGAGTGAGTTTGGGTGTTATAAGATAGATGAACCTTAATAAGATCCATTAAAATTTTCTAGAATAAAAGATGGGTTTAATAAGTCCAATGTAAGCCTATTGGTTACTTACTAACATTGCTTTATAGACCATTGTCACAAATTATGATTATGAGTAGCTAGTTTTAGATATTAATTTATCAATTGTTATTAAAAAATAATTAATTGGCAGTGGAAAAGATGAAGTAGACCTTAAAATAGTTATTTTTAAACCAATCATCCATATAGGGTTTAACTCATAGTAGTTGACTTACTATCACCCATATAAACAAGCCACTAATAGATTAAGTACAATAAACTATTATAAATAAAAGACAAGATTAGCAATGCATCTTGCCTAAGGTAAGATGCTTTAGAATTATGGTATTTTTCCTTATGCATAAAAATCCTTTATCTTAGAACTCTATCGACTAGTTAAAGTTTTTTTAGTAACCATAATACGAGGTAGAGACACTTTCATATAATTTTATAATATTTTCCCTTATAAAACTAATAAGTTACCTTTCCTTTTTTTTAAAAAAAAAGATAGGTTGTCATGATGTTGGATGTGACATTATAAGAGTGAAAGTTTGATGAGAAAATTTGGGATGGTATGACTAAGGATTTGGGTCATTTTCTTGAATGATATTGACTTGCATGTTTATTTTAGTTGCATTTTCTTCAATAATTATTAGTTATATTGTCACATATTAGATCTTCCTTTCTTTTAGAGATCTTTTGACCTTTTCAGCTATAACCACTATTTTTGAGAAAAACTTTAAAGTAATGAAAATTATATATCCAAAATAAGGAGCTTTGAAAGTATTCATGAAGATGGAGATCATTTTCTTTTCAAATAGAGAAAGGTTTACTCAAGCAATAACTTTACACCACCTTTAGATGTACTCTCTAATAGATTTTTTGGGTAATTTTTCCATGCCTTGCAAGCTAGAATGATATAGAGTTATGTTATTATTGAACTTGTACAACTTTATAAAAGCATTTGTCAAAATCCTCCACCTTTAGATCTTGGTATCATCCAGACATATGCACCAACTCAACACTGCACCATTTAAGCTCTCATTGAAAAAGTAAATTAAAAGCATCTTATCATGGACTTTTTTGGTTCTTTTGCTGCAATATACTTATAGGTATATAATGGGACATTATGTGCCACTATTTTCAATGAATTTGAGCATTTTAAACTTCTTGGATATCATAAAAATAGTCATAAGACACATTTCTTATGCCTTTACTAGATCATAAAGGTTTATGCATTATGTTGCTCATAGTTGTTCTTCCATTACTTGTAACTTCTTAGGGTTAAGCTCTTCTATCATCTTGATTATTTAGGTTTTTTTAGTGGTGAGTTTAATAATTAGAACAATATAGGCTTGTAGTGTTTGAAATACAATTATAAATGAGAAATGCTTTATAAAATAGGATTCTAGAGAAATGTCTAATATAGGTTTTCTAGGGAAAAATTAAATGGCCTTAATAACATTTATGACATATGTAGGATATTAGGATGAAGTTGTATTTCCATTTGAGTTTACCCCTAGTTGGAGTTCTTTTTCCCCTGATGGTATATCTTGTAGTGCACGCTCAAGAAGGAAGTGAGTTTAGTGACCGCTCTTTTTATGTATACACATCAAATCCAACAATTTAAAAAAGAAACATGATAATAACAATATAAATAAAATAAATGAATAAACTAAACAAAATAAATAAATGCTCGGTAATAAATGATAATAAAAGCATTACAAGATAAAAAAAATATTTATAGGCTTAAACTTAGTGTCTCTAGTGGAGTCGTCATGTTGTCAATACCTAACATAAATTCAAACCTCCAAAAATTAAAGAAAGAATTAGAACAATAGAATCACTAGCTTATCTTTAAGTCTATATCATTAAAAAAATAAAAAAAAATTAGAAGCATGTCATGTAAATATTGATAACCCTTTTTTTTCTTGCTCCAAACATATCATCATTTTTTAAAGAATCAAATATCATTTATATTTCCATTAAAGAGTTTTTATGTATTTGCACACTTTTCTGAGTCTTTGAAAAATAGACAAATTCTTTTTTTTTTAGAAACACATGTGTAACTCGAATTGACATAAATAGTTGTGTTTTTTTGGATAATTACCTTACTTAAAGAAAGAATTGGAAAAATAAAGTAACCAGCTTATCTTTAAATATATATCCTTGAAAAATAGATAAATCAAAAGTATGTCAAGTAGATATTGATAATCTTTTTTTTTTCTTGTACATATCACCATTTTTTAAGGAATCAAATATCTTTTACATTTTCATTAAAGAGTTCTTATGTATTTGCACATATTTTTTAGTCTTTGAATAATATACAAATTTCTTTTTTCTAGGAATACATGTACAACCCGAACTGATCTAAATAGTTAAGTTTTTTTGGATAATTACCTTACTCAATTAGTAATGGATAGAGTATGGATATTGTTAAACCTGACCCAAAGTCAAGATATCCATTAGTATGTATGTAAGTTTGTGTGTGACACGACTAAAAGATTGATGTCTTCTCCCAAGTGCAGGAGTGTCGAAGTAATAAATAACCCGGCAAGACCAGGGTCGAACCACAGGGAGGTTAATTGTACAAATTATAAATAACAATAATACAACAACAATAACAATAACAATAACAACAACAACAACAACAACAACAACAACAATAACAATAATAATAATAATAATAATAATAATAATAATAATAGTAGTAGTAGTAGTAGTAGTAGTAGTAATATTAGTAGTAGTAATAATAATAATAATAAAGAAAGAGAAGAAGAAGAAGATGATGAGAACTTGAAGATGGAAAATTAATGTAAGGATTAAACAATAATAATAACAAATGTCAAGGTTAGAGGTTTCACTAATGGTATATCAAACAAGTATAGTATAAACTCTTGTTATTGAATTGGAAACCACACACAAAGAAGGTTCCAATCAGATTATATATTGTTAACATGATTACATTAGTCATCTTATTCAATTAATGCTAATACTTGTAAATCTCGTCAAACATTCATGATTATAACTTATGTTAACAACAAATCAAGTTCCTTTCATAGCTCAGGTGTCGGTTATACCATACATTATGGGCTATGAAAGTGCCAAGCATTTGTTGTACCAAGTGTTATACAACATAAATCAAGATTAGTCATTTAACAAGCAAAGTATTAAAGAGTGAACAAGATAACAAATATAAAACATGTTAGTATCAAACATTAAAGTCCATATTAAGTTTACATTATACTTATTCTTACACCATTAGTGTAACCTTTTCACCTTGACATAACTAACTTAGCTAGACATAATGAAAGAAAGCAAAATAGATAAACAAAATAAGAACATAAAAGTTAACTAAGTAAAAGAAAGGAAATGAAAGGCATAAACTTAATATTAATGAAAGCAAAGCATAAACATTACAAAAAAATACAAAGAGAGAAAGGAAGAGCATGATCTTGATCTGGAAACCAAGATGCCTAAATGCATGGCAAATGCCTCCTTTTATAGGCCAAAATTGGGAACTATTGATTTGATGACTAATTGATAAGTGGGTGGCCAACTTTTGACTTGGTGACAATCCTTATCTTCTCTTGTCTGCCCAAAACGTCATTGATAACGTCAAAACGGGAGCCAGGTGCAAACATGAAAGTTGTAGGCAATTGTCTCAGCTTTCTTGTGTAAAAAATACAGCTCATTTGGACTTCTAGAACTCCAGATATGGCCAAAATACCGAACAGTGCTCGGGCTGGAAGACAGATTCGGGCTTCTTTGTTGTTGCTATAATTTGGACTTGATAATGGCCTTTTTAGATCTTGGGCTCCATATGAAAGTTGTAGGCCTATGTCTTACCTTTCCATCCATATAAATTGGACCTAAATCTGAGATCTGTAGCTCCAGATATAACCCAATTACCGAACAGTGTTCTGGTTTGGATTGCACCGACATCTCTTCTCTAAGTTTGACCATTTCTTTATCCTTGCAATTTAAGTTCTTCAAGTCATCAATCAATCCTTTCATTTATGTGATAGGCCTGCATTAAAAATAGACATTTACCATAAATTATAGGTATCTTATATTATTAGATACATTATTATAAAACATATTTTAGTTAAGGAGTTATTGATACTTCAAGTGCAAAATAATGATATAAAACCATGATAAAAATACACTTTTAAGTACTAATCAGTGTGTGTGTGTGTGTTGTTAAATAATAAATATTAGTTGTAAGTTTTTGTGTGTGTGTGTGTGTTGTTAAATAATAAATACTAGTTATACAATGAATTTCTATATAAATACCCAAAACCTAATAGATAAGATATGAATATCTATTTGTTTTACCAATTAAGTAATGACAATGATATAAATATAAAGAAATCTAACCTGTAAATATATATTCTTGATCTTGGATTCAAGAAAGGTTTATCTTCTTGCTTTTCTCCATGTAAAATCCTCCTTTTACCGATCCTTTTTATTTCTAAATTGTGGTTGTATTTTTTTTACTTTATAAGGCTTTCCTCATATATATCTCTAAAATCCAATTATCTTACTATATGGAATCTATAAAATGAGAAATACTTACATGGATATTTTAGAAACTTTATCTTTTTTTTTTCTTTTCTTTTTTTTAAATTATACACTCTTTTCTTATTTTAGAATTTTTTTCTTAGCATAATTTTTTTTTCTTGGCATTCATCTTCTTTATACAATTTATAACTCATTTGTTAAAAAAGAAAAAACTCAAGAAAATGCTTTTCTTGCTTGTTAACAAATTAGTGTTAAGCAAATATTGAAACAAAAGAAAAGCATACCAATGGAATATTATTTAGGATGAAATTCATTTTACTTGTTAAAGTATGTTGATAGAAAATTAGGAAAATTTATTTTATCTATTAAAGTATATTAATTTTATCAATTTCTATTCAACAAAAATTCTTAATCAATTACCTTTACAAAACTACATTCATTTATCTATAAGAATATTCCAGTCACATAAAAATACAGGGAAAATAATTACTTCATATAATTGATAAAAGATAACTTTAAAAAAAATTAAATATAAAAAAAAATTCACTTGCTTTTTTTTTTTTAACTCTAGAGGCAAAACTATAATTTACCTTTTTATAAGTTAAAAAAAATTAAGAATATGTTTGATATTTTGATAGTTTTTATGATTGGAGCTTAAAAAAATATATTAAATAAAAATATTTTAGTTATGATTTAAAAAAAATATGTTTAGCAAATATATGTTTAGGTAAAATTATTTTGAGATTGATTTTGTATAAAAATAAATAAAAACAAAGTTATTTTCAAGCTTAGAAATGTAATTAAATAAAAAATTTAATAAAAAAAACTATTTAGTTAATTAAAGGATATTTTCCTATAGCAAAACCAAAAAGTCTTTAAATTTCTTTACAAGCTAATAGTTTTTATTATTGTTTGGCATTGTAATATAATTTTATTTTTTAATATAATTTTTGTTTGGAATTATATTAAAAAAATATTTTTTTATTTTTTAAAATTTTTTTTTAATATCAATATATTAAAATAATTAAAAATATATAAAAATTAATTTTAAGTAATAAATGTTTTTAAAATGTTTAAAAACACCATTTCTGCCTGAAAAACAAACATGCACTTCGTCTTTTAATAAGAAAGGGTAGGTTCGTGCATGGGACAAAAAGGCTGTCCCGGTAATTGTGAAAAAGTCTCCAAATTAATGGAAAGTTAAATGGGCCCCCCTTGTTTTCATAGACTTGACGCTCCAATCATTTCTTTCAGATTGCCTTTCCTGCCAGAAGGCATGTCCTACGTAGTGGCCCTTTGGGATCACCACCACCTCAATACTACGAAAAGTCAAATTACATGGACAATTCCTTGCATTGGCTTTCTTTATGTTAGTGGCACGTTGACGACGCGGACATTTTTGAAGATTCCTATACGTTGGCCCCTTCTTTCCTTTTCTTGACTTTCTCAACTAAAAAAAATAATAAATATAAATATAAGTATTGATATAATATTTTTATTGATAAATTATAGTAAATTTTATCAACATAAATATTTTCTCTATATATATTAAAAGAATTACAATAAAAAAATCAAAACAAACCTAAAAAATAAGATGATATGTTATTTATATTAATGGTATTTTAATTCCGCAAATAAATTTATTGGTAAATTGTACACATTTTCCTCACACTGTTAATCATGTCAATTACTAATAAAATCATTAATGAAAATTTCATTAGTATTTTTTAGAGAACTTTGCAACTGTTTACTTCTCAATTGTATTGGTAATTATTGTTATTTACAGATAAAATCATCACCAAATTGAAAAGTAGTCAATATTAATTGGCAGGTTTTTGAAATTTTTTTATTAAATTGAAATTTTAAATTAAATATTATAAATGAAATTAGCAACGGATTGAAAAGTCATCGGTTATATTTGGCTTTTTTAAAACTTTTTTTTATTAAATTAAAAATTTAAATTAAATATTACACATGGAATCATGTATAAAAAATTTAAAAATATTAATATTTAATTATCCATTAATAAAATTTTCAGTAAAATACCCTAATAAAAAGACTAGAATCTTTTATTTTACAACATACAAGCCTCTTCTTCTTCTTTTTCTTCTTCTTCTTCTTCTCTCCTTTATGCTATAAATATTAACATCCTTGTCTTTTTCTCTTATCTTCTCTCTCTAACTCCTTCTCTTTCACTTTATGCTCAGGTATGTCTTCTTCTCTTTTTGTTTTTGGATCTTTTTTAATTAATATATTTTATAAATTTTTTTTCTCTTCTCAACTTTGCTTGCAACTATATTAAGGTAAGATTTTTCTTATTTCTTCTTTATTATGTTTTTTTCATTATATTTCTTATTTTATTTTATCTTTAATTTTTTTGTTCTTAATAATTATATGAATGTTGTTGTCTGGTTTTTTTATGAGATCAATTCTTAGTTGATTTATTTATAGAATTTTTAAATAAATTTTAATTATTTAATTATTTTTCTGGTTTTGTTAAATAGAGTTTGTTAAAATATTTTTAAATAATCACTAATTGATTTGCATATGATATTTTTATTGGTTATATGACAAGCTTCTTAAGGGAAATACCGACGGAATAAAGTAGTTAGATTTTTTTAGTGTGCCTTTTCTATCAGTAAATCCATTAGTAATAATATTTTTTTATTATCAATGGATAAAAAATTACAGATAAAAGATTCACTGACTAATTACCAATGAAATGATAGTACAAATACCAACAAAAAATTTTATCAGTAAATAAAAGAATTCTAGTAGTGTTTTAATTGACAAAAAGTTTACAAGTTTTTTATAAATTAAACTTATAAGTGAATTCAAATATATTACTCCTTTTTCTATAGTTTTGCTCTCTTTTTTCCCTATAAATATTCAACTTGATGAATTTTATTTTCTTTGTTTTCTTCCATTTTTGCAACTTCTCTTTCTCAATTGAATTTTATATATATTAGTTCTTCAATATTAAAAAAAATATTATTGTGATATATATATATATAGAATGAATGAATCAATCATTATAGCTTAGATATACACTTAGTTATTTAACTAATTAAATATTCACTATATGTATTTTTATTCACTCTTTAATAAGTGAAATGGAACAACAAGTTGAATGTGATATGCATTATGATTCTACCATGAAAAATGTTGATTCTAATGTGTGTGAGCATTGAGAAGGTCTAATAATGATAACTTAGACGAAACAACTATAAAATGCCTTAACACGTTAGATTATCAACTAAAGTTTTGATAAGTTTAGAGGCTTGTAAATTGAATATAAATTATTCAAATAAGTTTGTTTGTTTTCAAATAAGATTTGGGTGATGATTTGAGAATTTTAAATTTAAGCCCAAAATTGCATTGGAAAATAAACCTATTTCATATGGTTTTAAAGTTCAAAATATTATTTTTCTAGTTTGTTCAACCATGTATACATTGGAGTTTTGTATGAAAAAATATGGTTGTTTTAATTTTTGTGTGTCTATGTTTGTGTTCTATAAGTAAAAAATATGTACTAATTATTAATCTAGTTTTTGTAAAAAAGTTATTTATTCGAGTCTCAATTATGTTATATTGGTATTTCGTAGACTTGAAGGGTTGTTCCAAATATATAATGATGTTTCAGAAAAATATTAAGCACTTTTAAAATCATATAAACTTTTCAACTTCTTATTTAAAGAATTTATTTTCTTCCTTATTCTTCCATTTCTAGAATTGGTTGAAGAACCATTCAGACTTATCACTCTTAATTACAAAGCGTGTGGTATTTTTATCCTGATAGGAATTCATTCGTGGCATCTCCGACTTATCAAAAAGTTTATTTCAAACTATATCCCTTGTTTTCATTACATACCACATAATTTTCATCTTCATATTAGATTGCTAGTTTGTTCTAGTTAAAAAGTTAAGGTGCATCATCTTGGTATCAAAGCCATAGTTTTAGAATTAATTTGAGACTTTGTATGTGGCTGACTTAGGATAATAAATATCAAGGATTATAAACTTTTTTGACTTTGATTTAGATTGGAATGATGTTTTCCTTATTGATAATGGTGGTTGTTCATACTCTTTATTGAATTTGTGATATGAGTTGAAAGACACTATTGTTCAAATTTGTTTATGAATTATGGGAAGTTGGTATACCATGGCTAGAGAAAGAGATGAAGTTCCAAAAGGAATTAGTTTGGAACAAGCATAACTTATTAGGTTGTAAGGATCTAATAATGAGATTCAAGAAGAAATGATAGGAATTCATGACCAGATAAATGCCCTCATGCAAATGATGTAAAAGAAAAATTTGCAACCCTAATAAAGACAAGTTTGTAAGGTGCAATAAAATGCTACCATAGAGATTAAATAGGGAGTTAAATAGGGATTACAAGGTTATGAAAGGGGTAAATTAAGAACACATAATTGATTAGTACTTAAAAGTGCATTTTTATCATGATTTTATATCATCATTTTGCACTTCAAGTATCAATAACTCCTTAACTAAAGCATGTTTTATAATAATATATCTAATAATATAAGATACCTTTAATTTGTGGTAAATGTTTATTTTAAATGCAGGCCTATCACATAAATTAAAGGATTGATTGATGACTTTAAGAACTTAAATTGCAAGGGCAAATAGATGACCAAAATTAGAAAAGAGATGTCGGTGCAATCCAAACCAGAATATTATTCGGTAATTGGGTCATATCTGGAGCTATAGATCTTAAATTTAGGTCTATTTTATATGGATGGAAAGGTAAGACACAAGCCTACAACTTTCATATGGATCCTAAGATCTAAAAATGTCATTTTCAAGTCCAAATTATTCCAACAACAAAGAAGCCCGAAGCTGTCCTTTAGCCCGAGCACTGTTCAGTATTTTGGCCATATCTAGAGTTCTAGAAGTCCAAATGAGCTGAATGTCTTACACAAGAAAACTTAGACAATTTCCTACAACTTTCATGTTTTCGAGTGGCTCTAATTTTGATGTTATCAATGACGTTTTGGGCAGACAAGAGAAGATAAGGATTGTCACCAAGTCAAGAGTTGGCCACCCACTCATCAATTAGTCATCAAATCAATAGTTCCTAATTTTGGCCTATAAAAGGAGGTATTTTTCATGCATTTAGGCATCTTGGTATCCAGATCAAGATCATGCTCTTTGACACGACTAAAAGGTTGATGTCTTCTCCCAAGTGCAGGAGTGTCGAAGTAAGAAATAACCCGGTAAGACCGGGGTCGAACCATTGAGAGGCTAATTGTACAAATTATAAATAACAATAATACAACAACAATAACAATTACAATAACAATAACAATAATAATAACAATAATAATAATAAAAATAAAAATAATAGTAGTAGTAGTAATAGTAGTAGTAGTAGTAGTAGTAATAATAATAATAATAATAATAATAATAATAATAATAATAAATAAATAAATAAATAAAAAGAAGGAGAAGAAGAAGAAGATGATGAGAACTTTGAGAAGGAATATTAATGTAACGATTAAACAATGATAACAAACAATGTCAAGGTTAGAGGATTCACTAATGGTATGTCAAACAAGTATAGTATAAACTCTTATTATTCAATTGGAAACCACACACAAAGAAGGTTCCAATCATATTATAGATTCTTAACATGATTACATTAGTCATCTTATTCAATTAATGCTAATACTTGTAAATCTCGTCAAGCATTCATGATTATAACTTATGTTAATAACAAATCAAGTTCCTTTCATAACTCAAGTGTCGGTTATACCATACATTATGGGCTATGAAAGTGCCAAGCATTTGTTATACCAAGTGTTATACAACATAAATCAAGATTAGTCATTTAACAAGCAAAGTATTAAAGAGTGAACAAGATAACAAATAGAAAACATGTTAGTATCAAACATTAAAGTCCATATTAAGTTTACACTATACTTATTCTTACACCATTAGTGTAACCTTTTCACCCTGACATAATTAACTTAGCTAGACATAATGAAAGAAAGAAAAATAGATAAATAAAATAAGAACATAAAAGTTAACTAAGTAAAGGAAAGGAAATGAAAGGCATAAACTTGATATTAATGAAAGCAAAGCATAAACATTACAACAAATACAAAGAGAGAAGGGAAGAGCATGATCTTGATCTAAAAACCAAGATGCCTAAATGCATGGCAAATGCCTCCTTTTATAGGCCAAAATTAGGAACTATTGATTTGATGACTAATTGATAAGTGGGTGGCCAACTCTTGACTTGGTGACAATCCTTATTTTCCCTTGTCTGCCCAAAATGTCACTAATAACGTCAAAATTGGAGCTAGTTGAAAACATGAAAGTTGTAGGAAATTGTCTCATTTGGACTTCTAGAACTCCAGATATGGCCAAAATACTAAACAGTGCTCGGGTTGGAAGACAGATTCGGGCTTTTTTGTTGTTGCTACAATTTGGACTTGAAAATGGCCTTTTTAGATCTTGGACTCCATATGAAAGTTGTAGGCCTATGTCTTACCTTTCCATCCATATACATTGGACCTAAATATGAGATACATAGCTCCAGATATGACCCAATTACCGAACAGTGTTTCGGTTTGGATTGCACCGACATCTCTTTTCTAAGTTTGGCCATCTCTTTATCCTTGCAATTTAAGTTCTTAAAGTCATCAATCCATCCTTTCATTTATGTGATAGGCCTGCATTTAAAATGAACATTTACCACAAATTAAAAGTATTTTATATTATTAGATATATTATTATAAAACATGCTTTAGTTAAGGAGTTATTGATACTTCAAGTGCAAAATGATGATATAAAACCATGATAAAAATACACTTTTAAGTACTAATCACTCTTGCTTTCTTTCTTTGTATTTTTTGTAATGTTTATGCTTTGCTTTCAGTAATATCAAGTTTATGCCTTTCATTTCCTTTCCTTTACTTAGTTAACTTTTGTCTTATTTATGTTCTTATTTTGTTTATTTATTTTTCTTTCTTTTATTATGTCTACCTAAGTTTATTATGTCAAGGTGAAAAGGTTAGACTAATGGTGTAAGAATAAGCATAGTATAAACTTAATATGGACTTTAATGTTTGATACTAACATGTTTTGTATTTGTTATCTTGTTCACTCTTTAATACTTTGCTTGTTAAATGACTAATCTTGATTTATGTTGTATGACACTTGGTACAACAAATGCTTGGCACTTTTATAGCCCATACTGTATGGTATAACCGACACCTGAGCTATGAAAGGAACTTGATTTGTTGTTAACATAAGTTATAATCATGAATGCTTGACGACATTTACAAGTATTAGCATTAATTGAATAAGATGAATAATGTAATCATGTTAACAATCTATAATCTGATTGGAACCTTCTTTGTGTATGGTTTCCAATTGAATAATAAAAGTTTATACTATACTTGTTTGACATACCAGTAGTGGATCCTCTAACCTTGACATTGTTTGTTATCATTGTTTAATCCTTACGTTAATTTTTCATCTCAAAGTTCTCATCATCATCTTCTTCTTCTTCTCCTTCTTTTTCTTTATTATTATTATTATTATTATTATTATTATTATTATAAGTGTTATTGTTATTATTATTATTGTTATTACTATTATTATTATTATTGTTATTGTTGTTGTATTATTGTTATTTATAATTTGTACAATTAACCTACTTGTGGTTCGACCCCGGTATTGCCGGGCTATTTATTACTTCGACACTCTTGCACTTGGGAGAAGACATCAATCTTTTAGTCGTGTCATGTTTTTGGCGCCATTGCTAAGGAGGTAAGTTCTTGTATAAATTATAATAGTTATTTTATTTTCTCTTTTTACTTTTCCTGTATATAACTTTGTTACTTTTCTCTTGTTTCTTTTTTTTTTCTTTTTCCTTTTATTCTATTCCTACACTTGTATGAGAGTGTGGTCACGTACATCAAGTGGTAGACTTTGTAGGGTATCCTCATCATTTTTAGAAATATGGTCGAAGAAGATAATCAATTACTTCATAATGAGAATAATGAGAATAACCGTGCTAGAACACTTAGAGACCACATGAATCCCACAAAAATAAGTGCACCATCATGCATAGTGATAACAGATTCGACACCCGACATCAGGAAGAAATCGAGGATGAAAAAGACACCGAAAAGGTTGATGCAGATCTTTTATCAAAAGTGACAATAGATTCGACACCCGACATCATACCAATTGATGATTAATTTCCTGATAAATCTCTACTTTCTCTTAGGTCAATGCCTTGGTTTGCTAAAAATATCAATTTTCTTGCTTCAAGATTTTTGCCAGCTCACTAGAGTACTGAAGACAAAAGAAATTTTTTGAGCAACGTGCAAAATTTGAATTGGGATGACCCATACTTATTCAATTATTGTCTTGATTAAATATTTCAAAAATACATTCCCTACAATGAGGTAAGTAATTTCATTAAATTTTGTCACTCTAAGGCACGTGGAGATCATTTCTCATAAAAAAAGAACTGTAGAAATCTTACAAAGTAGATTTTATTGGCTCACCATATTTAAGGAATCACATGCATTCTGCAAAACCTGTGAAAATTGTCAAAAGGTGGGATTTATTTCAAAACACAGAGAGTCTTTAGATAATCTTCTATTAACTCTTAAGTCTCATCATAGTCGAGATAAGCATCGTGCAATTCATGATTTATGGCCAATATTCCATAACGAACATGCTCAACATAGTCTTGGGAATCTGACTAAAAAAGATCTTGTTTGCCGGTTTGTAAGAAAACTGGATGGGAAGCCTATCCCCGACCTATAGAGGGTGTTTAAGCCGTTCTTGGACGTAAAATCAAGGGAAGATGTGAGCCACAATCACAACTACGATTTGAATTTTTGTTTGTAAAAACTTGTGTCTTTTGGTTTTATTAATAGCATAATATTTGTGTTTTGTTGTTTCTTATATTTGTTTAAGTGTGTTTCAGGTTTGTTAGTGTTCTTTATTTTAGGTGATATTTTCTATACTATATCTTTTTACCTTAGAACATTGAGGACAATATCTCGTTTTGGTTGGGGGGAGAGGGTAGTAGTTGATAAAAAAAAACATTGTTTTCTATTTCATAAAGCATATGCATAATTGTTATTCTAGGATGGTAGAGTAAAGGAGCTCTTCTGTTAAAGTGACTATTGAGATGCATGCATCTTAATAACCATTCTTAACAAGGTCTATTATAATACTTCCTGAAATATTCAGATTTACAAACTCTCGCATTGTTATCACTTAATTTTATTCATATACTTATTTAACATGTATTCTTAAACCTTAATTTACACACACACACACACACACTAAACATATGATTATAGGTTGCATATTGGATTATTACATATTTATGTTCTTTTGTTAAAGGTAACAACTAATGGAAAGGGATAGTATATAATTAATAATAATAATAATAATAATAATAATAATAATAAACATGTAGATAAGTTTGGTTTCGTAGCCTCCCTAACCTAAGCAATTAAGCCCGAAAGGGGTGTTTTAATACCTAATACCCTAAAGTCAACTAACTTGGAAGCTATTGGCCCAACGCTTGTTACATGGGTTGAGAAGAAAAACTTAAGGGAATCAAACATTTCACTATCTATATATCAGTATCTGCGACCCGAGTTACTAAGCTTATAGGGGTGTCTCAAAACCTTATGCCCTAAGACTAACAGGTTTGGGAGTCATTAGTCGAAAGCTCGTTACATGGGTTAAATATGCATGATGTTTTAAGTTATATGTATATATATATATATATATATATATATATATATTTAAAATAATAATAATAATAATAATAATAATAATAATAATAATAATATTCCCAACTCAAGGAAGTTAACGTTAAACATTAGAACAAAAATTTTGTTTTCTTCTAAGAAAAGCCCCATAATTATGTGTTGATATATTGAGCACAAAAGAAAAATTTATTAATATCTTGTTAAGAGGTATTGAGCAGATATATAAATTTAAAGAGAGTTTGTTTATCTGGATAGATTAATGGAAGTTAAATGATAAATACCTTGCTTTGTGGAATTTGCAAATTGTTTTTCTATTTTAATGCTTTGATTACTAGGGATTAGTAATAAGCTGATTGTGGGGGTGTGATTAGTACTGAAAAGTATATCATCATTTTGCACTTGAAGTATCAATAACTCCTTAACTAAAACATGTTTTATAATAATATATCTAATAATATAAGATACCTTTAATTTATGGTAAATGTTCATTTTAAATGCAGACCTATCACATAAATGAAAGGATTGATTGATGACTTTAAGAACTTAAATTGCAAGGGCAAAGAGATTACTAAAATTAGAAAAGAGATGTCGGTGCAATCCAAACCGGAACATTGTTCGGTAATTAGGTCATATCTGGAGCTATAGATTTTAGATTTAGGTCTATTTTATATGGATGGAAAGGTAAGACATAGGCCTACAATTTTCATATGAAGTCCAAGATCTAAAAAGGCCATTTTCAAGTCCAAATTATTGCATCAACAAAAAAGCCCAAAGTTGTCCTCCAGCCCGAGCACTGTTCAGTATTTTGGCCATATTTGGAGTTCTAGAAGTCCAAATGAGTTGAATGTCTTACACAAGAAAACTTTGACAATTTCCTACAACTTTCATATTTTCGAGTGGCTCTAATTTTGATGTTATCAATGACGTTTTGGGCAGACAAGAGAAGATAAGGATTGTCACCAAATCAAGAGTTGGTCACCCACTCATCAATTAGTCATCAAATCAATAGTTCCTAATTTTGGCCCATAAAAGGAGGTATTTGCCATGCATTTAGGCATCTTGGTGTCCAAATCAAGATTATGCTCTTGCTTTCTTTCTTTGTAATTTTTGTAATGTTTATGCTTTACTTTCATTAATATCAAGTTTATGCCTTTCATTTCTTTTCCTTTACTTAGTTAAATCTTATCTTATTTCTGTTCTTATTTTGTTTATTTATTTTTTTCTTTTATTATGTCTACCTAACTTTATTATATCAAGGTGAAAAGGTTACACTAATGGTGTAAGAATAAACATAGTGTAAACTTAATATGGACTTTAATGTTTGATACTAACATGTTTTGTATTTGTTATCTTGTTCACTCTTTAATACTTTGTTTGTTAAATGACTAATTTTGATTTATGTTGTATAACACTTGGTACAACAAATGCTTGGCACTTTCATAGCCCATAATGTATGGTATAACCGACACTTGAGCTATGAAAGGAACTTGATTTGTTATTAACATAAGTTATAATCATGAATGCTTGACAAAATTTACAAGTATTAGCATTAATTGAATAAGATGACTAATGTAATCATGTTAACAATCTATAATCTGATTGGAACCTCCTTTGTGTGTGGTTTCTAATTGAATAATAAAAGTTTCTACTATACTTGTTTGACATACCATTAGTGGATCCTCTAACCTTAACATTGTTTGTTATCATTCTTTAATCCTTGCGTTAATTTTTCATCTTAAAGTTCCCATCATCATCTTCTTTTTCTTCTCCTTCTTTTTCTTTATTATTATTATTATTATTATTATTATTATTATTATTATTATTATTATTATTTTAAGTGTTATTGTTATTGTTATTATTATTATTATTGTTATTATTATTATTATTATTGTTGTTGTTGTTGTTGTTATTATTGTTTTTATATTATTATTATTTATAATTTGTACAATTAACCTCCCTGTGGTTCGACCCCGGTCTTGCCGGGTTATTTATTACTTCAACACTCCTACACTTGGGAGAAGACATCAATCTTTTAGTCGTGTCAATAATAATCACACTCATAGTGGAGTTAAACTTACAATTCCATCATTTAGAGGTAATAACTCACTTGAGGAGTACTTGAAATGGGTTGAGAATGTTAAAAAGATGTTTGATTGGTATGTGTATACTAATAAAAAGAAGTTTAAGGTGGTTACATTAGGATTTACTGATTATTCTTTATTATAATGGGAGAACTTGAAAATTCAAAGGAGAAGAGGTGATAAAGAGGATATCACTACTTAGATGGTTATGAAAAGAGTGATGAAAAAGAGGTTTGTACCCGATTACTACAAACATGATTTATACATAAAACTTCAAACATTATAACAAGAGTTTTTTAGTGTAGAGGAGTATGTGATAGAGTTTGAATTAATAATGATATGTTATGAATTGATAGAACCCCAAGAATAAACCATAATAAGCTTTATTGGAGGTTTAAAGAAAGGTATTGCTAATGTTATTGAGTTGCATCCATATATCTTCATTGATGATGTGATAAAACTTGTGATAGAGAGACAGAAAAAGAAGTTTTCAAGCTGGAATAATAGCAGTGAATGCTTTAAAATATATTTCCACATCTTCACAAACATGGAATGCACCTAAACAAGATGAGAAAGTATGGTTTAGTCAGTGGTGTATAAGTTTAAACTCTACAAAGGATAAAGAAAAGGTAATTGAACCTTAACATCTTGTGGTCATAAGATATTAAGTGTTTCAAATGTTTAGGATATGAGTATATTGCTTTTGAATGTCTGAATAAAAGAATTATGATGGTTCATATGAAATATAGAGAGTTAGTTAGTAATGATGAGGCCAAAACTGAAGTTGAGGATGGGATAGGAAAGGAAATAAGAAGGATATTTTGATCCAATGAAAGGGGATGTGTAGTACTACAATGAGTCTTAAATGCACAAGTTGATGTTAATAAAGAACAATATGAAAACATCTTTCATATGAGATGGTCATTGATAATGGAAGTTGCATAAATATTACATCCATTACTTTGGTGGAAAAATTAGGTTTAACTACTATTCCACATCCTAAATAATATAGTTTAGAGTGATTTGACAAGAATAGACAGGTTCAGGTGATAAAACAAGTTTGTGTGTTTTTTCCCATCAAAACCTATCATGATGAGGTTTTATGTGATGTGACTCTAATGTCAGCTAGCCATGTTTTACTACGGCATTCATGGTAATTCAATAAAGATGTGACCTATAATAGAAAGAATAATATGCTTATTTAAGTCGAACAGAGAAAAAGGTGAATTTGTTGTCATTGAGTTCTCAACAAGTTATAAATGATTAATTATAAAGTTAGCAAAACAAGGTTGGATCGGGTAAATGGCTTATATTATCCAAAAAAAGAGACATCATTCAAGCATTAACTTTGATTGGGGTTGTTTCATAGTATGGGTAAAACCATTATTTCAAGTAGAGAATGTGAAATTGCCAAGATATATTATAAAGATGTTTAAAAAGTTTCTGAAGTATTTCTACAAATTTACTTAAGGGTTTACCACTTATTTGTGGGATTAAACATTAGATTGACTTAGTGTCAGAAGCTTCACTTCTTAATCTACTAGCCTATAAGTGTAATCTGAATGAAGCAAATGAGATTTAAATATGGGTTAGTGAGCTCTTAAAGAATGGCTGCGTTTGAGAGTCACTTAGTCCATATTCTATTTATCCCTCACTTGTGCCAAAAAAGTATGGTACCATGCAAATATGTGTGGACAACCATGCAATCAATAAGATAACAATTAAGTATTGATTTCCTATACCTATACTTTATGATTTGTTTGATAAGTTGCATAATGCTATGTTTTTTTTTCTTATTTAAGATTGATTTAATGAGTGATTATCATCAAATTAAGATGAAAGAGCGGGATGAGTGGAAAACATCATTTAAAACTAAAAACAAGTTGTATGAAAGAATGATAATGCCATTTGGGCTATTTAATGCATCTAGTACATTTATGTGACTTATGAATCATGTTTTGAGGAAGCATATTGGATTGTTTATTGTCATATATTGATAATATTTTATTGTATAGTTGAAGTTTTGATGATCATGTGGAGCATTTTAGGATTGTATTTGAAACTTTGTGTTGTGCTAAATTGTATATAAAACTAAATAAGTGTCATTTTTTTCAAGAACAAGTTTTTTTATATAATTTGTAGTAGGGAGGTTAACGTTAATGAAGAAAAGATAAAAGCAATAAAGATTGGCTGAAACCTACTAGCACTTCTTATGTGAGGAGTTTCTATGGTTTATAAACATTTTATCTCTAATTTATGAAAAAAATTAGTTCTATGGTTGCACATTTGATTAAATGTTTGAAAAAGAAAAGTGAGTTTCTATAAAGTAAAAATGCACAAAAGTCTTTCGAGTTGAGTAAAAAGAAGTTCTATACTACTCTTGTTTCAACACTTTATGATTTTACCACGACATTTAAGATAGAGTGTGATACTTATGATGTTAGAATTATAGGTGTGTTATTACAAGAAAGGAGGCATATTACTTTAGTGATTAAATAGTGTATAGTTAAAGTAATCAATTTATAACAAAGAGTTATATGCTTTAATTTGAGCTCTGGAGGTATGCAAGTTCATTATTAAAAGAGTTTGTTGTGATGACTAACAATGAATCTTTGAAGTATATTGATGGTCAAAGCAAGTTGAATCGAAAACATGCTAAGTAGATAAAGTCTATGGAGTCATTTCTATATGTCATTAAATATGAAAGGGGATAAGTTAATGTGTTTATTGATGCTTTTTTTATGAAGTATGTATTGATTTTTATGTTGAAGGAAAGGTTGACGGGTTTTTAATAAGTGAAAGATCAATATGTTAATGATTTCTACTTTGCTAATATGTTTGTTGAATGTACTAAGGGAGCTTGTGATGGGTTTTTATGCATGAATGTTACTTGTTCAAGATGGGTATAATGTGTATTTCTTTAGGTTCTTTACAAGAGTTGCTTGTGCGAAAGGCTCGTAATGGTGGTGATAGTGGTTATTTCGATGAAAAGAGGATTATGGATTGCTAAAAGAACATTTCTTTTAGCCTAGTATGTTGAAGGATGTTTATAAAATGATTGAGAGATATGTTATGTGCAAGAAGGTGTGAGCAAGTAGAATCCATATAGGTTGTATATGTCATTGCCTATTATAGAGCAATCATCAATGGATATTAACATGGTTTTTGTACTTGGGTTCCATAGAACATAATATGAAAAGGATTCAATTTATGATTGTGATTGATCAATTCTCCAAATTATTACATTTTAATACCTTACCACAAGACTGGCGATGTTGTAAACATTATTAATTTGTTCTTTAAAGAAGTCGTACATTTGCATAAAGTCTCTAAAAATATTGTATCTAATTATGATGTAAAGTTTATAAACCATTACTTTTATACAAAGTTAAAGGGCTTTCTAAACCTCATTGGTTAAGTTGTTTCATAAGAGAACTCAAGAAAGAGATCAAATTTGGGGTTATAATGTTAAACCTTTGGAGGCTTTTCTGGGTTAGCGAGGATACAAGAAGAAAACAATGTTGTAATAAAAAGAGATAAAGAATTAACTAATAATTTGTCTGGTTAAGAATAAATTTTAAACAAGTTTATTTAAATAACATATCAATATGCATGATAGATTTCAGGAGGAAATCAATCAAGCAGTATAAGAAGGAAGCAAGGTGAAGACTTAGATTAAGTACTCATTTCAAGTGTTTAATGTAAATATTTACATGTCATCCGTAAATCGATGGACAAGCCAAGGTAATGAACCAATTTTTCTTCTTTATTGCGAGTTGTTATAAGTAAAAATTTGAAGAGTTGAGACTCTTGTTTGCCTATTGTGAGGTTTGCTATAAGTAAAAATTTAAAGAGTTGAGATTCTTGTTTGCCTATTATGAAGTTTGCTTATAATCATAATATGCATGGACCTATAAAATTTTCACCATTTAAAGTTATGTGTGGCTTTAACCTTTATATATTTACTGATCTGGTGTCTATTCTAAATAATGAGAGGACTTCTATAGATGAGGTTAAAAATGCTTAAATGATGAAAAGTCTTCATGAACAGGTTTGTCTCATATTAAAAACAAGAAAATAAAGTATACCAAACATGCTAATAAAGGATGAAAAATGATCAAATTTACACCAATAGATCTTCTTTGGATTCATCTTATTAAAGACAAATTTCCAAATCTAAATTGATTTTGAGAGTTGATAGACCATTTTGAGTTATAAAAAGAATGAATGATAATGCTTACAAGGTTGATCTTTTTGTTGAGTACAATGTTTTAAATACTTTTAATGTAAAAGAGTTGTTATGTTACATGGAAGATATTGATGATTCTGATTTAAGATATTGATGATTCTGATTTAAGAACAAATTACTTCCAACCCAAGGGTGATGATATGCATCATGATTCGAGGGTTGATTCTAATATGTACGGGCATTTAGATGGTCCAATTATGAGAGCTCGGATCAAACAACTACAAAGTGTTTTAAGAAACTAAATTAGCATGATTAAAACTTTGATGAGTTTGGAGGTTTATAAACTAAATGGAAATAGTTTAAATATAATTGTTTGTTTTCAAATAAGGCTTTATTCATGATTTAGAAGTTTTGAAGAGTTAAAATTTGTTTTCATCATATTAAGTAATATGAGCTCGAATTTTTCACCATTATATTGCATTAGAAAAAAACCCTATTCTATATGGTTTTCAAGTTCAGAATGTTACCTTTCCACTTTGTCCAACCATGCATATACTGTAGTTTTGTATGAAAAGTTATGATTGTTTTAATTTTTATGTGTGTAATCTATAAGTAAAAAAATATACTACTTATTATTTGTTTAGTTTTTTTTTAACAAAGTTATTTATTTATTCTCAGTTATATCATTTTGATATTTTCTAGATTTGAAGGGTTGTTCCAAATATATAATGATATTTCAAACTAAGTATTAGATACTTTTGAAATAATATAGAATTTTTTAATTTCTTATTTAGAGAATTTTCTTCCTTGTTCTTTTATCTAGAATTGGTTGAATAATAATGAAGACTTATTACTCTTAATCATAAAGAGTGTAATGTCTTTTTCTTGATAGAAATTTTTTAATGTCATCTTTGACTTATTAAAAAGTTTCATTTATACTTTATCACTTATTTTCATTATAAATCATGTAATTTTCAATATAAGTACAAGAAGAAAAAAAATCATATATCAAACCTACTTTTCTTCATCTTCTTATTAGATTACCAATATATTTGAGTTAGGAAGCCAAGACACATAAAATGTCTCATATATTTAATTTATTTAATTTCATTTACAAGATACAAGAATGAAATTTTAAATGATTTAAATTATATAAATGTTTTTTTTCCAGATTACACAATAAATACTAAATATAATTAAATTGTAAATATTTGATATTATAATCCATAATATTTTTTTATTTAAAAATATATTAAAATAATTTATTTTAACATCCACACTTTAAAATCATTTAACAAAACTTAAAAATTATTAATTTAATATATTTTAAATAAAATATATTTTTAAAATACATTTCATAATAGAAAACACTACACTCTAAAACGCGCAGACGGCATGTAAGAGAGAGAAACTTGGTATAAAAGCTTCTTTATTAAGTTTTGGCCTTTTATGCCAATCCTCTCTCCTCTTTGGTGTTTTCTTTTGCTTCCCTTGTGTTGTACGCCCTCACTTCAGCTCGCATTGAATTTATCGTCTCGCTCGCTCACCCTCTTTCTGTTTTATATAAAAAAGTTCTACGCCCCTTCCTCTCCGCTGGTCCACCTATAATATATATAGTGGAATTACATGTCAACAATTCTTCCAGGCTTGGGTAGACATTATTGATGTCCGTGTGATCATGGCAATGGATAAGTGGAGCTTTTTTTCTGGTATATCAATTTGCATCCTTTTGAATTTTGCATCAGTTGAAGCAGCTCCAAAGGGTTCGCTTATCACAGAATTGCCTGGTTTCAATGGCGTTTTCCCATCAAATCACTACTCAGGGCAAGTTAATTTTCCCTTCATTTGTTTGGTTTTTATCATGTTGTTGTATCCAGTGAAAATACTTAAGAGAGGTGTTATTGATTAACGGAATCTGCTGTGAGTTTTGATAGAAATGTTAACTGTCATTCAAATCTCAACTTGTAGCTATATAACCTTCGATGATAAGAATCTTTTCTACTACTTCATTGTTTCCGAGAGAAATCCATCCAAAGATCCCGTGGTTTTGTGGCTTAATGGCGGGCCTGGATGCTCTAGCTTCGACGGCTTCGTTTATGAACATGGTAAGCCTTTGTCCATCAACCACCAAGATTTTACTCTGTTTCATTCTTTTATATACTTCATCATTTTAGATTGATTTATTTACATATCATTGCATTTAAGTCTGTAGCTAGGTTTTATAGTATTTTACGATCACAAATTAAGCCCTCCAGGCTTTTGTTTCCTAATATTTTCTCTGGGCTTGAATAATAGTAATAATATATATATATATATATATATATATATATATATTATAAAGTTCATCCAATAGAAATACTTAGCCAGTTTGGGAGGATGAGGATAGCGTAATGCATCACAACCTCAACTTTTAAAGTCTGAGAGAGACATCTTGTTTTTCAAATTTATTTTCGTGGATGTTTTTAATTAATCGTATTAATCTGGACTTTATGACAAGAAACTCTTTCCTCGTTGATAACGACGGATTAGGACCAAAGACTGATCAGTTCACACGGAATTGGCTTTTTTAAGCCTTTTCTCTCTCAGAGACTCGAACCACAAGTTGCCTAAATGGCTATCAACACCATGCACCACTGAGAACCATTCTCAGTGGCGCATGTAATTGCTCTACAAAATAACTATTTAGGCCAAGGATTCATTACAATCCTGTTTTGTGATGACGATATAAAAAACAAAGACGAGGGCCCAACGCTTTGGCCTTTCTGCTGTGGTTTCAGTGAAGAACAAGTGCTTGCCCCCCGTGTGTGTGTGGTTACACACACCGCACACAGCGCACGCACAAATCAAATACATGCTTCCATATATTGATGCTGATAAAAGCTACAAATTACGTCAAATAAGTTAGAGAAAAAAGTAAGTACTGTGTAAGGAAGAAGAAGACGAGCTCTTTCAAGGGAAAAAGAAGAAGACGACTATGCTTTGACATCTGCTTTCGTTGTCCATCTCATTCATGGAATGGACAATCTAGGATTAAATGTCTGATCTAAACACCACCGCAACAATATTCTAAGAGCACATCAAATAAGCCTAAAAGCAAGAGCACGAAAGTACTAGATCATATAAGAAGCAAACACACACAAAGAATGAAGAGGTCACGAGTCAAGGAGAAATAGAGGAGGGAAAGGATGTTTTCACCATGGGCAGCGAAGATGATTTTTTTCCACATTGGGAGAGCCAAGGAAAGTGGTTAGAGATATATTTCCTTTTTATGCCATCTTTTTCTTTTTCTTTTTGGTTCTTCAAAATTAATTCCTTTTTATTTCATTTCTAGGTTGCGTTGATGAAAATACATGCAAAATATGATTTAGAAAAAACAAATGATTTGTACGTGTCATGGTCTATAATTAAAAGAAATGATGTTAAACAAAATTTAGTGGGTGCCTGTGTATAATTTAGTCAATAACATAATATATTGAAAAGTAATTAATTAATTAAACTATTGTATGGTGTAAAGATGGAATAATTAAATGTTGAGAGATATAGCTCAATTAATTAAATTTTAAATTTATTATGTGAAGGTTATAGTGTAAGTTTCATAAATTATAAAATAATTATAAATTTAGATAATTATTAATTTTAAAATTTATGAGATTCATCGCGATGCTAAACTGGTCCGGATAATTATACTAATCAAAAAATAAAATAAAAAGATGAAGATAATATAACTAAAATTTTAATGTTTGACTTTTTTTTTTCTTGATTTATCATGGGTAAAACTTCAATTATATAATATAGAATTGCATACAAACAAACATATAATATCCATTTTCTTTTCTTGAGTCAATATTTAAGAGTATGCTCAAATTAGTTTATGCAATAACCAGTATTAAATTTTCTTTTCTTGGTTCCTTTTCATTGGAATACTTGCAGGGCCATTCAATTTTGAAGAAGGGAAACCTAAAGGAAGCCTCCCAATATTGCATCTCAACCCGTACAGCTGGTCCAAGGTCATAACTTTAATAGTTCTATTGAATTCTTTTGATTTGTTTTTCAATTTTATCTTCTTAATTATAATTATAGTTCAATGATACTTTCTCTTTAACTTTATATTATTATCATTATTTTACATAGGTTTCAAACATCATCTATTTGGACTCTCCTTGCGGGGTTGGCATGTCTTACTCCAAAAACCAAAGCAAATATATAAACGATGACCTGCAAACGGCTGCCGATACGCATAATTTTCTCCTCCAGGTAATTTAAGTTCATCGACATCCGCAAGACCAGCTAGGAAAATAAAAGAAAACAACTTATATTTAATTATATATATTATAGAGGTGGATTTAGGATTAATGTACTAAAACTAGTACAAAAATGCGTATGAAATTCTGTAAAAAAAGGGTTTTTTTTTAATTAATTATTTCAGCTCTAAGATTTGTTTGTTTTGCAATATAGTGGTTTCGGCTATATCCAGAGTTCGTCAACAATCAATTTTACATCTCGGGAGAGTCCTATGCTGGGATTTACGTGCCTACACTTTCTGCCGAAGTGGTGAAAGGTGTCTCGATCGTTTGTGGCCTTGTCAATTGATATTGTGTTAAAAAGATATTTTTTTATTAAAAATATATTAAATATTTTATTTTTATATTGATATATCAAAACTATATAAAAAAACAAATAAAAAGGGGCAATATGGTTGCTATTTTTTTTAAAAAAGAGGGCATCTTTGCTTTGCTTTGCAGGAATACAGGCCGGTCAAGATCCTGTTATCAACTTCAAGGTAATAAGAACATGCCGACGGCGACAAGCTGGGCCGATTGAAGTAAAAGGGGAAAAATAAATGGTGAGAGACTGCTAATCGCAGGTGTAATTCTTTATGCAGGGCTACCTGATAGGAAATGGAGTGTCCCGCAGCCAATTTGAGGGGTTGAGTGCTCTTGTCCCTTTTACACATGGGATGGGCCTTGTCTCGGATGACATTTTCGAGGTACGAAAATCACTTTTCATTTTAATTTTTTCCTCACCTGTCACTATTAACAAGAACGACAAAGAGAGTTGCAAAAATACTACTGTGCACACACTTATGAAGGTGCGCTTGGTAATGCCGCTGCCGTTGAGGTTTACCCACTGCCACGTATATTTATATTTGATAAAAAAAAACAATTTTAATCGGTAAAATTTATTAAAAATTATAATAAAATAAAAATGATGGAGAAGCAGCATTTGACTGCTTCTCCTTAAGAAAGAAAGTTATATTAGTGGAGTATGGTTTTATTCTTTAGTGTATTATTTAGTAAATTTAAATTAATATTTTTATTTAAAAAATAAAAAAAAGTTTTGTCTTTTTTTTTTTAAAAAATTAATACAATTAAATGATTTTACTCGTATTATTCATGTGAATGTGAACAATATTATTTTTTATTTTTTTAAATTAGTTTAAGATAAATTAAATTTACTCGTATTGTAATCTCAATTTTATTTTTGATAATATCTAATTTTATTACATGCTTAAAAAATCATGAAAACTGTAGTTTTTGTCAAATAAATTTTTTATGTAATGAAATTGTTTTTTTTTTAAATTGAGTTTTAGTTAAAAAAATAATATTTAATATTATTTAATAACATTACATAAATTAGAAGGATATAGCATGATGAAGTAGCATTTGTCAAATTTGATTGCAATTCCAATTATGTCCTTGCCAGGTCCGACCAGTTGAAAACAATTTAATTTTTATTTTTATTTTAATTGTATTTTATTCAAAAAATTAAAAAAATCGCTTGATAACGTAACAAAAAAAATAATTTTTGTTGTTGTATACTTAAGAAACCATGAAACATATAGTTATTGTTGGATTAATTTCGTATGTGATGATATTGTATATAGTTTAATGAAATAATAAAAAATATTTGATATTAATATTATTTATTTCATGATGTAATAATAGTAGTTAAATCTATAATATTTAAATTAAAAGTATTTTTTAATTATTTTATAACTTTAATTTGAAAAGTATTTTTTAACCAAATACATTAAAATATTTTTTGTTTAACCTCAAACCAAATATATATTTTTTCAAACCAACCTTAATTAAAAATATTTTTTATAAAATAATTTTTTTAAAATTACAACCACAACAACAATCGTAATACCAAACACACCTGAAATAGACTATTCAATGTGAAAGTTAAATTGCAATTTTCCCTCTTTTGGTTATAAATTGATTATTTTATTTTATTTTTTAAAAGATTAAGTTTTATAATTTTATTTATTTATTATGCTTCTAATACATTAAAAATTATAAGTTTGGAAAGTTAATGCAGATATATATATATATTTCTCATTTTTTTATTTTATTGTTTGACATTATTATTATTATTATTAATTTTTTATTATTTTTAATTTCTTCTATTAATTTATCCCAACCTTATGATCTAGACCATGATTTTTGTAGGATTTTTTTAATATAGTTTTTTTAGAAAAACATTTCTGTGTATATTTTTAAAGATATTATTCTGATTTATCTATAATTTTTTACTGTTTTATATGAATGAATTTTATTTTTAAATATATAAAATATTTATTTTTAGATGATATTTCTAATATATGCAACCTTACATGATAAGTTTTCCTTTTATTTTATTTAATTATTTTCATGTGTATATCTGTTTCTATTATCTTTTAATTTAATAAAAAAAATTATTTTAATAAATAAATTCAGTAAACATATCCAGGTAAATGTCTTATGTTGCAAACCAAATTTCTTGGTCTACAATTATTTCTCAATGTTTTTTGATATTACTTGTAGTTATTGTTAATAATTATTTATTTACACTAATAGTTATCGATTTAGTTAATTAAGTGTTTATATGGACCACATATCTTGATTTATAATTATTTTTTATTTTTTTAGTTTTATTTTTAATTATTGTTAATATTTTATTTATTTATTTACATAGATAATTATCAATTTATTTGATTAAGTGCTTACATAAAATTTTGTATTTAAATTTAGATTTTTATGTTAAATAAAACACATAAAAAAAAATATGTATCTTTTTTTTAAAAAAAAAAAATGTGTGGCTCACGTTAACGAGTAAACTAGCTAGTTATATTGTATTACATGATGTGTCATATGTCCTTCCTTCCTTCGGGACATTAAAGAATTGAAATCTAATAGTTTCAATTATACAAAGAAAATTTTAAATTATGTTTACCTCTGCCAAATCATTCTTAATTAATGCAGCCGATCATGGAAACTCTTGCAGGAAGTTGAACGTGCTTGCAAAGGGAATTATCAAAATGCTAGTGATAGTTGCTATGTTAGTATTGATAAAATTGACCAAGTAAGATGATGTTCTCTTACCCTTTGAATAGCTGTGATTTTAGTATCTCAAGCAAGTTAATCAAATTTTGGTGCCTTTGGTTTCTTCTCAGGCTCTCTCGGGGCTAAACATTTATGACATCCTTGAGCCTTGTTACCACGATCCAGCGTCCGATCAGCAAGCAAAAGGAAACACAAGCTCAAATTTGCCGATTAGCTTCCAGCAATTAGGGGCAACTGACAGGCCTCTCAAGGTGAGGAAGAGAATGTTTGGCCGTGCATGGCCGCTTTGGGCGTTTGAAAAGGACGGTAATTTCCCATCGTGGTCGGAACTTGCCTTGCAAGGAAGTGTCCCATGTGTTGTAAGCCACTCAAAACCCTTTTTAATAAGCCCTGGAAACTGATCTATATTGCGATCCTATTTGTTCTTACCAATTGTTTGCTGTAAAACAGAATGACGAAGTCGCAACTACATGGCTAAATGACGAATCTGTTAGGAAAGCAATTCATGCCGAGCCAGTAAGTTCTCCAAATTCACGATCTTGTTTTGAGATCCTGCCATCTAGATTTGAATTAGCTTTCTTTTGTTTAATGTTCTTCTTGTCTCAAACGATAGAAATCCATCGCCGGACCTTGGCAAATATGCTCCGACCGAATAAATTATGGATACGGCGCCGGAAACATGCTTCCATACCATAAAAATCTTACCGCCCAAGGATATCGAGCCCTTATTTACAGGTAATGTACTGCTTCTTTGATAAAATCGATTTTTAAAACTTAATATAATAATCTATGTTTTTGAATCAAGATAGCGTTTAATTTAGTAGAATATTGTTTCATATATATATATATATATATATATATATATATATATATATATATAGGATCTAAAGTGCTTTCTTTTACGTATATAAAAGTCTTCTAAGATAGAGGGAGTTCTCCAATTATACTCAATAAACATTGGATGCTGTTCTTATTTTTGCTCATAGAAATCCTTCTGTTCTCCTCCTTTTGTTTGCACAATTTCGGGAAAGAAAGAGAAGTAATTAATTATTGTTCTTAGTTTGTGAAAATCTAATTTTTATTTACTTTACATACAGTGGAGACCATGATATGTGTGTGCCGTTCACTGGTACGCAAGCGTGGACAAGGTCATTTGGATACAAGATAATAGATGAATGGAGGTCTTGGATGTCCAACGAGCAAGTTGCCGGGTAAAATTGTTATCAAATTTATATTAATTTTGTTTGTTTTTATATTTTAAAAGTATTTTTTTAAAAAAAATTAATTTTATTTATTTTTTAGATTAATGTTTTTAAATATTTTCAGAGTGAATATAAAAAATAATTTTAAAAAATTAGAAATATATTAATTTAATATATTTCTAAAAAAAAAATTAAAAAAAATTACTATCACTCTTCTACTGTAAGCAAAATCTTGTGCATCTTAAGCACTTCACTACTAGATGCAGTATTTTTCCGGACAAAACAAGTTGCAAAGGATTGATTTTGTCTTAAGACTGATCACTGTATTCGTTTTTCTCACCTTGTAAACATCTTTTATCTGTGCAAGGACACGAAAAAAAAAAAACCCTAACCTTTCGTGTGTGTGTGTAACCTCGCCTTCAGTGTGTGTGCGTGCGTGTGTGATACCTCACCTTCACTGTGTGTGTGTAACCTCACCTTCAGTGTGTGTGTGTGTGTAATGTAACCTCGCCTTCAGTGTGTGTGTGTGTAATACTCTTTCGTCGTGGCTGATATTTATGTTTATTTTTACTGTTACAGATACCTGCAAGGATATGACAATAATCTAACCTTTCTCACCATCAAGGTATGGAAACCTCATCTCCTCACTATAATAATTTTCGGATGCAAATCAACCACTTCAAAATTAAGCGTTTTTGCAGACTTGATTTTTTTTTAAAAAAATGAAAAATGAAAGCTTGTCATTCATTAAAACACCAAAATAGTAAGAGATAACTGATAAAAAAAATTTAAATTAATATTTTTTATGGTTGGTTAAAAAGAGTTTTAGCAAAATTAAGAATTTTTGTATAACGAATTTATGGATGTTTGAATTTTTTTTATTTGAAAATATATTAAAATAATTATTTTTTATTTTTAAAAAATTATTTTTAACATTATCATATCAATGTGCATCAATACAATTTAAAAATACAAACAAAAATTAATTTGAAACATATAAAAAATTAAAAAAAATTAATTTTTTTAAAATATTTTTAAAACATAAAAATAAATTAATTCTAAGCAAACAATCTAGATTATAACATTGATCAAGATGTCTATGTACACTACAATTACACTTCCAGAATCTATATAAAACAGCACACCAAACTAATCTCAAGAAAGAAAAAAGAAAACAATTCTTTTAAAGGTTAGCTATTGTCGTTGCAACTAAAGAAAGCTTATGCCACTCAGCTTTAACGGATTAATTTAACACTTATTATAACATTCAAACCAAAGCCAAAATCATGAACAAGTCTTAATACATAAACGTTAGCTAATTAAAGGACCAGGTGAAGCCATTAATCCTGTCACAAGTGAACATCCTTCCCATTATAAACAGCTAGATCAATAAGAACTGAAGTTATTAATTCTTCTGAAGAACTTTCCTTCACGTCTAAGCACTGTTAATGGGGTCTTTAAAACAATAAAAACCTTATACATTGTATGGTTTTTTTTCGCTATTAACCTTTTGTATTTCTTGTAAGATACCCCAAGTGATGGTTAATTAAAGTATTATTAAAGGGGGTATTTTTTAGTATTATTATAATAATAACAAATTTCACTTTAATTAACCTTCAAATTTTAATTTTATTTGTCAATAATCATTAAGATTAATTAAAGTATACGCAATCTAATATATACATATACATTAATAAAAAAAACCTCACCTTTATATATTGATCATCTGAAGATGATTATATATATATATAAAAAAAAATTTCTAAATGGATAACATGTAGAATAGCATCAATAATATATAATATATTTCACCATAATATTGAGACAAGGCCCAGACTCAGTTCCAAGGTACTTTGGATTATAATTGCAAAACACTATTAATAATATGATGAAGTGATTTTGAATATGGTTGATTATTACCTCTATAGCCTTTGTTCATAGAAGAAAAAATATAATTATTGTATTTAAGTCGTGTAATGTGAAAGGCTACAAATTATATTATTTAATTCTAAAATGCAATTTTTTTGCACAGGGGGCAGGGCATACAGTTCCTGAATACAAACCACGAGAGTCGTTAGATTTTTTCAGTCGTTGGTTAGATGGGAAGCCAATATAAAAATTGGGAGATTGAATAATTAATACACAATCCGAAAATGCATACATTTTAAAGACAATTTTTTTTTCTTATTTAATGTCATAATGTAATAGCATGCTTGAACATGTATTTGAATTATATTTTTTTAATGGAGATTTTTTATTATGGTCGTTTTGATGAAGAATTGTGTGGAGAACTTTTTTCAAAACTTTTTTATTGTTCAAGGATTTTTTTAAGTTTGTGAGTAAAGTGACTATTTGTGTATTTAAACAAACTTGAAGATTTTTGGCGCCAAGGCTTGAATGAAAATTTGTTTTGTACCTAGGAAGGAAAGAAATTTCATGAAGTTCACATTTGCTAATGGTGAAGAATACCATGGAGAAAGTACTATAATGGATGTTTGAGGGACATTATTGTATTGAGATTTGAAAATTTTGTATGGAGATTTTATTTGGAGATGTGGAGATCAATACTTTTTCAAAAATATTTTGAAATCAAGTTAGGATGTCTAGTATCAAAAAAAGATTATGTTATACCCGAGTTGGAAATTGTACGTGACTATATGAAGATGTTCGTAACCAAAAGAGTTATTTTTTTTTAATAGAAAATCATAAAGAGACTTCATATCAAGATATGAAAATGATCAATACTATGGATAAAAATATAACATGAACCCATTAGAGAGACAATATTATGAAAAGTTCAAATGATTTGCTTATGCATAGATATACAATTCTTAAAAATTATTTAATCTTAGGTAATGCATTCTAAGTTGTGTCGATTTACTTTCTTCTTTGTTCTCTTTCATGAAGAATTATTGGAGATAACTCTTGGAAATCAATATTTTCATCTTTTTTAGGGTATAACAGTTCTTTGTATCATGCCAATTGTTAGAATGAAGAAGACAAAATTTATTAGAATTCTGTATATTAACATCGCTTTCTATAGAAAAGGGATATTGCACAAATTCTCTACTTTGATTGGAAGCCATACTTAAACACGTATGGTGGTTAGAGGTATCATTATGAGCACAAGAGAATATCAACTAATCATGAATGGAACCTTTTAAGTTCTTTCTAAATGCTATAGGCCTACGAGGAAATTAATGTTGCTTGAAAGATACTTTTTTTTTTTTTTTTTATCATTGAACCCAATGATTTCTTACTTAGTAACAATCATTTTTTCTATGAAAATATGGTTTTCCATTATCTTTTTAACTTTTAAAAAAAGTTTATAATTGACACGACTAAAAGATTGATGTCATCTCCCAGGTGTAGGAGTGTCGAAGTAATAAATAATCAGGCAAGATCGGGGTCGAACCACAGAGAGGTTAATTATACATATTATAGACAACAATTATAAACAACAACAATAACAACAACAACAACAACAACAACAACAACAACAATAGTACTAATAGTAGTATTAGTAGTAATACCAATAATAATAATAATAATAAAGAAAAAGAAGGAGAAGATGATGAGAACTTTGAGATAAAATATTAATGTAAGAATTAAATACGATAATAAAAAATGTCAAGGTTAGAGGTTCCACTAATGATATGTCAAACAATTATAGTATAAATTCTTATTATTCAATTGGAAACCACACATAAAGGAGGTTACAATCAGATTATAAATTATTAACATGATTACTTTATTCATCTTATTCGATTAATGCTAATACTTGTAAATCTCGTCAAGCATTCATGATTATAACTTATGTTAACAACAAATCAAGTTCTTTTCATAGCTTAAGTGTCGGTTATACCATACAGTATGAACTATGAAAGTGTCAAGAGTTTGTTGTACCAAGTGTTATACAACATAAATCAAGATTAGTCATTTAACAAGCAAAGTATTAAAGAGTGAACAAGATAACAAATACAAAGCATGTTCGTATCAAACATTAAAATCCATATTAAGTTTACACTATACTTATTCTTACACCATTAATGTAACCTTTTTACTTTGACATAATAAACTTAGCTATATACAATGAAAGAAAGAAAATTAAATAAACAAAATAAGAACATAAATAAAATAAAAGTTAACTAAGTAAATGAAAGGAAATGAAAGGCATAAACTTGATATTAATGAAAGCAAAACATAAACATTACAAAAAAATATAAAGAGAGAAAGCAAGAGTATGATCTTGATCTATAAACCAAGATACCTAAATGCATGGCAAATGCCTTCTTTTATAGGCAAAAAATGGAAACTATTGATTTGATGACTAATTAATGAGTAGGTGACCAACTTTTGACCTGGTGACAATCCTTATCTTCTCTTGTCTGCCCAAAAAATCATTGATAATATCAAAATTAGAGCCATTTAAACACATAAAAGTTATAGATAATTGTCTCACCTTTCTTGTATAAAAACTCCAGGTCATTTGGACTTCTAGAACTCTAGATATGGGCCAAATACTGAACAGTACTCGAGCTAGAAGACAGATTCAGACTTCTTTATTGTTGCTCCACTTTGGACTTGAAAATGACATTTTTAGATCTTGGGCTCCATATGAAAGTTGTAAGCTTATGTCTTAACTTTCCATCCATATAAATTAGACTTAAATCTGAGATCTACAGCTCTAGATATGACCCAATTACCAAACAGTGTTCCGATATAGACTGCACCAGCATCTCTTTTCTAAGTTTGGTCATCTCTTTGTCCTTTCAATTTCAGTTCTTAAATTCATCAATCAATCCTTTTATTTATGTGATAGGCTTGCATTTAAAATGAACATTTACCATAAATTAAAGGTATCTTATATTATTAGATACGTTATTATAAAACATGTTTTAGTTAAGGAGTTATTGATTCTTCAAGTGCAAAATGATGATATAAAACCTTGATAAAAATGCACTTTTAAGTACTAATCACACCCCTTAACCAGCTTATTACTAGTCCCTACTAATCAAAGCGTTAAAATAGAAAAACAATTTGTAAATTCCACAAAGCAAGGTATTCATCATTCAACTTCCATTAATCTATCCAGAGAAACAAACTCTGATTAAATTTATATATCTGCTCAATATCTCTTAACAAGATATTAATAAAATTTTCTTTTGTACTCAATATATGAACACATAATTATAGGGCTTTTATTGGAAGAAAACAAATTTTTATCCTAATGTTTAAGGTTAACTTCCTTGGGTTAAGATTATTATTTTTGTCATTTATATATATATATATATATATATATATATATATATATATACATATAACTTAAAACACCATGTATCTTTAACCCATGTAATGAGCTTTTGGCTAATGACTCCCAGACCAGTTAATCTTAGGACATTAGGTGTTGAGACACCCCTACGAGCTTAATAACTCGGGTCACAAATATTGATATATAGATAATGCAATGTTTGATTTCCTTAAGTTTTTCTTCTCAACTCATATAACAAGCATTGAGCCAATAGCTTCCAAGTCAGTTGACTTTAAGGTATTAGGTGTTAAAACACCCCTTCGAGTTTAATTGTTTAGGTTAGAGAGGCTACGAAACCAAACTTATCTACATTTTTATTATCATCATTTTTTTTCTTTTTGTGTTTTTTTTCTTTTTTTTTTCTTTTTATAATATATCTACATATAACTTTAAACATGATGCATTTTTAACCTATGTAACGAGCTTTTAGCTAATGACTCCTAGTATAGTTAGTCTTAGGGCATTAGGTGTTCAGACACCCCTACGAGCTTAGTAACTCAGGTTGCAGATATTGATACATAGATAGTGCAATGTTTGATTTCCTTAAACTTTTCTCCTCAACCCATGTAACAAGTGTTGGGCCAATAGCTCCCAAGTCAATTGACTTTAGGGTGTTAGGTGTTAAAACACCCCTTCGAGTTTAATTACTCAAGTTAGAAAGGTTGTGAAACCAAACTTATCTATATTTTTCTTATCATCATTTTTTTTTTTATTTTTTTTCCAAATTATATACTATCCCATTCCCTTAGTTGTTACCTTTAACAAAAGAACATAAATAATGTAATAATCCATTGTGCAACCCACAATCATATGTTAAAGTGTGTGCGTGTAAATTAAGGTTTAAGAATACATGTTAAATGAGTATATGAGCAGAATTAAGTGATAACAATGCGAGAGTTTGTAAACCTGAATATTTCAAGAAGTATTATAATAGATCTTATTAAGAATGGTTACTAAGATACGTCTCAAGAGTCATAAAAAGATCTCATTTACTCTACCATCATAATAACAACAATTTTGCATATACTTTATGAAATAGAAAACAAATTTTTTTTTATCAACTACTACCCTCTCCTCCCAACCAAAACGAGACATTGTCTTTAATGTTCTAAGGTAGAAAGATAGAGTATAGAAGATATCACCTGAAATAACGAACACTGACAAACCTGAAACACACTAAAATAAAAATAAGAAATAACAAAACAAAATAATAAAAAAAAGGACACAAAAATTACAAATGAAGACTCAAATCTAATCTAAACTTTTTACGGCTTTCCTTAAATGACTAATTTATGCAACTCATGGAGGGATCAATTACAGGAATGAAGGATTGTAGTTGGTCAATCAATTGTTCAATAATAGCAGTAGAGATTATGATTTGTCATGTAAAAGATGTTAGAAATTCTTGTTCTACAGTATGATCAAGAAAAGACAACAACTTATCATAATAACCATTAACATTTAACAGACCTATGGGTTTATGGTGAATGTGCAGTTGAGCCCAAGAGAAAATATGAAAAGATCTCTTCCAATGTAGGCCAGCTAGAGTCTCATACACAATCTCTCTCTCTCTTTATTTATTTATTTTAAAAAGCCATGTGTATGTATAGGTAGTTATGATTGTGGCTCACATCTTTTCTTGGTTTTACGTCTAAGAACAGCTTAAATGCCTTCTATAAGTCGGGGATAGGCTTCCCATCCAATTTTCTTAAAAATTAGCAAACAGAGTGTTTTTTAGTTAGATTTCTAAGCCTAAGTCGAGCATGTTCTTTATGAAATAATGGCCATAAATCATGAATTGCACGATGCACATCTCCACTAGGATGTGTCTCAAGAGTTAATAGAAGATTATCTAAAGACTCCTTACTCAGGCCATCCTTAATGAATTGTATTTTATCTTGACGGTTTATAGATACCATTCCTAAAGAACAACATTATGTATTACAAGTCCATCTAGCACATCGATGATAGACTTTCAGTCGTTTTACACGATGTTTCTTTGCAAAAGTGCTTTTACCTGTTCCAAACATGTGTGAAATGAAGGAATTCGATGACTCACCTGATAATTGGACCTTTGCTTTAATCAACCAATGAATATCCTCAGGAATTCATGATTTATTAACAACTTCAATCTTGCACATCTAGCACGGTAAAGTTTTGTAATCGCATTCTAAGGCAGAGCGGAAAAATACTTTTTTAATTTTTCAAGATCAGTGTCCATTTTCAAATGAGAATTAGAAGAGAGATTCAAAGAATTACACAAATATATACACAAATATCAATTATTATAGGAAACTAAAAGAACCGACTTAAGTCACGAAGTACTGTTATCCGCCATTTAACTAGGGTGAGAGAAACTAGCAAAAATCAATGAAAAAGAAACACAAAAACAAAGTGAGAAAAAAAAAAATCAATCTTTATATACAGGATCACTCAATTCAATAGAGTTATTTTCAACTAAAAAATTATCAAAGTAAACTTTCAAACAATGTCCATTTACCTTGAAAACATTGTCATTTTTCGGATTCTCGATATCATAAGCCCCATATGGATACACATGTTTCACAATAAAAGAACCGCTCCATCTTGATCTTAATTTTTCAGGAAATAAATGTAGTCGAGAATTATAAAGTAAGACTTTTTTACCAACATTGAATGTTTTTCTTAGTATTTTCTTGTCATGAAACTCTTTGATTCTTGCTTTATGAATTCTTGAATTTTCATATGCATCATTTCTTATTTCCTCAAGCTCATTTATTTATAAGTTTCACAGTTGACTAGCATCATCCAGATTTGAATTGAAAGCTTTAATAGTCTAATAAGCTTTATGTTCAAGTTGCACAGGCACGTGATAAGGTTTTCCATAAACTAGTCTATAAGGTGACATACCTAATGATGTTTTATAAATAGTTTGATAAACCCAAAGTGCATCATTAAGTCTTAAAGACCAATCTTTTCTATTAGGGTTCACTGTTTTCTCCAAAATATGTTTGATTTCATATTTTTTTATTAAAGACTCAAATGGCTTATTGCAGAAATGTGTTCCACCATCACTTATTATGGCTCGAGGGACTCCAAATCGACTCAAAATATTTTCTTTTAAAAACTTTATCATTATTTTGTGATCATTGTTTCAACTTGGAATTGCCTCTATCCATTTTGAAACATAATCTACTGCGACTAATATGTATAAGAAACCAAAATATAGAGGAAATTGACTCATGAAATCTATACCCCAACAGTCAAAGATCTCAATGACAAGAATAGAATTTAAAGGCATCATCTGACGTTTTGAAATTGATCCCAACTTTTGACAATTTTCACAAGACTTGCAGAATGCATGTGAGTCTTTGAACATGGTGGCCCAATAAAATCCACTTTGTAAGATTTTGGCAGTTGTCTTTCTTGACAAGTGATCTGCAACAATATTTTCGGTGCCTTTATTATCTTTGATTGTGATATCAAATTCTTGAAGTAACAAAATCCACCGACCAATCTAGCCTTAGAATCTTTCTTAAAAATAAGGTATTTCAATGTTGCATGATCACTAAAAACAATAACAAGTGAGCCAACAAGATAAGACCTGAATGTTTCACATGCAAATACTACTGTAAGTAATTCTTTTTCAGTGGTAGTATAATTCATTTGAGCATTATTTAAAGTTTTACTTGCATAGTAAATCACATAAGGTTTCTTATCTTTTCTTTATCCTAAAATAGCACATATGCAATAATCACTAGCATCACACATTATTTCAAAAGGTAATGACCAATCGGGAAGTTGAATGACAAGAGCATAAGTAAGCATGTTTTTAAGTTTAACAAAAGCTTCTTCACAATGTTCAGTCCATTCAAAAATAGTATCCTTTGTTAGAAGGTTACTTAAGGGCTTAGATATTACACTAAAATCTTTGATGAATTTTCTATAAAAACCAGCATGTCCTAGGAATGATCTAACATCTTTAATAGATTTTGGTGTTGGTGATTAGTACTTAAAAGTGCATTTTTATCATGGTTTTATATCATCATTTTGCACTTGAAGTATCAATAACTCCTTAACTAAAGCATGTTTTATAATAATATATCTAATAATATAAGATACCTTTAATTTATGGTAAATGTTCATTTTAAATGCAGGCCTATCACATAAATGAAAGGATTGATTGATGACTTTAAGAACTTAAATTGCAAGGGCAAAGAGATGGTCAAACTTAGAAAAGAGATGTCGGTGCAATCCAAACCGGAACACTATTCGGTAATTGGGTCAGATCTTGGTGCTAGTGTGAATTTACTTCCATATTCAGTTTTTCAGAGTCTCAATCTAGGTGAGTTAAAACCAACTTCTATAACTCTTTTACTTTTCGATAGATCTATAAAAGTGCCTAGAGGAATAATTGAAGATGTGTTAGTACAAGTCGATAAATTCATTTATCCTGTGGATTTTATTGTCTTGGACACAGAACCTGTTGAAGCATGTAATTCATTTTCTCTTATTTTAGGACGTCCATTTCTTGCAACCTCTAACGCATTGATTAATTGTAGGAATGAACTGATGAAGCTATCATTTGGAAACATGACATTAGAGATGAATATTTTCAACATTTGCAAGCAACCTGGAGATGATAATGATTTACAAGAAGTAGATCATATTGATGAATTAGTTTATGATCAACTTGAATCTACTTTAAGTAAAAATGAATTGCATGAAACTGAAGATTTGCAAATGATTTATTCTGAGGAAGAAATCACGGATGAAACAAGCACCGAAAATGTTGATGCAGATCTTTTGTCAAAAATGACAGCAAATTCGACATCTGACATCACACCAATGGATGATTACTTTCCTAATGAATCCTTACTTTCTCTTAGTCCAATGCCTTGGTATGATAAAAATATCAATTTTCTTACTTTAGGAGATTTGCCAGCTGATTGGAGTACTCAAGACAAAGAAAAGTTTTTAAACGAAGTGAAGAACTTTTATTGTGATGACCCTAACTTATTCAAATATTGTCCTGATCAAATATTTCAAAGATTCATTCCTGACAATTAGATAAGTAGTGTCATTAAACTTTGTCATTCTGAAGCATGTGGAAGCTATTTCTCGTAAAAAAAGACAGCTGCAAAAATCTTTCAAAATGGATTTTATTGGCCCACCATGTTCAAGGACACACATGCATTCTGCAAAACTTGTGAAAATTGTCAAAACGTTGATACTACTCTGCCTCAGAATGCGATTACAAAAATTTACTGTACTAGATGTGCAAGATTGAGATTGTTAATGAATCATGGAATTCCTGAAGATATTCGCTGGTTGATTGAAGCAAAGGTCCGATTATCAGGTGAGTCCTCTAACTCCTTCATTTCACACATGCCTGGAACATGTAAAAGTACTTTTGCAAAGAAGCGTCGTGCAAAACGACTGAAAGTCTGTCATCGATGTGTTAAATGGACTTGTAATACACAATGTCGTTCTTTAGGAATGGTATCTATAAACCGTGAAGATAAAATACAATTCATTAAGGATGCCCTGAGTAAGGAGTCTTTAGATAATCTTCTATTGACTCTTGAGACGCATCCTAGTGGAGATGTGCATCATGCAATTCATGATTTATGGCCACTATTTCATAAAGAACATGATCAACTTAGTCTTGGGAATCTGACTAAAAAAGACTCTGTTTGCCAGTTTTTAAGAAAACTGGATGGGAAGCCTATCCCCGACCCATAGAGGGCGTTTAAACCGTTCTTGAACGTAAAACTAAGGGAAGATGTGAGCCACAATCACAACTACCTGTACATACACATTGTTTTTCAAAAGTAAATAAATAAAGAGAGAGAGTGTGTGTGAGACTCCAGCTGGCCTATATATAGGTGTTATGATTGCCTTTCTAATTTCTCATCTATAAAACCCTTTTTTCCTTCCTTTGATTTCTACTCAACCCATACATTCAACAAATACAGAAGTGTGTAGAAATGGCAAGTTCCTCAAGTTATCAAATAAGAAATATTTGTGTTTTCGGTGGATCTAGTCCTGGGAAAGAAAAGGAGTTTTTAGAATCAGCAAATCATCTTGGTCAGGTGCTAGCTGAGAGAAAGATTCATTTAGTGTATGAGGAAGGCAGTCTTAGGTTAATGGGAGGTGTGTCAATAGCTACATTTTTAGGAGGTAGTCAAGTTTTGGGGGTCGTCCCCGAAGCTTTAGCATAAGGAGACATCATTGGAAAAACAATTGGAGAGGAACTTCAGGTCTCCACAATGTCGGCTCGAATGAATGCAATGTTTAACCATGTTGATGCCTTCATTGCTTTATCAGGTGGTCTAGGCACATTGGAAGAGATCTTTCATATTTCCTTTTGGGCTCAAGTGCACATTCACCATAACCCATAGGTTTGTTAAATGTTAATGGTTATTATGATAAGTTGTTGTTTTTTCTTGATCATGCTGTGGAACAGGAATTTCTAACATCTTCTGCACAACAAATCATAATCTCTGCTACTACTGCTGAACAATTGATTGACCAACTACAATCTTTCATTCATGTGATTGATCCTTCCATGAGTCGCATAAATTGATCATCTACGGGAAGCCGTAAAAAGCTTAGATTGGATTTGAGCCTTTATTTGTGATTTTTTGTGTCTTTTGGTTTTATTATTGTGTTTTGTTATTTCTTATTTTTGTTTTAGTGTGTTTCAGGTTTTGTCAGTGTTCGTTATTTCAGGTGATATCTTCTATACTCTATCTTTCTACCTTAGAACATTGAGGACAATGTCTCGTTTTGGTTAGGGGGAGAGGGTAGTAGTTGATAAAAAAAAAATTATTTTTCATTTCATAAAGCATGTGCATAATTGTTGTTACTAGGATGGCAGAGTAAATGAGCTCTTTTGTTAAAGTGACTCTTGAGACGCATCTTAGTAACCATTATTAACAAGGTCTATTATAATACTTCTTGAAATATTCAGGTTTACAAACTCTCGCATTGTTATCACTTAATTCTGTTCATATACTTATTTAACATGTATTCTTAAACCTTAATTTACACACACACACTTTAACATATGATTGTGGGTTGCATATTGCATTATTACATTATTTATGTTCTTTTGTTAAAGGTAACAACTAAGGGAAAGGGATTGTATATAATTAAAAAAAAACATGAAAAAAAAAGAAAAAAGTAAAAAAGAAACAAAAAAAAGAAAAAAAAATAATGATAATAAAAATGTAGATAAGTTTGGTTTCGTAGCCTCCCTAACCTAAGCAATTAAGCCCGAAGGGGTGTTTTAACACCTAATACCCTAAAGTCAACTGACTTGGGAGCTATTGGCCCAATGCTTGTTACATGGGTTACGGAGAAAAGCTTAAGGGAATCAAACATTGCACTATCTACATATCATTATCTACGACCCGAGTTACTAAGCTCGTAGGGGTGTCTTAACACCTAATGCCCTTAGACCAACTGGTCTGGGAGTCATTAGCTGAAAGCTCGTTACATGGGTTAAAGATGCATGATGTTTTTAAATTATATGTATATAGATTTAAAAAAAAAATAGAAAAAAAAAGACAAAAATAATAATCCCAACCCAAGGAAGTTAACCTTAAACATTAGAACAAAAATTTTGTTTTCTTTCAAGAAAAGCCCCATAATTATGTGTTGATACATTGAGCACAAAAGAAAGGTTTTTTAATATCTTGTTAAGAGGTATTGAGCAGATATATAAATTTAATGAGAGTTTGTTTATCTACATACATTAATGGAAGTTAAATGATGAATACCTTGCTTTGTAAAATTTGCAAATTGTTTTAACGCTTTGATTACTAGGGACTAGTAATAAGCTAGTTGAGGGGTGTGATTAGTACTTAAAAGTGCATTTTTATCATGGTTTTATATCATCATTTTGCACTTGAAGTATCAATAACTCCTTAACTAAAGCATGTTTTATAATAATATATCTAATAATATAAGATACCTTTAATTTATGGTAAATGTTTATTTTAAATGCAGGTCTATCACATAAATGAAAGGATTGATTGATGACTTTAAGAACTTAAATTGCAAGGGCAAAGAGATGGTCAAACTTAGAAAAGAGATGTCGGTGCAATCCAAACCGGAACACTATTTGGTAATTGGGTCATATCTGGAGCTACAGATCTCAGATTTAGGTCTAATTTATATGGATGGAAAGTTAAGACATAGGTCTACAATTTTCATGTGGAGCCCAAGATCTAAAAAGGCCATTATCAAGTCCCAATTATAGCAACAACAAAGAAGCCCGAATCTGTCTTCCAACCCAAGTACTGTTCAGAATTTTGGCCATATCTGGAGTTCTAGAAGTCCAAATGAGCTGAAGTTTTTATACAAGAAAGCTGAGATAATTGTTTGACATACCATTAGCGGAATCTCTAACCTTGATAATTTTTATTACCATTGTCTAATCGTTACATTAATATTCCGTCTTCAAGTTCTCATCATCATCTTCTTCTTCTCTTTCTTTATTATTATTATTATTATTATTATTATTAGTACTACTACTACTACTACTACTACTACTACTACTACTACTACTACTACTATTACTATTATTATTATTATTATTATTATTATTATTATTATTATTATTATTATTATTACTACTACTACTACTACTACTATTATTATTATAGTTATTGTTGTTATTGCTATTATTGTTGTTTATAATTGTTGTTTATAATTTGTACAATTAACCTCCCTGTGGTTCGACCCTGGTCTTACCGGGTTATTTATTACTTCGACTCTCCTGCACTTAGGAGAAGACATCAACCTTTTAGTCGTATCAGTTGGCAAATTCACAATTAACTTGATTTTAGATTTGTCAATCTCAATTTCTTTTGATGAAACAATGTAACCAAGTACTGTTTGTTACAATAAAATGATATTTTTCTCAATTCAGCATAAGATTCTTCTATTCACACCTAGTTAAAACCTTTTCTAAGTTAGTCAAACAATCATCAAATGAATCGCCAAAAATAAAAAAATCATCCATAAAAATCTCAAGAAAATATTCAACCATATCACTAAATATACTAAGCATGCATCTTTGAAATGTGGCTGGTGCATTACATAATCCAAAAGGCATCCTTTGATATGCAAAAGTACCAAATGGACATGTGAAAGTAGTTTTCTGTTGATCTTCCAATGCAATTTCAATTTGGTTATAACCTGAATAGCATCTAGGAAACAATAAAATTCATGACCTGCAACTCTTTCTAGGATTTGATCCATGAAAGGTAAAGGAAAATAATCTTTTCTAGTCATTGAATTAAGTTTCCTATAGTCAATGCACGTGCGCCAACCAGTAACAATTCTAGTGGGAATTAACTTATTGTTCTCATTTATTATCACAGTGACTCCAGACTTCTTGGGTACAACTTGGGTAGGACTTATCCATTTGCTGTCAGAAATAGGATAAATGATTTCATTATCTAAAAGCTTATTGACTTCATTTTTCACTACTTCTTTCATATTAGGATTTAACCTTCGTTGCATTTCCCTTGAGGGTTTAGCGTTTTCCTCCAAATAAATTCTATGTGTTCAAATTAAAAGAGTAATTCCTTTTATGTCAGTTATGGTCCATCCTAATGTATTTTTGTGCATTTTCAAAGTTTGCAATAACTTATCTTCTTGATGTGCATTAAGTTTGGAAGAGATTATTACCCAAAAAGTTTCATTTTCTCTCAAAAATTAGTATTTGAGATTAAATGGCAACGACTTCAAATTAGGCTTGGGTGGTTGAACACTTGAAGGTATGGACTTAATTGATAATGGTGGTAATTCCTCAATTTGTGGTCTCTAATTACTTGCCTTTGATTTTTCCTAAAAATAAATCATTTGCAAATCTTCAGATTTATTAATCTCAATTTCACTGGAAGTGGTTTGAAATTGATCATAAATTAATTTTTCAGTAAAGTCCACTTCCTGTAAATCATTATCATCTCCAGGTTGCTTGCAAATGTTAAAAATATTCATCTCCAATGTCATGTTTTCAAATGATAGCTTCATCAGTCCATTCCTACAATTAATCAATGCATTAGAAGTTGCAAGAAATGGACGTTCTAAAATAACAGGAAATGAATTACATACTTCAACAGGTTGTGCGTCCAAGACAATAAAATCCACAGGATAAATGAATTTATAGACTTGTACTAACACATCTTCAACTATTCCTGTAGGCACTGTTATAGATCTATTGACAAATAAAAGAGTTATAGAAGTTGGTTTTAACTCACCTAGATTGACACTCTGAAAAACTGAATATGGAAGTAAATTTACACTAGCTCCGAGATCAAGTAAGGCTCTTTTAATTTTATGCTCTCCAATAAAGTAAGAAATTATAGGACAACTAGAGTCTTTATATTTAAAAGCATTATTTTTTTGAAGAATAACACTTACTTGTTCGGCTAGAAAGACTTTCTTTTTTACATTCAGTTTCCTCTTCACAGTGCATAGATCTTTCAAAAATTTAGCATAAAAAGGAACCTGTTTAATAGCATTCAAAAAAGGTATATTGATCCTAACCTGTTTGAAAATTTCAGAGTTGTGATTAACTTTCCTTTGTTTGGTCATAGCTTGAGGAAAGGGAAGTGCTGACGGAGAATCAGTCTTTGTTTTGCAATTTTCAGATTCAACCCCTTCCTTACCCTTAGAGATTGACTCATCATTTTTCTCATAAGATTTAAAAGAGGGTTTTTCAATAACCTTACCACTGCGTAGAGTAGTGACTAATTTGACTTGATCCATATATTGGCGTCCGGAACTACTTGCATTTGCATTATATTGCCCCTTTGGATTTTATTGTGGTTGAGATGGAAACTTACCTTTCTCTTGGAAACTGAGACCAGGTGTTAATTTTTCAAGAGTATCTTTAAAATCTATCATGTTTTGAGCAAGTTAAGTATTAATTGTCTCTTGCTTTTCAATGAATGCATGCAATGTTTCCTTAAGATTTCTTCTAGGAGGTGGAGCATAAGAAGGTCCATATCCATGAGGATTTTATAAATTATGGTGTGCTTGAAATGGTAGTTGTGAAATTTATACATTGTTATTATCACTCTTCCAACTAAGATTTGAGTGATTTCTCCAACCAAGGTTGTATGTTTGGGAGTACAGGTTGTGGTTGGCCCTTTGAAAACTGTTTAAAGCATGGGCTTGTTCATGGAGACATTCTTTAAAAGAAGGTAAGGTTGGACAGTTACTAGTTGGGTGTTCATTTATTTCATATATTTGACACACAATGTTTTCAATATATTTTAATTTAGCACTCTTTTTCAATTCTAGTGCTTCGACTTTTCTAGCTAGATGCAAACTTAACTTGGAGGTCATGATCTTTCCTAAGGTTGTACATACCTCCACTAGATGTATGAGGTTGAGTTTTACTCGGTGCCTCATAAATACCCCCGGTGTCCTAATTTTGAGCATTTTCAGCTAACAAGTCTAAGTACTTCATTGCTTCATCAGGGTCTTTATCTTTAAAAGTTTGATTGCACATCAATTCAACCATTTGTCTATCTCTAAGTGTTAACCTTTCATAAAAATGTGAAACCAATCTCCATGTTTCAAAACCATGATGAGGGCAAGTATTAAGCAAGTCTCGATACCTATCCCAACATTGGTAAAATGTTTCTCCTGGTTTTTGAATGAAAGTGGTGATTTGTCTTTTGAAAAAGTTTGTTTTGTGAGATGGGAAAAACTTCTTTAAAAACTCTTGTTGCATTTCATCCCAAGCACGAATGGATCCTGGTCTCAAATTTTGTAGCCATGTTTTAGCCTTTTCTTTTAATGAAAAAGAAAAAAGCTTTAATCTGATGGTGTTCATGCTATAATTTGAATTATTATTTGTGTTATAGACCTCCTTAAATTCTCTTAAATGCAAGTATGGATTTTCCAATTCTAAGCCATGAAAAGAAGGTAAAAGTTGAATAATGTCTGTCTTAAAATTAAAATGAGATGCATCAAGAGGGAAAACTATGCATGATGGTGCACTTGTTCTTGTAGAATTCATGTGGTCTCTAAGTGTTCTAGCACGGTTATTTTCATTATTCTCATTATGAAGTGATTGATTATTTTCTTCGGCCATATTTTCTGAAAATGATGAGGATACCCTACAAAGTCTACCACTTAATGTACGTGACCACATTCTCATGCACATGTAGGAATAGAATAAAAGGAAGAAGAAAACAAAAGAAGAAACAAGACAAAAGAAACAAAGTTATATACAAGAAAAGTGAAAAGAGAAAATAAAATAACTACTAAAATTTATACATGAACTTACCTCCCCGATAATGGTGCCAAAAACTTGACACGACTAAAAGATTGATATTTTCTCCCCAAGTGTAGGAGTGACAAAGTAATAAATAAACCGGCAAGACCAGAGTTGAACCACAGAGAGGTTAATTGTACAAATTATAGACAACAATTATAAACAACAACAACAACAATAATAATAGTACTAATAGTAGTATTAGTAGTAATACCAATAATAATAATAATAATAATAATAATAATAATAATAAAGAAAAAGAAGGAGAAGATGATGAGAACTTTGAGATGAAATATTAATGTAAGAATTAAATAATGATAATAACAAATGTCAAGGTTAGAGGTTTCACTAATGGTATGTCAAACAAGTATAGTATAAACTCTTATTATTCAATTGGAAACCACACATAAAGGAGGTTTCAATCAAATTATAAATGCTAATACTTGTAAATCTCGTTAAGCATTCATGATTATAACTTATGTTAACAATAAATCAAGTTCCTTTCATACCTTAGATGTCAGTTATATCACACAGTATGAACTATGAAAGTGTCAAGCATTTGTTGTACCAAGTGTTATACAACATAAATCAAGATTAGTCATTTAACAAGCAAAGTATTAAAGAGTGATCAAGATAACAAATACAAAACATGTTCGTATCAAACATTAAAGTTCATATTAAGTTTACACTATACTTATTCTTACACCATTAATGTAACCTTTTCACCTTGACATAATAAACATAGTTATACATAATGAAAGAAAGAAAATTAAATAAACAAAATAAGAACATAAATAAGATAAAAGTTAACTAAGTAAATGAAAGGAAATGAAAGACATAAACTTGATATTAATGAAAGCAAAGCATAAACATTACAAAAAATACAAAGAGAGAAAGCAAGAGCATGAACTTGATCTAGAAACCAAGATGTCTAAATGTATGGCAAATGCCTTCTTTTATAGGCCAAAAATAGAAACTATTGATTTGATGACTAATTGATAAGCGGGTGACCAACTTTTGACTTGGTGACAATCCTTATCTTCTTTTGACTGCCCAAAACATCATTGATAACGTCAAAATTAGAGCCACTTGAAAACATAAAAGTTATAGATAATTATCTCATATTTTTTGTGTAAAACATTTAGGTCATTTGGACTTCTAGAACTCTAGATATGGGTCAAATACTGAACAGTACTCGAGCTAGAAGACAAATTCAAACTTTTTTATTGTTGCTCCAATTTAGACTTGAAAATGACCTTTTTAGATCTTGAGCTCCATATAAAAGTTGTAAGACTATGTCTTACCTTTCCATCCATATAAATTGGACCTAAATCTAAGATCTACAGCTCCAGATATGACCCAATTACCAAACAGTGTTCCGGTGTGGACTGCACCGACATCTCTTTTCTAAGTTTGGTCATCTCTTTGTCTTTTCAATTTCAGTTTTTAAATTCATCAATCAATCATTTCATTTATGTGATAAGCCTGTATTTAGAATGAATATTTACCACAAATTAAAGGTATCTTATATTATTAGTATATTATTATAAAACATGCTTTAGTTAAGTAGTTATTGATACTTCAAGTGCAAAATGATGATATAAAACCTTGATAAAAATGCACTTTTAAGTACTAATCAATAATTATTTTCATAAAGTATAATTGTTGACACCATTAATCAAAGTCTAGTGGTAATGAGTTCATGTAGACATTCCATATTGATTTTCCTTATCAAATGTTTATTGATGTACTCTAGTGCTCTCATATTCTTATTATGTGATAATGAATAACTCAATTATGCTTTTTTTAATTAGTATGCTAGTACTAAAATATGAGATAAGTTTTACATAGAGATTATGAAAGTCAATGATAGTTGGGTTTTAGGCTATGGTATCATGCCCAATAGACTTATGCAAAGTCATTAAAAAGATTTTGAATATGATATCACAATCTTGTATTATAAGCTCTAGGTTATTTTATATTTTTTTTATAAGCTCTAATAGGTTTATAAGTTCATCATAGTTATCTAATTTCTCCTTCTTGGACACATAATCCTTTAAGAGATGGGTGTGAAAACCTTCAAATTATATAAAACTTATATATATATATATATATATATATATATATATATATATGCAATTTTGATATTCATTAGCCAAATTTTATAATCATGGTATGCCACTATAGTTTGCATAATCCTTATTTTTGTTTGCAATTTTTGTCAACTAGTATGATATTGTCTACATATACATCACCATCCATGTTAGTTTCTCTTTTAAAAACCTAATTACATCTAATGAGTTCTATCCCTTCAAGTAGATCAACCAACAATTATACCTAGTTGGTGTATATGTAATATATTTTAAATTTTATAGCATTTCATGAAATCAATATTAGATATCATTTCCATATAGTTGGTAGGTTCATCAATTATGAGCAACTCATCATTTATAACTTCCATGAGAAATCCATATTACATTGGTGCATGATGTGTCATACCATATCTATAGAGTTGTTGTATTTCTTGAAATTTTGATTGAACATCTAATGTTGTAACTTTAAGCTTGGGTTTCATTTGGATGTTGATTTGTGGTTCTTACATTTCAAGTTATATTTTCATCTCAATGCTCCTTTTAAGAATAAGTTTTCTCTAAAAAGGTAGTATTTTTTAGACAAAAACATTTTACTCAAGCTGGAAAAAATAATATTCAACTATTTTCCAGATCCCACAAATGTATATTTATATAATTTAGCTCCTAACTTTTCAATTACGATACACTTCACATAAACATCACTTCCCCAAATATCTAAGTATGATAAGTTTAATCTTATACCTTTTTATATCATATATGGATTTTTATCAACAGATTTTATTGGAACTCTATTTAAAAAAAAATAGCAGTTTATAGGGTTTAGCCCTAGAAAAAATAATCTAAGTTCTATATAACTCATAATGGACCGAACCATATTTAATGGGTGTGATTTATCATTTTAGAAACTCTATTTATATTATGGTTTTTCAAGAAGTGTTCATTGTGAGAGAATGTTTTATTTTTTATTATCTTAGAATTCCTATCTCAAGTATTCTTTTCACCTTAATGTGATTGAAGTGTCTTAATATTCTTTCTAGTTTATTTTTTAACTTTATTTATGAATTCTTTCAACCTATTAAATGATTCAAAGTTGTATTTTATTAAATAGAAATTACCATATTTATGATGGTCATTAATAAAAGAGATGAACATAGACGTTTCATGCCATAGGTGTATGTATTAAACTAATGAATTCATTATTATTTTTCAATCTTTCTGGTAAAAGGTATTTTCATCATCTTACACCATAACAAGTTTCATGTATTTCATAATAAAAATGATTAAAATATTCTTTTTTGTAACTTAGTGATTCTTATTTTATAGATATAAACTAGCCTATAATGCCATAAAATTAAATTTTGTTTTCCTAGATTAATGTTCTAACTATTGATATTGAGTATGGGTATATCAAAATCAACTATATACAAACTAATTATATAAATACTAGATTTATAATAAATATTATTATTATAAAAGGAACAGTATATGTTTTCAATAATAAATTTAAATTCATTTAAAGCTAAATAAAAAATTGATATGTTGTATCTAAAAAGTATTGAAATAAAATAATAATTGTAAAGTTTTAGTATCAGCTTACTAGAAAAAAGTATGATAATAAGGTCTTATAGCTAATATAATGACTCTTGTTCCATTACAAACTTGTAGGTCCACTTCACTTTTATGCAACGTCTTCTTTTTAGTTCCTATATATTGGTGTAAATGTGGAAACAATATTCTATATGAAATGCCTATGAACTATTATATGAAGTAGAAAGATAATTTTCAATCATAAGCATACCTAAAGTATAGAATTTAACAACCTTATTAGATTTCAAGGTTGTAAGATACCTTTTGCATTTCCTATTCTACTAACCTTCTTTACCATAACAATGACAAGTACCCTTTTATTTCTTATTTTTCTTTATGGTCTTACTAGGTTTTAGTACTTTAGACGGAGAGCCCTTATTCTTTTTGTTCATTTTCTTATGCTTTTGGTGATTAGCCTTAGAGAGTGAACTAGAAGAATATGGTTGTTTATTTTTTAAAGGTCATTTAAGCAATTTCAATCGCATTAAACAATAATATAAAAAAACTATTCAATTTGTTAATGTGATAGTTCATGATGAACTTCTTTGAAATGCATAATTATAGCATTGGCTTCCATATTCTCACATTGTATTTAAAGTTCATATAACATGCCAGTTGACATCATATATATAGTTTACCCATCACTATCAATATGACATTGATATCTAGTCTCAACTTTATCATTAACGTCCTCATCAATGACTAACGGAATTAGATTTTTAAGAACATACGACCTTATTTCTTGTTTGAGGATATATTTGACATTGTAGTACTGGTGCGAGATATTTTATCTAGATATTTTTTTAGCATCAAGTGTTGCATAAGAATATATTGCTACTCATAATGATTTATCTACCTATTAATATAAATATTGGATGTATTAGTTTCATGTATATATATTAGTAGTCAAATTTAGATAAGATCTTTAATCATTTTAATTAAACTAGGTAGAAAACATATGTTGGCAATCATATCTCTATATGATTCATAGATAAATTAGATGATATATATGTATATATGCCTCCAACCTTATATAATCATAAATGTCTCATTTGAATCATACAAGTTTAGTTAAGTAGGATTCAATTTCTTTAGAATTAAATAGTCAATTTAACCTTGAGTAACTCGATAAATTAACCATAAATAGAAATCTCATTTTATACTTATAAAATTAGAAGTAACAAATCTTGTTCTTAATAAGTACTTAATTTATTAACAAGATATTTTCTTATTAATTAGGTCTTATGCTTTAGCATGACTATGATATCAATCATATCAATTATATATAAAACAAACACCTTTAACATGTTATTCTAAATGGATAATTATAGATATATCTAACCTAATTTTCTCGAGCCATTAAACAAAATTAAGTGGTAAAAACATATGTAAATGCTATGTGTCTTTAAAAGTTCTTGCAAGCACCATAAATGTATCATTTTGCACTACTTATTTACATAATTACATAAAAAATTTACATTCTAAAAGAAAAACATGAGATAAATTATATGAGAAAAGAACTTTATATTCTGCAAGAAAAAAAAAAACAGTGCAAAAATTAGTATTACAACCATGAAGTAGACACCTCCTAGGATATGCCAAAATTACATTTAAATAATTTTCAACTTGACATAACAAGAACCTACTTTAGATAACCAAAGTTATACACAAGGATCACTCTTCTTTTACACCTATATGAATAAGTAGTATATAAATTACAATGAAGTTGATCAATCTTTTAAAGAATTTATAAGTTCAATTAAGAAATTAGTATAAGAATCACTCAACCACATAAAAGATAGCAAGAGCACCAATTTATATATTAAAATAGTCTTCTAATTTAACCTCAAGAAGTCTATACAAAATAGTATTTATACTAGAAAGAATCATATATCTAATAGGATATCCCTAATATGGATAAACCTAATAATAATAATAATAATGATCATCCAATGAACCTAAATTCAAATAAAAGCCCTGATATATATAAAATGCCTAATAATAACTAAAATATAAAGAAAACAATATCCTAATAAATTTAAATAAAACTAAAGTTGTTTTCATAATCTGCTAGCATAATTAAAACCCAAATTCAAATGCACGGTTCTCTCTTGTCTTAATAAATTAGAAGGTGTTCTATATATTACTAAAAAGTCATGGATGTTTACTTTCCGATACAACTAGAATTGCATTAAAATTTTTTTTATAACTTCAGGTATGACCAAAACAATAATAAAATTTCAAAATTGGAAAATTTAAATCTTTTTTTTTTCAATCTTTTTGTAATGTCTAAATATCCGTCTACAAGCCCTTATTGAACATAAATTAAATTAATCAAGGATTTTACTTCATTATTTAATATATTTTTGAAGCCTACCTTAGCCCATGTGTTTTAAATAAGTTCATTGAAAGCCTTTTCGCACCTCTTAGTCCTAGGCCTTATCATTGGACATACTAAAACCTTTTATGGATGTCTTGGTGTTACTTGGATCATATAATTCTCTCTCCTTGAAAGGATTCAAAAAATAGAAAAAAATCTTTTCAATTTTTAATATTCTTTTCAATGATAGCTCATAATAATTGAGTTAAAGTTATGTTTACTACTTCAGCTTGATCATCTATTTGTGGATGAAAAGTAATAGGAAATAAATGTTTAGTTCTTATCTGACCTTGCAAAACCTTTCAAAAGTAGTTTGTAAACTTAACTTTTCAATTAGACACAATACTTCTTAGAACACCATGTAATCAATCTACCTCCCTAAAAAGTAAATTGGTTATAGTCATTACATCATTAGTTTTATACTAAGTAATGAAATGTGTCATCCTAGAAAATCTATCTATATAAAAAAAATTGAATCTCTTCTTTTCCTTGAACTAGGTAAACATAAAATAAAATCCATAAAAATATCAACTAAAGGTTTCTTAGTAATAGCTAAAAGTATATATAAACCATGAGGCATTACTTTAGACTTAGGTTGTTTACACATTATGCACCAATAAAAAATTCTTTGCACATCTCTTTTTATATTATGCAAATAAAAATATTCATGTGAAACCTCTGAAGTCTTAGTAATCCTAAAATATCTCATTAATCTACCACCATAAGCTTTCCTTACAAGTAATTCATGCATTAAATAATTAAGCACAAAATATTTTATCTTTAAATAAAAATCTATCATATCTTAAAACCCATTAGTTCTTACAAGTTCACATTGGAAATAAGTTTAACTAAAATGAATATCATTAGGATAAAATTATTTCACATACTCAAATCCAAAAAGTCTAGTATTCACAATAATGCAATTGCAACTATATTTTCCTTACCTTACTTATATTTGATGACATATGAGAATTTTTCAATAAATTCCACCCACTTGGCATATTTGTTATTCAACTAACCTTGAACTTTTCAAGTGTCTCAAAGATTGGTGATCGATATGAAACACAAACTTCTTAGGCAAAATATAATATTGTCAAGTATCCAAAAATCCTCATTAATGCATACAACTCTTTATCATATATTAAATGCTTTAGAGTTCCTCTATTAAGCTTTTTAGTTAAATACATTATAAGCTTTTTATTCTATATTAAAACAGTTCTAATACCTATATCTAAAGCATTACATTCAATTTCAAAAGTTTTTGTTAATGATTCTAGTTCCTTTTTAAAGTGGAGTTATTAATATTTAAAATTATATTTTTATTAAGGTTTTATATCATCATTTTGCACTTAAAGTATCAATGACTCCTTAATTAGAGCGTGTTTTATAATATCAAGTCTGATAATATAAGATAGCTTTAGTTTATGATAAATACTCATTTTAAATACAGACATATCTCATAATTCAAAAGATTGATTGATGTGATTAGCTATTGAAAATAAAATGATAAAGAAAAGGCTAAACTTAGAAAGAGATGTTGATTTAAGTCAAAATAAAACACTGTTCAATTATTGGGTCATATCTAAAGCTGTAGATCTTAGATTTCAGTTTAGTTTATATATCTAGAAAGTTAAGACATGGGCCTAAAATATTCATAAAACTTCAAACTTAATTTTGTTGTTTAGAAGTCCAAAACCTAGCATCAAAAGAGAAGTCTAAATCTATCATGCAACCTCGACACTATTTAGTGTTCAATCCATATCTCGAGTTCTAAAAGTCCAAATGATCTCATTCTTGTTTTGTTGGAAAGCTGAGATAATTTTCCAAAACTTTCATGAAAACTATTTATTCAAATGTTAATGTTAACAATGAAGTTTTCTGCAGATAAGAAGATAAGGATTGTTACCATGTTAAGAGATGGTCACCCACTTAATAATTAGTCATCAAATTAATAGTTTTAAATTTTGGCCTATAAAAGAAGACATTTACCATGTATTTAGGCATTTGACTTCAAATCAAGATCATGTTTTTACTCTCTCTCTCTTTATATTTTTGTAATGCTTAAGTTTTGCTTTTATTAATATCTTGTTTATGCTTTTCATTTCATTTCCTTTACTCAGTTAACTTATATATTATTTATGTTCTTATTTTGTTTATTTATGTTTCTCTCTTTTATTATATTTAATTAAGTTTATTATATCAATGTGAAAAGTTTACACTAAAGGTGTAAAAATAAGTATATTATAAACTCAACATGGACTTTAATATTTGATACTAACATATTTTATATTTGTTATCTTATTCACTTTTAATACTTTGCTTGGTAAATGGTTAATCTAGATTTATGTTATATAACCCTTGGTGCAACAAATACTTAGCATTTTTATAGCCTATCCATATGGTATAACCAACACTTGTACTATGATAGAAACTTGATTTGTCTTTAACACAAGTTAGTATCATGAATACCTAACAACATTTACAAGTATTAGGATTATTCGAATAAGATAACTAATATGATTATGTTAATAATTTATAATCCGATTGGAATCTTCTTTGTGTATGGTTTTCATATGAATAATAAAAAGAGTTTATACTATACTTATTTGAAATACCATTAGTGGATTCTTTGACCTTAACAATTAATTTATCCTTGTTGAATCCTTGCATTAATATCACATCACAGAAATTCTCCTCAACTCCTATTCATTTATTATTTATAATTTTATATAGTTTACCTCCTTATGGTTTGATCCCGATCTTGAACCCTGCTCTTGCTAGGTTATTTATTACTTCGACACTCCTGCAATTGGAAGAAGATATCAATCTTTTGGTCGTGTCAGGAGTCAACCACTAAGATTCAATAAGGATAATGAAGATCATGTTAAAGAAGTTGATTTAGATGCAAAATTTATGGTTTGTGATGTCCATAAGATGATAACCAAACTAGTAATTTCAGAAGTGATTTTTAATGAAATATATTACAAAGGATGTTCCTCACATGTGCTTGAGGAAAATTTTAGAATTGATGGGGTCAAAGTTAAAGTTTTTATACTTCAGATAAAATTTATTAAATAAATTTCTAAATATTCTCTTAACATTAAAATTGATTTTGTTAGTTTTATTATTAGAGAGACTAAGCATGAAAAATATGATATTTCTAATAATTAAATTATGAATGAGGGTTCAATTAGTTGTATAAGGTTTTTTGAAATATGAATAATGTGTTCAATGCTCGGAAAGTATTCATAAACTTCATTGGATGAAAGGTATTTGTAAAAATGCTTAAAAGGTATTGTAAAAATTCTAAAGAGCAAGTGGTGACTCTCAACTTAGTGGGATTTATGATGAATGGAGAGGATATTGAGGTGAAAAAAACTAAGACCACATGAACATTACGGACGTCTTAGGATTTTTAAAGACTTATTTTTTTATTTAGGACTTTTAATGTGTTTCTTTATTTTTAAATCCCCTAGTTTTATTAGAACTTTTATTTATTTTTTGGTTTATTTAGGTTATTTTTTGGATTTATTTAAAGAGACAAACTACTTGAAAAGAAATATTCAATAGTTAAATTATGAATGAGGATTTTTATGTGATCTTTTTTAGAAAAAACATTTGTGTTATTATGTTTGTTGTTTTTCTTATGTTGTTTCTATTTGTTATAGTTTGTATCAAAGTCCAACGATTTCTAGTGGCTAGTTGTTGTGTGTTGTTAAATAATCATGGATAAAAGAAGTCATTGTAGAATATGATGTGATTGTATAGCAAGAGGTGTAGAGGTTTCTCTTTGAGAAAAAGATGTTTAGGAACTTATGATAAAAGACATACAGAGACAAATTACAGAATTGAAAAAAGATATTTAGTTACACGACCAAAAGATTGATGTCTTCTTCCAAGTGCAGGAGTGTCGAAGTAATAAATAACCCGGCAAGACCGAAGTCGAACCATAGGGAGGTTAATTGTACAAATTATAAATAACAACAACAACAACAACAACAATAATAATGATAATAATAGTAATAATAGTAGTAGTAGTAGTAGTAGTAGTAGTAGTAGTAATAATAATAATAATAATAATAATAATAATAATAATAATAGTAATAGTAATAGTAGTAGTAGTAGTAGTAGTAGTAGTAGTAATAATAATAAAGAAAAATAAGGAGAAGAAGAAGAAGATGAGAACTTTGAGAAGGAATATTAATGTAACGATTAAACAATGATAATAACAAATGTCAAGGTTAGAGATTCCACTAATGGTATGTCAAACAAGTATAATATAAACTCTTATTATTCAATTGGAAACCACACATAAAGAAGGTTCCAATCAGATTATAAATTGTTAACATGATTATATTAGTCATCTTATTCGATTAATGCTAATACTTGTAAATCTCGTCAAGCATTCATGATTATAACTTATGTTAACAACAAATCAAGTTCCTTTCATAGCTCAGGTGTCGGTTATACCATACAGTATGGGCTATGAAAGTGCCAAGCATTTGTTTTACCAAGTGTTATACAACATAAATCAAGATTAGTCATTTAACAAGCAAAGTATTAAAGAGTGAACAAGATAACAAATATAAAACATGTTAGTATTAAACATTAAAGTCCATATTAAGTTTACACTATACTTATTCTTACACCATTAGTGTAACCTTTTCACCTTGACATAATAAACTTAGCTAGACATAATGAAAGAAAGAAAAATAAATAAACAAAATAACCTTTCTCTTGGAAACTGAGAGCAGATGTTAATAAACTCAGAGATTGACTCATCATCTTTCTCATAAGGTTCAAGAGAGGGTTTTTCAATAACCTTACCACTACGCAGAGTAGTGACTGATTTAACATGATCTATGTGTTGGCTTCCAAAACTACTTGCATTTGCATTGTATTGCCCCTTGGGATTTTGTTGTGGTTGAGATGGAAACTTACCTTTCTCTTGGAAACTGAGAGCAGATGTTAATTTTGCAAAAGTAACTTTAAAATCTATCATGTTTTGAGCAAGTTGAGTATTGATTGTCTTTTTCTTTTCAATGAATGCATGCAATGTTTCCTCAAGATTTTCTCTAGAAGATGGAGCATAAAGAAGTGCATATCCATGAGAATTTTGGAAATTATGGTGTGCTTGAAACGGTGATTGTGAAGTTTGTGCATTATTGTTCTCACTCTTCCAACTGAAATTTAGGTGATTTCTCCAACTAGGGTTGTATATTTGTGAGTATGGGTTGTGGTTGGCCTTTTGAAAACTGTTTAAAACATGGGCTTGTTCATGAAGACATTCCTTAAAAGAAGGCAAGGTTGGACAATCGTTGGTTGAGTGTTCATTTGTTTCACAGATTTGACACGCAATGTTTTCAACAGATTTTAATTGACCACTCTTTTTCAATTTTAGTGCCTCGACTTTTCTAGCTAAAGATGCAAACTTGGCTTGAAGGTCATGATCCTCCTTAAGGTTGTACATACCTCCACTAGATGTATGAGGTTGAGTTTTACTCGGTGCCTCATAAGTACCCGCGATGTCCCAATTTTGAGCATTTTCAGCTAACAAATCTAAGTACTTCATTGCTTCATCAGGGTATTTATCTTTAAAAGTTCTATTGCACATCAATTCAACTATTTGTCTATCTTTAGGTGTTAACCCTTCATAGAAATGTGAAACCAATCTCCATATTTCAAAACCATGATGAGGGCAAGTACTAAGCAAGTCTCGATACCTATCCCAATATTGCTAAAATGTTTCTCCTGGTTTTTGAGTGAAAGTAGTGATTTGTCTTTGAAAAAGTTTGTTCTGTGAGATGAGAAAAACTTCTTCAAAAACTGTTGTTGCATTTCATCTCAAACACGAATGGATCTTGGTCTTAAATTTTGTAGCCATGTTTTAGCTTTATCTTTTAATGAAAAAGGAAAAAGCTTTAATTTGATGGTGTTCATGTTACAATTTAAATTATTATATGTGTTGCAGACCTCCTCAAATTCCCTTAAATGCAAGTATGGATTTTCCAATTCTAAGCCATGAAAAGAAGGTAAAAATTGAATAATACCTGGCTTAAAATTAAAATGAGATGCATCGGGAGGAAAAACTATGCATGATGGTACACTTATTCTTGTGGGATTCATGTGGTCTCTAAGTGTTTTAGCACGGTTATTCTTATTATTCTCATTTTGAAGTGATTGATTATCTTCTTCGGCCATATTTTCTGAAAATGATGAGGATACCCTACAAAGTCTACCACTTGATGTACGTGACCACACTCTCATGCACGTGTAGGAATAGAATAAAAGGAAGAAGAAACAAGAGAAGAAGAAACAAGAGAAAAGAAACAAAGTTATTTACAAGAAAAGTGAAAAGAGAAAATAAAATAACTACTATAATTTATACAAGAACTTACCTCCCTGGCAACGGCACCAAAAACTTGACACGACCAAAAGATTGATGTGTTCTCCTAAGTGCAGGAGTGTCGAAGTAATAAATAACCCAGCAAGACCGGGGTCGAACCACAGGGAGGTTAATTGTACAAATTATAAATAACAATAATACAACAACAACAACAACAACAACAACAACAATAATAATAATAATAGTAATAGTATTAGTAATAATAGTAGTAGTAGTAGTAGTAGTAGTAGTAGTAATAATAATAATAAAGAAAAATAAGGAGAAGAAGAAGAAGATGAGAACTTTGAGAAGGAATATTAATGTAACGATTAAACAATGATAATAACAAATGTCAAGGTTAGAGATTCCACTAATGGTATGTCAAACAAGTATAATATAAACTTTATTATTCAATTGGAAACCACACATAAAGAAGGTTCCAATCAGATTATAAATTGTTAACATGATTATATTAGTCATCTTATTCGATTAATGCTAATACTTGTAAATCTCATCAAGCATTCATGATTATAACTTATGTTAACAACAAATCAAGTTCCTTTCATAGCTCAGGTGTCGGTTATACCATACAGTATGGGCTATGAAAGTGCCAAGCATTTGTTTTACCAAGTGTTATACAACATAAATCAAGATTAGTCATTTAACAAGCAAAGTATTAAAGAGTGAACAAGATAACAAATATAAAACATGTTAGTATCAAACATTAAAGTCCATATTAAGTTTACACTATACTTATTCTTACACCATTAGTGTAACCCTTTCATCTTGACATAATAAACTAGCTAGACATAATGAAAGAAAGAAAAATAAATAAACAAAATAAGAACATAAATAAGATAAAAGTTAACTAAGTAAAGGAAAGGAAATGAAAGGCATAAACCTGATATTAATGAAAGCAAAGCATAAACATTACAAAAAATACAAAGAGAGAAAGGAAAAGCATGATCTTGATCTGGAAACCAAGATGTCTAAATGCATGGCAAATGCCTCCTTTTATAGGCCAAAATTGAAAACTATTGATTTGATGACTAATTAATGAGTGGGTGGTCAACTCTTGACTTGGTGACAATCCTTATCTTTTCTTGTCTTCCCAAAACGTCATTAATAACGTTAAAATTAGAGTCACTCAAAAACATGAAAGCTGTAGGAAATTGTCTCAGCTTTCTTGTGTAAAATATTCAGCTTATTTGGACTTATAGAACTCGAGATATGGCCAAAATACTGAACAGTGCTCGGGCTAGAGGACAGATTCGGGCTTCTTTGTTGTTGTTACAATTTGGGCTTGAAAATAGCCTTTTTAGATCTTGGGCTCCATATGAAAGTTGTAGGCCTATGTCTTACCTTTCCATCCATATAAAGTGGACTTAAATATGAGATCTATAGCTCCAAATATGACCTAATTACCGAACAGTATTCTGGTTTGGATTGCACCGACATCTCTTTTCTAAGTTTGGTCATCTCTTTATCCTTGCAATTTAAGTTCTTAAAGTCATCAATTAATCCTTTCATTTATGTGATAGGCCTGCATTTAAAATAAACATTTACCACAAATTAAAGGTATCTTATATTATTAGATATATTATTATAAAACATGCTTTAGTTAAGGAGTTATTAATACTTCAAGTGCAAACTGATGATATAAAACCATGATAAAAATGCACTTTTAAGTACTAATCATTTAGAAATTGGTCATAAAAGACATGTACAAATAAATTGCAAAATCAACTCATTAGTTGGCAAGGGTGAGAAGTCAAAAGGTACATAAAAGTAGTGATCGTGAATTTATAGCTAATTTTGAGAACCTATTTTAAAAACTTGAGTTAAGAAAGCAACTTCTTGATCAAGATTAATATGATGTTGAAACTGAAAGTTTTAATGATTCTAGTTTCTTTTTAAATTAGATTTAATCATTGCGATTCGATAAGAATGATGAAGATGATATTAAAAAAGATGATGTAGATGTAAAATTTATAGTTTATGATGTTCATAAGATGATAACCAAACTAGTTATAGTTTCATAAGTGATTTTTAATGAAACACATTATAAAGGATGTTCCTTGACACGACTAAAAGGTTGATGTCTTCTCTCAAGTGTAGGAGTGTCGAAGTAATAAATAATCCGGCAAGACCGGGGTCGAACCACAGGGAGGTTAATTGTACAAATTATAGACAACATTTATAAACAACAATAATAGTAGTAGTAGTAATAATAATAATAATAATAATAATAATAATAATAATAATAATAATAATAATAATAATACTAGTAGTAGTAGTAGTAGTAGTAGTAGTAGTAGTAGTAGTAGTAGTAATAAAGAAAGAGAAGAAGAAGATGATGATGATGATGAGAACTTAGAGATGAAATATTAATGTAAGGATTAAACAATAATAATAACAAATGTCAAGGTTAGAGGTTCCACTAATGGTATATCAAACAAGTATAGTATAAACTCATATTATTCAATTGGAAACCACACACAAAGGAGGTTCCAATCAGATTATATATTGTTAACATGATTACATTAGTCATCTTATTCAATTAATGCTAATACTTGTAAATCTCGTCAAGCATTCATGATTATAACTTATGTTAACAACAAATCAAGTTCCTTTCATAGCTCAGGTGTCGGTTATACCATACATTATGGGCTATGAAAGTGCCAAGCATTTGTTGTACCAAGTGTTATACAACATAAATCAAGATTAGTCATTTAACAAGCAAAGTATTAAAGAGTGAATAAGATAACAAATATAAAACATGTTAGTATCAAACATTAAAGTCCATATTAAGTTTACACTATACTTATTCTTACACCATTAGTGTAACCTTTTCACCTTAACATAATTAACTTAGCTAGACATAATGAAAGAAAGGAAAATAAATAAACAAAATAAGAACATAAAAGTTAACTAAGTAAAGGAAAGGAAATGAAAGGCATAAATTTAATATTAATAAAAGCAAAGCATAAAAAATACAAAGAGAGAAAGGAAGAGCATGATCTTGATCTGGAAACCAAGATGCCTAAATGAATGGCAAATGCCTCCTTTTATAGGCCAAAATTGGGAACTATTGATTTGATGACTAATTGATAAGTGGGTGGCCAACTTTTGACTTGGTGACAATCCTTATCCTCTCTTGTCTGCCCAAAACGTCATTGATAACGTCAAAATTGGAGCCAGCTGAAAACATGAAAGTTGTAGGCAATTGTCTCAGCTTTCTTGTGTAAAATATTCAGCTCATTTAGACTTCTAGAACTCCAGATATGGCCAAAATACCGAACAATGCTCGGGCTGGAAGATAGATTCGGGCTTCTTTGTTGTTGCTACAATTTGGACTTGATAATGGCCTTTTTAGATCTTGGGCTCCATATGAAAGTTGTAGGCCTATGTCTTACCTTTCCATCCATATAAATTGGACCTAAATCTGAGATCTGTAGCTCCAGATATGACTCAATTACCGAACAGTGTTCCGGTTTGGATTGCACCGACATCTCTTTTCTAAGTTTGGCCATCTCTTTATCCTTGCAATTTAAGTTCTTCAAGTCATCAATCAATCCTTTCATTTATGGGATAGGCCTGCATTAAAAATAGACATTTACCACAAATTATAGGTATCTTATATTATTAGATACATTATTATAAAACATATTTTAGTTAAGGAGTTATTGATACTTCTAGTGCAAAATGATGATATAAAACCATGATAAAAATGCACTTTTAAGTACTAATCATTCCTCATATGTGCTTAAGGAGAATTTTAAAATTGATGAAGTCAAAGTTGATGTTTTTGTACTTCAGATAAAAATTATGAAATAAATTTTTAAATATTCTTCTAATGCTAAACTTGGCTTTATTTTTAGGGAACTAAGTGTGATAAATATGATATTTCTAATAGAAAGTTGAGTACATGAAAAGTTGTAAACTCTTGATTGAGACAAAAAAATAATCTAAACTCGAGAACAAGTTTTTTAACTTAGGAATATTGATGTGGGAGGATTTTTAGGAAAATTTATTTGTTTTATTAGTTATTTTTATGTTTTTTTGTATTTAGTTTAGAAATTTTAAATAATATGCTTAATAATTTTATTTTTTCTAGGTTGGTCAAGACTTTATTTCTTCTCTTTTATTTTCAATTTTTCTAGTTTTTTAGGAATTTTATTGTTTTTCCTTTATTTTCGAGGTTCCTAGTTTAGTTAGGTTATTATTATTTTTATTTAAGGAATTAGAAACCTCTTAGAAAACAAACTACTTAAAAATGAATATTTAGTAATAAAATTATGAATTGGAATTTCTATGTGATTTCCTTTTTATTTGAAAATTTTGTGTTTTTATGCTTATGGTTTTTCTTGTATTTTTTCTTATTTACATCAATTACCAATTTGAAAGACATCTTATGATGTTTCAATATCAAATCAAGTTTCATAATTGAATCTTTAATTCTTCCTTATTTCAAATCTTATTATGCTATTTATATTAAAGCTACTACATCCATAAAACAAGATGTCGAATTACTAATAAAGAATTGATGATATAGATGTTTGAAAGTATCAATACAAATAAAAATGAGCTTTTATCGGTAAATAAATAAAAATTTTAAATAGTCATTTCACAACACCTCATAATATTTTTTTTATTTTAATAATATCAATGTACATATATACTAGAAAGTCTTATAAGTTTGAGAGATAAAATTGAAATTTCTTTGTCTAATATTTTTAAAGAATTGGTAAATAATGTTGAAAATAAATATATTTATAAATCTCTTGATAAATTACCTTAAAAATGTTATTTTTTTTCAATCAAGTTTTTTAATATTATACTTTACAAGCCCACTAATTAAACTAAAAGATAACCATAACAACTCCACTAATTCTCTCTCTATTCTCTTATACAAATCCTTCCATCAAAACACAAAACAAAAATAAAAACAAAAACAAAAAAAAATTCTATATATATATCCAAACAAAAACAATCAAGAATAATTTTGGATTTCTTTTCTTTGTATTTTTTTATAGTTGTGGTTGCCATTCAAAATATTTTTCATTTAAAAATATATAAAATAATTTTTTTATTTTTAAAAATTATTTTTGATATTAACATATTAAAACGATATATATATATATATATATATATATATATATATAAAATTATTTATAATAAGAAAAAATTAAATTTTAAAAAAACACAAATGTCCTGATGAATGCTTGGTGTCATTTTATTTTTATTTTTTTAACTAGAATTAAAAGTAAAAATGAGTTGTTACGTTACTAAAGATAAGACGATTTTCGACACTTTAGTTGACGTGTTAAAAAATCTCCCATGGCTGGGATCTTCCCATAAAATGGGTTACAAAGAACAGATTCTTGAATTTTGATTAAAATCCCGTTTATGTTCTTGCTTGGTTCTTTCCATACGTCTCTCACCGTCGAGCAATTAAGGTAGCGCTCTTTTCTAGCCTCTCTCTCTATCTTCTTACTTAATGTATTAAGGTTAGATTTGGGATTTCTGTTATAAATTGCTGGTCCTGTTCAATTTTCTTTTCGCCTGTTCAAATCATGCTTGGTAAGGATTTCTTTGACCGAGCATGGTGAAAAAAGCCAGTAAGAAATTCAACGGGTAGTCGGGAAAGGAAGCTATGACGTTGTCGCATCCGCCGTAGACACTCACACGGTAGAGAGAGTTGCCATCAAGATAACAAGGCTAATTGAAACAAATGAAGGGAGGGAGGGAGAATGGATCGATAATTGAAACAAACTGAAGGATTTAGGTGAAGTTAAGACAAAACATATTGAGATTTTTACTTTCTTTGTTTATGCAAATCCCCTTCCTTGTCTCGATGTCTCCCTTGAAGAGAAACACTTGCAAATTTTCATGCTGGAGACAGTAAAAAAATTGAATTTGGCTTGGTCCCCACGAACCAACCAAGTCGATTTCTTTCTTGTGTCGTCTCTATCTATAACGTCTTAGCACTACCATATTCATATCTTAAAATGTTACTTTGGATATTGTAGTTATTTCCATACCCAATAATAGTTAATTTATCCATGTAAAGACCTTACACACAACTCAGCATTAAATAAATAAAAGAATTGTGGGGTAAATCATAGGAAATTTATAAATAAAAAGACAATCGGATGCAAGTCCGACGAACCATAACACTCTCCAGCCAAGAAAACCAAAGTTCCAAACTTCCTAAACCTAACAACTACGTTTCATACCACCCAAAACATATATATATATATATATATATATATATATATATATATATAACTCTTAATTGTACAGAAAATAAAATGTTTTACAGAATCATTATTAGTTTATTTAAGAGAACGTAATTAGAAGTGTAAATGAAAGATAATTTAATATCTATCTTCTAAACAAATGGAAGGACATTTCTCTCGTTTTGGGGACCAGAGATCGAAGGGGTCCTGAATATTTATTTCAAGTCAAAAGAAATGGTTATCAGGACACTAGCAGCAGCCTGATAGGCTCACAAAGCCACTTATCATTTTCTTATGGCTAGGTCCTTCAAACAATTCTCAGCCAAATAGGGCTAAGTGGCTGGAAATCACAAAAAAACATAGCTGTTGCTTTCTCCCCTTCCCCCACCACTAGGAAACCAAAAAAAATATTAAGTTCTAACCTCGAAAGGAGGAGGCTTCATCATCACAAGATTATTATCATCAGCATGGACAAACTCCAACAGATCACACAATTTAAAGGTGATAAAAAAAAAAAGGAAATTGACAAAATACAAGGAGAGTTGGATTTTACACAAAATTCCAATTCTACCCACGACTAGAGAGAGGACAATTTCCCAGACATGCTAATATAGCCGGGGCCACCTCTCCGGTCCAATTTCAACATTTTATGGCCCTAAAATCTTTTCCCCTTCTGTAGAAATGTAAACAAAAACAGAAACAAGGAAGAAAAATGAAGAGAAATTAATTAAGAAATCCAAGTTTAAGAATACCTCCTTCCTTCCATCATTTTCGAGTCTTTGCCTCTCCTGCAGCCTTCTTCTCTTCCTTTCCTGGCACAAACCTCGGCAGATTCAACAGAGTATTGACACGAGACACTCCTTCAAGAGCAGACCACTCTATTCCATATTCTAATTGCATTTCATCTTGCTTTGTGGAATCTTCCTCTGCATTTCCTCCTAAGAGGGCCTCCTTCTCAGTCCGCACAGTACCTGCACGGTCAAGACCAGTTGGACTTGAGAGATCCTCCTCTTTCTGCCTGCCACTGTCAACTTGGTCCACTGATGTAAGCTGTTCATTTGACTTGGTATTGGAAGCGGTAGATAAATCATTGGAGTTGAGGAAGAGGCAAACTACAGCACAGTCATCAATTTTGGAGGTTGGGTACTTGTATCTCCAGGCTCGAACTGCCAACTCAACCAGTGTTTTTGCAGCAGAGGAACGTGATGGGACTGATCCAACAATGTCCACCACCTCTTTATTTGAGAGCACATCCCAAATCTAAAATAAATTAAAACAGAAAAAGATCCGTGTAAATGAGGCACACAATGTTAAATTCATTGAATATACAGAAAAATAGAGGATGGTCTAAGAATAACTTACCCCATCAGTAGCCAACACTATAAATTCATCCTTCTCAGTCAAGCACCGGTAAGAAATATCAGGCACAGAGATGAGACCAAAATCCTTAAGGCAAAAATCTCCAAAAGCCCGTGCCATGGCCAGGCCAGGAGAGTCATTATTCGGTAGCCAGACTCTAGCTACCTCCGGTTCATCCTGGAGAGCAAAAACCCGTCCTCTGCACTTCCTGATTCTTTCTGCTTCCACTGTTGGCACCCAAAAAAAATATAAGCTAAAAAGTTGATAGTAAGAAGTGCAAAATTAGATTACAGCACAGTTTTCAATTTTAGATGCAGTCACAGTAATTGTGTCACAGATCACAGGTATTACATGATGATAACGGAAAGCATCACCCAGTAATTAGTAGCATTAAGCATATTAGTGTTGAAATGTCAGTTACAAGACTGTATTTAGATGATGAAAACCATGGATTACAGCCCCTCTAGCTATCTCTGTCACCTTCATTTAAGGATTGGGCAATAAAACCAGTAGCCCATATAGCAAGTAAATGCATGTTCAAAAGCAATGGTCAAAGGAAATGGAAGTTAGCTAGTAGCAAACATCTTAAAGCAACCATATATGGCAAACTTTTATCCAGTTCTGATGCAGGAAGTTTTGAAGTTGCAATTTTGTCCAAGAAGGAAAGATGAGATCAGATATTAGGCTACATGTTGTCCACACAATTGACATCATTTAAGCCATAAGACATCTGACCAATCAAGTATGGTTGGAATGATGCAGTGCCAGTATCCATTCAAGATCATTTAGTTCCTCCTTGTCTTGTCCATTATACATCCTTCACTTGCAATTAATACCATATATATACTTGAGCTATTCCATAGTTGGCACCACTTTTCTCTTACATCATCAGTATTCTCAGCACGTCATATCATAGGTCATCAATCATTATACCATCTCAACTTTTCTCTCAACCATGATTAATTAAATAGAGCAAAATTTGATTCAGCATCAATCATGTTTGGAAAACATAAATTACCCTTGTTATGCTTCAGAAATAGACCACAGATCAAACACAAATCAATTACATGTGCAATCTACATAATCAAGGAATACCAGTAACATTTGAACTATTTATAGGAAGATGCAAGTCTACAATCCATGTCAAGGCATAAGGGCATGGGATTTGTACTCTAGTGCATGTCTTGATTTTCCTGCTCTATGCTACTGCAGTTCCTGATGTCAATTGAAATAGAAAAAAAGAAAATTATATACATATATAGGATGAATTTGCCATTTATCTCCTTCAACAATATGAACTGTATGTGATGGACACACTATTCCTGCCTTACAAAGCTCACAGCACACCATCAGTATACTCGATTAGAAAAAATACAATTGAAAAGAATTCATTATGGAGAGAAAATGAAGGTGGGGAGTTACCTGGAAGATTTGGTTTGAGATCCACAGTCAACTGAACAGCAACAAGAGAATCATCTTTGTCCCTTGTACCCAATACGGCTCTAGAGTCCCCAACATTTCCAAGGACAAGATATTGACCCTATGTAAACATCAAATAATTATGATCAAGAAGAAGGCCACAAAATTTTAAGATCCTAAGTATGCTACATATCAACATTAAGGTCTTCATGAGTAAAAACCTGCTTGACTAAAGTAACTGCTGTTGTCCCACTGCAGAAGCAATCAATATTAGTATGCACCCTCAGTTCCCGGTCCATGACTTTGAAAGCCTTCAGAAATGACTCTTTCAGTGTCTGGAAAATCTCTGGGTGCTTCTCAGCATCTTCAAGATCAACAGAGGCCCTAGATTCATCATCAGCAGATATAAAGGAAGTATCTTCCGAGTTCATGCTCCCTGTGGTATTAAGGCTGATCTCTCTGAGAACATCTTCACTGGTTATATTCACTTCCCAATGAGTAGTCAGTTTCAGGGGGAGAGAATCCCTCACTCTTTTAGCAACCATATGACCATAAGGTCCATGGCCATCAAAAACACCACAGAAAATTGCATCTCTCCTAGAGCCAAAATTCTGGAAACATACAAACGATCAAAGAGTGAGAATTATTTTATTTATAATTATTATTTTCTTTACTTTTTCTCTTTGATTTCATGTTAAAGCACAAAGAATAAATAACATTATGCTTCTAATACAGAGAAGAGGCCAGCAATATTGCACAGCAGAGATATAGCAGGAGCTCTTAATCTGTAATACCGAATCCAGATGACATGTAAGAAACAAACAAACAGAGTTTGCATAATAGCAAGGTTTCAAAAGATATTGATGTCTTCTACAATTATCCAAATTAAAAAGAACAAAAGAAAGTAAAAATATTTAACTCTACAAAAAATAAGTCCCATTACCATTCATGAATGAAGATGGATTTATTCAATCGCATCATATCATTTCAATTACCAGATAAAGATGTGATTTTCTATTATAGTGCATATAGACTTGACCTGACAGATTGACATGCTCCCACAGATGATGTAAGTGGTTTACTACAATCAATCCAGACCAACATAAGCAGGATATGTCTCGTTTACAAGATAGAGACATCGCATGCAACTAAAGAAGAGTCACAACAAGGAAATGATTAATTGATTAAGAAATTAATCACCTTTCAGGAATGAACGCTTGCCCAGTAAGGATAATAGGATGATGGTAGGATATATTAAAACAAATAGAGAGAGTTTCTGGTAGAGGGAAACAAACAGGACCATCTGGCTTTAGATATGCATGGCAGGAAATTAATAAAAAAAAAAAAGAGAAGCAAGACACAGGAAAATAGCTTATTTTTGGAGAGAACTAGACATAGCAAATGCAACTAGATAGGTAGGTGTCAGTTTCCTTTGTCATTGATGCTAAATTTCGTTTAAAAAAAAAACTCAATGATTCGCTACTACACTGAAGAAGAAAAGATACTAGAAGTGATTACTGCTTTCAAAAAATAACAGAACGTGATGTAGGTCCAGAAATATATTTCTGCAAGAAAATACACAGAAAAGAAGAACAAATGAAAAGAACGAATTATATATCAATATATTAGTATTGCATTGGCTGGACTAGCCACTTCATCAGGATAGGAATATTGCATTCGAGAAGAGAACAAATTCTAATTACTTTTCAGAGGTAGGAAAGGTAACTAAAATATATTTCAAATTACTATTATTATGAGCATTAGAATGAGAATAATCCTTCGAAAATGAAAGCGACGAAAGAGCTGACCTCCCAAACAATCATGGCATCCTGATTGGTTCCTTTCTTGCCTTGCTGGGTAAACAATGAAGCGATATCACTAGACCCATTCAAGAACAGCCTTCCAGGAATCCTATGCAGTGGCTCTTCCCTCCTATAGTCAAACGAAGAATTCCGAGACCCTGGACGCTTTTTGGAGTTCTTCCTCTTCCTAACCCCAAAGCCAGGAGAGGAAGGCGTACCAGGGCGAGGGCTCCTGCTTTCTGCAGACAAGCAGGACCCCATCCTGAGGGCCCTGATAATATTTAATATGCACTCCAGACCAGCCAGAGAATCACACCCACTATTTTCAGAAGACGGATCCGTAAGAACTGATGGGGTGAAGATCTTGAAGAGAACCTTTTCCGAATTCACAGACCCAATGGTGAGATTAATGGACCAGATTCACCTAATAACCCTTTTGAATTCTACAGCCCAAATATCAAGATTTTCCTTGCACCACACAAAAAAAGAAGGAAAGAAAGAAGCACACAAACGGAACGGAAAGCTTTCTACTATCTTTTTTCAATGACCCTTTTGGGTGTTGATGAAGAAGCGCTAGATTGACAAAAGGGATAAGAATCTGAGCTCCGTCCTTTCCATTTTATATTCAGAAAAATACTTAGAAAAGCTACAAAAGGGACATATATTTCATAAAGAGCAGATCTATGTAAGAAGGAGATCTACAATAAAAATAAAAATAAAAATAAAAAGAATTATATTTGTTCGTACTCAACGCAAAATCAATAAAAAGTAAAGCTTCAAATCTTCGCTGAAGCACCGAAAGAGCAATATTTGACCAGATCAAGTTGTGTTTTCTGTTGAAGCCAGGCCCAGAAAAAATAAACTATTTGGGCTGCCAGAAATCCGAAAGAGATTAGAGAAGCAGGGTTCATTGACGAGAACAAAAAGGACTGAATTCAATTCACAGAAGAGGCCAAAACAATCCCAAGAGATTGCAGGTTTAGAGGGAGTGAATTTCTTTAGATAGGGAGTGCTTAGAGATCCATAAATTACCAGAAATAATAGCGACTACTTCTCATCAAAGACGAGGAACAGATTCCGCTCTTAATAAGGATAGCGAGAGAGGGGAGAAATTAAATTAAATCTCTACAGGGACATCATTTATAAAAATTGGATCATTAATTAATAAATCTATATTTTATGGTAATAGGCCATGTGTTGTTATGTATAATCATGTGTGCATGTATCAATCATGAGTTGTAATAATACTAATATAGCTACAAATAGAAAATTAAAATAATAATAATAATATGGTAGAATTAATAGAGGACAGCAGTGGGTAAATTGTTCATTTGTGATATGGTAGGATTTTTATTTTTATTTTTATTTTATTTTATTTATTAAGAAACCTTAGATTTGGGATTTGGAGGTACGTGGCTGAGATTCCCCTCGACCATTTGTATGGCTTCTGTTTTTCTTTTTTCTTTTTTTCCCCTCTCTAGATCATGGCTTATATATATATATATATATATATATATATATATATATATATATATATATATATATATGAAGGTTTTGGTACCTTCATTTTTATTTTTTATTTTTTATTTTTTATTTTTTTATTTTTCGAAAGAGCGACCTAGGGCAATGACCGCCACAATGTGACATGAGCCGAAGCCCAATTATAGATATTTCAAGAAGTTTTCACTGCACAAATGCATGCCATAGTTTTCACATGGGCGATGCCAAGAGACCCACACAATTTCACGTGGTATTATTTCATGAAATTAGAAGTTTATTGACTGTGATAATTTCAATAAATTGACCTTTCCAGAAGAAAAAAAATCGTATTCAACATCAATGATGTAAGAATCGGGGCCTTCATTCTACTCGCATGATAGGTATTTATATATAAAAAACAATGGTTGGACGGTCCAAGGTAAAGATTTAAAAAAAAAAGAGTTTGATTATATTTATTCTTTAAAAATCCCAAATGTTCATTTTTCATTTCATATAATGCATTTAAAGTAATGAATTTTAACCCTTTTACAGACCTCCTCAGCCCATTTTATTGTGTTAATTCAAATAAGAAAATATAATTCTATTTTAATGAATGAAATAAATACTTAGTTATTCTTTGTTAGAAATTTGAGAAAATTATTTTTAAAAATCTTTATAGTAGTGTGGTGAGTTATGAATAAAACTTATTTTACATTATTATAATTTTAAAAGTGTTTAGTTAATCACAATTTTATTTTATATTCCTTTTTTAATTTTATTCTTAAATTATTATGTGAAATCTTTGTATTGCTTTATAGGTTAAGTAATGCTTAAAGATTAACCAAGCTATTATTATACTCACCTTTTTTAAAAAGATCTTTATTGACTTATATTTTTTTTAGCAAACTTTAAACAATCTATTTATAGTTCTTTTTTAATATGATTCTTGAAAGTCATATTAAATTATTTATTTTGCTTCTAACAATAGTAACATTTATAATATATTTTGCTCTTTATTTGATATATCCTTTGTTCATAGGTTGAAGAAAAATCTCTTCAATATTATTAATATCAAGCAAATATTTTGATCATGAAATTCTTTGCTAGATTTGGTTTTTAAATATTTATAAGTTAATGTTTCTAATAGTCTTGGACTTTTTTTATATTTTTAGCTTTTTTATTATTTATCAAGAAATCTTAGATTTGGAATTTAAAGATACGTGGATGTTGACTTGCCTAAGATTTTCATCTATCATTTGTATGGCTTTTTTTTTTCCTAGGTTTTTTATGTTGTTTTTTATATATAATGGCTCATTTTTCTCATTTCATCTGTACATTAAAATATAATCCCTCCAGACCACTTAATCTAGCTTTTCATTTAGCTCAACTATGAAAGTTTTTCAATAAATTTTCTAATTCAATAATATATATATATATATATATATATATATATATATATATATATATCATGGCTTTTTTTCTAAATAATAACCTTTCATTAACTAAGAATAATAACCCTCATAAATTAATATAAGGTTGAAGCTCAATTATAGAAACATTAAAAAGTTTTCATAGAATAAATGCATGATTCAAGCGATATAATTATCAATTAGAAGTTTATAGATTGTAATAATTTGAAGTTAACGTTCTTATCTAATAAATCAATCTAAAAAAAATAGATCTTGAAAATAGATATTGAATATCCTGAAATATAATTTATATTCAACATAAGGATAACAATTTTATCTAAATCCAATAAATACTAACTTGATAAATAACAATGTTTTTTTCCCTTTTAGGTTCAAGTTATGTTCGCGTAATAATCGGAGTCAAAAGCCAAGTACAAATATATATATAAATATTATTCTACTCGACCCAAAACTTTACCCAAACCCTACCCAAACAATACAAAAAACCTTAAAGTTTCAAAAAAATACATTTTATACCAAGTTATACACACACATACACAATGTTGTTTCATTGACATGACCAAAAGATTAATGTTTTCTCTCAAATACAGGAGTGTCGAAGTAATAAATAACCCAATAAGACTGGGATCGAACCACATAAAGGTTAATTGTATAAATTATAGATAACAATAATAAAACAACATTAATAACAACAACAATAGTAACAATAATAGTAGTAGTAGTAGTAATAGTAATAAAGAAGAAGAAGAAGATGAGAGCTTTGAAATAGAAGATTAATGTAAGAATTAAACAATGATAACAACAAATATCAAGGTTAGAGGATCTACTAATGGTATGTCAAACAAGTATAGTATAAACTCTTATCATTCAATTAGAAACTATACACAAAGGAGGTTTTAATCAAATTATAAATTGTTAACATGATTACTTTAGTTATCTTATTTGAATAATACCAATACTTATAAATATTGTCAAGAATTCATGATTATAACTTATGTTAACAATAAATCAAGTTTTTTTTATAGCTCAAGTGTTGATTATACCATACAATATGGGCTATGAAAGTGCCAAGTATTTGTTGTAGCAAGTGTTATACAACATAAATCTAGATTAATCATTTAACAAGCAAAGTATTAAAAATAAACAAGATAACAAATACAAAACATGTTAGTATCAAACATTAAAGTCCATGTTAAGTTTACATTATACTTATTCTTCCACCATTAGTGTAACCTGTTCACCTTAACATAATAAAATTAACTAAATATAATGAAAGAAAGAAAAATAAATAAACAAAATATAAATATAAATAAGATAAAAGTTAACTAAGTAAAAGAAAGAAAATGAAAGGCATAAACTTGATATTAATGAAAGCAAAACATAAGCATTACAAAAATACAAAGAGAGAAAGCAAGAGCATAATCTTGATCTGGAAACCAAGATGCCTAAATGCATTGCAAATGCCTTCTTTTATAGGCCAAAATTAGAAACTATTGATTTGATGACTAATTGATGAATGGGTGACCAACTCTTAATTTAGTGATAATCCTTATCTTCTTTTGTCTACCCAAAACATCATTGATAAAGTCAGAATTAAAACCACTTGAAAACATAAAAGTTCTAAGAAATTATCTCAGCTTTCTAGAAAAAAAATAATTAAGGTCATTTGAATTTTTAAAACTCCAGATATGGGTCAAACACTGAACAATGTTCGAGCTGCAGGATGGATTCAGACTTTTTCATTGTTGCTATAATTTGGATTTGAAAATGACCTTTTTTAAATTATAGGCTCCTTGAAAGTTATAGGCCTATATCTTACCTTTCCATCCATATAAAGTAGACCTAAATTCGAGATCTACAGCTTCAGATATGACCCAATTACCGAATATTGTTCTGATTTGGATTGCATCAGCATATTTTTCTAAGTTTGGTCATCTTTGTCTTTTCAATTTCAATTCTTAAACTTATCAATCAATCTTTTTATTTATGTGATAGGCTTGTATTTAAAATAAATATTTACCACAAATTAAAGGTATCTTATATTATTAGATATGTTATTATAAAACATGCTTTAGTTAAGGAGTTATTGATACTTCAAGTGCAAAATGATAATATAAAACCTTGATAAAAATGCATTTTTAAGTACTAATCATTCACCAACAAACTTCACTAACAATAATTGCAAGGACTTTTTTTACTTTAAAATCTATGAAGTTTTATTTTTTAAGGATTGCTTTCATTTTCCAATTAATGAGGATGGTTATACAAGCTTTTGTTATTTTTCTGTTGTTTATTAATGCTTGCTTATTTATTTTTTTATTTGAAGAAATAGTAAAGTAATTGCAATTGCAATTAAATCGATTGCAAGGTATTTGGGAGCACATTATTTTAATGCAAGTATTGATGCTAATACTAATAAATTTTATATTTTATAATTTTGATACTAATTTTTAATCTATACTAATTATAGCAATTATTGTATTTAGGCCAAAAATTTTGGTATATTGATTAGTACTTAAAAGTGTATTTTTATCAAGGTTTTATATCATCATTTTGCATTTGAAGTATCAATAACTCCTTAACTAAAGCATGTTTTATAATAACATATCTAATAATATAAGATACCTTTAATTTGTGGTAAATGTTTATTTTAAATGCAGGCCTATCACATAAATAAAAAGATTGATTGATGAATTTAAGAACTGAAATTGAAAAGACAAATAGATGACCAAACTTAGAAAAGAGATGGTGGTGTAGTCCAAACTGGAACACTATTTGGTAATTGGATCATGTCTGGAGTAGTAGATCTCAGATTTAGGTATATTTTATATGGATGGAAAGATAAGACATAAGTCTACAAGTTCATATGAGCCTGAAATTTAAAAAGGTCTTTTTTTAAGTCCAAATTGTAACAATAAACAAATCTGAATCTATTCTACAGCCCGAGCACTGTTTAGTGTTTGTCTCATATCTGGAGTTTTAGAAGTCCAAATGACCTCCATTTTGTTTCCTAGAAAACTGAGATAATTTTATATAAGTTTTATGTATTCAAGTGGTTCCAATTCTAATGTTATTAGTGGCGTTTTAGGCAGACAAAAAAAGATAAGGATTATCACCAAGTCAAGAGTTGGTCACGCACTCATCAATTAGTCATCAAATCAATAGTTTCTTATGTTGGCCTATAAAAGGAGGCGTTTGCCATATATTTAGGCATCTTGGTCTCCAAATCAAGATCATGCTCGTGCTTTCTCTCTTTGTATTTTTATAATGTTTAGGTTTTGTTTTCATTAATATCACGTTTATGCCTTTCATTTCCTTTCCTATACTTAGTTAACTTTTATCTTATTTATGTTCTTATTTTGTTTATCTATTTTGCTTTCTTTCATTATGTCTAGCTAAGTTAATTATGTCAAGGTGAAAAGGTTACACTAATGGTGTGAGAATAAGTATAATGTAAACTTAATATGGACTTTAATGTTTGATACTAACATGTTTTATATTTGTTATCTTGTTTACTCTTTAATACTTTGCTTGTTAAATAAGTAATCTAGATTTATGTTGTATAATAGTTGGTATAACAAATGCTTGATACTTTCATAGGTCATACTGTATGGTATAATTGACACCTAAGCTATGAAAGGAACTTGATTTATTGTTAACATAAGTTATAATCATGAATTTTAGATGAGATTTACAAGTATTAACATTAATCGAATAAGATAACTAATGTAATCATGTTAACAATTTATAATCTGATTGGAACCTCCTTTGTGTGTGGTTTCTAATTGAATAATAAGAGTTTATCCTATACTTGTTTGACATATAATTAGTAGATCCTCTAACCTTGACATTTGTTGTTATTATTGTTTAATCATTATATTAATCTTCCATCTTAAAATTCTCATCAACCTTTTCTTCTGTATTATTGTTACTACTACTAGTACTACTACTACTGTTATTATTATTATTGTTGTTATTATTATTGTTATTATTGTTGTTGTTGTGTTATTGTTATCTATAATTTATACAATTAACCTCCCTGTAGTTCGACCTCCCCAATCTTGCTAGGTTATTTATTACTTCAACACTTATGCACTTGGGAGAAGACATCAATTTTTTTAGTTGTGTCAAGTTTTTGGCATCGTTACTAAGGAGGTAAGTTCTTGTCTAAATTATAGTATTTATTTTATTTTTTATTTTTACTTTTCTTGTATATAATTTGTTTATTTTCTCTTATTTTTTTCTTTTATTTTCTTCTCCCTTTTATTTATTTCTACACATGCATTAGAGTGTGGTTACGTACATTAAGTGGTAGACTTTGTAGAGTATCCTCATCATTTTCAGAAAATATGACCAAAGAAGATAATCAATCACTTCATAATGAGAATAATGAGAATAACCGTGTTAGAACACTTAGAGACCACATGAATCCCACAAGAACAAGTGCACCATCATGCATAGTTTTTTCTCTTGATGCATCTCATTTTAATTTTAGATCAAGCATTCTTTAACTTTTACCTTCTTTTTATGGCTTAGATTTAGAAAATCCATACTTGCATTTAAGAAAATCAGATTAAATCTTTTTCCTTTTTCATTAAAAGATAAAGCTAAAACATGACTATAAATTTTGAGACCTAGATCCTTTTGTGCTTAAAATGAAATACAACAACAGTTTTTAAAGAAGTTTTTCTCATCTTAGAAAACAAACTCTTTTAAAAGACAAATCATCACTTTCACTCAAAAACTAGGAGAAACATTTTACTAATATTGGGATAGATATCGAAACTTGCTTAATACTTGCTCTTATCATGGTTTTGAAATATGGAGATTGGTTTCATATTTTTATGAAGGGTTAATACCTAGAGATAGGCAAATAGTTAAATTGATGTGCAATAGAACTTTTGAAGATAAAAACTCTAATGAAGCAATGAAGTATTTAGACTTGTTAACTGAAAATGCTCAAAATTGGGACACCACAGGTAATCATCAGGCACTAAGTAAAACTCAATCTCATACATCTAGTAGAGGTATGTACAATCTTAGAAAAGATCATGATCTTCAAGCCAAGTTTGCATCTTTAGCTAGGAAAGTCGAGGCACTATAATTGAAAAGGAATGGTCAATTAAAATCTGTTCAAAACATTATATGTCAAATCTATGAAACTAATGAACACTCAACCAATAATTGTCCAACCTTGCCTTCTTTTAAGGAATGTCTCCATGAACAAGTCTATGCTTTAAATAATTTCCAAAGGCCCAAAAATAACCCATACTCATAAACATACAACCCTGGTTGGAGAAATCACTAAAATTTCAGTTAGAAAAGTGACAATGCACCAACTTTACCACCACAGTTTCAAGCACACCATAATTTTCAAAATTCTTATGGATATGCACCTTCTTATGCTCCACCTCTTAGAAGAAAATTTGAGGAAACTTTATATGCATTCATTGAAAAGAAAGAGACAATCAACACTTAACTTGCTCAAAGCATAACAAATTCTAAAGATACTCTTGTAAAATTAATATTTGTTGTCAGTTTTTAAGAGAAATGTAAGTTTCTATCTCAACCACGGCAAAATTCCAAGGGGCAATACAATGCAAATGCAAGTAGTTCTAGAAGTCAACACATGGTTAAGTCAAATCAGTCATAACTCTTCGTAATGGTACGATTATTCAAAAACCAATTCTTGAACTTTTTGAGAAAGATGATGAATCTGAACATTGCAAAGAAAAAACTGATTCCCCATCAGCACATCCATTTCCTCATGCCATAACCAATCAAGAAGAAATCGAGGATGAAAAAAGCATTGAAAATATTGATGCAAATCTTTTATCAAGAGTGACAACAGATTTGACTCCCGACATCAGACTAATCGATGCTTACTTTCTTGATGAATCTCTACTTTCTCTTAGTTCAATGTCTTGGTTTGCTAAAAATATCAATTTTCTTGCTTTAAGATTTTTGCCAGCTCACTAGAGTACCGAAGATAAAAGAAAATTTTTAGGCAACGTGCAAAATTTTTATTAGGATAACCCTTCTTCAATTATTGTCCTGATCAAATATTTTAAAGATGTATTCCCGAGAATAAGCTAAGTAATGTCACTAAATTTTATCACTCTAAGGCACATGTGGATTATTTCTCATAAAAAAAGGATTGTAAAAATCTTAAAAAGTGAATTTTGCTAACCCACCATATTCAATGAATCACATACATTCCACAAAACTTGTGAAAATTGTCAAAAGGTAGGATTTATTTTAAAACACAGAGATGTTTTAGATAATATTCTATTAACTCTTAAGTCTTATCATAGTCGAGATAAACATCGTGCAATTCATGACTTATGAACCCATTTTCATAAAGAACATGCTTGGTATAGTCATGAAAATCTAACTAAAACAGACCCTGTTTGCTAGTTTTTAAGAAAACTGGATGGGAAGCTTATCTCCAATTCATAGAGGGTGTTTAAGCCATTCTTAGACGTAAAACTAAGAGAAGATGTGAGCTACAATCATAACCACCTATACATACATATGTTTTTTAAATAAATAGAGAGAGTGTGTGTGTGTGTGTGTGTGAGAGAGAGAGAGAGAGAGAGAGACTCCAACTGGCTTACATATAGGTGGTAGGATTGTCTTTTTAATTTCTCAGCTATAAAATTCTCTTTTCCTTTCTTTCATTTTGACTTAATCCATACATTCAACAAATATAAAAGTGTGTAGAAATAACAAGTTTCTCAGGTCATCAGATAAGAAATGTTTGTGTTTTTTGTGAATCTAGTACTGGAAAAAAAAGTTTTAAAATTAGCAAATCATCTTGGTCAAGTGCTAGCTGAGAGAAAGATTCATTTAATGTATAAGAGAGGCAGCCTTGGGTTAATGGGAGGTGTGTCAATAGCTGTATTTTTAAGAAGTAGTCGAGTTTTGGGGGTTGTCCCCAAAGCTTTAACATAAAGGGACTTCATTGGAAAAACAATTAGAGAGAAACTATAGGTCTCCATAATGTCTACTTGAATGAATGTAATATTTAACCATACTGATGCCTTCATTGCCTTACTAGGTGGTTTAGGCACATTGGAAGAGATCTTTCATATCTCCTCTTAGGCCCAACTATACATTCACTATAAACTCATAAATCTATTAAATGTTAATGGTTATTATGATAAGTTGTTGTCATTTCTTAATCATGTTTTGAAACATGAATTTCTAACATCTTTTACATGACAAATCATAATCTCTACTGCTAGAGCAGAATAATTGATTGACCAACTATAATTTTTCATTCCTATAATTGATCCCTCCACAAGTCGCATAAATTGGTCATCTAAGAAAAGTCGTAAAAAAATTAGATTAGATTTGAGTCTTCATTTGTGAATCTTTATGTCTTTTGGTTTTATTAATAACATAATATTTGTGTTTTGTTATTTCTTATATTTGTTTAAGTGTGTTTCAGGTTTGTTAGTGTTCACTATTTCAGGTGATGTCTTCTGTACTCTATCTTTCTACCTTAAAACATTTAGGATAATATCTCGTTTTGGTTGAGGGGAGAGGATAGTAGTTGATAAAAAAAATTAACTGTGTTTTCTATTTCATAAAATATGTGCAAAATTGTTATTACTAGGATGGTAGAGTCAAGGAGCTTTTTTGTTAAAGTGACTCTTGAGACGTATCTTAGTAACCGTTTTTAACAAGGTCTATCATAAATACTTCTTGAAATATTTAGATTTACAAACTCTCACGTTGTTATCACTTAATTTTTCTCATATGCTCATTTAACATATATTTTTAAACTTTAATTTTCACACACACATTTTAACATATGATTGTGGGTTGCACATTGGATTATTACATTATTTATGTTTTTTTGTTAAAGGTAACAACTAAGGAAAAGTGATAGAATATAATTTGAAAACAAAATTTAAAAAAGCAAAAAAAAATAATGATAATAAAAATATAGATAAGTTTTCGTAACCATTCTAACCTAAGCAATTAAGCCTGAAGGGGTGTTTTAACACCTAATACCCTAAAATCAATTGACTTAGGAGCTATTGGCTTAATGCTTGTTACATGAGTTGAGGAGAAAAGCTTAAGCGAATCAAACATTGCATTATCTACGTATTAGTATCGGCAACCCGAGTTATTAAGCTCGTAGGGGTATCTTAACACCTAATGCCCTTAGACCAACTGGTTTGGGAGTCATTAGCCAAAAGCTCATTACATGGGTTAAAGATTCATGGTGTTTTAAGTTATATGCATGTGTGTGTGTATTAAAAAAATAAAAAATAATAATCTCAACCCAAGGAAGTTAACCTTAAACATTATAACAAAAATTTTATTTTCTTTCAAGAAAAGCACAATAACTATGTGTTGATATATTGAGCATAAAAGAAAGGTTTATTAATATCTTATTTAAAAGGTATTGAGTGGATATATAAATTTAATTAGAGTTTGTTTATCTGGATAGATTAATGAAAGTTAAATGATGAATACCTTACTTTGTGAAATTTACAACTTGTTTTTCTATTTTAATATTTTGATTACTAGGGACTAGTAATAAACTAATCGGGGAGTGTGATTGTTAAAAGTGTATTTTTATCAAGGTTTTATATCATCATGTTGCACTTGAAGTATCACTAACTCCTTAACTAAATCATGCTTTATAATAACATATCTAATAATATAAGATACCTTTAATTTGTGATAAATGTTTATTTTAAATGAAGGTCTATCACATAAATGAAAGGACTAATTGATGAGTTTAAGAACTGAAATTGAAAGGACAAAGAGATGTCTAAACTTAGAAAAGAGATGGTGGTGCAGTCCAAACCGGAACACTGTTTGATAATTGGATCATATCTGGAGATCTAGATCTTAGATTTAGGTCTACTTTATATAGATGGAAAGGTAAGACATAGGCCTACAACTTTCATATACAGTTCAAGATTTAAAAAGACCATTTTCAAGTTAAAATTGTAGCAACAACAAAATTTTTTTTGAATATGTCCTACAGCCCGAGTATTGTTTAGTGTTTAGCCTATATCTGGAGTTATAAAAGTCCAAATGACCTCTATTTTTTTTCCTTGAAAGATGAGACAATTTCCTATAACTTTTATGTTTTCAAGTGGTTTCAATTCTGATGTCATCAGTGACGTTTTGAATAGACAAGAAAAGATAAGGATTGTTACTAAGTCAAGAGTTGGCGACCCACTCATCAATTAGTCATGAAATCAATAGTTCTTAATTTTTGCCTATAAAAGGAGGTGTTTGCCATGTATTTAGGCATCTTTGGTTTCTATATCAAAATTATGCTCTTACTTTCTCTTTTTGTATTTTTTGTAATGTTTAGGTTTTATTTTTATTAATATCAAGTTTATACCTTTTATTTTCTTTCCTACACTTAGTTAACTTTTATCTTATTTATGTTCTTATTTTGTTTATTTATTTTTTCTTTCATTATGTTTATCTAAGCTTATTATGTTAAGGTGAAAAGGTTATACTAATAGTGTAAGAATAAGTATAGTGTAAATTTAATATGGATTTTAATATTTGATACTAACATGTTTTATATTTGTTATCTTATTTACTCTTTAATACTAACATGTTTTATATTTGTTATCTTATTTACTCTTTAATACTTTGCTTGTTAAATAAGTAATCTATATTTAAGTTGTATAATAGTTGGTATAACAAATGCTTGACACTTTCATAGTTCATACTATATGGTATAATCGACACCTAAGTTATGAAAGGAACTTGATTTGTTGTTAACATAAGTTATAATCATGAATTTTAGATGAGATTTACAAGTATTAACATTAATCAAATAAGATAACTAATGTAATCATGTTAACAATTTATAATCTGATTGGAACCTCCTTTGTGTGTGGTTTCTAATTGAATAATAAGACTTTATACTATACTTGTTTGACATATAATTAGTATATTCTCTAACCTTGACATTTGTTGTTAACATTGTTTAATCATTGCATTAATCTTCCATCTCAAAAGTCTATGATTAATATTTAAAAGTGTATTTTTATCATGGTTTTATATCATCATTTTGCACATTAAGTATTAATAACTCCTTAACAAAAGCATGTTTTATAATAATATATCTAATAATATAAGATACCTTTAATTTATGGTAAATGTTCATTTTAAATGCAGGCCTATCACATAAATGAAAGGATTGATTGATGACTTTAAAAACTTAAATTGCAAGGACAAAGAGATAGCCAAACTAAGAAAATAGATGTCAGTGCAATCCAAACCGGAACACTGTTCGGTAATTCGATCATATCTAGAGCTATAGATTTTAGATTTAGGTTAAATTTATATGGATGGAAAGGTAAGACATAGGCCTATAACTTTTATATGGAGCCTAAGATCTAAAAAGGCCATTTTCAAATCCAAATTGTAACAACAACAAAGAAGCCCGAATCTGTCTTCCAGCCCGAGCACTGTTCGGTATTTTGGCCATATCTGCAGCTCTAGAAGTCCAAATGAGCTGAATGTTTTATACAAGAAAGCTGAGACAATTGGCTACAACTTTGATGTTTCGACTCACTCCAATTGTGACGTTATCAATGACGTTTTAGGCAGACAAGAGAAGATAAAGATTGTTACCAAGTCAAGAGTTAGCCACCCACTTATCAATTAGTCATCAAATCAATTGTTCCCAATTTTGGCCTATAAAAGGAGGCATTTGCCATGCATTTAGTCATCTCGATTTCCAGATCAAGATCATGCTCTTCCTTTCTCTCTTTGTATTTTTTGTAATGTTTATGTTTTGCTTTCATTAATATCAAGTTTATGCCTTTCATTTCCTTTCCTTTACTTAGTTAACTTTTATGTTCTTATTTTGTTTATCTATTTTTCTTTCTTTCATTATGTCTAGCTATGTTAATTATGTCAAGGTGAAAAGGTTACACTAATGGTGTAAGAATAAGTATAATGTAAACTTAATATGCACTTTAATGTTTGATACTAACATGTTTTATATTTATTATCTTGTTCACTCTTTAATACATTGCTTGTTAAATAACTAATCTTAATTTATGTTGTATAACACTTGGTACAACAAATGCTTGGCACTTTCATAGTTCATATTGTATGGTATAACTGACACCTTAGTTATGAAAGGAACTTGATTTGTTGTTAACATAAGTTATAATCATGAATGCTTGACGAGATTTACAAGTATTAGCATTAATCGAATAAGATGACTAATGTAATCATGTTAACAATCTATAATTTGATAGGAACCTCCTTTTTGTGTGGTTTCCAATTGAATAATAAGAGTTTATATTATACTTGTTTGACATACCATTAGTGGAACCTCTAACCTTGACATTTGTTATTATCATTGTTTAATCGTTACATTAATATTCCATCTTAAAGTTCTCATCTTCTTCTTCTCCTTTTTTTTCTTTATTATTATTATTATTATTATTACTATTACTATTACTATTATTATTAGTACTGCTAATACTACTACTACTACTACTATTATTATTATTACTATTACTATTATTATTAGTACTACTACTACTACTACTACTACTGCTATTATTAGTATTACTATTACTATTATTATTAGTACTACTACTACTACTACTACTACTACTACTACTACTACTACTACTACTACTACTACTACTATTATTATTATTATTATTATTATTGTTATTACTATTATTATTGTTGTTATTATTATTGTCATTTATAATTTGTATAATTAACCTCATTGTGGTTCGACCCCGGTCTTGCCGGGTTATTTATTACTTCGACACTTCTACACTTGGGAGAAGACATCAACTCTTTAGTCGTGTCAAGTTTTTGGCGTCGTTGCTGGGGAGGTAAGTTGATTAGTACTTAAAAGTGCATTTTTATCATGGTTTTATATCATCATTTTGCACTTGAAGTATCAATAACTCCTTAACTAAAATATGTTTTATAATAATGTATCTAATAATATAAGATACCTATAATTTGTGGTAAATGTCTATTTTTAATGCAGGTCTATCACATAAATGAAAGGATTGATTGATGACTTGAAGAACTTAAATTGCATGGATAAAGAGATGGTCAAACTTAGAGAAGAGATGTCGGTGCAATCCAAACCGGAACACTGTTCGGTAATTGGGCCATATCTGGAGCTACAGATCTCAGATTTAGGTCCAATTTATATGGATGGAAAGGTAAGATATAGGCCTACAACTTTCATATGGAGCCCAAGATCTAAAAAGGCCATTATCAAGTCCAAATTGTAGCAACAACAAAGAAGCCCGAATCTGTCTTCCAGCCCGAGCACTGTTCGGTATTTTAGCCATATCTGGAGTTCTAGAAGTCCAAATGAGCTGAATTTTTTACACAAGAAAGCTGAGACAATTGCCTACAACTTTCATGTTTGCACCTGGCTCCAGTTTGGACGTTATCAATGATGTTTTGGGCAGACAAGAGAAGATAAGGATTGTCACCAAGTCAAAAGTTGGCCACCCACTTATCAATTAGTCATCAAATCAATAGTTCCCAATTTTGGCCTATAAAAGGAGGCATTTGCCATGCATTTAGGCATCTTGGTTTCCAGATCAAGATCATGCTCTTCCTTTCTCTCTTTGTATTTTTATGCTTTGTTTTCATTAATATTAAGTTTATGCCTTTCATTTCCTTTCCTTTATTTAGTTAACTTTTATGTCCTTATTTTGTTTATCTATTTTTATTTCTTTCATTATGTCTAGCTAAGTTAATTATGTCAAGGTGAAAAGGTTACACTAATGGTGTGAGAATAAGTATAATGTAAACTTAATATGGACTTTAATGTTTGATACTAACATGTTTTATATTTGTTATCTTGTTCACTCTTTAATACTTTGCTTGTTAAATGACTAATCTTGATTTATGTTGTATAACACTTGGTACAACAAATGCTTGGCACTTTCATAGCCCATAATGTATGGTATAACCGACACCTGAGCTATGAAAGGAACTTGATTTGTTGTTAACATAAGTTATAATCATGAATGCTTGACGAGATTTACAAGTATTTGCATTAATTGAATAAGATGACTAATGTAATCATGTTAACAATATATAATCTGATTGGAACCTCCTTTGTGTGTGGTTTCCAATTCAATAATAAGAGTTTATACTATACTTGTTTGATATACCATTAGTGGAACCTCTAACCTTGACATTTGTTATTATTATTGTTTAATCCTTATATTAATTTTCCATTTCCAAGTTCTCATCATCTTCTTCTTCTTCTCTTTCTTTATTATTAATATTATTATTACTACTACTATTACTACTACTACTACTACTACTACTACTACTACTACTACTACTACTACTACTACTATTATTATTATTATTATTATTATTATTATTATTATTATTATTATTATTATAGTTGTTGTTGTTATTGTTATTGTTATTGTTGTTGTTATTATTGCTATTATTGTTGCTTATAATTGTTGTCTATAATTTGTACAATTAACCTCCTTGTGGTTCGACCCCGGTCTTGCCGGGTTATTTATTACTTCGACACTCCTGCACTTGGGAGAAGACATTAATCTTTTAGTCGTGTCAAGTTTTTGGCGCCGTTGCCGGGGAGGTAAGTTCTTGTATAAATTATAGTATTTATTTTATTTTCTCTTTTCACTTTTCTTGTATATAACTTTGTTTCTTTTTATTTTGTTTTCTTCCTCCTTCTTTTGCTTTCTTCTTCTTCTTTTTATTTTATTCCTACACGTGCATGAGAGTGTGGTCACGTACATCAAGTGGTAGACTTTGTAGGGTATCCTCATCATTTTCAGAAAATATGGCCGAAGAAGATAATCAATCACTTCATAATGAAAATAATGAGAATAACCGTGCTAGAACACTTAGAGACCACATGAATCCCACAAGAACAAGTGCACCATCATGCATAGTTTTTCCTCCCGATGCATCTCATTTTAATTTTAAACCAGGTATTATTCAACTTTTACCTTCATTTCATGGCTTGGAATTGGAAAATCCATACTTGCATTTAAGGGAATTTGAGGAGGTGTGCAACACATATAATAACTTAAATTGTAGTATGAACACCATCAGATTAAAGCTTTTTCCTTTTTCATTAAAAGATAAAGCTAAAACATGGCTACAAAATTTAAGACCAGGATCCATTCGTGCTTGGGATGAAATGCAACAACAGTTTTTAAAGAAGTTTTTCCCATCTCATAGAACAAACTCTTTCAAGAGACAAATCACCACTTTCACTCAAAAACCAGGAGAAACATTTTACAAATGTTGGGATAGGTATCGAGACTTGCTTAGTACTTGCCCCCATCATGGTTTTGAAACATGGAGATTGGTTTCACATTTCTATGAAGGGTTAACACCTAAAGATAGGCAAATGGTTGAATTGATGTGCAATGGAACTTTTAAAGATAAAGACCCTGATGAAGCAATGGAGTACTTAGACTTGTTAGCTGAAAATGCTCAAAATTGGGACACTGCGGGTACATATGAGGCACCGAGTAAAATTCAACCTCATACATCTAGTGGAGGTATGTACAACCTTAGGGAAGATCATGACCTTCAAGCCAAATTTGCATCTTTAGCTAGAAAAGTTGAGGCACTAGAATTGAAAAAGAGTGGTCAATTAAAATCTGTTGAAAACATTGTGTGTCAAATCTGTGAAACAAATGAACACTCAACCAATGATTGTCCAACCTTGCCTTCTTTTAAAGAATGTCTCCATGAACAAGCTCATGCTTTAAACAGTTTTCAAAGGGCCAACCATAACCCATACTCCCAAACATACAACCCTGGTTGGAGGAATCACCCAAATTTCAGTTGGAAGAGTGAGAACAACAATGCACAAACTTCACAACCACCGTTTCAAGCACACCATAATTTCCAAAATTCTCATGGATATGCACCTCCTTATGCTCCACCTCCTAGAAGAAATCTTGAGGAAACATTGCATGCATTCATTGAAAAGCAAGAGACAATCAATACTCAACTTGCTCAAAACATGACAGATTTTAAAGATACTCTTGCTAAATTAACATCTGCTCTCAGTTTCCAAGAGAAAGGTAAGTTTCCATCTCAAACACAACAAAATCCCAAAGGGCAATACAATGCAAATGCAAGTAGTTCCGGAAGCCAACACATGGATCAAGTCAAATCAGTCACTACTCTGCGCAGTGGTAAGGTTATTGAAAAACCCTCTCTTGAACCTTATGAGAAAGATGATGAATCAATCTCTGAGGGTAAGGAAGGGGATGAATCTGAAAATTGCAAAGAAACGACTGATTCACCGCCAGCACTTCCATTTCCTCAAGCCATGACCAAACAAAGGAAAGTCAATCACAATTCTGAAATTTATGAAATTTTCAAACAGGTAAGGATCAATATACCTTTGCTGGATGCTATTAAACAGGTTCCTTCCTATGCTAAATTTTTGAAAGATCTATGCACTGTGAAGAGGAAACTGAATGTGAAAAAGAAAGTCTTTCTAGCCGAACAAGTAAGTGCTATTCTTCAGAACAATAATGCTTTGAAATATAAAGACCCTGGTTGTCCCACAATTTCTTGCTTTATTGGAGAGCATAAAATTGAAAAAGCCTTACTTGATCTTGGTGCTAGTGTGAATCTACTTCCATATTCAGTTTTTCAGAGTCTCAATCTAGGTGAGTTAAAACCAACTTCTATATCTCTTTTACTTGCCGATAGATCTGTAAAAGTGCCTAGAGGAATAATTGAAGATGTGTTAGTACAAGTCGATAAATTCATTTATCCTGTGGATTTTATTGTCTTGGACACAGAACCTGTTGAAGCATGTAATTCATTTCCTGTTATTTTAGGACGTCCATTTCTTGCAACTACTAACGCATTGATTAATTGTAGGAATGGACTGATGAAGCTATCATTTGGAAACATGACATTGGAGATGAATATTTTCAACATTTGCAAGCAACCTGGAGATGATAATGATTTACAAGAAGTAGATAATATTGATGAATTAGTTTATGATCAACTTGAATCTACTTTAAGTAAAAATGAATTGGATGAAACTGAAGATTTGCAAATGATTTATTCTGAGGAAGAAATCACGGATGAAACAAGCACCGAAAATGTTGATGCAAATCTTTTGTCAACATTGACAACAGATTCGACATCTAACATCACACCAATCGATGATTACTTTCCTAACGAATCCTTACTTTCTCTTAGTCCAATGCCTTGGTATAATAAAAATATCAATTTTCTTGCCTTAGAAGATTTGCCAGCTGATTGGAGTACGCAAGACAAAGAAAAGTTTTTGAACGAAGTGAAGAGATTTTACTGTGATGACCCTAACTTATTCAAATATTGTCCTGATCAAATATTTCAAAGATTCATTCCCGACAATGAGGTAAGTTGTGTCATTAAACTTTGTCATTCTGAAGCATGTGGAAGTTATTTCTCGTCAAAAAAGACAGCTGCAAAAATCTTTCAAAATGGATTTTATTGGCCCACCATGTTCAAGGACACGCATGCATTCTGCAAAACTTGTGAAAATTGTCAAAAAATTGATACTGGTCAAAAAGTTTTGTTTTATAATTCTCAACTTTATGCATTCCCTAGAGAGCTAAGACCAAGATGGAGCAATCCTTATGGGGCCTGTGATATTGAGAATTCAATGAATGACAATGATTTTAAGAAAAATGGACATCGTTTGAAAACTTACTTTGATAATTTTCCTAGTAAAAATGAATCAACTGGTTGGAATGATCTTGTAGATAAAGGTTGATTTTTTTTCTCACATTGTTTTTGTGTTTCTCTTTGAGTGATTTTTGCTAGTTTCTCTCGCCCCGGTCAAATGGCGGATAACGGTACTCCGTGACTTAAGTCGGTTCTTTCAGTTTCCCACAATTACTGATATCTGTGTATATATCTGTGCAATTCTTCGAAGATCTCTTCCAATTCTCATTTGAAAATGGACACTAATCTTGAAAAATTGAAAAAGTATTTTCCCGCTCTGCCTCAGAATGCGATTACAAAAATCTACCGTGCTAGATATGCAAGATTGAGATTGTTAATGAATCATGGAATTCCTGAAGATATTCGCTGGTTGATTGAAGCAAAAGTCCGATTATCAGGTGAGTCCTCTAATTTCTTCATTTCACACATGCCTGGAACAGGTAAAAGCACTTTTGCAAAGAAGCGTCGTGCAAAACGACTGGATGTCTGTCATCGATGTGCTAGATGGACTTGTAATACACAATGTCGTTCTTTAGGAATGGTATCTATAAACCGTGAAGATAAAATACAATTCATTAAGGATGGCTTGAGTAAGGAGTCTTTAGATAATCTTCTATTGACTCTTGAGACGCATCCTAGTGGAGATGTGCATCGTGCAATTCATGATTTATGGCCACTATTTCATAAAGAACATGATCGACTTAGTCTTAGGAATCTAACTAAAAAAGACTTTGTTTGCCAGTTTTTAAGAAAACTGGATGGGAAGCCTATCCCCGACCCATAGAGGGCGTTTAAGCCGTTCTTGGACGTAAAACCAAGGGAAGATGTGAGCCACAATCACAACTACCTGTACATACACATGCTTTTTTTCAAAAGTAAATAAATAAATAAATAAAAAGAGAGAGAGAGTGTGTGAGACTCCAGCTGGCCTACATATAGATGTTATGATTGCCTTTCTAATTTATCATCTATAAAACCCTCTTTTCCTTCCTTTCATTTCTACTCAACCCATACCTTCAACAAATACAGAAGTGTGTAGAAATGGCAAGTTCCTCAAGTCATCAAATAAGAAATATTTGTGTTTTCGGTGGATCTAGTCCTGGGAAAGAAAAGGAGTTTTTAGAATCAGCAAATCATCTTGGTCAGGTGCTAGCTAAGAGAAAGATTCATTTAGTGTATGGGGGAGGCAGTCTTGGGTTAATGGGAGGTGTGTCAATAGCTGCATTTTTAGGAGGTAGTCAAGTTTTAGGAGTCGTCCCTGAAGCTTTGGCACAAGGGGACATCATTGGAAAAACAAATGGAGAGGAACTTCAGGTCTCCACAATGTCGGCTCGAATGAATGCAATGTTTAACCATGCTGATGCCTTCATTGCTTTACCAGGTGGTTTAGGCACATTGGAAGAGATCTTTCATATTTCCTCTTGGGCTCAATTGCACATTCACCATAAACCCATAGGTTTGTTAAATGTTAATGGTTATTATGATAAGTTGTTGTCTTTTCTTGATCATGCTGTGGAACAGGAATTTCTAACTTCATCTGCACGCCAAATCATAATCTCTGCTACTACTGCTGAACAATTGATTGACCAACTACAATCTTTCACTCCTGTGATTGATCCTTCCATGAGTCGCATAAATTGGTCATCTAAGAAAAGCCGTAAAAAGCTTAGATTGGATTTGAGCCTTCATTTGTGAATTTTTATGTATTTTGGTTTTATTATTGTGTTTTGTTATTTCTTATTTTTGTTTCATTGTGTTTCAGGTTTTGTCAGTGTTCGTTATTTCAGGTGATATCTTCTATACTCTATCTTTCTACCTTAGAACATTGAGGACAATGTCTCGTTTTGGTTGGGGGGAGAGGGTAGTAGTTGATAAAAAAAAAAATTGTTTTTCATTTCATAAAGCATGTGCATAATTATTGTTACTAGGATGGCAGAGTAAAGGAGTTCTTTTGTTAAAGTGACTCTTGAGACGCATCTTAGTAACCATTCTTAACAAGGTCTATTATAATACTTCCTGAAATATTCAGGTTTACAAACTCTCGTATTGTTATCACTTAATTCTGCTCATATACTTATTTAACATGTATTCTTAAACCTTAATTTACACACACACACTTTAACATATGATTGTGGGTTGCATATTGGATTATTACATTATTTATGTTCTTTTGTTAAAGGTAACAACTAAGGGAAAGGAATTGTATATAATTAAAAAAAAAACATAAAAAAAGAGAAAAAAAAAGAAAAAAAATGATGATAATAAAAATGTAGATAAGTTTGGTTTCGTAGCCTCCCTAACCTAAGCAATTAAGCCCGAAGGGGTGTTTTAACACCTAATACCCTAAAGTCAACTGACTTGGGAGCTATTGGCCCAATGCTTATTACATGGGTTGAGGAGAAAAGCTTAAGGGAATCAAACATTGTACTATCTACATATCAGTATCTACGACCCGAGTTACTAAGCTCGTAGGGGTGTCTTAACACCTAATGCCCTAAGACCAACTGGTCTGGGAGTCATTAGCTGAAAGCTCGTTACATGGGTTAAAGATGCATGATGTTTTTAAATTATATGTATATACATTTTAAAAAAAAAGTAAAAAAAAAAAAAAAGACGACAAAAATAATAATCCCATCCCAAGGAAGTTAACCTTAAACATTAGAACAAAAATTTTGTTTTCTTCCAAGAAAAGCCCCATAATTATGTGTTGATACATTGAGCACAAAAGAAAGGTTTATTAATATCTTGTTAAGTGGTATTGAGCATATATATAAATTTAATGAGAGTTTGTTTATCTGGATAGATTAATGGAAGTTAAATGATGAATACCTTGCTTTGTGAAATTTGCAAATTGTTTTAATGCTTTAATTACTAGGGACTAGTAATAAGCTGGTTGAGGGGTGTGATTAGTACTTAAAAGTGCATTTTTATCATGGTTTTATATCATCATTTTGCACTTGAAGTATCAATAACTCCTTAACTAAAATATGTTTTATAATAATGTATCTAATAATATAAGATACCTATAATTTGTGGTAAATGTCTATTTTTAATGCAGGTCTATCACATAAATGAAAGGATTGATTGATGACTTGAAGAACTTAAATTGCATGGATAAAGAGATGGTCAAACTTAGAGAAGAGATGTCGGTGCAATCCAAACCGGAACACTGTTCGGTAATTGGGCCATATCTGGAGCTACAGATCTCAGATTTAGGTCCAATTTATATGGATGGAAAGGTAAGACATAGGCCTACAACTTTCATATGGAGCCCAAGATCTAAAAAGGCCATTATCAAGTCCAAATTGTAGCAACAACAAAGAAGCCCGAATCTGTCTTCCAGCCCGAGCACTGTTCGGTATTTTGGCCATATCGGGAGTTCTAGAAGTCCAAATGAGCTGAATTTTTTACACAAGAAAGCTGAGACAATTGCCTACAACTTTCATGTTTGCACCTAGCTCCAGTTTGGACGGTATCAATGACGTTTTGGGCAGACAAGAGAAGATAAGGATTGTCACCAAGTCAAAAGTTGGCCACCCACTTATCAATTAGTCATCAAATCAATAGTTCCCAATTTTGGCCTATAAAAGGAGGCATTTGCCATGCATTTAGGCATCTTGGTTTCCAGATCAAGATCATGCTCTTCCTTTCTCTCTTTGTATTTTTATGCTTTGTTTTCATTAATATTAAGTTTATGCCTTTCATTTCCTTTCCTTTATTTAGTTAACTTTTATGTCCTTATTTTGTTTATCTATTTTTATTTCTTTCATTATGTCTAGCTAAGTTAATTATGTCAAGGTGAAAAGGTTACACTAATGGTGTGAGAATAAGTATAATGTAAACTTAATATGGACTTTAATGTTTGATACTAACATGTTTTATATTTGTTATCTTGTTCACTCTTTAATACTTTGCTTGTTAAATGACTAATCTTGATTTATGTTGTATAACACTTGGTACAACAAATGCTTGGCACTTTCATAGCCCATAATGTATGGTATAACCGACACCTGAGCTATGAAAGGAACTTGATTTGTTGTTAACATAAGTTATAATCATGAATGCTTGACGAGATTTACAAGTATTTGCATTAATTGAATAAGATGACTAATGTAATCATGTTAACAATATATAATCTGATTGGAACCTCCTTTGTGTGTGGTTTCCAATTCAATAATAAGAGTTTATACTATACTTGTTTGATATACCATTAGTGGAACCTCTAACCTTGACATTTGTTATTATTATTGTTTAATCCTTATATTAATTTTCCATTTCCAAGTTCTCATCATCTTCTTCTTCTTCTCTTTCTTTATTATTAATATTATTATTACTACTACTATTACTACTACTACTACTACTACTACTACTACTACTACTACTACTACTACTATTACTATTATTATTATTATTATTATTATTATTATTATTATTATTATAGTTGTTGTTGTTATTGTTATTGTTGTTGTTATTATTGCTATTATTGTTGCTTATAATTGTTGTCTATAATTTGTACAATTAACCTCCTTGTGGTTCGACCCCGGTCTTGCCGGGTTATTTATTACTTCGACACTCCTGCACTTGGGAGAAGACATCAATCTTTTAGTCGTGTCATAAGTCCTTATATAAATTATAATATTTATTTTATTTTCTCTTTTCACTTTTCACTTTTCACTTTTCTTGTATATAACTTTGTTTCTTTTCTCTTGTTTCTTCTTCTTTTGTTTTCTTTTTCCTTTTATTCTATTCCTACACATGCATGAGAGTGTGGTCACGTACATCAAGTGATAGACTTTGTAGGGTATCCTCATCATTTTCAGAAAATATGGCCGAAGAAGATAATCAATCACTTCATAATGAGAATAATGAGAATAATCGTGCTAAAACACTTAGAGACCACATGAATCCCATAAGAACAAGTGCACCATCATGCATAGTTTTTGCTCGTGATGCATCTCATTTTAATTTTAAACCAGGTATTATTCAACTTTTACCTTCTTTTCATGGCTTGGAATTGGAAAATCTATACTTGCATTTAAGGGAATTTGAGGAGGTCTGCAACACATATAATAATTTAAATTGTAGCATGAACACCATCAAATTAAAGTTTTTTTCTTTTTTATTAAAAGATAAAGCTAAAACATGGCTACAAAATTTGAGACTAGGATCCATTCGTGCTTGGGATGAAATGCAACAACAATTTTTGAAGAAGTTTTTTCCATCTCACAGAACAAACTCTTTCAACAGACAAATCACTACTTTCACTCAAAAACCAGGAGAAACATTTTACCAATGTTGGGATAGGTATCGTGACTTGCTTAGTACTTGCCCTCATCATGGTTTTGAAACATGGAGATTGGTTTCACATTTCTATGAAGGGTTAACACCTAAAGATAGGCAAATAGTTGAATTGATATGCAATGGAACTTTTTAAGATAAAGACCCTAATAAAGCAATGGAGTACTTAGACTTGTTAGCTGAAAATGCTCAAAATTGGGACACCACGGGTATTTATGAGGCACCGAGTAAAACTCAACCTCATACATCTAGTGGAGGTATGTACAACCTTAGGGAAGATCATGACTTCAAGCCAAGTTTGTATCTTTAGCTAGAAAAGTCGAGGCACTAGAATTGAAAAAGAGTGGTCAATTAAAATATGTTGAAAACATTGTGTGTCAAATATGTGAAACAAATGAACACTCAACCAACGATTGTCCAACCTTGCTTTTTTTCAAGGAATGTCTTCATGAACAAGCTCATGCTTTAAACAGTTTTCAAAGGGCCAACCACAACCCAAACTCCCAAACATACAACCCTGGTTGGAGAAATCACCCAAATTTCAGTTAGAAGAGTGAGAACAACAATGCACAAACTTCACAACCACCCTTTCAAGCACACCACAATTTCTAAAATTCTCACAGATATGCACCTCCTTATGCTCCACCTCTTAGAAGAAATCTTGAGGAAACATTGCATGCATTCATTGAAAAGCAAGAGACAATCAATACTCAACTTGCTCAAAACATGACAGTTTTTAAAGATACTCTTGTAATATTAACATCTGCTCTCAGTTTCCAAGAGAAAGGTAAGTTTCTATCTCAACCACAACAAAATCCCAAGGGGCAATACAATGCAAATGCAAGTATTTTCAGAAGCCAACACATGGATCAAATCAAATCAGTCACTACTCTGCGCAGTGGTAAGGTTATTGAAAAACCCTCTCTTGAACCTTATGAGAAAGATGATGAGTCAATCTCTGAGGGTAAGGAAGGGGTTGAATCTAAAAATTGCAAAGAAACGACTGATTCACCGCCAGCACTTCCATTTCCTCATGCCACGACTAAACAAAGGAAAGTCAATCACAACTCTGAAATTTATGAAATTTTCAAACAGGTAAGGATCAATATACCTTTTCTAGATGCTATTAAACAGGTTCCTTCCTATGCTAAATTTTTGAAAGATCTATGCACTGTGAAGAGGAAACTGAATGTGAAAAAGAAAGTCTTTCTAGCCGAACAAGTAAGTGTTATTCTTTAGAAAAATAATGCTATTTTGTTTATCTATTTTTCTTTCTTTCATTATGTCTAGCTAAGTTAATTATGTCAAGGTGAAAAGGTTACACTAATGGTGTAAGAATAAGTATAATGTAAACTTAATATGCACTTTAATGTTTGATACTAACATGTTTTATATTTGTTATCTTGTTCACTCTTTAATACTTTGCTTGTTAAATCACTAATCTTGATTTATGTTGTATAACACTTGGTACAACAAATGCTTGGCACTTTCATAGTTCATATTGTATGGTATAACCGACACCTGAGCTATGAAAGGAACTTGATTTGTTGTTAACATAAGTTATAATCATGAATGCTTGACGAGATTTACAAGTATTAGCATTAATCGAATAAGATGACTAATGTAATCATGTTAACAATCTATAATTTAATTAGAACCTCTTTTTTTGTGTGGTTTCCAATTGAATAATAAGAGTTTATATTATACTTGTTTGACATACCATTAGTGGAATCTCTAACCTTGACATTTGTTATTATCATTGTTTAATCGTTACATTAATATTCCATCTTAAAGTTCTCATCTTCTTCTTCTCCTTTTTTTTCTTTATTATTATTATTATTATTATTAGTACTGCTAATACTACTACTACTACTACTACTACTATTATTAGTATTACTATTACTATTATTATTAGTACTACTACTACTACTACTACTACTACTACTACTATTATTATTATTATTATTATTATTGCTGTTATTACTATTATTATTGTTGTTGTTGTTATTGTTATTTATAATTTGTACAATTAACCTCCCTGTGGTTCGACCCCGGTCTTGCCGAGTTATTTATTACTTCGACACTCCTACACTTGGGAGAAGACATCAACTCTTTAGTTGTGTCAGTCTAATCAACTTTTTACTACTACTACTACTACTACTACTACTACAATTATTATTGTTGTTGTTGTGTTATTGTTATCTATAATTTATACAATTAACTTCCCTATGGTTCGACCCCGATCTTGTTGGGTTATTTATTACTTCGACACTCCTGCACTTGGGAGAAGATATCAATCTTTTAGTCGTGTTATATATTTGATTTGGTATTCATCTAAGTTATTATATTAATATTTTTATAAGTCAATGAGATATAAAAGGGCTAGCTAGACAAATTAATTAAATATCTTATCTAATTACTTATGGGATAGAGACTACCAAAAAGGAATGAGGATTGATATCGAGAAGGAATACAACTATTAAAAAAAAAACTTATGTAGTTAAGTTATTTTTTATTTTATTTTTCCTTGATTCTTTCATAAATTACACTTCACATTTTATATCAACTTAATTGTAAAAATAAGCCAAAAAAATTAAATTTATCCTCATATATAATACAACACAAATACACAAATGACATGTCATTTTCTTTTTCCAATCTCTTTCCCTTTATTCTTACCTTTACTATCTTCCTTTTCTCTATATTCATTTCTTTCACTGTAAAATGAATCACAAAGATGCAAAGATTGAAAGAAGAAGAAGTATTTAGCTCATGACCCAAAAAAGAGCAAACACATTATCATGAAGCCAACCTAATTACATAATTTGTAATATTTATGAGTTTTTCCGTCATAAGGCTTCTTGTTTTCAAGTCAAAACTCATTTCAATACTCATAAACATATATAGATGCCTCAGATGCTTAAGTCATGCATGTCACTTGTGAAACTACTAAACCAAATGCAGTTGGTGATATTTAATACATGAAATATGTTAATGCTCATATAACCTTAACCTTAAGTTTGAAGGTTTATGACATATTCTTCCCTTAAAAGGTCAATAAACCATGACACTTCAAGGTGTCACTCCTAAAAAGTTGAAAAACATCAATGTTTTGGTGTTTAAAAAAAAAATTCCATTAGTATTTTAATTATTGATGAGATCATTAATGGAAATGCATTGTTGGAAAGTGTTTGAAATAGGCAATGGAATATTCATGTCAAAAAACATATTTCACTACCCATTTTCATTAGAAACTTCATCAACAACTAATTTTCCAATAAAATTTTTTATTTATGATTTTATCAAAAAAAAATTAAAAAGATTCTAATGGAATTACTAATGAAATTGCCTTTCTATCAGCGATTTCATTAGTGTTTTCACTTTTTTTGATTTGTTATTATAAATCACCACACCAACAATTATCACCTAAACAAACAACAATAAGCTAACAATTTTTAAAATTAAACTCACAATCACAATTAAAAAAAATTATGAAATGATTGAATCAATGAACACATGTCTAAAAAACATACAACAAAATTTTCTAACAAATATAAATATAATAAACCAATAAATACCTAGCACATTTCCAATTTTATTACATGATGAAAAATCACATCTATATTTTTAAATAATGTAAAAATCTTAAATCCCAAATTAGAATTATAGTTGACAAACTTTCATATTGACTCTAAATAATGAATTATTATATAATATTAATAAAAACAAAAGCCTTTAAAGATCGAACACCCTAGGAAAATCAACAAAACATATATTCAATTCAAATTTATTCAATATAAATTAATATATTTTAATTATTATCAGTTCCACAAAAAAAAAATTTAAAATTTTCAACTTAACAATAAAATTGATATCCATTAAATTACCCATGATTTCTTCAATTATAATACATCTAAATTACAAAATTAAACTTAATTTCATCAAGTAACAAATAAAATCTATTTCCTCCAAATCCCAAATATATACCAAAATACAAATCATACATTAATTCAATAACATCATCTAGAGAAAAGCTTTAAAATACTTAAATGTATAAGTAAATTACAAATCCTACAAATAAATATTAGTAAATCAACTTAAAATATAAATAGGTTAAAAAAATAGATTTATTTACTCGGTGGAATAAAGCTTGACTATAAATAGATTCAAAAGAGAGAAATTAACACTTCTAATAAATATAAGTTGACATTGACATTGACATTTTGAGTGATCGAATTTGTGAAAGGGATAACTAGATTTGCTAATTAATTGGGAGAGAGGGGTTGTTGTTTTTAAACAAAGAAAAAAAATAGCTGGGAGAAGAGCAAATATTCTGTTTTAATTTATTTAAAATCACTAATGGAATTTTCAATGGCAATTCCATTGAGCTTTGTCTGCATCCATGACATGTTAAATTGTCAACTAATTTTTTATTCATTTTTGTATTATCTTTTCTATTCTATCAGCCTTTTTATTGCTTATTTTCTCAATTTTTTGGTTGTGAATGATGATTGTGAATGGTTCAAGAACTTATTTTCTAGCAAAAAAGGAGGGAAAATAGTAAAAATTTTAGTTTCAAGTCTAATGCCTCTTTTTTGGTTAATTCATAATTTTTTTTTCCTCGGAGGATCAACGATTTTATAATGTAAATTGGAAAATATTTACTGATTTTTTTAGTAGTTATAATGGTTCTTTATTGCACTTGCGATTTGGGAACTCATAGTGAATAATGGATTCTAAATGGCAATAGTGAAAAGACTTAACTGGGAGATCATGACACAGAGAAACAAAGATAACAAAAATCCCTTTGAGATCTCTCTTTTGAAAAGCTTAAATTTTAAATTTTAAAAAATGAGCTAAAAATCATTGATCTATGATTTTTTTTCTGAAGAAATTGTGATTCATGCTAACTAAACTGAGTTTAAATGGGAATTTCATATTCAAAGCTTTTCAATCTCTCCAAAAACTTAGTTTCTGATAGTAACAATAAATTTACTTACAATTGTGATGATTACACTTTTAATTACAATTGTAATTACCTGTTGATAATAACTTTATGTTATTAATGAGTTTTTTTGTTCTGAGTTATTGTTATTCTTTGTTATAAAAGAGTTATCAAATTAGTGTTGATTTTGTATTGTAGGAAAAATGTTTAATAAAATATCAATGTGAAAGTTTTAGTTTTTTTTAATATAATTGCATAATTTTAATAATTAAGATCTCTTTAGTTATTAAATAGAATATAATAATAATTGTGTAAATAATCTAATATTGTTTTTGCACACTAAAATAAAAATATATAGTGTTATGAACTTATAAATAATGAAATATAATTTTTAAAAGAATTAAGAAAAAACAAAAAAATAACTAAAATATAAAAGGATTTTTATAATTATCCCTATATAAATTAAAAAATTCATGCTATATATATTTTTTCATTAATTAGCTAGAAATAAAACATTCACTTGCAATATAATATAATATAATATGTATATAAAAAAAACACAAATTAATGTGAAGTTACATACATATTTTTCCATTTGATAAATTCATTACATCCTTAAAGAGTCATCATAAATTATCGAGATACAAATTTATATTTTCAGGATATATAATAATATAATTGCTAGAATCTAGTGGCTTGAGTATGAAAAGAATATTAGATATAAATGCTATGGGTATAACAAGGACACCAACCTATGTTAATTGGGCTTGACATAAGATGTCATATCCAAATTTAGGTTTGATAAAGAATATTAGTTTTATGTATTTTGAATTTAGTAAAAATATTTAATTTAAGTTAATTAAGTTTGCACGGTGATGTCATGCTCAAGAAATATGGATATTGCTCAACAAAATCCCACGAACTTAAATGTGACATGAGCAAACCTTAAGAGTAAAGATCTAGTTCCAAAACTCAAGTTATTTGGGTATGAAGATAAATAATATATTAAGAAATATAAGTCTTATTATTATTACTATTAAATTTAATATATATATATATATATATTATTACTAAAGAAAAAATAATAAATTTGATTTAAAGTGTAAAATTAAAAACTATGAGAACAAAGATTAGACTTTTTTAATAATATTATTAAAATTATAAATTTTATTATTTTCATTATTATTCATATAATTATTAATGAATTTGAAAAATAATATTATTATTATTAAAAAAATCATAGATTTGATTTGAAGGATAAAATTATTATTATTATTATTATTATTATTATTATTAATTTTTTTAAAAAATATTATTATTATTAAAAAAATAATAATAAGATCACACTTGGGTTAGGCACAACTACACGTCACATGAACTAGGTTTTAGCATTGGATTTCATACCCATGTAACTTAGGTTTGCTACTATTAGACCTAATAACTTGGTCAAGCATGGGTGTAAAATCCAAATAATTTAGGCTTGAGATTTCGGTCAGGTTTAAAGTTCTTGGGTCTAGATTTAGCATGACCACCACATTCAATTCACTTGTATTTGTCATGATTATTAGACATAAAAAACTTAAAACATTCTCAATATTTTTAATATTTTTTTAAAATTTATATTGACTTGTTGTGAAGTGTGAGCTAAACATTCTCTATATATTTAATATTTTTTTATATTTTAAAAAAATTATATTAACCTGTTGTAGAATAAGAGCCAATACACTAGTAAAAACTTTAAAACTAATAAGTTTTCATTATAAACTAGGAGGTAATTTAGCGTGGACTTGAACAATATAATTACTATATTTCTTTTATGTACACAAAGCTTTTGTCTTGCTTAGGGGCTAAAATTATATTTTTCATAGAACTCAAAGATTATTTGCAAATTAATTAGGAATAATTTAGAAGTTTTTTTTAACAAATAAATTACATAAATGCTCTATAAAGGCAAACAAAAAAGAAAACGTTAAGAAGGTTTTTGTATAATTTTTTAACAAATAGTACAATTACTTCATTGACCTTAAAGTAACGAAAATTAAAGGGTGGGTCAAAAGGTATTTTAATATTTTTCTTATAGTTTTTTGATATAATTTATGTGGATTAAGAGAAAATTAATAAAAATAATAATAAAGAAAAAGTTACACGTGCTGAGTTGTGTGATGATCAAAATCTCTCAACCACCATGTCATTTAAAGCATTCAATAGAAGTGAAGTTTATGCGGATGTAGGTGTTGCTTCAATCAGAATAGTCCAGTAATAATTGAATTTGTTTTTTCTCTTCACTTCTTAAAATTCATGTTAGGTCAAACTAAAATTAGTTTTTATTTTATTTTATTTTATTATCAAATATTTTATTCATTTTCTTAACTATTATTGTTTTATTTTATCATTTTTATTGGTTTTTTAATTTTTTTTAATTTTATCCCTCATTATTTTATTTTACTTCTTTTTTTCCTTAGATTAAGTCTTAATTTTTTAATTGCATTTTTTTATTCTTTTCTAATTTTTTTTGTTCTTTCCATTAGTCCCTCAATATTAGGTTTCATTTGTATTTTTATTTAATTTTTATTTTTATTTTCTTAATTTATTTTCTTAATTTTTCTCTCAATATTTTAATTTATTTTTTATTCAATTTTCACCTGATTCTTTTTAAATTCTTTTTAATCTATTTTTTTAAATTTTATTTTGTGATTAAGTCTTTCATTATCTTCTTTCATTACTTTTTATACCAAACTAGGTCCCATTGTTTTAAGTTTTTATTTTATTTTTTGATAGTTAGGAATTTTATTCAAGATTTTTATTTATTTTTATCTTTTGTAGTATCATTTCAATCTTATGGTCAAAGTTGTAGTAGTTTTGAAAAATAGCTTAATTTAACTTTGATCTTTTTTAAGAAATTCTTTTTATCATTTGACATTAGTTTTTGAATCTCCATCTTTTTATTTTTTCCTCTTTCCTTCCTCTTAAGTTATTTTGGGTTGTGAATTAATCAAATTAACACGAGTTGATTCAGATTTTTTTATTAATTTATTTTTATATTTTATATTTTATCATTTAATATTAAACTATTAGGTGTTGAGATTTATTATTTTTTAATACTTTTATTTTCTATAGAGTTATCTCAAGTTATAGGTTCGTTAGATTAATACGGGTGACTTGAGTTATTTGTTTTTTAATGTTTTATTTATTTATTTATCTTTGATCTTTTCTCTGGGTTATATTTTTTTAAATAATTTTTTTATCATAATTTCATATCGTAGGTGATGGGTTAGTAAGGTGAATTTGAGATGATTTAAGTTTTTTTCTTTCATGTTTTTTTTTTAATTTTTTTAATTTTATTTTTTAAAATTAAATTTGTTAGGCCTTAATTTTTTTTTTGTTGCCTTTAAGATTATCTCAAGGTTATCTCAGGTCACGTATTAATCACGTTAACTTTAATTTACTTATATTATTATTATTATTTAAATATCTATTATTATTATTTAAATATCTTATAAAACATCACGAGAGCAAAAAAAAATGTAGTGCTCTCCGAGTCTTTTCAATAATAACTTTAAACATCTACTAATAATTGTAAACAACAACGTATCTGCTGAAAACCTTAATAATAATTTCATCACTAGGAATTCGAAACACCGACTTCGTAAATTGCCATAACTCCTTGATCAATTTCATCTTCTGAGTGTATTTTTTCATTATGTTTTGATCATATTAAAAATACATCATGTGCTTTCATACTAAAAATGCATGTGATGGCACACAGACTTGTTTCGTCGCAGCTATGAATAAAGAAAAGAAGACTTGTCCCTATAGAGGTAGATTCATACACGCATACACCTCATTATCCAGAAGTTTCCTTCAATTTTTCTCTGGGCAATCTAATGTCAAAGTGGCGTCTCATGACTAAATAAAGTGGTCGGTTCCATCTTCTCGTAGCCATCTTTGATTGCCGTCTCTCTCTCTCTCTCTTTCTTTCTTTACACGCCTAACTATAACACACCAACGAAAACAACTCTTTCTCTTTGTTTCTTGTTTTTATATATATATGTTCTCTGTCGCGTTACAAGAAAAAAAGGCTCATCAATTATTTGAGTCTAACATAAATAGTCAGTCTTTTGATTAATTGGAAAACTGAATTTAATTAAAATATGTGGAATTTGATTAAAAAATATGTATTAATGTAAAACAATCTTGCTTTGATACTTTTTTTTTTTAAGTTGGATCTCTAGCCAATTAGCTTGACCATCAAATTATGGGATTTTAGAATCAATGAGAGAGATGTCATGTGCTTAATTACTATTCATGTACGGCTTTTATTTGTGCTACGTAATGGAATTTTTTTTTTTGAAAAAGGTCTACCCTATTTAAACAGATCCTTCCTTACCAATGAAATTCTATCTTTTTTATTAATCATCTTGTATCTTAATTATAGCTTTTGTAAAACTTAATGTATAGCTGAAAACGATGGTCAACTATATATATATATATATATATATATATATATATATGTATGTATGTATGTATATATATATATATGTATGTATGTATGTATGTATATATATGTATGTATGTATGTATGTATATATATGTATGTATGTATGTATGTATGTGTATGTATGTATGTATGTATGTATGTGTATGTATGTATGTATGTTGACACGACTAAAAAATTGATGTCTTCTCCCAAGTACAGGAGTGTCGAAGTAATAAATAACCCGGCAAGACCGGGGTCGAACCACAGGGAGGTTAATTGTACAAATTATAAACAACAATTATAAACAACAATAATAGTAATAACGATAACAATAATAACAACAACAATAATAATAATAATAATAATAATAATAGTAGTAGTAGTAGTAGTAATAATAATAATAATAATAATAATAATAATAATAATAATAATAAAGAAAGAGAAGAAGAAGAAGATGATGATGATGAGAACTTAAAGATGAAATATTAATGTAAGGATTAAACAATAATAATAACAAATGTCAAGGTTAGAGGTTCCACTAATGGTATATCAAACAAGGATAGTATAAACTCTTATTATTGAATTGGAAACCACACACAAAGGAGGTTCCAATCAGATTATATATTGTTAACATGATTACATTAGTCATCTTATTCAATTAATGCTAATACTTGTAAATCTCGTCAAGCATTCATGATTATAACTTATGTTAACAACAAATCAAGTTCCTTTCATAGCTCAGGTGTCGGTTATACCATACATTATGGGCTATGAAAGTGTCAAGCATTTGTTGTACCAAGTGTTATACAACATAAATCAAGATTAGTCATTTAACAAGCAAAGTATTAAAGAGTGAACAAGATAACAAATATAAAACATGTTAGTATCAAACATTAAAGTCCATATTAAGTTTACATTATACTTATTCTTACACCATTAGTGTAACCTTTTCACCTTGACATAATTAACTTAGCTAGACATAATGAAAGAAAAAAAAATAGATAAACAAAATAAGAACATAAAAGCTAACTAAGAAAAGGAAAGGAAATGAAAAGCATAAACTTAATATTAATGAAAGCAAAGCATAAACATTACAAAAAATACAAAGAGAGAAAAGAAGAGCATGATCTTGATCTGGAAACCAAGATGCCTAAATGCATGGCAAATGCCTCCTTTTATAGGCCAAAATTAGGAACTATTGATTTGATGACTAATTGATAAGTGGGTGGCCAACTTTTGACTTGGTGACAATCCTTATCTTCTCTTGTCTGCCCAAAACGTCATTGATAACGTCAAAATTGGAGCCAGTTGTAAACATGAAAGTTGTAGGTAATTGTCTCAGCTTTCTTATGTAAAAAATTCAGCTCGTTTAGACTTCTAAAACTCCAGATATGGCCAAAATACCGAACAGTGCTCGGGCTGGAAGACAGATTCGGGCTTCTTTGTTGTTGCTACAATTTGGACTTGATAATGGCCTTTTTAGATCTTGGGCTCCATATGAAAGTTGTAGGCCTATGTCTTACCTTTTCATCCATATAAATTGGACCTAAATCTGAGATCTGTAGCTCCAGATATGACCCAATTACCGAATAGTGTTCCGGTTTGGATTGCACCGACATCTCTTCTCTAAGTTTGACCATCTCTTTATCCTTGCAATTTAAGATGTTCAAGTCATCAATCAATCCTTTCATTTATGTGATAGGCCTGCATTAAAAATAGACATTTACCATAAATTATAGGTATCTTATATTATTAGATACATTATTATAAAACATGCTTTAGTTAAGGAGTTATTGATACTTCAAGTGCAAAATGATGATATAAAATCATGATAAAAATGCACTTTTAAGTACTAATCACATCCCTCAACCAGCTTATTACTAGTCCCTAGTAATCAAAGCGTTAAAACAATTTGCAAATTTCACAAAGCAAGGTATTCATCATTTAACTTCCATTAATCTATCCAGATAAACAAACTCTCATTAAATTTATATATCTGCTCAATACCACTTAACAAGATATTAATAAACCTTTCTTTTGTGCTCAATGTATCAACACATAATTATGGGGCTTTTCTTGGAAGAAAACAAAATTTTTGTTCTAATGTTTAAGGTTAACTTCCTTGGGTTGGGATTACTATTTTTGTCTCTTTTTTTTTGTTTTTTTTTTCTTTTTTTTTAAAAATCTATATACATATAATTTAAAAACATCATGCATCTTTAACCCATGTAACGAGCTTTCAGCTAATGACTCCCAGACTAGTTGGTCTTAGGGCATTAGGTATTAAGACACCCCTACGAGCTTAGTAACTCGGGTCACAGATACTGATATGTAGATAGTGCAATGTTTGATTCCCTTAAGCTTTTCTCCTCAACCCATGTAACAAGCGTTGGACCAATAGCTCCCAAGTCAGTTGACTTTAGGGTATTAGGTGTTAAAACACCCCTTCGGGCTTAATTGCTTAGGTTAGGGAGGCTACGAATCCAAACTTATCTATATTTTTATTATCATCATTTTTTTTTCTTTTTTTTTTCATGTTTTTCTCCTTTTTTTTTTAATTATATACAATCCCTTTCCCTTAGTTGTTACCTTTAACAAAAGAACATAAATAATGTAATAATCCAATATGCAACCCACAATCATATGTTAAAGTGTGTGTGTGTAAATTAAGGTTTAAGAATACATGTTAAATAAGTATGTGAGCAGAATTAAGCGGTAACAATACGAGAGTTTGTAAACCTGAATATTTCAGGAAGTATTATAATAGACCTTGTTAAGAATGGTTACTAAGATGCGTCTCAAGAGTCACTTTAACAAAAGAACTCCTTTACTCTGCCATCCTAGTAACAAAAATTATGCACATGCTTTATGAAATGAAAAATAATTTTTTTTTTATCACCTACTACCCTCTCCCCCCAACCAAAACGAGACATTGTCCTCAATGTTCTAAGGTAGAAAGATAGAGTATAGAAGATATCACCTGAAATAACGAACACTGACAAAACCTGAAACATATTGAAACAAAAATAAGAAATAACAAAACACAATAATAAAACCAAAAGACACAAAAATTCACAAATGAAGGCTCAAATCACAAAAATTCACAAAAATTCACAAATTCACAAAAATTCACAAATGAAGGCACACTACTCGTTTTGCACGACGCTTCTTTGCAAAAGTGCTTTTACCTGTTCCAGGCATGTGTGAAATGAAGTTAGAGGACTCACTTGATAATCGGACCTTTGCTTCAATCAACCAGCGAATATCTTCAGGAATTCCATGATTCATTAACAATCTCAATCTTGCACATCTAGCACGGTAAATTTTTGTAATTGCATTCTGAGGCAGAGCGGGAAAATACTTTTTCAATTTTTCAAGATTAGTGTCCATTTTCAAATGAGAATTGGAAGAGAGATTCAAAGAATTGCACACATATATACACAGATATCAGTAATTGTGGGAAACTGAAAGAACCGACTTAAGTCACGGAGTACCGTTATCCGCCATTTGACCGGGGTGAAAGAAACTTGCAAAAATCACTCAAAAAGAAACAAAAATAAAATAAAATAAAATAAAATCAATCTTTATATACAGGATCACCCAATTTAATAGAGTTGTTCAACTGAAAAATTATCAAAGTAAACTTTCAGACGATGTCCATTTACCTTGAAAACATTGTCATTCTTTGGATTCTCGATGTCATAGGCCCCATATGGATACACATGTTTCACAATAAAAGGACCGCTCCATCTTGATCTTAATTTTCCAGGAAATAAATGCAGTCGAGAATTATAAAGCAAGACTTTTTGACTAACATTGAAGGTTTTTCTCAGTATTTTCTTGTCATGAAACTCTTTAATTCTTGCTTTATGAATTCTTGAATTTTCATATGCATCATTTCTTATTTCCTCAAGCTCATTTATTTGTAATTTTCGCAGTTGACTAGCATCATCCAGATTTGAATTGAAAGCTTTAATAGCCCAATAAGCTTTATGTTCAAGTTCCACAGGCAAGTGACAAGGTTTTCCATAGACTAGTCTATAAGGTGACATACCTAATGATGTTTTATAAGCAGTTCGATAAGCCCAAAGTGCATCATTAAGTCTTAAAGACCAGTCTTTCCTATTAGGGTTCACTGTTTTCTCTAAAATATGTTTGATCTCCCTATTAGCAAGCTCTACTTGTCCACTTGTTTGAGGGTGATAAGGGGTGGCAACTTTGTGTGTGATTCCATATTTCTTCATGAAAGACTCAAATGGCTTGTTGCAGAAATGTGTTCCACCATCACTTATTATGGCTCGAGGGACTCCAAATCGACTCAAAATATTTTCTTTCAAAAACTTTATCACTGTTTTGTGATCATTTTTTCGACTTGGAATTGCCTCTATCCATTTTGAAACATAATCTACTGCGACTAATATGTATAAGAAACCAAATGATGGAGGGAATGGGCCCATGAAATCTATACCCCAACAGTTAAAGATCTCAATGACAATAATAGGGTTTAAAGGCATCATGTGACGTTTTGAAATAGATCCCAACTTTTGACAATTTTCACAAGACTTGCAGAATGCATGTGAGTCTTTGAACATGGTGGGCCAGTAAAATCCACTTTGTAAGATTTTTGCAATTGTCTTTCTTGATGAGAAATGGCCCCCACATGCCTCAGAATGACAAAATTTAATGACACTACTTACCTCATTGTCAGGAATGCATCTTCAAAATATTTAATCAGGACAATATTTGAATAAATAAGGATCATCCCAATAAAAGTTCTTCACTTCGTTCAAGAACTTTCTTTTATCTTGGGTACTCCAATGAGCTGGCAATTGTCCTGAAACAAGAAAATTGACAATATTAGCAAACCAAGGCATTGTAGAGACAGAAAGTAAAGATTCATCGGGAAAGTAGTCATCGATTGGTGTGATGTCAGTTTTCGAATCTGTTGTCAATCTTGACAAGTGATCTGCGATAACATTTTCGCTGCCTTTCTTATCTTTGATTGTGATATCAAATTCTTGAAGTAATAAAATCCACCGCACCAATCTAGCTTTAGAATCTTTCTTAGAAAGAAGATATTTCAATGCTGCATGATCACTAAAAACAACAACAGCTGAGCCAACAAGATAAGATCTGAATTTTTCACATGCAAATACTACTGCAAGTAATTCTTTTTCAGTGGTGGTATAATTCATTTGAGCACTATTTAAAGTTTTACTTGCATAGTAAATTACATAAGGTTTCTTATCTTTTCTTTGTCCCAAAACAGCACCTACGGCATAATCACTAGCATCACATATTATTTCAAAAGGTAATGACCAATCGGGAGATTGAATGATAGGAGCACAAGTAAGCAAGTTTTTAAGTTTAACAAAGGCTTCTTCACAATGTTCAGTCCATTCAAAAATAGTATCCTTTGTTAGAAGGTTACTTAAAGGCTTAGATAATACACTAAAATCTTTGATGAACCTTCTATAAAAACCAGCATGTCCCAGGAATGATCTAACATCTTTAAGAGATTTTGGTGTTGGCAAGTTTGCAATTAACTCGATTTTAGATTTGTCAACCTCAATTCCTTTTGATGAAACAATGTGACCAAGTACAATGCCGTTTGTTACCATAAAATGACATTTTTCCCAATTCAGCACAAGATTCTTCTCTTCACACCTGGTTAAAACCTTTCCTAAATTAGTCAAACAATCATCAAATGAATCGCCAAAAACAGAAAAATCATCCATAAAAATCTCAAGAAAATGTTCAACCATATCGCTAAATATACTAAGCATGCATCTTTGAAATGTGGCTAGTGCATTACATAATCCAAAAGGCATCCTTCGATATGCAAAAGTACCAAATGGACATGTGAAAGTAGTCTTTTCTTGATCTTCCAATGCAATTTCAATTTGGTTGTAACCCGAATAGCCATCTAGGAAACAATAAAATTCATGACCTGCAACTCTTTCTAGGATTTGATCCATGAAAGGTAAAGGAAAATAATCTTTTCTAGTCATTGAATTAAGTTTCCTATAGTCAATGCACATGCGCCAACCAGTAACAGTTCTAGTGGGAATTAACTCATTGTTCTCATTTGTTATCACAGTGACTCCAGACTTCTTAGGTACAACTTGGGTAGGACTTACCCATTTGCTGTCAGAAATAGGATAAATGATTTCATTATCTAGAAGCTTAATGACTTCATTTTTCACTACTTCTTTCATATTAGGATTTAGCCTTCGTTGCATTTCTCTAGAGGGTTTAGCATTTTCCTCTAAATAAATTCTGTGTACAAATCAAAGGACTAATTCCTTTTATATCAGCTATGGTCCATCCTAATGCATTTTTGTGCATTTTCAGAGTTTGTAATAACTTACCTTCTTGATGTGCATTAAGTTTGGAAGAGATTATTACCGGAAAAGTTTCATTTTCTCCCAAAAATAAGTATTTGAGATTGGATGGCAACGACTTCAAATCAGGTTTTGGTGGTTGAACACTTGAAGGTATGGACTTAATTGATCGTGGTGGCAATTCCTCAATTTGTGGCCTCCAATTACTTGTCTTTGATTCTTCCTGAAAATAAATCATTTTCAAATCATCAAATTCATCAATCTCAATTTCACTGGAAGTGGTTGGAAATTGATCATGAATTAAATTTTCAGTAAAGTCCACTTCCTGTAAGTCATTATCATCTCTAGGTTGCTTGCAAATGTTGAAAATATTCATCTCCAATGTCATGTTTCCAAATGATAGCTTCATTAGTCCATTCCTACAATTAATCAATGCATTAGAAGTTGCAAGAAATGGACATCCTAAAATAACAGGAAATGAATTACATACTTCAACAGGTTGTGTGTCCAAGACAATAAAATCCACAGGATAAATGAATTTATCGACTTGTACTAACACATCTTCAATTATTCCTCTAGGCACTTTTATAGATCTATCGGCAAGTAAAAGAGTTATAGAAGTTGGTTTTAACTCACCTAGATTGAGACTCTGAAAAACTGAATATGGAAGTAAATTCACACTAGCACCAAGATCAAGTAAGGCTCTTTCAATTTTATGCTCTCCAATAAAGCAAGAAATTGTAGGACAACCAGGGTCTTTATATTTCAAAGCATTATTGTTTTGAAGAATAGCACTTACTTGTTCGGCTAGAAAGGCTTTCTTTTTCACATTCAGTTTCCTCTTCACAGTGCATAGATCTTTCAAAAATTTAGCATAGGAAGGAACCTGTTTAATAGCATCCAGCAAAGGTATATTGATCCTTACTTGTTTGAAAGTTTCAAAGATTTTAGAGTTGTGATTAACTTTCCTTTGTTTGGTCATGGCTTGAGGAAATGGAAGTGCTGGCGGTGAATCAATCGTTTCTTTGCAATTTTCAGATTCATCCCCTTCCTTACCCTCAAAGATTGACTCATCATCTTTTTCATAAGGTTCAAGAGAGGGTTTTTCAATAACCTTACCACTGCGTAGAGTAGTGACTGATTTGACTTGATCCATGTGTTGGCTTCCGGAGCTACTTGCATTTGCATTGTATTGCCCTTTGGGATTTTGTTGTGTTTGTGATGGAAACTTACCTTTCTCTTGGAAACTAAGAGCAGATGTTAATTTAGCAAGAGTATCTTTAAAATCTGTCATGTTTTGAACAAGTTGAGTATTAATTGTCTCTTGCTTTTCAATGAATGCATGCAATGTTTCCTCAAGATTTCTTCTAGCAGGTGGAGCATAAGGAGGTGCATATCCATGAGAATTTTGGAAATTGTGGTGTGCTTGAAATGGTGGTTGTGAAGTTTGTGCATTGTTGTTCTCATTCTTCCAACTGAAATTTGGGTGATTTCTCCAACCAGGGTTGTATGTTTGGGAGTATGGGTTGTGGTTGGCCCTTTGGAAACTGTTTAAAGCATGGGCTTGTTCATGGAGACATTCCTTAAAAGAAGGCAAGGTTGGACAATCATTGGTTGAGTGTTCATTTGTTTCACAGATTTGACACACAATGTTTTCAACAGATTTTAATTGACCACTCTTTTTCAATTCTAGTGCCTCGACTTTTCTAGCTAAAGATGCAAACTTAGCTTGAAGGTCATGATCTTCCCTAAGGTTGTACATACCTCCACTAGATGTATGAGGTTGAGTTTTACTCGGTGCCTCATAAGTACCCGCGGTGTCCCAATTTTGAGCATTTTCAGCTAACAAGTCTAAGTACTCCATTGCTTCATCAGGGTCTTTATCTTCAAAAGTTCCATTGCACATCAATTCAACCATTTGCCTATCTTTAGGTGTTAACCCTTCATAGAAATGTGAAACCAATCTCCATGTTTCAAAACTATGATGGGGGCAAGTACTAAGCAAATCTCGATACCTATCCCAACATTTGTAAAATGTTTCTCCTGGTTTTTGAGTGAAAGTGGTGATTTGTCTTTTAAAAGAGTTTGTTCTATGAGATGGGAAAAACTTCTTTAAAAACTGTTGTTGCATTTCATCCCAAGCACGAATGGATCCTGGTCTCAAATTTTGTAGCCATGTTTTAGCTTTATCTTTTAATGAAAAAGGAAAAAACCTTAATCTTATGGTGTTCATGCTACAATTTAAATTATTAGATGTGTTGCAGACCTCCTCAAATTCCCTTAAATGCAAGTATGGATTTTCCAATTCTAAACCATGAAAAGAAGGTAAAAGTTGAATAATACCTGGTTTAAAATTAAAATGAGATGCATCGGGAGGAAAAACTATGCATGATGGTGCACTTGTTCTTGTGGGATTCATGTGGTCTCTAAGTGTTCTAGCACGGTTATTCTCATTATTCTCATTTTGAAGTGATTGATTATCTTCTTCGGCCATATTTTCTGAAAATGATGAGGATACCCTACAAAGTCTACCACTTGATGTACGTGACCACACTCTCATGCACGTGTAGGAACAGAATAAAAAGAAGAAGAAAACAAAAGAAGAAGAAACAAGAGAAAAGAAACAAGAGAAAAGAAACAAAGTTATATACAAGAAAAGTGAAAAGTGAAAATAAAATAAATATTATAATTTATACAAAAACTTACCTCCCCGGCAACGACGCCAAAAACTTGACACGACTAAAAGATTGATGTCTTCTCCCAAGTGCAGGAGTGTCGAAGTAATAAATAACCCGGCAAGACCGAGGTCGAACCACAGGGAGGTTAATTGTACAAATTATAAACAACAATTATAAACAACAATAATAGTAATAACGATAACAATAATAATAATAATAATAATAATAATAATAATAATAATAATAATAATAATAATAATAATACTAGTAGTAGTAGTAGTAGTAGTAGTAGTAGTAGTAGTAGTAGTAATAATAATAATAATAATAATAATAATAATAATAAAGAAAGAGAAGAAGAAGAAGATGATGATGATGAGAACTTAGAGATGAAATATTAATGTAAGGATTAAACAATAATAATAACAAATGTCAAGGTTAGAGGTTCCACTAATGGTATATCAAACAAGGATAGTATAAACTCTTATTATTGAATTGGAAACCACACACAAAGGAGGTTCCAATCAGATTATATATTGTTAACATGATTACATTAGTCATCTTATTCAATTAATGCTAATACTTGTAAATCTCGTCAAGCATTCATGATTATAACTTATGTTAACAACAAATCAAGTTCCTTTCATAGCTCAGGTGTCGGTTATACCATACATTATGGGCTATGAAAGTGCCAAGCATTTGTTGTACCAAGTGTTATACAACATAAATCAAGATTAGTCATTTAACAAGCAAAGTATTAAAGAGTGAACAAGATAACAAATATAAAACATGTTAGTATCAAACATTAAAGTCCATATTAAGTTTACATTATACTTATTCTTACACCATTAGTGTAACCTTTTCACCTTGACATAATTAACTTAGCTAGACATAATGAAAGAAAGAAAAATAGATAAACAAAATAAGAACATAAAAGCTAACTAAGAAAAGGAAAGGAAATGAAAAGCATAAACTTAATATTAATGAAAGCAAAGCATAAACATTACAAAAAATACAAAGAGAGAAAAGAAGAGCATGATCTTGATCTGGAAACCAAGATGCCTAAATGCATGGCAAATGCCTTCTTTTATAGGCCAAAATTGGGAACTATTGATTTGATGACTAATTGATAAGTGGGTGGCCAACTTTTGACTTGGTGACAATCCTTATCTTCTCTTGTCTGCCCAAAACGTCATTGATAACGTCAAAATTGGAGCCAGTTGTAAACATGAAAGTTGTAGGAAATTGTCTCAGCTTTCTTGTGTAAACAATTCAGCTCATTTGGACTTCTAGAACTCCAGATATGGCCAAAATACCGAACAGTGCTCGGGCTGGAAGACAGATTCGGGCTTCTTTGTGGTTGCTACAATTTGGACTTGATAATGACCTTTTTAGATCTTGGGCTCCATATAAAAGTTGTAGGCCTATGTCTTACCTTTCCATCCATATAAATTGGACCTAAATCTGAGATCTGTAGCTCCAGATATGACCCAATTACCGAACAGTGTTCCGGTTTGGATTGCACCGACATCTCTTCTCTAAGTTTGACCATCTCTTTATCCTTGCAATTTAAGATCTTCAAGTCATCAATCAATCCTTTCATTTATGTGATAGGCCTGCATTAAAAATAGACATTTACCATAAATTATAGGTATCTTATATTATTAGATACATTATTATAAAACATGCTTTAGTTAAGGAGTTATTGATACTTCAAGTGCAAAATGATGATATAAAACCATGATAAAAATGCACTTTTAAGTACTAATCATATGTATGTATGTATGTATATGTATGTTTGTAAACTTTCTATAATTTATGACTTTCTATTTCTTTTTTTACTACAATCATCATTTTTTATTGCTTTTCTTTATTTTTTTTTATCTAATTTATAGTTTCTTAACATTACCCTTTTCATCTATTAACATATTAAATCAAGTTAAGAATTACATGTTTTGCTTGATTTGTGAGGCTATTACTTGCCTCTACTTAGCATTAAATTTTTAATTATAGTTTTTTTTATTAGAAGAAAGAGAAAAATAATATGTAGGATATTAATTGAAAAATCAATGAGTGATAAATAAATTATCATGTCTGGTGGGACTAATTTATTAAAAAAATAATATATTAGCAATCATGCTAAAAAAAAATTATAAAAAAACTAAACTAATCAATTCACATAACTGATAAAAAAATACAATAACTCACTAACATAAATACTAATAAAATAATCTCAATCAAACTTGATATAAGATGACTCTTCATCTTCTAATTCCCTGTATCTATAAAGAACTATATTAGAAAAAAACCATAGTATCCTTATATAGTTACTTCCAGATTTTCTAATTGTATTGTCTCTACCAATTCTTGTAAGGCATATTTTATTGTTTCTAACCTCTAACATTGTCTTTATCTATTTTGTGAGTCTGATAGCATGATTAGATGTTTATAACCAATTGGTCAAACTCATATTGGTTGCAATAATTGTCATTTTATCAAAATTTAAATTTATCCAACATTGCTTCTAAAAATTATACAATTGAATATAGAAAATATAACAAATATAACCCGACATCATAATATTATTATAGTTAACAAGACTATGCAAATTATAAACAATCAACTCAATCAAATCCAAAAATAGCTCAAGTAAAATCAATCAGACACTCTTCTTATCTAGGTATTTAAAGTCAAGTGTTAGAATATATATTATATTAACAAGAACTTTAATAATAATGTTTAAAAGTTCATAACCTTATCATTGATATCACATGCTTACATGGTAGTTTGAGACATGATTTTTCATGAGGTACCACCTATCTCAAGAGTATATAAATAAGTTCAATCTATCAAAACTCACTAGAACTCTTTCCTTTTAACAACTTAAAAAAAGTTATGATCTTCCTTGTAGTATTTGTGACGAGTCATTTTAAAAAATTAATCTTGTCAATAATATTTTTTAATTCTTTTTTATTACGAAGAGGTTGTGCTTTCAAAATTTACGTGCTTTATTTTTATCCACCTTCATTCCTCGTTAATGCACCAAGAATTATAAAAAAAAGTTACTAGTTTGCACATAAAAAGCATATTAGAGGGGATTTATTTTTAAGTTATGCATCCTCATTTGTTCAAAGATGTATCAAAGCTCATTAAGGTTAAGAAATTTGGATTTTGACTCTACCATGTTGTCATCAATATAAACCTCCGTATTGTGATTGATTATATGATGAAAGGTCAAATTCATTATGTTTTGATAGGTCGCACTAGTATTTTCAACCTAAATAGCATTACTATTCATTTATACATCCTTTCTGAATTAGGGCATCTAAATGCATTTTTAGAACCATCTTCTTTTATAATAAATAAGATCTAGTTGAATATTTCATTTCCAAATACTATATTAATTAAAATATCAATCACTTGTATTAAATTTTTATTTTTTAGAGTTATAAGATTTAGATTTTTTAAATATATACATACCCTATCTTCCTGCATGTGAAATAATGATACCATATCTTTATGCATGTGAAATAATGATACCATATTCTTCTAAAGTTCTTTTATTGTACCTGTATTTATAAAGATTAGTCTAAATTCATCTTTAGTTTCCATGTTAACTTTAATTAACATATCTTGAACTTTAGCCCGACAATGGTAGTGCTAGAGAAAGACTTGTCACATTAAGGATGATCAATTGAAAATCTTGATATGATTCAATTAAAAAAAAAATTCTATTTTAATGCTTGTTATTTTTATCAATGTTAAAATGAGCCATGAAATGTACAACTAAGTTGTAATAACTAATTTAATTCCATATATTATATTCATATTCATTTTTTTTTAGTCACATTATTTGGCCAAGCAAAGTTCAGTGTTAGTTGCTTTATATATACTATCTTCTTGTTTATTGAGAAGTTAATAGGGAGACTTATATTATCCCTATTCATGGACTAGTCCAAGTCTAAATCATTTTTGTTTTATAACCATGTGTCTTTCATCTTTAAATTAGTTATAAGTCGTTTATCATTTATGTTAATTATTTTTAGTTAATCCACCTAATAATTAAAACATTAATTTTTGAAATAAAAAAGATGGCACACACATATTAAAAAGTATCCAATCCTACCTAATTAAAGAGTTGAAATTGTCTTTACTTTTACTGCAAAGAAAAATATACTTGTTTTGGACTTATCTATTGAATCAAACTATTACACATTATATGTCTTTTATGCCTCCTCTAAAATCTAATATAAACAATTATGATGGGATCATGCCTATTATAATAAACCTTAATGATCAAGGCTACAGGTATAATATTAAGTGATGTACCATTATCAATCAAGACTCTCCATAATAGTACATTATTAAAGATTGATGTGATGTACAAAAAGATTTAAATAATGGATCGAAGTTAAAATGGACTTAGAAAATACAAGACTTATTTATTAATCAACCACTAATTCTCTAGCTGATTTCTAAGATATCTACCTTTTCCTACTATATTATCTTTATAATTATTATCTAGATAAAGTAATTGGCTAGGTTTGATTTCAAAGGAGTATGAAAAGCAAACATCATATTTATAGATGTAATTACCTCATGGTCACACTCCCTTACATACTAAAAGGAATTTTTTAGTTTTTTATTTTTTAAAGCATTTGTCCTTTTAGATATTACATTAAATTGAGAACTCTTAGTTTGGATACACATAATCATTTATGGTTTGGATTATAACAAAACATATGATTAATAATGTCTAGATATATGTTTATATCTATGTTTTACATTAATGATTTAAGTATTAAACAAACATAAAACAAATAAGTTTATGACTTTGTTTGTTTTATTGATATGATAGAAGAATGCTATTGTTAAGTTATGTTATGATTTAAGTAACGATTTTGTATGTATAAGTAACTTGTATGATTATGGATATATTGATTTATATATATAAGTAAATTTTATGGTTATGGATATATTGCTTGGTTTTACTAATGTTATCTTATGCAAGGAATTTAAGATATGCATCAAGTTTTTTAAACGAGTATGTTAGGTTAATTCAAGTATGATGAAGCAATCAAATTAAGTTTTGTTTTAAAAATTATCAAAGATAACTGGAAATGATATTTATCAAAATAGAAACAATGAAAGAAAAAATAAGGTGTTATCATTTTTCAATCATGGTATTGATTTTTTTATCCTTTTAATAATTCATAATATGTGCTTAATAAAAAAGTGTATATAATATTTGACTCTATGTTTCCACATGTTAATCTTGATTATATGGAATAAATACCTTGATTTGGTTGATTATTTATCATGGAGTTGCATTTTAAAGATGATATATACTTGGTATATGTTTTGTAGCATTATATTTATATCATCATTGCATATAGTATATTAAATAAAAGGAAATACACATGCTGTCATTTTTACTTTTATAAATTCATGTGCAAGTTGATATGATTAATGAGTTGCATCATTACAGGTAATATATTTAAGCACGTCAATCATTATTTTAAGGAGATATATGTTTTATTTAAATTGATTTATTTTTCTTAATATGTTTTACTTTCCGTTCATTGTGATAAGTATATTCCAATGAGTTGATTTTGTTTACATGTATTGTTTATATTTTGTATATGTTACCTTTTATGCTTAAAGTTTATGATATCATACTTGAATCATTATGTTTTTAATGATGTAATAATAATATGTTTATTTGAATGTCTAGATAAAATATGTTTATATCAAACATGCAATATTGCTTAAATTAAATAATTATTAAATACAAAGTTAATCTATAGATCTATGAAAAAAGATATTTTTTTCTAATTAGTGTCATCAAATTTCGTTTGCTGATACTTAAAAAAGTCATTTAAAAATAGTTTATTATCAACTATTAAATCTACTAATTGATTGATTGATTAGTACTTAAAAGTGCATTTTTATCATGGTTTTATATCATCATTTTGCACTTGAAGTATCAATAACTTCTTAACTAAAATATGTTTTATAATAATATATCTAATAATATAAGATACCTATAATTTGTGGTAAATGTCTATTTTTAATGCAGGTCTATCACATAAATGAAAATATTGATTGATGACTTTAAAAACTTAAATTGCAAAGGCAAAGAGATGGTCAAACTTAGAAAAAAGATGTCGGTGCAATCCAAACCGGAACACTGTTCGGTAATTGGGCCATATCTGGAGCTACAGATCTCAGATTTAGGTCCAATTTATATGGATGGAAAGGTAAGACATAGGCCTACAACTTTCATATGGAGCCCAAGATCTAAAAAGGCCATTATCAAGTCCAAATTGTAGCAACAATAAAGAAGCCCGAATCTGTCTTCCAGCCCGAGCACTGTTCGGTATTTTGGCCATATCTGGAGTTCTAGAAGTCCAAATGAGCTGAATTGTTTACACAAGAAAGCTGAGACAATTGCCTACAACTTTCATGTTTGCACCTGGCTCCAGTTTTGACGTTATCAATGACGTTTTGGGCAGACAAGAGAAGATAGGGATTGTCACCAAGTCAAAAGTTGGCCACCCACTTATCAATTAGTCATCAAATCAATAGTTCCCAATTTTGGCCTATAAAAGGAGGCATTTGCCATGCATTTAGGCATCTTGGTGTTCAGATCAAGATCATGCTCTTCCTTTCTCTCTTTGTATTTTTTGTAATGTTTATGCTTTACTTTCATTAATATCAAGTTTATGCCTTTCATTTCCTTTCCTTTACTTAGTTAACTTTTATGTTCTTATTTTGTTTATTTGTTTTCCTTTCTTTCATTATGTCTAGCTAAGTTAATTATGTCAAGGTGAAAAGGTTACACTAATGGTGTGAGAATAAGTATAATGTAAACTTAATATGGACTTTAATGTTTGATACTAACATGTTTTATATTTGTTATCTTGTTCACTCTTTAATACTTTGCTTGTTAAATGACTAATCTTGATTTATGTTGTATAACACTTGGTACAACAAATGCTTGGCACTTTCATAGCCCATAATGTATGGTATAACCGACACCTGAGCTATGAAAGGAACTTGATTTGTTGTTAACATAAGTTATAATCATGAATGCTTGACGAGATTTACAAGTATTAGCATTAATTGAATAAGATGACTAATATAATCATGTTAACAATATATAATCTGATTGGAACCTCCTTTGTGTGTGGTTTCCAATTCAATAATAAGAGTTTATACTATACTTGTTTGATATACCATTAGTGGAACCTCTAACCTTGACATTTGTTATTATTATTGTTTAATCTTTACATTAATATTTCATCTCCAAGTTCTCATCATCATCTTCTTCTTCTCTTTCTTTATTATTATTATTATTATTACTACTACTACTACTAGTATTATTATTATTATTATTATTATTATTATTATTATTATTATTATTATTATTATTATTATTGTCATTGTTGTTATTATTGTCATTGTTGTTGTTATTGTTGTTGTACTATTGTCATTTATAATTTGTACAATTAACCTCCCTGTGGTTCGACCCCGGTCTTGCCGGGTTATTTATTACTTCGACACTCCTGCACTTGGGAGAAGACATCAATCTTTTAGTCGTGTCAAGTTTTTGGCGCCGTTGCCGGGGAGGTAAGTTCTTGTATAAATTATAGTATTTATTTTATTCTCTCTTTTCACTTTTCTTGTATATAACTTTGTTTCTTTTCTCTTGTTTCTTCTTCTTTTATTTTCTTCTTCCTTTTATTTTATTCCTACACGTGCATGAGAGTGTGGTCACGTACATTAAGTGGTAGACTTTGTAGGGTACCCTCATCATTTTCAGAAAATATGGCCGAAGAAGATAATCAATCACTTCATAATGAAAATAATGAGAATAACCGTGCTAGAACACTTAGAGACCACATGAATCCCACAAGAACAAGTGCACCGTCATGCATAGTTTTTGCTCCCGATGCATCTCATTTTAATTTTAAACCAGGTATTATTCAACTTTTACCTTCTTTTCATGGCTTAGAATTGGAAAATCCATACTTGCATTTAAGGGAATTTGAGGAGGTCTGCAACACATATAATAATTTAAATTGTAGCATGAACACCATCAGATTAAAGCTTTTTCCTTTTTCATTAAAAGATAAAGCTAAAACATGGCTACAAAATTTAAGACCAGGATCCATTCGTGCTTGGGATGAAATGCAACAACAATTTTTAAAGAAGTTTTTCCCATCTCATAGAACAAACTCTTTCAAAAGACAAATCACCACTTTCACTCAAAAACCAGGAGAAACATTTTACAAATGTTGGGATAGGTATCGAGACTTACTTAGTACTTGCCCTCATCATGGTTTTGAAACATGGAGATTGGTTTCACATTTCTATGAAGGGTTAACACCTAAAGATAGGCAAATGGTTGAATTGATGTGCAATGGAACTTTTGAAGATAAAGACCCTGATGAAGCAATGGAGTACTTAGACTTGTTAGCTGAAAATGCTCAAAATTGGGACACCGCGGGTACATATGAGGCACCGAGTAAAACTCAACCTCATACATCTAATGAAGGTATGTACAACCTTAGGGAAGATCATGACCTTCAGGCCAAGTTTGCATCTTTAGCTAAAAAAGTCGAGGCACTAGAATTGAAAAAGAGTGGTCAATTAAACTCTGTTGAAAACATTGTGTGTCAAATCTGTGAAACAAATGAACACTCAACCAATAACTGTCCAACCTTGCCTTCTTTTAAGAAATGTCTCCATGAACAAGCTCATGCTTTAAATAGTTTCCAAAGGCCCAACCATAACCCATACTCACAAACATACAATCCTGGTTGGAGAAATCACCTGAATTTCAGTTGGAAGAGTGACAATGCACAAACTTCACCACCACAGTTCCAAGCACACGGTAATTTCCAAAATTATCATGGATATGCACCTCCTTATGCTCCATCTCCTACAAGAAAGTTTGAGGAAACTTTGTATGCATTCATTGAAAAGCAAGAGACAATCAACACTCAACTTGCTCAAAACATGACAGATTTTAAAGATACTCTTGCAAAATTAACATCTGCTCTCAGTTTCCAAGAGAAAGGTAAGTTTCCATCTCAACCACAACAAAATCCTAAGGGGCAATACAATGCAAATGCAAATAGTTCCAGAAGCCAACACATGGATCAAGTCAAATTAGTCACTACTCTACGTAGTGGTAAGGTTATTGAAAAACCCTCTCTTGAACCTTATGAGAAAGATGATGAGTCAATTTCTAAGGGAAAGGAAGGGGTTGAATCTGCAAATTGCAAAGAAACGACTGATTCTCCGCCAGCACTTCCATTTTTTCATGCCATGACCAATCAGGAAGAAATCAAGGATGAAAAAGGCATCGAAAAGGTTGATGCGAATCTTTTATCAAAAGTGACAACAGATTCGACACCCGACATCACACTAATCGATGATTACTTTCCTGATGAATCTCTACTTTCTCTTAATTCAATGCCTTGGTTTGCTAAAAATATCAATTTTCTTGCTTCAGGATTTTTGCCAACTCAGTGGAGTATTGAAGATACAAGAAAATTTTTGAGCAATGAGCAAAATTTTTGTTGGGATGACCCTTACTTATTCAATTATTGTCCTGATCAAATATTTAAAAAATACATTCTCGACAATGAGGTAAGTAATTTCATTAAATTTTGTCACTCTAAGGCATATGGGGATCATTTCTCATCAAAAAAGAGGATTGTAGAAATCTTACAAAGTGGATTTTACTGGCCCATCATATTCAAGGAGTCAGATGCATTCCGCAAAAACTGTGAAAATTGTCAGAAGGTGGGATTTATTTCAAAACACAGAGAGTCTATAGATAATCTTCTATTGACTCTTAAATCTCATCATAGTCGAGATAAGCATCGTGTAATTCATGACTTATGAACCCATTTTCATAAAGAACATACTTGACTTAGTCTTGGGAATCTGACTAAAAAAGACCCTGTTTGCCAGTTTTTAAGAAAACTGGATGGGAAGCCTATCCCCGACCCATTGAGGGCGTTTAAGCTGTTCTTGGACGTAAAACCAAGGGAAGATGTGAGCCACATTCACAATTGTGATTTGAATTTTTTTTTGTAAAAACTTGTGTCTTTTGGTTTTATTATTGTGTTTTGTTATTTCTTATTTTTGTTTTAGTGTGTTTCAGGTTTTGTCAGTGTTCGTTATTTCAGGTGATATCTTTTATACTCTATCTTTCTACCTTAGAACATTGAGGACAATGTCTCGTTTTGGTTGGGGGGAGAGGGTAGTAGTTGATTAAAAAAAAAATTGTTTTTCATTTCATAAAGCATGTGCATAATTGTTGTTACTAGGATGGCAGAGTAAAGGAGTTCTTTTGTTAAAGTGACTCTTGAGACGCATCTTAGTAACCATTCTTAACAAGGTCTATTATAATACTTCTTGAAATATTCAGGTTTACAAACTCTCGTATTGTTACCACTTAATTCTGCTCATATACTTATTTAACATGTATTCTTAAACCTTAATTTACACACACACACACTTCAACATATGATTGTGGGTTGCATATTAGATTATTACATTATTTATGTTCTTTTGTTAAAGGTAACAACTAAGGGAAAGGGATTGTATATAATTAAAAAAAATAAAAAAATAAAAAAATAATAAAAAAATAAAAAAAATGATGATAATAAAAATGTAGATAAGTTTGGTTTCGTAGCCTCCCTAACCTAAGCAATTAAGCCCGAAGGGGTGTTTTAACACCTAATACCCTAAAGTCAACTGACTTGGGAGCTATTGGCCCAACGCTTGTTACATGGGTTGAGGAGAAAAGCTTAAGGGAATCAAACATTGCACTATCTACATATCAGTATCTGTGACCCGAGTTGCTAAGCTCGTAGGGGTGTCTTAACACCTAATGCCCTAAGACCAACTGGTCTGGGAGTCATTAGCTAAAAGCTCGTTACATGGGTTAAAGATGCATGATGTTTTTAAATTATATGTATATAGATTTTTTTTTTAAAAAAAAAAAAGAAAAAAGAAAAGAAGATAAAAATAATAATCCCAACCCAAGGAAGTTAACCTTAAACATTAGAACAAAAATTTTATTTTCTTCCAAGAAAAGCCCCATAATTATGTGTTGATACATTCAGCACAAAAGAAAGGTTTATTAATATATTGTTAAGTGGTATTGAACAGATATATAAATTTAATGAGAGTTTGTTTATCTGGATAGATTAATGGAAGTTAAATGATGAATACCTTGCTTTGTGAAATTTGCAAATTGTTGTAACGCTTTAATTACTAGGGACTAGTAATAAGCTGGTTGAGGGGTGTGATTAGTACTTAAAAGTGCATTTTTATCATGGTTTTATATCATCATTTTGCACTTGAAGTATCAATAACTTCTTAACTAAAATATATTTTATAATAATATATCTAATAATATAAGATACCTATAATTTGTGGTAAATGTCTATTTTTAATGCAGGTCTATCACATAAATGAAAATATTGATTGATGACTTTAAAAACTTAAATTGCAAAGGCAAAGAGATGGTCAAACTTAGAAAAAAGATGTCGGTGCAATCCAAACCGGAACACTGTTCGGTAATTAGGCCATATCTGGAGCTACAGATCTCAGATTTAGGTCCAATTTATATGGATGGAAAGGTAAGACATAGGCCTACAACTTTCATATGGAGCCCAAGATCTAAAAAGGCCATTATCAAGTCCAAATTGTAGCAACAATAAAGAAGCCCGAATCTGTCTTCCAGCCCGAGCACTGTTCGGTATTTTGGCCATATCTGGAGTTCTAGAAGTCCAAATGAGCTGAATTGTTTACACAAGAAAGCTGAGACAATTGCCTACAACTTTCATGTTTGCACCTGGCTCCAGTTTTGACGTTATCAATGACGTTTTGGGCAGACAAGAGAAGATAGGGATTGTCACCAAGTCAAAAGTTGGCCACCCACTTATCAATTAGTCATCAAATCAATAGTTCCCAATTTTGGCCTATAAAAGGAGGCATTTGCCATGCATTTAGGCATCTTGGTGTTCAGATCAAGATCATGCTCTTCCTTTCTCTCTTTGTATTTTTTGTAATGTTTATGCTTTACTTTCATTAATATCAAGTTTATGCCTTTCATTTCCTTTCCTTTACTTAGTTAACTTTTATGTTCTTATTTTGTTTATTTGTTTTCCTTTCTTTCATTATGTCTAGCTAAGTTAATTATGTCAAGGTGAAAAGGTTACACTAATGGTGTGAGAATAAGTATAATGTAAACTTAATATGGACTTTAATGTTTGATACTAACATGTTTTATATTTGTTATCTTGTTCACTCTTTAATACTTTGCTTGTTAAATGACTAATCTTGATTTATGTTGTATAACACTTGGTACAACAAATGCTTGGCACTTTCATAGCCCATAATGTATGGTATAACCGACACCTGAGCTATGAAAGGAACTTGATTTGTTGTTAACATAAGTTATAATCATGAATGCTTGACGAGATTTACAAGTATTAGCATTAATTGAATAAGATGACTAATATAATCATGTTAACAATATATAATCTGATTGGAACCTCCTTTGTGTGTGGTTTCCAATTCAATAATAAGAGTTTATACTATACTTGTTTGATATACCATTAGTGGAACCTCTAACCTTGACATTTGTTATTATTATTGTTTAATCTTTACATTAATATTTCATCTCCAAGTTCTCATCATCATCTTCTTCTTCTCTTTCTTTATTATTATTATTATTATTACTACTACTACTACTAGTATTATTATTATTATTATTATTATTATTATTATTATTATTATTATTATTATTATTATTATTATTATTATTATTATTATTGTCATTGTTGTTATTATTGTCATTGTTGTTGTTATTGTTGTTGTACTATTGTCATTTATAATTTGTACAATTAACCTCCCTGTGGTTCGACCCCGGTCTTGCCGGGTTATTTATTACTTCGACACTCCTGCACTTGGGAGAAGACATCAATCTTTTAGTCGTGTCATTGATCTTGGAGAGTTGAAACTATTTTTTGAGTAAGATTTGTTTAGATTTGTGAAATCTATTCATATTCTTTATTTCTCACTAGTTTTCCTTACCAAAACAAAAAATATCAGCTATTTCAAATCATCCATCTCTTTGATTAACCTTGTAGTCATAAACTTATAAACTTCCTCCTTAACAACTAATCTTCTACATATCATCATTTCTTTTTCATGATTGATTGACACCCATTCATCACATTTAACTTATGTGTGATTACATATACCACAATACCAAAAATATATTATCGATCCTAATTAAATATATCATTATTCCTTCTCAAACTTAGTATTGATTTCTTTTTTATTAAACACTTGGTAGGCATTTCACTAGCTCAGACTCCCTAATTGCAATCTATTTTAATTATTTAATTAGTATATAATCTTCTTTAACTTCTTATAGGTGACCATTCAAATCATTAATAAGAGTCAACTTTCCCTTCTTAAGCTTTTCTATAAATTAACACCAAGCCATTAGTTGGTTACTTTTCACCTATCAAATCCCCTTATTAGTAGGAAACTTCACTATCTAATGGTAAATAAAAAATTATTTCTCTGGATGCATTAGGAAACTAATTGTTATAATGTTAAATTAAACAATGAAAATCTTACTTTTATTTTTTGTATTTTAATAAGCAATTTGCTAACACTTTACAACCATTTATTAGTAACTAAATAAATATAAATAAAAAAAAAATTAAATGAACAAGTTATTTTGTTACAAAGTGAAAACTTTTTAAAGAACTTTCAAATATAAAAAACTTATTGGGGTAACCAAACCAAGGATAAATAACTTCCACTAGTTTAGCAGATTATGAGAGGAGTATTTTTTATTACAAATATTTTATAAGTGTGTTACCTTATTTGTCAAGACAAATACTTTATTTTGTTTTCTACCATAATAGCTTGCTAGAAAACTTGAAGATCTTTAATCTATTGTCATGCTAATTGGGACATCCAATTGCTAACACTTAACACAAGAACTCCCCTTATGAGTCTGTAGATTCTGCAACTTTTAGGCAAACAATTTCTATTAAGAATTTTCTTAACACTTTACTCATGTGTCGAGAGTATTTACAACGAAACTCTATATAACTCCTTAACTGGTTCGGCAATTGATTAGTACTTAAAAGTGTATTTTTATCATGGTTTTATATCATCATTTTGCACTTGAAGTATCAATAACTCCTTAACTAAAATATGTTTTATAATAATGTATCTAATAATATAAGATACCTATAATTTGTGGTAAATGTCTATTTTTAATGCAGGCCTATCAAATAAATGAAAGGATTGATTGATGACTTGAAGAACTTAAATTGCAAGGATAAAGAGATGGTCAAACTTAGAGAAGAGATGTCGGTGCAATCCAAACCGGAATACTGTTCGGTAATTGGGCCATATCTGGAGCTACAGATCTCAGATTTAGGTCCAATTTATATGGATGGAAAGCTAAGACATAGGCCTACAACTTTCATATGGAGCCCAAGATCTAAAAAGGCCATTATCAAGTCCAAATTGTAGCAACAACAAAGAAGCCCGAATCTGTCTTCCAGCCCGAGCACTATTCGGTATTTTGGCCATATCTGGAGTTCTAGAAGTCCAAATGAGCTGAATGTTTTACACAAGAAAGCTGAGACAATTGCCTACAACTTTCATGTTTGCACCTGGCTCCGGTTTTGACGTTATCAATGACGTTTTGGGCAGACAAGAGAAGATAAGGATTGTCACCAAGTCAAAAGTTGGCCACCCACTTATCAATTAGTCATCAAATCAATAGTTCCCAATTTTGGCCTATAAAAGGAGGCATTTGCCATGCATTTAGGCATCTTGGTTTCCAGATCAAGATCATGCTCTTCCTTTCTCTCTTTGTATTTTTTATGCTTTGTTTTCATTAATATTAAGTTTATGCCTTTCATTTCCTTTCCTTTACTTAGTTAGCTTTTATGTTCTTATTTTGTTTATCTATTTTGCTTTCTTTCATTATGTCTAGCTAAGTTAATTATGTCAAGGTGAAAAGGTTACACTAATGGTGTGAGAATAAGTATAATGTAAACTTAATATGGACTTTAATGTTTGATACTAACATGTTTTATATTTGTTATCTTGTTCACTCTTTAATACTTTGCTTGTTAAATGACTAATCTTGATTTATGTTGTATAACACTTGGTACAACAAATGCTTGGCACTTTCATAGCCCATAATGTATGGTATAACCGACACCTGAGCTATGAAAGGAACTTGATTTGTTGTTAACATAAGTTATAATCATGAATGCTTGACGAGATTTACAAGTATTAGCATTAATTGAATAAGATGACTAATGTAATCATGTTAACAATATATAATCTGATTGGAACCTCCTTTGTGTGTGGTTTCCAATTCAATAATAAGAGTTTATACTATACTTGTTTGATGTACCATTAGTGGAACCTCTAATCTTGACATTTGTTATTATTATTGTTTAATCCTTACATTAATTTTCCATCTCCAAGTTCTCATCATCTTCTTCTTCTTCTCTTTCTTTATTATTATTATTATTATTATTATTATTATTATTATTATTATTATTATTATTATTATTAGTATTACTACTACTACTGCTATTATTATTATTATTATTATTATTATTATTATTATTATTATTATTATTATTATTATTATTATTATTATTATTACTATTGTTGTTGTTGTTATTGTTGTTTTATAATTGTTGTTTATAATTTGTACAATTAACCTCCCTGTGGTTCGACCCCGGTCTTGCCGGGTTATTTATTACTTCGACACTCCTGCACTTGGGAGAAGACATCAATCTTTCAGTCGTGTCAGCAATCTTGCTCCACTATAAGTGCTGCTCCACCTAGTTGTACTGTTATTCATGTTTTAAAAAAATAATTCTTTGACAATTATTTTTGGATAACATGTATTTTTTTTATAAAACCTATATGAACTTTCTAAATAATATATCTAAACAAACTAGATAATTACAAAAATAATCATGTTATATCTTATAAGATAAACTTAAGTAATTCTTTATCTAATTTAGATAAACTAACAATCTAAACAAGTTTATTTTTAACAATGCAAATAGTCCTTTACTAATCAAAGCCAAACACTTTGACATTTATTGTGTCCTTTGTTGTATGATTTATGACAAAACATTAAAAGGATGAATTAGTATGCAAGTAGTTTAGATAATTTGATCATAAACAAATACTTTATTAAAGTATTCTTATAAGCACAATTGAAACAATTTTATATAGTACGAGAACAATTAATAATATTTATATAATAATATCATATCAGTTCCTAACATGTTTCATGCAAACAATTTAAAACCTATCAACAAAATCTTCACATGTTACATCCTAATAGTCTATAATATATTAAAAAAATTATTATACATAAGATATTATTATGCAAATATATGCATCAAGTTCAAAGTGCATTGATTACTACTTAAAAGTGTATTTTTATCAAGGTTTTATATTATCATTTTGCATTTGAAGTATCAATAACTCCTTAACTAAAACATGTTTTATACTAATATATCTAATAATATAAGATACCTTTAATTTATGGTAAATGTTCATTTCAAATACAGACCTATTACATAAATAAAAGGATTGATTGATGAGTTTAAGAAAAAAAATTGAAAGGACAAACATATGGCCAAACTTAGAAAAAAGATGTTAGTGCACTCCAAACCAGAATATTATTCGGTAATTGGGTCTTATCTAAAGTTGTAGATCTCTGATTTAGGTTTACTTTATATGAATGGAAAGGTAAGACATGAGTATACAACTTTCATATAGAGCCCAAGATTTAATAAAGCCATTTTCAAGTCCAAATTATAGCAACAATGAAGAAGTCTAAATCTATCCTACAACCCGTACACTGTTCAGTGTTTGACCCGTATCTGGAGTGCTAGAAGTCCAAATGACCTTTATTTTTTTTCCTAGAAAGTTGAGATAATTTCCTACAACTTTCATGTTTCAAGTGGTTCTAATTTTAACGTTATCAATGACGTTTTAGGCAGACAATAGAAGATAAGGATTGTTACCAAATCAAGAATTGGCCACCCACTCATTAATTAGTCATCAAATCAATAGTTTTTAATTTTAGCCTATAAAAGGAGGCATTTTCCATGCATTTAGATATCTTGGTTTCCAGATCAAAATCATGCTTTTGCTTTATCTCTTTGTATTTTGGTAATGCTTAAGTTTTATTTTTATTAATATCTTATTTATGCCTTTCATTTCCTCTCCTTTACTTAGTTAACTTTTATCTTATTTATATTCTTATTTTGTTTATTTATTTTTCTTTCTTTCATTAGGTTTAGTTAGTTTATTATATCAAGGTGAAAATGATATACTAATGGTGTAAGAATAAGTATAGTGTAAACTTAACACAAACTTTAATGTTTGATACTAACATGTTTTATACTTGTTATCTTGTTGACTCTTTAATACTTTACTTGTTAAATGACTAATCTAGATTTATATTGTATAATACTTAGTACAATGATTAGTACTTAAAAGTGCATTTTTATCATGGTTTTATATCATCATTTTGCACTTAAAGCATCAATAACTCCTTAACTAAAACATGTTTGATAATAGTATATCTAATAATATAAGATACCTTTAATTTATGGTAAATGTTCATTTTAAATGCAGGTCTATCACATAAATGAAAGGATTGATTGATGACTTTAAGAACTTAAATTGCAAGGATAAAAAGATGGCCAAACTTAGAAAAGAGATGTCGGTGCAATCCAATCCGGAACACTGTTCATTAATTGGGTCATATCTGGAGCTATATATCTCAGATTTAGGTCCACTTTATATGGATGGAAAGGTAAGACATAGGCATACAACTTTCATATGGAGCCCAAGATCTAAAAAGGCCATTATCAAGTTCAAATTGTAGCAACAACAAAGAAGCCAGAATCTGTCTTCCAGCCTGAGCACTATTCGGTAGTTTGGCCATATCTGGAGTTCTAAAAGTCCAAATGAGCTGAATGACAAAAAAACTGAGACAATTGCCTACAACTTTCATGTTTGCAATTGGCTCCAATTTTGACGTTATCAATGACGTTTTGGGCAGACAAGAGAAGATAAGGATTGCCACCAAGTCAAAAGTTGGCCACCCACTTATCAATTAGTCATCAAATCAATAGTTCCCAATTTTGACCTATAAAAGGAGGCATTTGCCATGCATTTAGGCATCTTGGTGTCCATATCAAGATCATGCTCTTCCTTTCTCTCTTTGTATTTTTTGTAATGTTTATGCTTTGCTTTCATTAATTTTAAGTTTATGCCTTTCATTTCCTTTCCTTTACTTAGTTAACTTCTATGTTCTTATTTTGTTTATCTATTTTTCTTTCTTTCATTATGTCTAGCTAAGTTAATTATGTTAAGGTGAAAAGGTTACACTAATGGTGTAAGAATAAGTATATTGTAAACTTAATATGGACTTTAATGTTTGATACTAACATGTTTTATATTTGTTATCTTGTTCACTCTTTAATACTTTGCTTGTTAAATGATTAATCTTGATTTATGTTGTATAACACTTGGTACAACAAATGCTTGGCACTTTCATAGCCCATAATGTATGGTATAACCGACACCTGAGCTATGAAAGGAACTTGATTTGTTGTTAACATAAGTTATAATCATGAATGCTTGACGAGATTTACAAGTAGTAGCATTAATCGAATAAGATGACTAATGTAATCATGTTAACAATCTATAATCTGATTGGAACCTCCTTTATGTGTGGTTTCCAATTGAATAATAAGAGTTTATACTATACTTGTTTGACATACCATTAGTGGATCCTCTAACCTTGACATTTGTCATTATCATTGTTTAATTGTTCCATTAATATTTCACCTCAAAGTTCTCATCATCATCATCTTCTTCTTCTTCTCTTTCTTTATTATTATTATTATTATTATTATTATTATTATTATTATTATTATTATTATTATTGTTATTGTTGTTATTGTTGTTTTATAATTGTTGTTTATAATTTGTACAATTAACCTCCCTATGGTTCGACCCCGGTTTTGCCGGGTTATTTATTACTTCGACACTCCTGCACTTGGGAGAAGACATCAATCTTTTCGTCGTGTCATACAACAAATGCTTGGCACTTTCATAGCCCATAGTGTATGGTTTAACTGAGACCTGAGCTATGAAAGGAACTTGATTTATTGTTAACATAAGTTATAAGCATGAATGCCTAACAATATTTACAAGTGTTAGCATTATTAAAATAAAATAAGTAATGTAAACAATTTATAATCTGATTGGAACCTCCTTTGTGTGTGGTGACACGACCAAAAGATTGATGTCTTCTCTCAAGTGTAGGAGTGTCAAAGTAATAAATAACCCGGCAAGACCGGGGTCGAACCACAAGAAGGTTAACTATATAAATTATAAACAACAACAACAACAACAACAACAACAACAACAATACTAGTAGTAGTAGTAGTAGTAGTAATAATAATAAAGAAGAAGAAGTTGATGAGAACTTTGGGATGGAAGATCAATGTAAGGGTTAAACAATGCTAAGGGTAAAGGATCCACTAATGGTATGTCAAACAAGTATAGTATAAACTCTTATTATTCAATTGGAAACCACACATAAAAGAGGTTTCAATCAGATTATAAATTGTTAACATGATTATATTAGTTATCTTATTCGATTAATGCTAATACATGTAAATATTGTTACGCATACATGATTATAACTTATGTTAATAACAAATCAAGTTCCTTTCATAGCTCAGGTGTTTGTTATACCATATAGTATAGGCTATGAGAGTGCAAAGTATTTGTTGTACGAAATGTTATAAAATATAAATCTAGATTAGGCATTTAACAAGCACAATATTAAAGAGTGAATAAGATAACAAATACAGAACATGTTAGTATTAAACATTAAAGTTCATATTAAGTTTACACTATACTTATTCTTGCACCATTAGTGTAACATTTTTACCTTAACATAATAAACTTAGCTAAACATAATGACAAAAAGAAAAATAAATAAATAAAATAAGAATGTAAATAAGATAAAAGTTAACTAAGTAAAGGAAAGAAATTGAAAGACATAAACTTGATATTAATGAAAACAAAACTGAAGCATTAGAAAAATACAAAGAGAGAAAGCAAGAGCATGATCTTGATCTAGAAACCAAGATGCCTAAATGCATGAAAAATGCCTCATTTTATAAACCAAAATTGGAAACTATTGATTTGATGACTAATTGATGAGTAGGTGGCCAACTCTTGACTTAATGATAATCTTTATCTTTTTTTGTCTACCCAAAACATCATTGATAACTTTAGAATTGGAACCACTTAAAAATATAAAAATTGTAAAAAATTTCTCAGCTTTCCAAGAAAACAAATGGAGGTCATTTGGACTTTTAGAACTCTAGATATGGGCTAAACACTGAATAATATTTGGGTTGTAAGACAAATTCAAACTTCTTTGTTGTTGCTATAATTTAGAATTAAAAATGACCTTTTTAAATCTTGGGTCCTATATGAAAGTTATAGGCCTATGTCTTACCTTTTTATTTATATAAGATAGACCTAAAAACAAGATCTACAACTCCATATATGACCTAATTATTGAACATGTTCCAGTTTGTACTACACCAATATCTCTTTTCTAAGTTTGACCATCTCTTTGTCCTTTCAATTTCAGTTCTTAAACTCATCAATTAATCCTTTTATTTATATGATACGCCTATATTTAAAATGAAAATTTACTATAAATTAAAGGTATCTTATAATGTTACATATGTTATTATAAAACATGTTTTTAGTTAAGGAGTTATTGATACTTCAAATGCAAAATGATGATGTAAAACTTTAATAAAAATATACTTTTAAGTACTAATCATGTGGTTTTCATTTGAGTAATAAAATTTTATACTATACTTGTTTGATATACCAGTAGTGGATCCTCTAACCTTAACATTTATTGTTATCATTGGTTAATCATTATATTAATCTTCTATTTCAAAGTTCTTGTCAATTTCTTTTTCTTTTTCTTCTTTATTACTACCACCACTACTATTATTATTAGTATTACTACTATTACTATTATTATTATTGTTGTTATTATTGTCATTGTTGTATTATTGTTATCTATAATTGATATAATTAACCTCCCTATAATTCGACCTCAGTCTTGTCGGGTTATTTATTACTTTGACACTCCTACACTTGGAAGAAGACATCAATCTTTTGGTCGTGTCATGCATCAAACATTCAATATAAAGATTCCTATGCTAAAAACATATTCTAGTTATTACAGACTAGAATATTTAGCATTTATAATTCCTAACAAAATCAATAAAATTCCAGAAAAGTTAAACAAAATTGACGGGGTTATTGGCTTAGCTAACTACTTGCATGCTTTTTTTTTCATTGGATGCATCATTGTCTCCTCTTTGATTTGACACAAATCTTATTCCTCATCTTTAGGAACAATAGACTAATGCATTTGTTTTATGTCTAAGTCGAGTCAAACAAGTTTTTCATTAACCTGTATAATATCTTGTTGCATTTTTGTTACTAACTTATCCAGTGTATCAATCCTATGTTCCCATATACCAATAAAACTATCAAACTTGTTTGATAGTACTTTTAATTATTCTATTATAAGATTGAGTAAGGGGTTGGTTTATGGAGTCTCAGGTTGAGAAAAGGTAGGTTCTTCATGACATAACTATTTTTTATTAACCATAACTTTAGATTTGATAATAGTTATATTTGAGATCTTTCCATATATTTTAACTATTGACTCCCTATCATATAGGGGTACTTTAGCCATGATTTTGTCATAGTTATCAACTCATTAAAAGTTAGACTCATTTCATTCTTAATTTTAACCTTTTATATTACATCAATAAAATGAGTGGTTAATTCAATAGGAATATTAGTAGTAATAATGACATGACCAAAAGATTGATGTCTTCTCCCAAGTGCAGGAGTGTCGAAGTAATAAATAACCCGGCAAGACCGGGGTCGAACCACAGGGAGGTTAATTGTACAAATTATAAACAATAATTATAAGCAACAATAATAGCAATAACAACAAGAGTAATAATAACAACAACTATAATAATAATAATAACAATAATAATAGTAATAGTAGTAGTAGTAGTAGTAGTAGTAGTAGTAGTAGTAGTAGTAGTAGTAGTAGTAGTAATAAAGAAAGAGAAGAAGAAGAAGATGATGAGAACTTGGAGATGAAAAATTAATGTAAGGATTAAACAATAATAATAACAAATGTCAAGGTTAGAGGTTCCACTAATGGTATATCAAACAAGTATAGTATAAACTCTTATTATTGAATTGGAAACCACACACAAAGGAGGTTCCAATTAGATTATATATTGTTAACATGATTACATTGGTCATCTTATTCAATTAATGTTAGTACTTGTAAATCTCATCAAACATTCATGATTATAACTTATGTTAACAAGAAATCAAGTTCCTTTTATAGCTCAAGTGTCGGTTATACCATACATTATGGGCTATGAAAGTGCCAAGCATTTATTGTACCAAATGTTATAGAACATAAATTAAGATTAGTTAATTAACAAGCAAAGTATTAAAGAGTGAACAAGATAACAAATATAAAACATGTTAGTATCAAACATTAAAGTCCATATTAAGTTTACATTATACTTATTCTTACACCATTAGTGTAACCTTTTCACCTTGACATAACTAACTTAGCTAGACATAATGAAAGAAAGCAAAATAGATAAACAAAATAAGAACATAAAAGCTAACTAAGGAAAGGAAAGGAAATTAAAGGCATAAACTTGATATTAATGAAAGCAAAGCATAAACATTACAAAAAATACAAAGAGAGAAAGGAAGAGCATGATCTTGATCTGGAAACCAAGATGCCTAAATGCATGGCAAATGCCTCCTTTTATAGGCCAAAATTGGGAACTATTGATTTGATGACTAATTGATAAGTGGGTGGCCAACTTTTGACTTGGTGACAATCCTTATCTTCTCTTGTCTGCCCAAAACGTCATTGATAACGTCCAAACTGAAGCCAGTTGTAAACATGAAAGTTGTAGGCAATTGTCTTAGCTTTCTTGTGTAAAAACTTCAGCTCATTTGGACTTCTACAACTCCAGATATGGCCAAAATACCGAACAGTGCTCAGGCTGGAAGATAGATTCGGGCTTCTTTGTTGTTGCTATAATTTGGACTTGATAATAGCCTTTTTAGATCTTGGGCTCCATATGAAAGTTGTAGGCCTTTGTCTTACCTTTCTATCCATATAAATTGGACCGAAATCTGAGATATATAGCTCTAGATATGACCCAATTACCGAATAGTGTTCCGGTTTGGATCGCACCGACATCTCTTTTCTAAGTTTGGCCATCTCTTTGCTGTTGCAATTTAAGTTCTTAAAGTCATCAATCAATATTTTCATTTATGTGATAGGCCTGTATTTAAAATGAACATTTACCATAAATTAAAGGTATCTTATATTATTAGATATATTATTATAAAACATGCTTTAGTTAAGGAGTTATTGATACTTCAAGTGCAAAATGATGATATAAAACCATGATAAAAATGCACTTTTAAGTACTCATCAAATAACATACATGGACTAAGATTTCTCATTTGTTAGCTCAATATGTCTTCCCATAAGTTAGAGGTTTGTTAGCATAATTTTTACTAATAGTCGGTAAGAAGGTAGTCAAAAGCAATCTATGTGATTTGGCAAACTATTTTGGTCTTGTAAGGCTAACAAACAAATGACTTATTCGAGCATTGAAAAGGGATCTTATTTATCATAGTGAAAGCCAAGATTTATAGTTTCAGATGGCTCATAGAACTTTATAATGATACTAAGAGATAACTTAAGGTTTTAAACTCTAATAGTGGAAGTAATTGAGTCATCATCAAGATTGAAACACTCATAATTAGCATAAAACTCCCTAACTACTTTAACATGTAGAATAAGTGCTCAGTTTACCTCATTTTCTTTTTTTTTTAAGATTTCTTCTATGAACATAAATATGGAGTCAGAAAGATCAAATACCAAAACTTCTCTTTCACTTAATATATTATTCATAGAGAAATTGTTCCTGTAAGCCATCTATATACTAAGAGAAATGAAGTGGTTAGTTTTTCCAAGTTGTGCTACTATTTTAGAGGAACCAGGTATTCTTTTGCCCTTTTTTTTACTTTAAATTTTAGAAAGCTAGATTAGATTTTTTTCAAGGGATGGGACCTCATATTTTTCCTTATTAGAAGAACTTAAAATAAAGGTTTCAGGTTTTTCCTTGGCTTTTAGTTTGTAATCACCCTGCAATAAAAAAATGCATTATTTATGAAGCAATAAATCAAAAGAAATGTGTATTGCGAAAAAGGTGTATAAATTATTGTAAGGACATATTCTTTTTAATAATCTTCTCAAGAAATTTTAGATCAAGTTAGAATATCCTTGTTATTTTCGTAAAAAGGTTAAATACAAGATGGAAAGGATGAGTATATGCTTTGTCTTAAAATTTTCTTTTATATTTATCAGAAGATGTCAAGTAAAGATCAAAAGATTTACTTGAAAAGTCAAGAGATGAGTGCATTAAAATAAGAAACAGAGAGAGACAGAGAAATGATTGCGTGTTTTGATGAATGACATCAATAAATTATCTTTTGAAAAAACATTTTTCTCTCATTCTTGCTTATATATAGGATCGTGATATGTTCTTCTAGTCTATTTTAATATGATACATCAACTTTATAAAAAAGATTGACTCTTTAGATAAGCATATCTCCTTTTGTTTCATAAATTAGTTAGGCCACATCATTTTCTCATTTTTTTTCCTTACAAGTGTGTCTAAAAATACTTATAATAACAATTTAAAAGGAGATATGTACTTTATTAGTGAATCTTCATTTATGAAGACATATCTTTTCGATGGCCAAATCAAGATGTAAGTGTATGAGTGAGAAAAACAATAGTTCTACTTTAAAATTATCATTCTTCATCTTTTTTTTCTTTGATTTAAGATATGCTAGTGATACGATCAAAGAGTAAATGTCTTCTCCCTAGTGTAAGAATGTTAAAATAATAAATAACCAAGTAAGATGAAGGTCAAACCATAAAGATGTTAATTATATACACTACAAATAAAAAAGGTTCAAATCAAATTATAATTTATTAACATGATTATATTAACTATTTTATTTAAGTAATGTCAATACTTGTAAATGTTGTCAAGTATTCATAGTGATAATGACACGACTAAAAGATTGATGTCTTCTCCCAAGTGCAGGAGTGTCGAAGTAATAAATAACCCGGCAAGACCGGGGTCGAACCACAGGGAGGTTAATTGTACAAATTATAAATAACAATAGCAATAACAACAACAACAACAACAACAACAACAATAATAATAATAATAGTAGTAGTAGTAGTAATAATAGTCGTAGTAATAGTAGTAATAATAATAATAATAATAAAGAAAGAGAAGAAGAAGAAGATGATGAGAACTTGGAGATGGAAAATTAATGTAAGGATTAAACAATAATAATAACAAATGTCAAGGTTAGAGGTTCCACTAATGGTATATCAAACAAGTATAGTATAAACTCTTAGTATTGAATTGGAAACCACACACAAAGAAGGTTCCAATCAGATTATATATTGTTAACATGATTACATTAGTCATCTTATTCAATTAATGCTAATACTTGTAAATCTCTTCAAGCATTCATGATTATAACTTATGTTAACAACAAATCAAGTTCCTTTCATAGCTCAGGTGTCGGTTATACTATACATTATGGGCTATGAAAGTGCCAAGCGTTTGTTGTACCAAGTTTTATACAACATAAATCAAGATTAGTCATTTAACAAGCAAAGTATTAAAGAGTGAACAAGATAACAAATATAAAATATGTTAGTATCAAACATTAAAGTCCATATTAAGTTTACATTATACTTATTCTTACACCATTAGTGTAACCTTTTCACCTTGACATAACTAACTTAGCTAGACATAATGAAAGAAAGCAAAATAGATAAACAAAATAAGAACATAAAAGTTAACTAAGTAGAGGAAAGGAAATGAAAGGCATAAACTTAATATTAATGAAAGCAAAGCATAAACATTACAAAAAATACAAAGAGAGAAAGGAAGAGCATGATCTTGATCTGGAAACCAAGATGCCTAAATGCATGGCAAATGCCTCCTTTTATAGGCCAAAATTAGGAACTATTGATTTGATGACTAATTGATAAGTGGGTGGCCAACTTTTGACTTGGTGACAATCCTTATCTTCTCTTGTCTGCCCAAAACGTCATTGATAACGTCAAAATTAGAGCCAGTTTATGAAAGTTGTAGGTAATTGTCTCAGCTTTTGTGTGTAAAAAATTCAGCTCATTTGGACTTCTAGAACTCCAGATATGGCCAAAATACCGAACAGTGCTCAGGCTGGAAGACAGATTCGGGCTTCTTTGTTGTTGCTACAATTTGGACTTGATAATGACCTTTTTAGATCTTGGGCTCCATATAAAAGTTGTAGGCCTATGTCTTGCCTTTCCATCCATATAAATTGAACCTAAATCTGAGATCTGTAGCTCCAGATATAACCCAATTACCAAACAGTGTTCCGGTTTGGATTGCACCGACATCTCTTCTCTAAGTTTGACCATCTCTTAATCCTTGCAATTTAAGTTCTTCAAGTCATCAATCAATCCTTTCATTTATGTGATAGGCCTGCATTAAAAATAGACATTTACCACAAATTATAGGTATCTTATATTATTAGATACATTATTATAAAACATGCTTTAGTTAAGGAGTTATTGATACTTTAAGTGCAAAATGATGATATAAAACCATGAAAAAAATGCACTTTTAAGTACTAATCACACCCCTCAACCAGCTTATTACTAGTCCCTAGTAATCAAAGCGTTAAAACAATTTGCAAATTTCACAAACCAAGGTATTCATCATTTAACTTCCATTAATCTATCTAGATAAACAAACTCTCATTAAATTTATATATCTGCTCAATACCATTTAACAAGATATTAATAAACCTTTCTTTTGTGCTGAATGTATCAACACATAATTATGGGGCTTTCCTTGGAAGAAAACAAAATTTTTGTTCTAATGTTTAAGGTTAACTTCCTTGGGTTGGGATTATTATTTTTGTCTCTTTTTTTTTTCTTTTTTTTTAAATATATATACATATAATTTAAAATCATCATGCATTTTTAACCCATGTAATGAGCTTTCAGCTAATGACTCCCAGACCAGTTGGTCTTAGGGCATTAGGTGTTAAGACACCCCTACGAGCTTAGTGACTCTGGTCGCAGATACTGATATGTAGATAGTACAATGTTTGATTCCCTTAAGCTTTTCTCCTCAACCCATGTAACAAGCGTTGGGCCAATAGCTCCCAAGTCAGTTGACTTTAGGGTATTAGGTGTTAAAACACCCCTTCGAGCTTAATTGCTTAGGTTAGGGAGGCTACGAAACCAAACTTATCTACATTTTTATTATCATCATTTTTTTTTCTTTTTTTTCATGTTTTTTTTTAAATTATATACAATCCCTTTCCTTAGTTGTTACCTTTAACAAAAGAACATAAATAATGTAATAATCCAATATGCAACCCACAATCATATGTTAAAGTGTGTGTGTGTAAATTAAGGTTTAAGAATACATGTTAAATAAGTATATGAGCAGAATTAAGCGGTAACAATACGAGAGTTTGTAAACCTGAATATTTCAGGAAGTATTATAATAGACCTTGTTAAGAATGGTTACTAAGATGCGTGTCAAGAATCACTTTAACAAAAGAACTCCTTTACTCTGCCATCCTAGTAACAACAATTATGCACATGCTTTATGAAATGAAAAACAATTTTTTTTTTATCAATTACTACCCTCTCCCCCCAACCAAAACGAGACATTGTCCTCAATGTTCTAAGGTAGAAAGATAGAGTATAGAAGATATCACCTGAAATAACGAACACTGACAAAACCTGAAACTCACTGATACAAAAATAAGAAATAACAAAACACAATAATAAAACCAAAATACACAAAAATTCACAAATGAAGGCTCAAATCCAATCTAAGCTTTTTACGGCTTCCCGTAGATGACCAATTTATGCGACTCATGGAAGGATCAATCATAGGAATGAAAGATTGTAGTTGGTCAATCAATTGTTCAGCAGTAGTAGCAGAGATTATGATTTGTCGTGCAGAAGATGTTAGAAATTCCTGTTCCACAGCATGATCAAGAAAAGACAACAATTTATCATAATAACCATTAACATTTAACAAGCCAATGGGTTTATGGTGAATGTGCAATTGAGTCCAAGAGGAAATATGAAAGATCTCTTCCAATGTGCCTAGACCACCTGGTAAAGCAATGAAAGTATCAGCATGGTTAAACATTGCATTCATTCGAGCCGACATTGTGGAGACCTGAAGTTCCTCTCCAATTGTTTTTCCAATGATGTCCCCTTGTGCCAAAGCTTCAGGGACGATTCCTAAAACTTGACTACCTCCTAAAAATGTAGCTATTGACACACCTCCCATTAACCCAAAACTGCCTCCCCCATACACTAAATGAATCTTTCTCTCAGCTAGCACCTGACCAAGATGGTTTGCTGATTTTAAAAACTCCTTTTCTTTCCCAGGACTAGATCCACCAAAAACACAGATACTTCTTATTTGATGACTTGAGGAACTTGCCATTTCTACACACTTTTGTATTTGTTGAATATATGGGTTGAGTAGAAATGAAAGGAAGGAAAAGAGGGTTTTATAGATGAGAAATTAGAAAGGCAATCATAACATCTATATGTAGGCCAGCTGGAGTCTCACACTCTCTCTCTCTCTTTTTATTTATTTATTTATTTACTTTTGAAAAAGCATGTGTATGTACAGGTAGTTGTGATTGTGGCTCACATCTTCCCTTGGTTTTACGTCCAAGAACAGCTTAAACGCCCTCTATGGGTCGGGGATAGGCTTCCCATCCAGTTTTCTTAAAAACTGGCAAACAGGGTCTTTTTTAGTCAGATTCCCAAGACTAAGTCGATCGTGTTCTTTATAAAATAGTGGCTATAAATCATGAATTGCACGATGCACATCTCCACTAGGATGCGTCTCAAGAGTTAATAGAAGATTATCTAAAGACTCCTTACTCAGGCCATCCTTAATGAATTGTATTTTATCTTCACGGTTTATAGATACCATTCCTAAAGAACGACATTGTGTATTACAAGTCCATCTAGCACATCGATGACAAACTTTGAGTCGTTTTGCACGACGTTTCTTTGCAAAAGTGCTTTTAATTGTTCGAGGCATGTGTGAAATAAAGAAATTAGAGGACTCACCTGATAATCGGACCTTTGCTTCAATCAACCAACGAATATCTTCAAGAATTCCATGATTCATTAACAATCTTAATCTTGCACATCTAGCACGGTAAATTTTTGTAATCGCATTTTGAGGTAGAGCGGGAAAATACTTTTTCAATTTTTCAAGATTAGTGTCCATTTTCAAATGAGAATTGGAAGAGAGCTTCAAAGAATTGCACTGATATATACACCGATATCAGTTATTGTGGGAAACTGAAAGAACCGACTTAAGTCACGGAGTACCGTTGTCCGCCATTTGACCGGGGTGAGAGAAACTAGCAAAAATCACTCAAAAAGAAACACAAAAACAATATGAGAAAAAATAATCAACGTTTATCTACAAAATCATTCAAACCAGTTGATTCGTTTTCATTAAGAAAATTATCAAAGTGAGCTTTCAAACGATGTCCATTTTCCTTAAAATCATTGTCATTCATTGAATTCTCAATATCACAGGCCCCATAAGGATTGCTCCATCTTGGTCTTAGCTCTCTAGGGACTGCATAGAGTTGAGAATCATAAAACAAAACTTTTTGACCAGTATCAATCTTTTGACAATTTTCACAAGTTTTGCAGAATGCATGCGTGTCCTTGAACATGGTGGGCCAATAAAATCCATTTTGAAAGATTTTTGTAGTTGTCTTTTTTTACGAGAAACAACTTCCACATGCTTCAGAATGACAAAGTTTAATGACACTACTTACCTCATTGTCGGGAATGAATCTTTGAAATATTTGATCAGGACAATATTTGAATAAGTTAGGGTCATCATAATAAAAGCTCTTCACTTCGTTCAAAAACTTTTCTTTGTCTTGGGTACTCCAATCAGCTGGCAAATCTCCTAAAGCAAGAAAATTGATATTTTTATTATACCAAGTGATTAGTACTTAAAAGTGCATTTTTATCATGGTTTTATATCATCATTTTGCACTTGAAGTATCAATAACTCCTTAACTAAAATATGTTTTATAATAATGTATCTAATAATATAAGATACCTATAATTTGTGGTAAATGTCTATTTTTAATGCAGGTCTATCACATAAATGAAAGGATTGATTGATGACTTGAAGAACTTAAATTGCAAGGATAAAGAGATGGTCAAACTTAGAGAAGAGATGTCGGTGCAATCCAAACCGGAACACTGTTCCGTAATTAGGCCATATCTGGAGCTACAGATCTCAGATTTAGGTTCAATTTATATGGATGGAAAGGTAAGACATAGGCCTACAACTTTCATATGGAGCCCAAGATCTAAAAAGGCCATTATCAAGTCCAAATTGTAGCAACAACAAAGAAGCCCGAATCTGTCTTCCAGCCCGAGCACTGTTCGGTATTTTGGCCATATCTGGAGTTCTACAAGTCCAAATGAGCTGAATGTTTTACAGAAGAAAGCTGAGACAATTGTCTACAACTTTCATGTTTGCACCTGGCTCCAGTTTTGACGTTATCAATGACGTTTTGGGCAGACAAGAGAAGATAAGGATTGTCACCAAGTCAAAAGTTGGCCACCCACTTATCAATTAGTCATCAAATCAATAGTTCCCAATTTTGGCCTATAAAAGGAGGCATTTGCCATGCATTTAGGCATCTTGGTTTCCAGATCAAGATCATGCTCTTCCTTTCTCTCTTTGTATTTTTTGTAATGTTTATGCTTTGCTTTCATTAATATTAAGTTTATGCCTTTCATTTCCTTTCCTTTACTTAGTTAACTTTTATGTTCTTATTTTGTTTATCTATTTTGCTTTCTTTCATTATGTCTAGCTAAGTTAATTATGTCAAGGTGAAAAGGTTACACTAATGGTGTGAGAATAAGTATAATGTAAACTTAATATGGACTTTAATGTTTGATACTAACATGTTTTATATTTGTTATCTTGTTCACTCTTTAATACTTTGCTTGTTAAATGACTAATCTTGATTTATGTTGTATAACACTTGGTACAACAAATGCTTGGCACTTTCATAGCCCATAATGTATGGTATAACCGACACCTGAGCTATGAAAGGAACTTGATTTGTTGTTAACATAAGTTATAATCATGAATGCTTGACGAGATTTACAAGTATTAGCATTAATTGAATAAGATGACTAATGTAATCATGTTAACAATATATAATCTGATTGGAACCTCCTTTGTGTGTGGTTTCCAATTCAATAATAAGAGTTTATACTATACTTGTTTGATATACCATTAGTGGAACCTCTAACCTTGACATTTGTTATTATTATTGTTTAATCCTTACAATTAATTCTCCATCTCCAAGTTCTCATCATCTTCATCTTCATCTCTTTCTTTATTATTATTATTAGTACTACTACTACTACTACTACTACTACTACTACTATTATTATTAGTATTACTATTATTATTATTATTATTATTATTATTATTATTATTATTATTATTATTCTTGTTGTTGTTGTTGTTGTTGTTGTTGTTGTTATTGTTATTGTTGTTTTATAATAGTTGTTTATAATTTGTACAATTAACCTCCCTGTGGTTCGACCCCGGTCTTGCCGGGTTATTTATTACTTCGACACTCCTGCACTTGGGAGAAGACATCAACCTTTTAGTCGTGTCAAGTTTTTGGCGCCGTTGCCGGGGAGGTAAGTTCTTGTATAAATTATAGTATTTATTTAATTTTCTCTTTTCACTTTTCTTGTATATAACTTTGTTTCTTTTCTTTTGTTTCTTTTTATTTTGTTTTCTTCCTCCTTTTGCTTCCTCCTTCTTTTATTTTATTTTATTCCTACACGTGTATGAGAGTGTGGTCACGTACATCAAGTGGTAGACTTTGTAGGATATCCTCATCATTTTCAGAAAATATGGCCGAAGAAGATAATCAATCACTTCATAATGAAAATAATGAGAATAACCGTGCTAGAACACTTAGAGACCACATGAATCCCACAAGAACAAGTGCACCATCATGCATAGTTTTTCCTCCTGATGCATCTCATTTTAATTTTAAACCAGGTATTATTCAACTTTTACCTTCTTTTCATGGTTTAGAATTGGAAAATCCATACTTGCATTTAAGGAAATTTGAGGAGGTTTGCAACACATATAATAACTTAAATTGTAGCATGAACACCATCAGATTAAAGCTTTTTCCTTTTTCATTAAAAGATAAAGCTAAAACTTGGCTACAAAATTTAAGACCAGGATCCATTCGTGCTTGGGATGAAATGCAACAACAATTTTTAAAGAAGTTTTTCCCATCTCATAGAACAAACTCTTTCAAGAGACAAATCACCACTTTCACTCAAAAACCAGGAGAAACATTTTACAAATGTTGGGATAGGTATCAAGACTTGCTTAGTACTTGCCCTCATCATGGTTTTGAAACATGGAGATTGGTTTCACATTTCTATGAAGGGTTAACACCTAAAGATAGGCAAATGGTTGAATTGATGTGCAATGGAACTTTTGAAGATAAAGACCCTGATGAAGCAATGGAGTACTTAGACTTGTTAGCTGAAAATGCTCAAAATTAGGACACCGCGGGTACATATGAGGCACCGAGTAAAACTCAACTTCATACATCTAGTGGAGGTATGTACAACCTTAGGGAAGATCATGACCTTCAAGCCAAGTTTGCATCTTTAGCTAGAAAAGTCGAGGCACTAGAATTGAAAAAGAGTGGTCAATTAAAATCTGTTGAAAACATTGTGTGTCAAATCTGTGAAACAAATGAACACTCAACCAGTAACTGTCCAACCTTGCCTTCTTTTAAGGAATGTCTCCATGAACAAGCCCATGCTTTAAACAGTTTCCAAAGGGCGAACCACAACCCATACTCCCAAACATACAACCCTGGTTGGAGGAATCACCCAAATTTTAGTTGGAAGAGTGAGAACAACAATGCACAAACTTCACAACCACCGTTTCAAGCACACCATAATTTCCAAAATTCTCATGGATATGCACCTCCTTATGCTCCACCTCCTAGAAGAAATCTTGAGGAAACATTGCATGCATTCATTGAAAAGCAAGAGACAATTAATACTCAACTTGTTCAAAACATGACAGATTTTAAAGATACTCTTGCTAAATTAACATCTGCTCTTAGTTTCCAAGAGAAAGGTAAGTTTCCATCTCAAACACAACAAAATCCCAAAGGGCAATACAATGCAAATGCAAGTAGTTCCGAAAGCCAACACATGGATCAAGTCAAATCAGTCACTACTCTGCGCAGTGGTAAGGTTATTGAAAAACCCTCTCTTGAACCTTATGAGAAAGATGATGAGTCAATCTCTGAGGGTAAGGAAGGGGATGAATCTGCAAATTGCAAAGAAACGACTGATTCACCGCCAGCACTTCCATTTCCTCAAGCCATGACCAAACAAAGGAAAGTCAATCACAATTCTGAAATTTATGAAATTTTCAAACAGGTAAGGATCAATATACCTTTGCTGGATGCTATTAAACAGGTTCCTTCCTATGCTAAATTTTTGAAAGATCTATGCACTGTGAAGAGAAAACTGAATGTGAAAAAGAAAGCCTTTCTAGCCGAACAAGTAAGTGCTATTCTTCAAAACAATAATGCTTTGAAATATAAAGACCCTGGTTGTCCTACAATTTATTGCTTTATTGGAGAGCATAAAATTGAAAGAGCCTTACTTGATCTTGGTGCTAGTGTGAATTTACTTCCATATTCAGTTTTTCAGAGTCTCAATCTAGGTGAGTTAAAACCAACTTCTATATCTCTTTTACTTGCCGATAGATCTGTAAAAGTGCCTAGAGGAATAATTGAAGATGTGTTAGTACAAGTCGATAAATTCATTTATCCTGTGGATTTTATTGTCTTGGACACAGAACCTGTTGAAGCATGTAATTCATTTCCTGTTATTTTAGGACGTCCATTTCTTGCAACTTCTAACGCATTGATTAATTGTAGGAATGGACTGATGAAGCTATCATTTGGAAACATGACATTGGAGATGAATATTTTCAACATTTGCAAGCAACCTGGAGATGATAATGATTTACAAGAAGTAGATCATATTGATGAATTAGTTTATGATCAACTTGAATTTACTTTAAGTAAAAATGAATTGGATGAAACTGAAGATTTGCAAATGGTTTATTCTGAGGAAGAAATCACGAATGAAACAAGCACCGAAAATGTTGATGCGAATCTTTTGTCAACAATGACAACAGATTCGACATCTGACATCACACCAATCGATGATTACTTTCCTAACAAATCCTTACTTTCTCTTAGTTCAATGCCTTGGTATGATAAAAATATTAATTTTCTTGCTTTAGGAGATTTGCCAGCTGATTGGAGTACCCAAGACAAAGAAAAGTTTTTGAACGAAGTGAAGAGCTTTTATTGTGATGACCCTAACTTATTCAAATATTGTCCTGATCAAATATTTCAAAGATTCATTCCCGACAATGAGGTAAGTAGTGTCATTAAACTTTGTCATTCTGAAGCATGTGGAAGTTATTTCTCGTCAAAAAAGACTGCTGCAAAAATCTTTCAAATTGGATTTTATTGGCCCACCATGTTCAAGGACACACATGCATTCTGTAAAACTTGTGAAAATTGTCAAAAAATTGACACTGGTCAAAAAGTTTTGTTTTATGATTCTCAACTCTATGCACTCCCTAAAGAGCTAAGATTAAGATGGACCAATCCTTATGGGGCCTGTGATATTGAAAATTCAATGAATGACAATGATTTTAAGGAAAATGGACATCGTTTGAAAGCTTACTTTGATAATTTTCCTAGTGAAAATGAATCAGCTGGTTTGAATGATCTTGTAGATAAAGGTTGATTATTTTTTTCTCACATTGTTTTTGTGTTTCTTTTTGAGTGATTTTTGCTAGTTTCTCTCACCCCGGTCAAATGGCGGACAACGGTACTCCGTGACTTAAGTCGGTTCTTTCAGTTTCCCACAATAACTGATATTTGTGTATATATTTGTGCAATTCTTTGAATCTCTCTTCCAATTCTCATTTGATAATGGACACTAATCTTGAAAAATTGAAAAAGTATTTTCCCGCTCTGCCTCAGAATGCGATTACAAAAATTTACCGTGCTAGATGTGCAAGAATGAGATTATTAATGAATCATGGAATTCCTGAAGGTATTCGCTGGTTGATTGAAGCAAAGGTCCGATTATCAGGTGAGTCCTCTAACTTCATTTCACACATGCCTGGAACAGGTAAAAGCACTTTTGCAAAGAAGCGTTGTGCAAAACGACTGGATGTCTGTCATCGTTGTGCTAGATGGACTTGTAATACACAATGTCGTTCTTTAGGAATGGTATCTATAAACCGTGAAGATAAAATACAATTCATTAAGGATGGCCTGAGTAAGGAGTCTTTAGATAATCTTCTATTGACTCTTGAGACGCATCCTAGTGGAGATGTGCATCGTGCAATTCATGATTTATGGCCACTATTTCATAAAGAACATGATCGACTTAGTCTTGGGAATCTGACTAAAAAAGACCCTGTTTGCTAGTTTTTAAGAAAACTGGATGGGAAGCCTATCCCCGACCCATAGAGGGCGTTTAAGCCGTTCCTGGACGTAAAACCAAGGGAAGATGTGAGCCACAATCACAACTACTTGTACATACACATGCTTTTTTTATTTTTCAAAAGTAAATAAATAAATAAATAAAAAGAGAGAGTGTGTGAGACTCCAGCTGGCCTACATATAGATGTTATGATTGCCTTTCCAATTTCTCATCTATAAAACCCTCTTTTCCTTCCTTTCATTTCTACTCAACCCATACATTCAACAAATACAGAAGTGTGTAGAAATGGCAAGTTCCTCAAGTCATCAAATAAGAAATATCTGTGTTTTTGGTGGATCTAGTCCTGGGAAAGAAAAGGAGTTTTTAGAATCAGCAAACTATCTTGGTCAGGTGCTAGCTGAGAGAAAGATTCATTTAGTGTATGGGGGAGGCAGTCTCGGGTTAATGGGAGGTGTGTCAATAGCTGCATTTTTAGGAGGTAGTCAAGTTTTAGGAGTCGTCCCTGAAGCTTTGGCACAAGGGGACATCATTGGAAAAACAATTGAAGAGGAACTTCAGGTCTCCACAATGTCGGCTCGAATGAATGCAATGTTTAACCATGCTGATGCCTTCATTGCTTTACCAGGTGGTTTAGGCACATTGGAAGAGATCTTTCATATTTCCTTTTGGGCTCAATTGCACATTCACCATAAACCCATAGGTTTGTTAAATGTTAATGGTTATTATGATAAGTTGTTGTCTTTTCTTGATCATGCTGTGGAACAGGAATTTCTAACATCTTCTGCACGACAAATCATAATCTCTGCTACTACTGCTGAACAATTGATTGACCAACTACAATCTTTCATTCCTGTGATTGATCCTTCCATGAGTCGCATAAATTGGTCATCTACGGGAAGCCGTAAAAAGCTTAGATTGGATTTGAGCCTTCATTTGTGAACTTTTGTGTATTTTGGTTTTATTATTGTGTTTTGTTATTTCTTATTTTTGTTTCAGTGTGTTTCAGCTTTTGTCAGTGTTCGTTATTTCAGGTGATATCTTCTATACTCTATCTTTCTACCTTAGAACATTGAGGACAATGTCTCGTTTTGGTTGGGGAGAGAGGGTAGTAATTGATAAAAAAAAAATTGTTTTTCATTTCATAAAGCATGTGCATAATTGTTGTTACTAGGATGGCAGAGTAAAGGAGTTCTTTTGTTAAAGTGACTCTTGAGACGCATCTTAGTAACCATTCTTAACAAGGTCTATTATAATACTTCCTGAAATATTCAGGTTTACAAACTCTCGTATTGTTACCACTTAATTCTGCTCATAAACTTATTTAACATGTATTCTTAAACCTTAATTTACACACACACATTTTAACATATGATTGTGGGTTGCATATTGGATTATTACATTATTTATGTTCTTTTGTTAAAGGTAACAACTAAGGGAAAGGGATTGCATATAATTAAGAAAAAAAGAAAAAAAACATGAAAAAAAATGAAAACAAAAAGAAAAAAAAAAGAGAAAAAAAAAAGAAAAAAAAATGATGATAATAAAAATGTAGATAAGTTTGGTTTCGTAGCCTCCCTAACCTAAGCAATTAAGCCCGAAGGGGTGTTTTAACACCTAATACCCTAAAGTCAACTGACTTGGGAGCTATTGGCCCAACGCTTGTTACATGGGTTGAGGAGAAAAGCTTAAGGGAATCAAACATTGCACTATCTACATATCAGTATCTGCGACCCGAGTTACTAAGCTCGTAGGGGTGTCTTAACACCTAATGCCCTAAGACCAACTGGTTTGGGAGTCATTAGCTGAAAGCTCGTTACATGGGTTAAAGATGCATGATGTTTTTAAATTATATGTATATAGAGTTAAAAAAAAAAGCAAAAAGAAAAAAAAAAGAAAAAAATAATAATCCCAACCCAAGGAAGTTAACCTTAAACATTAGAACAAAAATTTTGTTTTCTTCCAAGAAAAGCCCTATAATTATGTGTTGATACATTAACCACAAAAAAAAAAGGTTTATTAATATCTTGTTAAGAGGTATTGAGTAGATATATAAATTTAATGAGAGTTTGTTTATCTGGATAGATTAATGGAAGTTAAATGATGAATACCTTGCTTTGTGAAATTTGCAAATTGTTTTAACGCTTTAATTACTAGGGACTAGTAATAAGCTGGTTGAGGGGTGTGATTAGTACTTAAAAGTGCATTTTTATCATGGTTTTATATCATCATTTTGCACTTGAAGTATCAATAACTCCTTAACTAAAATATGTTTTATAATAATGTATCTAATAATATAAGATACCTATAATTTGTGGTAAATGTCTATTTTTAATGCAGGTCTATCACATAAATGAAAGGATTGATTGATGACTTGAAGAACTTAAATTGCAAGGATAAAGAGATGGTCAAACTTAGAGAAGAGATGTCGGTGCAATCCAAACCGGAACACTGTTCCGTAATTGGGCCATATCTGGAGCTACAGATCTCAGATTTAGGTCCAATTTATATGGATGGAAAGGTAAGACATAGGCCTACAACTTTCATATGGAGCCCAAGATCTAAAAAGGCCATTTGCAAGTCCAAATTGTAGCAACAACAAAGAAGCCCGAATCTGTCTTCCAGCCCGAGCACTGTTCGGTATTTTAGCCATATCTGGAGTTCTAGAAGTCCAAATGAGCTGAATTTTTTACACACGAAAGCTGAGACAATTGCCTACAACTTTCATGTTTGCACCTGGCTCCTGTTTTGACGTTATCAATGACGTTTTGGGCAGACAAGAGAAGATAAGGATTGTCACCAAGTCAAAAGTTGGCCACCCACTTATCAATTAGTCATCAAATCAATAGTTCCCAATTTTGGCCTATAAAAGGAGGCATTTGCCATGCATTTAGGCATCTTGGTTTCCAGATCAAGATCATGCTCTTCCTTTCTCTCTTTGTATTTTTTGTAATGTTTATGCTTTGCTTTCATTAATATTAAGTTTATGCCTTTCATTTCCTTTCCTTTACTTAGTTAACTTTTATGTTCTTATTTTGTTTATCTATTTTGCTTTCTTTCATTATGTCTAGCTAAGTTAATTATGTCAAGGTGAAAAGGTTACACTAATGGTGTGAGAATAAGTATAATGTAAACTTAATATGGACTTTAATGTTTGATACTAACATGTTTTATATTTGTTATCTTGTTCACTCTTTAATACTTTGCTTGTTAAATGACTAATCTTGATTTATGTTGTATAACACTTGGTACAACAAATGCTTGGCACTTTCATAGCCCATAATGTATGGTATAACCGACACCTGAGCTATGAAAGGAACTTGATTTGTTGTTAACATAAGTTATAATCATGAATGCTTGACGAGATTTACAAGTATTAGCATTAATTGAATAAGATGACTAATGTAATCATGTTAACAATATATAATCTGATTGGAACCTCCTTTGTGTGTGGTTTCCAATTCAATAATAAGAGTTTATACTATACTTGTTTGATATACCATTAGTGGAACCTCTAACCTTGACATTTGTTATTATTATTGTTTAATCCTTACAATTAATTCTCCATCTCCAAGTTCTCATCATCTTCATCTTCATCTCTTTCTTTATTATTATTATTAGTACTACTACTACTACTACTACTACTACTACTACTATTATTATTAGTATTACTATTATTATTATTATTATTATTATTATTATTATTATTATTATTATTATTATTATTATTATTATTATTATTATTATTCTTGTTGTTGTTGTTGTTGTTGTTGTTGTTGTTATTGTTATTGTTGTTTTATAATAGTTGTTTATAATTTGTACAATTAACCTCCCTGTGGTTCGACCCCGGTCTTGCCGGGTTATTTATTACTTCGACACTCCTGCACTTGGGAGAAGACATCAACCTTTTAGTCGTGTCACCAAGGCATTGGACTAAGAGAAAGTAAGGATTCGTTAGGAAAGTAATCATCCATTGATGTGATGTCAGATGTCGAATCTGTCGTCACTGTTGACAAAAGATTCGCATCAACATTTTCTGTGCGTTTGTTATCCATGATTTCTTCCTCAGAATAAATCATTTGCAAATCTTCAGATTCATCTAACTCATTTTTACTTAAAGTAGATTCAAGTTGATCATAAACTAATTCGTCAATATGATCTACTTCTTGTAAATCATTATCATCTCCAAGTTGCTTGCAAATGTTGAAAATATTCATCTCCAATGTCATGTTTCCAAATGATAGCTTCATTAGTCCATTCCTACAATTAATCAATGCATTAGAGGTTGCAAGAAACGGACGTCCTAAAATAATAGGAAATGAATTACATGCTTCAACAGGTTCTGTGTCCAAGACAATAAAATCCACAGGATAAATGAATTTATCGACTTGTACTAACACATCTTCAATTATTCCTCTAGGCACTTTTACAGATCTATCGGCAAGTAAAAGAGATATAGAAGTTGGTTTTAACTCACCTAGATTGAGACTCTGAAAAACTGAATATGAAAGTAAATTCACACTAGCACCAAGATCAAGTAAGGCTCTTTCAATTTTATGCTCTCCAATAAAGCAAGAAATTGTAGGACAACCAGGGTCTTTATATTTCAAAGCATTATTGTTTTGAAGAATAGCACTTACTTGTTCGGCTAGAAAGACTTTCTTTTTCACATTCAGTTTCCTCTTCACAGTGCAGAGATCTTTCAAAAATTTAGCATAGGAAGGAACCTGTTTAATAGCATCCAGCAAAGGTATATTGATCCTTACCTGTTTCAAAGTTTCAAAGATTTCAGAGTTGTGATTAACTTTCCTTTGTTTGGTCATGGCTTGAGGAAATGGAAGTGCTGGCAGAGAATCAGTCGTTTCTTTGCAATTTTCAGATTCATCCCCTTCCTTACCCTCAGAGATTGACTCATCATCTTTCTCATAAGGTTCAAGAGAGGGTTTTTCAATAACCTTACCACTGCGCAGAGTAGTGACTGATTTGACTTGATCCATTTGTTGGCTTCCAGAACTACTTGCATTTGCATTGTATTGCCCTTTGGGATTTTGTTGTGTTTGAGATGGAAACTTACCTTTCTCTTGGAAACTAAGAGCAGATGTTAATTTAGCAAGAGTATCTTTAAAATCTGTCATGTTTTGAACAAGTTGAGTATTAATTGTCTCTTGCTTTTCAATGAATGCATGCAATGTTTCCTCAAGATTTCTTCTAGAAGGTGGAGCATAAGAAGGTGCATATCCATGAGAATTTTGGAAATTATGGTGTGCTTGAAACAGTGGTTGTGAAGTTTGTGCATTGTTGTTCTCACTCTTCCAACTGAAATTTGGGTGATTCCTCCAACCAGGGTTGTATGTTTGGGAGTATGGGTTGTGGTTGGCCCTTTGAAAACTGTTTAAAGCATGACCTTGTTCATGGAGACATTCCTTAAAAGAAGGCAAGGTTGGACAATCATTGGTTGAGTGTTCATTTGTTTCACAGATTTGACACACAATGTTTTCAACAGATTTTAATTGACCACTCTTTTTCAATTCTAGTGCCTCAACTTTTCTAGCTAAAGATGCAAATTTGGCTTGAAGGTCATGATCTTCCCTAAGGTTGTACATACCTCCACTAGATGTATGAGGTTGAGTTTTACTCGGTGCCTCATAAGTACCCGCGGTGTCCTAATTTTGAGCATTTTCAGCTAACAAGTTTAAGTACTCCATTGCTTCATCAGGGTCTTTATCTTCAAAAGTTCCATTGCACATCAATTCAACCATTTGCTTATCTTTAGGTGTTAACCCTTCATAGAAATGTGAAACCAATCTCCATGTTTCAAAACCATGATGGGGGCAAGTACTAAGCAAGTCTCAATACCTATCCCAATATTTGTAAAATGTTTCTCCTGGTTTTTGAGTGAAAGTGGTGATTTGTCTTTTGAAAGAGTTTGTTCTATGAGATGGGAAAAACTTCTTTAAAAATTGTTGTTGCATTTCATCCCAAGCATGAATGGATCCTGGTCGTAAATTTTGTAGCCATGTTTTAGCTTTATCTTTTAATGAAAAAGGAAAAAGCTTTAATCTGATGGTGTTCTTGCTACAATTTAAGTTATTATATGTGTTGCACACCTCCTCAAATTCCCTTAAATGCAAGTATGGATTTTCCAATTCTAAACCATGAAAAGAAGGTAAAAGTTGAATAATGCCTGGTTTAAAATTAAAATGAGATGCATCGGGAGGAAAAACTATGCATGATGGTGCACTTGTTCTTGTGGCATTCATGTGGTCTCTAAGTGTTCTAGCAAGGTTATTCTCATTATTTTCATTATGAAGTGATTGATTATCTTCTTCGGCCATATTTTCTGAAAATGATGAGGATACCTTACAAAGTCTACCACTTGATGTACGTGACCACACTCTCATGCACGTGTAGGAATAAAATAAAAAAGAAGAAGAAAGCAAAAGAAAGAGGAAGAAAACAAAATAAAAAGAAACAAAAGAAAAGAAACAAAGTTATATACAAGAAACGTGAAAGGAGAAAATAAAATAACTACTATAATTTATACAAGAACTTACCTCCCCGGCAACGGCGCCAAAAACTTGACACGACTAAAAGATTGATGTCTTCTCCCAAGTGCAGGAGTGTCGAAGTAATAAATAACCCGGTAGGACCGGGGTCGAACCACAGGGAGGTTAATTGTACAAATTATAAATAACAATAGCAATAACAACAACAACAACAATAACAACAACAACAATAATAATAATAATAATAGTAGTAGTAGTAATAATAGTCGTAGTAATAGTAGTAATAATAATAAAGAAAGAGAAGAAGAAGAAGATAATGAGAACTTGGAGATGGAAAATTAATGTAAGGATTAAACAATAATAATAACAAATGTCAAGGTTAGAGCTTCCACTAATGGTATATCAAACAAGTATAGTATAAACTCTTAGTATTGAATTGGAAACCACACACAAAGGAGGTTCCAATCAGATTATATATTGTTAACATGATTACATTAGTCATCTTATTCAATTAATGCTAATACTTGTAAATCTCGTCAAGCATTCATGATTATAACTTATGTTAACAACAAATCAAGTTCCTTTCATAGCTCAGGTGTCGGTTATACCATACATTATGGGCTATGAAAGTGCCAAGCATTTGTTGTACCAAGTGTTATACAACATAAATCAAGATTAGTCATTTAACAAGCAAAGTATTAAAGAGTGAACAAGATAACAAATATAAAATATGTTAGTATCAAACATTAAAGTCCATATTAAGTTTACATTATACTTATTCTTACACCATTAGTGTAACCTTTTCACCTTGACATAACTAACTTAGCTAGACATAATGAAAGAAAGCAAAATAGATAAACAAAATAAGAACATAAAAGTTAACTAAGTAGAGGAAAGGAAATGAAAGGCATAAACTTAATATTAATGAAAGCAAAGCATAAACATTACAAAAAATACAAAGAGAGAAAGGAAGAGCATGATCTTGATCTGGAAACCAAGATGCCTAAATGCATGGCAAATGACTCCTTTTATAGGCCAAAATTGGGAACTATTGATTTGATGACTAATTGATAAGTGGGTGGCCAACTTTTGACTTGGTGACAATCCTTATCTTCTCTTGTCTGCCCAAAACGTCATTGATAACCTCAAAATTGGAGCCAGTTGTAAACATGAAAGTTGTAGGTAATTGTCTCAGCTTTCTTGTGTAAAAACTTCAGCTCATTTGGACTTCTAGAACTCCAGATATGGCCAAAATACCGAACAGTGCTCAGGCTGGAAGACAGATTCGGGCTTCTTTGTTGTTGCTACAATTTGGACTTGATAATGGCCTTTTTAGATCTTGGGCTCCATATAAAAGTTGTAGGCCTATGTCTTGCCTTTCTATCCATATAAATTGAACCTAAATCTGAGATCTGTAGCTCCAGATATGACCCAATTACCAAACAGTGTTCCGGTTTGGATTGCACCGACATCTCTTCTCTAAGTTTGACCATCTCTTTATCCTTGCAATTTAAGTTCTTCAAGTCATCAATCAATCCTTTCATTTATGTGATAGGCCTGCATTAAAAATAGACATTTACCATAAATTATAGGTATCTTATATTATTAGATACATTATTATAAAACATGCTTTAGTTAAGGAGTTATTGATACTTCAAGTGCAAAATGATGATATAAAACCATGACAAAAATACACTTTTAAGTACTAATCAGATAACTTATATTAACAATAAATCAAGTTCCTTTCATAGCACAAGTGTTGGTTATACTATACAGTTGGGTTCTGAAAGTGCGAAGTATTTATTGTACCAAGGGTTGTTCAACACAAATCTAAATTAACCATTTAATAAACAAGGTATTAAGAGTGAGTAAGATAATAAATACAAAATAAGTTAGTATCAAACATTAAAGTCAATGTTGAGTTTATATTATACTTATTCTTATACCATTAATGTAACATTTTCACCGTGACATAATAAATTTAGCTGAACATTATAAATAAGAGAAACATAAATGAATAAGAGAAGAACATGATTATATAAGTATAATAAAGGATATGAAAGGCATAAACAAGATATTAATGAAATCAAAACTTAAGCATTACAAAAATATAAAGAGATAGAGTAAGAATATGATCTTCATTTCAAAACCAAGATGCCTAAATACATGGCAAATGCCTCCTTTTATAGGCTAAAATTTAGAACTATTGATTTGATGACTAATTGTTGAGTGGGTGGCCACATCTTGACTTTGTGACAATCCTTATCTTCTAGTTTGAACAAAACGCTATTGCTAACATCATAATTTGAATAAATAATCTTATAAAAGTACTAGAAAATTATCTCATCTTTTCAACAAAACAAGATTCGGTATATTTGGACTTCTAGAACTCGAGATATAGGCTGAACACTGAACACTATCTAGGCTATAGGATAGATTCTGACTTCTTTATTGTTGCTACAATATATACTTAAAAACGATCATTTTGAATCTTGGACTCTTTATGAAATTTTAAACCTATATGTTAGTGTTTCATACATATAAACCAAACCTAAATCCAAGTTCTACTGCTCTAATTATAATCCAATACCTGAGTAGTGTTCCAGTTTGGACTGAACCACCATCTCTTTTCTAAACTTAGCCCTCTCTTTATCTTCTCAATTTTAATAGTTAAACTCATCAATCAATCCTTTTATTTATGTGATAGGCTTGCATTTAAGATGAATATTTACCATAAATTAAAGGTATTTTATATTTATTATAAAATATATTTTATTCAAGGAGTTATTGATACTTCAAGTGTAAAATAATGATATAAAACCTTGATAAAAATGCACTTTTAAGTACTAATACACCCCCCCAACCAGCTTATTACTAGTCTCTAGTAATCAAAGTATTAAAATAGAAAAATAATTTGGAAGTTCTACAGAACAAGACATTCATTATTTAATTTTCATTAATTTATCTAAATAAACAAACTCTCATTAAATTTATATATCTACTCAATACCGCCTTTCCAAGATATTAATAAACCTTTCTTTTTATGTGCTCAATGTATGAAAACATAGATGATGGAGCTTTTATTGGAAGAAAACAATATTCTATTCTAATGTTTAAAGTTAACTTTTTTGGATTAAGATTATTACTATTACTATTACTATTATATTTATATATAGATAACACAATGCATATTTAATCCATATAATGAGCTTTTAGCTAATGACTCCCAAACTAGTTGGTCTTAGGGCATTAGGTGTTGAGACACCCCTACGAGCTAAGTAACTTGAGTTGTAAATACTGCTACATAGATAATACAATGCTTAAATCACTTGGGATAAAACATCAAGTTTTTTATCGTGTCAATACATATGATTTTCACTCCTCATATAAGATTTGTTGAACTCTATCATTTTCATTATGCAATTGCTCATCTATTTCTACAATGAGAAATTGATTTTTTCTTTAAGGAATTAGAAAGTATAATGTATTCATATTCAAGTGTTTGTCTATTTCCATAGTGATATGAACACTTGACTTTTTCTAAAGGATTTGTTAGAAGGGTCATCTTAGCAGCACACTTTACTTCACTTTAATTGTTAGTATATATTTATTTAAATCAATTTTCTATTTTCTAACAATTCATAGAACAATTTGAATCTCTTACAATACTTAAGATAACACCTTTACTTGGTCTTCCAAAATAATATTGTTTCAAAAGTGAAGACCATACCAAATAAGATCTGCCTTAATTCTAGCAAAATGAAATTTATGAGATTTAAAGGTTCTAATTAAGTATACTTATAAGGTTTTTTTTTAATGCTTCAATGTTAACTACTTGTCACTTGTTTGAAGAACATATAAAAACTCAAAACAAATTTTGTACATAAATGTTTTTTTTTACAAATTTATCTCTTTTAAGAATTTGAGAATTTTATACACACTAATGGCTTTTCTAATAAATTAAAATCTTAAACTATTTAGAGGTTTTATGAATAAATCAAGCAATTAATGCTTGGTGTTCATATATTCTAATGACATAATTTTTTTATTCAATCATGTCTATAATAAAGTGATGTTGTTCTTGAATGTTGCACAAGATTTTTAGAGATACCAATTTCACTGGAATTATCATAATAAATAATTATAGTATTTTGAGAGAAATCATAATCCTCTAGCATCCTTTTCATCCAAAAAAGTTATGCGTAACAACTACTTGTTGCAATATACTCGGTTTTTGTAGTAGATAATGAAATTGAATTATGTTTCTTACACATTCATACTGTCGTGTTACCACTAGTATAAAAACACCCTTATGCAATGCTTTTTCTATCAACTGCATTACCTATCTAATCAGCATTTGAATAGCCAACTAGATTTAAGTTTGAATTTTTTGAATAACATACACTACAATTTATTGTAACACCAAGGTATTTTAAGATTTTTTTTAACTACTATAAGATGTGATTCTTTAGGTTTAGATTGAAATCTAGCATAAATACCCTAACTAAAAGCCATGACAGGTTTACTAGCAATAATATAAAGTACATTTCTTATCATGCTTCTATAAAAGTGGATAATTAACACACTTGTAAAACCAAAGTTGATTTTGACAAATATGCTCAATCATGACTATTTCCTTCAATGTCAAACTTCTTAACCATATCTCTATCATATTTAGATTGAGAAATAAAAATTATATTTTTATTTTTACTTAATTTGTATGCTAAGTGATTAGTACTTAAAAGTGCATTTTTATCATGGTCTTATATCATCATTTTTCACTTGAAGTATCAATAACTCCTTAACTAAAGCATGTTTTATAATAATATATCTAATAATATAAGATACCTTTAATTTTTGGTAAATGTTCATTTTAAATGCAGGCCTATCACATAAATGAAAATATTGATTGATGACTTTAAGAACTTAAATTGCAAAGGCAAAGAGATGGTCAAACTTAGAAAAGAGATGTCGGTGCAATCCAAACCGGAACACTATTTGGTAATTGGGTCATATCTGGAGCTACAGATCTCAGATTTAGGTCCAATTTATATGGATGAAAAGGTAAGACACAGGCCTATAACTTTCATATGGAGCCCAAGATCTAAAAAGGCCATTTGCAAGTCCAAATTGTAGAAACAACAAAGAAGCCCGAATCTGTCTTCCAGCTCGAGCACTGTTCGGTATTTTGGCCATATCTGGAGTTCTAGAAGTCCAAATGAGCTGAAGTTTTTACACAAGAAAGCTGAGGCAATTGCCTACAACTTTTATATTTACACCTGGCTCTAATTTTGACGTTATCAATGACGTTTTGGGCAGACAAGAGAAGATAAGGATTGTCACCATGTCAAAAGTTGGCCACCCACTTATCAATTAGTCATCAAATCAATAGTTCCCTGGCCTATAAAAGGAGGCATTTGCCATGCATTTAGGCATCTTGGTGTTCATATCAAGATCATGCTCTTCCTTTCTCTCTTTGTATTCTTTGTAATGTTTATGCTTTGCTTTCATTAATATCAAGTTTATGCCTTTCATTTCCTTTCCTTAGTTAACGTTTATGTTCTTATTTTGTATATCTATTTTTCTTTCTTTCATTATGTCTAGCTAAGTTAGTTATGTCAAGGTGAAAAGGTTACACTAATGGTGTAAGAATAAGTATAGTGTAAACTTAATATGGACTTTAATGTTTGATACTAACATGTTTTATATTTGTTATCTTGTTCACTCTTTAATACTTTGCTTGTTAAATGATTAATCTTGATTTATGTTGTATAACACTTGGTACAACAAATGCTTGGCACTTTCATAGCCCATAATATATGGTATAACCGACACCTGAGCTATGAAAGGAACTTGATTTGTTGTTAACATAAGTTATAATTATGAATGCTTGACGAGATTTACAAGTATTAGCATTAATTGAATAAGATGACTAATGTAATCATGTTAACAATATATAATCTGATTGGAACCTCCTTTGTGTGTGGTTTCCAATTCAATAATAAGAGTTTATACTATACTTGTTTGATATACCATTAGTGGAACCTCTAACCTTGACATTTGTTATTATTATTGTTTAATCCTTACATTAATATTTCATCTCTAAGTTCTCATCATCATCATCCTCTTCTTCTTCTCTTTCTTTATTATTATTATTATTATTATTATTATTATTATTATTATTATTACTACTACTACTACTACTACTACTAGTAATATTATTATTATTATTGTTGTTGTTGTTGTTGTTGTTGTTGTTGTTGTTGATATTGTTATTGTTCTTGTTGTTGTATTATTGTTATTTATAATTTGTATAAATAACCTCCTTATGGTTCAACCCCGGTCTTGCCGGGTTATTTATTACTTCGACACTCCTGCACTTGGGAGAAGACATCAATCTTTTCGTCGTGTCAAGTTTTTGGCGCCGTTGCCGGGGAGGTAAGTTTTGTATAAATTATAATATTTATTGTATTTTCTCTTTTCACTTTTCTTGTATATAACTTTGTTTCTTTTCTCTTGTTTTTTCTTCTTTTATTTTCTTTTTCCTTTTATTTTATTCCTACACGTGCATGAGAGTGTGGTCACGTACATCAAGTGGTAGACTTTGTAGGATATCCTCATCATTTTCAGAAAATGTGGCCGACGAAGATAATCAATCACTTCATAATGAAAATAATGAGAATAACCGTGCTAGAACACTTAGAGACCACATGAATCCCACAAGAACAAGTGCACCATCATGCATAGTTTTTCCTCCCGATGCATCTCATTTTAATTTTAAACCAGGTATTATTCAACTTTTACCTTCTTTTCATGGTTTGGAATTGGAAAATCCATACTTGCATTTAAGAGAATTTGAGGAGGTCTGCAACACATATAATAATTTACATTGTAGCATGAACACCATCAGATTAAAGCTTTTTCCTTTTTCATTAAAAGATAAAGCTAAAACATGGTACGATATTTAAGACCAGGATCCAATCGTGCTTGGGATGAAATGCAACAACAGTTTTTAAAGAAGTTTTTCCCATCTCATAGAACAAACTCTTTCAAGAGACAAATCACCACTTTCACTCAAAAACCAGGAGAAACATTTTACAAATGTTGGGATAGGTATCGAGACTTGCTTAGTACTTGCCCTGATCATGGTTTTGAAACATGGAGATTGGTTTCACATTTCTATGAAGGGTTAACACCTAAAGATAGGCAAATGGTTGAATTGATGTGCAATGAAAGTTTTGAAGATAAAGACCATGATGAAGCAATGGAGTACTTAGACTTGTTAGCTGAAAATGCTCAAAATTGGGACACCGCGGGTACTTATGAGGCACCGATAAAACTCAACCTCATACATCTAGTGGAGGGATGTACAACCTTAAGGAAGATCATGACCTTCAAGTCAAGTTTGCATCTTTAGCTAGAAAAGTCGAGGCACTAGAATTGAAAAAGAGTGGTCAATTAAAATCTGTTGAAAACATTGTGTGTCAAATATGTGAAACAAATGAACACTCAACCAACGATTGTCCAACCTTGCTTTCTTTTAAGGAATGTCTCCATGAACAAGCTCATGCTTTAAACAGTTTTCAAAGGGCCAACCACAACCCATACTCCCAAACATACAACCCTAGTTGGAGAAATCACCCAAATTTCAATTGGAAGAGTGAGAACAACAATGCACAAACTTCACAACCACCGTTTCAAGCACACTACAATTTCCAAAATTCTCATGGATATGCACCTCCTTATGCTCCACCTCCTAGAAGAAATCTTGAGGAAACATTGCATGCATTCATTGAAAAGCAAGAGACAATCAATACTCAACTTGCTCAAAACATGACAGATTTTAAAGATACTCTTGCAAAATTAACATTTGCTCTCAGTTTCCAAGAGAAAGGTAAGTTTCCATCTCAACCACAACAAAATCCAAAGGGGCAATACAATGCAAATGCAAGTAGTTCTAGAAGTCAACACATGGATCAAGTCAAATCAGTCACTACTCTGCGCAGTGGTAAGGTTATTGAAAAACCCTCTCTTGAACCTTATGAGAAAGATGATGAGTCAATCTCTGAGGGTAAGGAAGGGGTTGAATATGAAAATTACAAAGAAACGACTGATTCACCGCCAGCACTTCCATTTCCTCATGCCATGACCAAACAACAATAACAATAACAATATCAACAACAACAACAACAACAACAACAAGAATAATAATAATAATAATAATAGTAGTAGTAGTAGTAGTAGTACTAATAATAATAATAATAATAATAATAATAAGAAATTAATGACTTTAAGATGTAAAATTAATGTGAGAATTAAATAATGATAAAAATAAATATCAAGGTTAAAAGATCGATTAATAGTATTTCAAACAAGTATAATATAAATTCTTTTTTATTACTCAACTGGAAACCACACACAAAGAAGGTTCCAATCAGATGATTTGTCATTAATAGCTTATTATAAATTGTTAACATGATAATATTAACTATCTTATTTAAGTAACACCAAACTTTTAAATATTATCAGGAATTCATGATTATAACTTATATTAATAACAAATCAATTTTCTTTAATAGCACATGTGTAGGTTATATCATATAGTTAGGTTATGAAAGTGCCAAGTATTTATTGTACTAAGTGTTATACAACACAAATCTATATTAGTAATTTAACAAGCAAGGTATTAAGAATTAATAAAATAAAAATGATAAGACATGTTAATAGCAAGTTGTTTAGGATATAAGCATTGAATTACATATTGAGTTTATATTATACTTATTCTTACACCATTAGTGTAACATTTTCACCTTGAGATAATAAACTTAGCTAAATATAATAAAGAAGAGAAACATAGATAAACAAGATAAGAACATAAATAAGATATAAGTTAACTAAGTAAAGGAAAGGAAATGAAAAGCATAAACAAGAGATTAATGAAAGCAAAACTTAAGCATTATAAAAATATAAAGATAAAGAGCAAGGAAATGATCATGATCTGAAAACCAAATATCTAAATGCAGAGCAAATATCTTCTTTTATGGGTTAAAATTTAAAACTATTGATTTGTTGACTAATTATTAAGTAGGAGCCCACATCTTGACTTTATAACAATTTTTATCTTTTTGTCTGAATAAAACATCATTGCTAATATTAGAATTTAAACAGACCGTATTCATGAAAGTTCTAGAAAATTGTTTCAACTTTCCAACAAAAAAAATTAAGATCATTTGGATTTCTAGAACTCGAGATATAGGTTGAACACTGAACAATGTTTGAGCTACATGACAGATTTTGACTTTTCCATTGTTACTACAATTTGAACTTGAAAATGGTATTTTTAAATCCTAGACTCCTTATGAAAGTTTTAGGACTATGTCTTAACTGTCCATCTATATAGAGCAGACCTAAATCCAAGTTTGGATTGCATCAACATCTCTTTTCTAAGTTTGACCATCTCTTTGTCCTTTCAATTTCAGTATTTATGTAATAGGCCTGCATTTAAGATGAATATTTATCACAAATTAAAGATATCTTAGATTATTATGTGTTATTATAAAAGATGCTTTAGTTAAGGAGTTATTGATACTTTAAGTGCAAAATAATGATACTTTAAGTACTAATCATACCCCTTAACTAGCTTATTACTAGCCCCTAGTAATCAAAACGTTAAAATAGAAAAATAATTTGTAAATTCTATAAAGTAAGACATTTATCATTCAACTTCCATTAATCTATCCAGATAAACAACTCTCATTAAATTTATATATCTATTCAATACCTTTTAAATAAGATTTCAATAAACCTTTTTTTATACTTAATAAATCAATACATAGTTATGGGGTTTTACTTGGAAGAAATTTTTTTTTTTTGTTTTAATGTTTAAGGTTAACTTTCTTGGGTTAAGATTATTATATTTTTCTTTTTTTATTTATATACATATAACTTAAAAACACAATGCATCTTTAGCCCATATAATGAGCTTGTGGCTAATAATTCTTAGACCAATTAATCTTAGGACATTAAGTGTTGAGATACCTCTACGAGCTTATTAACTCAAGTTGTAGATACTGATATGCAGATAGTGTAATGTTTGATTTTCTTAAGCTTTTCTTCTCAATACATGTAACAAGCATTGGGCCAATAGCTCTCAAGTCAGTTGACTTTAGGGTATTAGGTGTTAAAACATCCCTTCCAGCTTAAATACTTAAGTTAGGGAGGCTATGAAACCAAATTTATCTATTTTTTTTTGTAATTTATATACTATCCACTTTGCTTAGTTGTTACCTTTAACAAAAGAATATAAATAATATAATAGTCCAATATGCAACTCACAATCATATGTTAAAATGTGTGTGTGAAAATAAAGGTTTAAGAATACATGTTATATATGAGCAAAATTAAATGATTATAATGCAAGAGTTTGTAAACTTGAATATTTCAAGAAGTATTTTGATAAACCTTGTTATGAATATTGTAAATACCCATTGAAAAATATTTACCAAGATACATCTCAAGAGTCAATAAAATTCCTCCTTACTCTATCATCTTAGTAACAACAGTTTTGTAAATGGTTTATGAAATAGAAACCATATATATATATATATATATATATATATATATATATATATATATATATATATATATATATATATATATATATTAATACCAACTACTACCTTTTCCTCCCAACCAAAATGAGACATTGTTCTTAATGTTCTAAGGTAGAAAGATGGAGTATAGAAAATATCACTTGAAACATCGAATACTAACAAACTTGAAACACACTTAAATAAATATAAGAAACAACAAAACACAAATATTATGCTCTATTAATAAAACCAAAAGACATAGATTTTTACAAACTAAGGCTAAAATTGTAGTTGTGATTTGGCCCACACCTTTCCTTGGTTTTACGTCCAAGAACGACTTAAACACCCTTTATAGGTCAGGGATAGATTTCTCATCCAATTTTCTTAAAAATCAGCAAATATGGTCTTTTTTAGTTAGATTCCTAAGACTAAGTCAATCATGCTTTTTATGGAATTATGGTCATAAATCATGAATTACATGATGCACATCTCCATTAGAATGGGTCTCAAGAGTCAATAGAAGATTATCTAAAGAATTTTTACTCAGGTCATCCTTAATGAATTATATTTTATCTTCACGGTTTACAGATATCATTCCTAAAGAATGACATGTTGCATTACAAGTCCATCTAGCATATTTGTGACAAACTTTCAATCGTTTTACATGACTTTTGTTTGTAAAAGTGTTTTTACCTATTCTACATGATTAGTACTTAAAAGTGCATTTTTATCATGGTTTTATATCATCATTTTGCACTTGAAGTATCAATAACTCCTTAACTAAAATATGTTTTATAATAATGTATCTAATAATATAAGATACCTATAATTTGTGGTAAATGTCTATTTTTAATGCAGGCCTATCACATAAATGAAAGGATTGATTGATGACTTGAAGAACTTAAATTGCAAGGATAAAGAGATGGTCAAATTTAGAGAAGAGATGTCGGTGCAATCCAAACCGGAACACTGTTCGGTAATTGGGTCATATCTGGAGCTACAGATCTCAGATTTAGGTCCAATTTATATGGATGGAAAGGTAAGACATAGGCCTACAACTTTCATATGGAGCCCAAGATCTAAAAAGGCCATTATCAAGTCCAAATTGTAGCAACAACAAAGAAGCCCGAATCTGTCTTCCAGCCTGAGCACTGTTCGGTATTTTGGCCATATCTGGAGTTCTAGAAGTCCAAATAAGCTGAATGTTTTACACAAGAAAGCTGAGACAATTGTCTACAACTTTCATGTTTACAACTGGCTCCAATTTTGAGGTTATCAATGACGTTTTGGGCACATAAGAGAAGATAAGGATTGTCACCAAGTCAAAAGTTGGCCACCCACTTATCAATTAGTCATCAAATCAATAGTTCCCAATTTTGGCCTATAAAAGGAGGCATTTGCCATGCATTTAGGCATCTTGATTTGCAGATCAAGATCATGCTCTTCCTTTCTCTCTTTGTATTCTTTGTAATGTTTATGCTTTGCTTTCATTAATATCAAGTTTATGCCTTTCATTTTCTTTCCTTTACTTAGTTAGCTTTTATGTTCTTATCTTGTTTATTTATTTTTCTTTCTTTCATTATGTCTAGCTAAGTTAATTATGTCAAGGTGAAAAGGTTACACTAATGGTGTAAGAATAAGTATAGTGTAAACTCAATATGGACTTTAATGTTTGATACTAACATGTTTTATATTTGTTATCTTGTTGACTCTTTAATACTTTGCTTGTTAAATGACTAATCTTGATTTATGTTGTATAACACTTGGTACAACAAATGCTTGGCACTTTCATAGCCCATAATGTATGGTATAACCGACACCTGAGCTATGAAAGGAACTTGATTTGTTGTTAACATAAGTTATAATCATGAATGCTTGACGAGATTTACAAGTATTAGCATTAATTGAATAAGATGACTAATGTAATCATGTTAACAATATATAATCTGATTGGAACCTCCTTTGTGTGTGGTTTCCAATTCAATAATAAGAGTTTATACTATACTTGTTTGATATACCATTAGTGGAACCTCTAACCTTGACATTTGTTATTATTATTGTTTAATCCTTACATTAATATTTCATCTCTAAGTTCTCATCATCATCATCCTCTTCTTCTTCTCTTTCTTTATTATTATTATTATTATTATTATTATTATTATTGTTGTTGTTGTTGTTGTTGTTGTTGTTGTTGTTGTTGTTGTTGTTGTTGTTGTTGTTATTGTTATTGTTGTTGTATTATTATTATTTATAATTTGTACAATTAACCTCCCTGTGGTTCGACCCCGGTCTTGCCGGGTTATTTATTACTTTGACACTCCTGCACTTGGGAGAAGACATCAATCTTTTCGTCGTGTCACTACACATGTGTGAAATGAAGAAATTAGAGGACTCATCTGATAATCGGACATTTGCTTATATTAGTTAACAAATATCTTTAGGAATTTCATGATTCATTAACAACTTCAACCTTGCACATCTAGTATGGTAAATTTTTGTAATCACATTCTAAGGCAGAGCAGGAAAATACTTTTTTAATTTTTCAAAAGTGGTGTCTATTTTCAAATGAGAATTAGAAGAGAAATTCAAAGAAAGGGAAAAGAGCAAAGAATTGCACAAATAAATACATAGATATCAGTTATTATGAGAAACTAAAAGAACTGAATTAAGTCATGGAATACCATTATCTGTCATTTGACCTAGGTAAAAGAGACTAGCAAACCAAGAGTCATATAAAAAAATACAAAAACAATGTGAGAAAAATAAAGTAATAAACCTTTATCTACAGGACCATTCAAACCAATGAATTCATTTTCACTAACAAAATTATCAAAGTAAACTTTCAAATGATATCTATTTATCTTAAAAACATTGTCATTCTTTAGATTCTCAATATCAAAGGCCCCATAATGATACATATGTTTCTCAATAAATGGATTGCTCAATCTTGATCTTAGCTCTCTAGCGAATAAATGGGGTCGAGAATTATAAAGCAAAACTTTTTTACCAGTATCAACTTTTTGATATTTTTTACAAGTTTTGTAGAATGCGTGCATATCCTTGAACATGATAGGCCAATAAAATATATTTTGAAAGATTTTTGCAACTGTCTTTTTTTACAATAAATGACTCCCACATGCTTTAAAATGATAAAATTTAATGACACTACTTACCTCATTGTTAGGAATGCATTTTAAAATTTTGATCAGAATAAGTAAGGGTCATCCAAATAAAAATTCTTCACTTCATTCAAAAACTTACTTTTTTCTTCGATACTCTAATGAGCTATCAATTCTTTTAAAGAAATAAAATTGATAAAATTAGCAAACCAAGACATTGATCTAAAAAAAAGTAAGGATTTATCAGGAAAGTAATCATCGATTGATGTGAGGTCGGATGTCGAATCTATTGTCACTCTTGATAAAAGATCCGCATCAATATTTTTGGTGCCTTTTTCATTCATGATTTTTTCATGAGAATAAATCATTTGCAAATCTTAAGATTCATCTAACTCATTTTTACTTAAAGTATATTCAAGTTGATCATATACTAATTCTTTAATATAATCTATTTTTAAATCATTATCATCTCTAGGTTGCTTACAAATATTGAAAATATTCATCTCTAATGTCATATATCCAAAAGATAGCTTCATTAGTCTATTTTTATAATTAATCAATGCATTAAAAGTTAAAAGAAATGAACATTCTAAAATAACAGGAAATGAATTACATGTTTCAACACATTATGTGCCTAACACAACAAAATCCACAAGATAAATGAATTTATCAACTTGTACTAACACATCTTTAACTATTTCTCTAGCGACTTTTACAGATCCACCAGCAAGTAAGAGAGTTGCAAAAGTTAGTTTTAACTCACCTGGATTGAGACTTTGAAAAATAAATATGGAAGTAAATTCACACTGGCTCCAAAATCAAGTAAGATTCTTTGAATTTTATGTTCTTCAATAAAGCAAGAAATTGTAGGACAACCAGGGTCTTTATATTTCAAAGTATTATTATTCTGAAGAATGATACTTACTTGTTTGGCTAAAAAGGCTTTCTTTTTCATATATTCAGTTTTCTTTTCAGAGTGCATAGATTTTTTAAAAATTTAGCATAAAAAGAAACCTTTTTAATAGCTTCCAGCAAAGGTATCTTGATCCTTACCTATTTGAAAGTTTCAAAGATTTCAGAGTTATGATTGACTTTTCTTTATTTGGTAATGACATGAGGAAATGGAAGTGCTAGCAGGGATCGGTCTTTTCTTTATAATATTTAAATTCAACCCCTTCCTTACCCTTAGAGATTGACTCATCATCTTTCTCACAATATTCAAGGGTAAGCTTTTCGATAACCTTACCACTGCGAAGAGTAGTGACTGATTTGACTTGATCCATGTGTTGGCTTTCGAAACTACTTACATTTGCATTGTATTGCCCTTTGGGATTTTATTATGGTTTTGATGGAAACTTACCTTTCTATTGGAAATTAAGAGCAGGTGTCAATTTTACAAGAGTACCTTTAAAATTTGTTATGCTTTGAGCAAGTTTAGTATTGATTGTCTCTTACTTTTCAATGAATACATGCAATGTTTTCTTAAGATCTTTTTTTAAGAGGTGGAGTACAAACAGGTGCATATGCATATGAATTTTGAAAATTATGGTGTGCTTGAATGGGTGATTGTGAAGTTTGTGCATTATTGTTATCACTCTTCCAACTGAAATTTGGATGATTTTTCCAACTAGAGTTGTATGTTTACGAGTATGAATTATGATTGAACCTTTAAAAATTGTTTAAAGCATGCGCTTGTTCATGGACACATTCCTTAAAAAAAGGCAAAGTTGGACAGTTATTGGTTAAGTGTTTATTTTTTTCATAGATTTACACACAATATCTTGAACAAATTTAATTGACCATTTTTTTTTTCAATTCTAGTACCATGAATTTTCTAACTAAATATACAAACTTGGCTTGGAGGTCATGATTTTCTCTAACGTTATACATACCTTAATGGATCCTAGTCTTAAGTTTTGTAGCCATGTTTTAATTTGATGGTATTCATGCTACAATTTAAGTCATTATAGCTGTTACAGGCTTTTTTAAATTTCCTTAAATGCAAGTATGAATTTTCTAAATTTAAGTCATGAAAAGAAGGTAAAAGTTGAATAATGTCTGGCTTAAAATTAAAATGAGATGAATCAGGGGGGGAAACTATACATGAGGGTGCACTTGTTCTTATGAGATTCATGTGGTCTGTAAGTGTTTTAACACAATTATTCTTATTATTCTTATTATAAAGTGACTAGTTATCTTTTTCGGCAATATTTTTTGAAAATGATGAGGATACCCTATAAAGTTTACCACTTAATATACGTGACCAAACTCTTATATATATGTAGGAATAGAATAAAAAGAAAAGGAAAAAAATAAAAGAAACAAAGTTAGATATAAGAAAAGAGAAAAGAGAAAATAAAACAAATACTATAATTGTACAAGAATTGACCTCCCCGACAACAGCACCAAAAACTTGACACGACCAAAAGATTGATGTCTTCTTCCAAGTGCAGAGGAGTGTCAAAGTACTAAATAAACCAGACTAGGGTTAAACCATATGGAGGTTAATTGTATAAATTATAAATAACAGCAATACAACAACAACAACAACAACAACAACAATAATAATAATAGTAGTACCAGTACTAGTAGTAGTAGTAGCAGCAATATTAATAGTAGTAGTACGAAAAGAAGAAGAAAAAAAATGAAAAAGAAGTTGATGAGAACTTTGAGATGGAAAATTAATGTTAGGATTAAACAATGATAACAACAAATGTCAAGGCTAGATGATGCACTAATGATATTTCAAATAAGTATAGTATAAACTTCTATTATTCAATTAGAAAATACATACAAAGGAGGTTCCAAACAAATTAAAAATTCTTAACATGATTAAATTAGTTATCTTATTCTAATAATACTAATACTTATAAATATTATTAGGTATTCATGATTATAACTTATGTTAACAACAAATGAAGTTCTTTTCATAGTGCAAGTGTCGATTATACCATACGGTTGGGTTATAAAAGTGCTAGTAATTGTTGTACCAAGTGTTATATAACACAAATCTAGATTAATCATTCAATAAATAAAGTATTAAAAGTGAATAAGATAACAAATACAAAACATGTTAGTATCAAACATTAATATCCATCTTGAGTTTACATCATACTTATTCTTACATCATTAGTGTAACATTTTCAACTTGACATAATAAACTTAGCTAAACATAATGAAGAAGAGAAACATAAATAAATAAGATAAGAACATAAATAAGATAAAATATAACTAGGTCAAGGAAAGGAAATGAAAAGTATAAATAAGATATTAATGAAAGCAAAACTTAAGCATTACAAAAACACAAAGAGAGATAGCAAGAGCATGATCTTGATCTGGAAACCAAGATGCCTAAATGTATAGTAAATGCCTCCTTTTATAAGTCAAAATTAAGAACTATTGATTTGATAACTAATTAATGAGTGGGTGACCAACTCTTGACTTGATGACAATCTTTATCTTCCTTTGTTTGAATAAAACGTCATTAATAACATCAGAATTTGAGTCAAACCTTCACCTAAAAGTTATAGAGAATTATCTTAGCTTTTCAAGAAAAACAATTAAGGTCATTTGAACTTCTAGAACTCTAAATATGGGCTAAACACCGAACAATATCTGGGCTACAGGATAGACTCAAACTTATTTGTTGTTACTACAAGTTAGATTTGAAAACAACATCTTTAAATCTTGGAATTGTATGAAAGTTGTAGCTCTATGTCTTACCTTTCTATCTATATAAATTAGACATAAATCTAAGATCCACAGCTCTAGATATGACCCAGTTACCAAATAGTGTTCCAATTTGGACTACACCAGTATCTCTTTTCTAAATTTGGTCATCTGTTTATCCTTTCAATTTCAATACTTAAACTCATCAATCAGTCATTTCATTTATATGATAGGTCTACATTTAAGATGAATATTTATCACAAATTCAAGTTATCTTATATTATTAGATGTGTTATTATAAAACATGTTTTAGTTAAAGAGTTATTGATACTTCAAGTGCAAAATGATGATATTTATACCTTGATAAAAATACACTTTTAAGTACTAATCATTTACCATAAATTAAAGATATTTTATAGTATTAGACATGATATTATAAAATATGCTTTAATTAAGGAGTTGTTAATACTTGAAATACAAAATGATGATATAAAACCTTAATAAAAATGCACTTTTAAGTACTAATCTCATTTCTTAACCAACTTATTACTAGTCCCTAGTAATCAAATCATTAAAATAGAAAAATAATTTGCAAGTTCCACAAAGTAAGATATTCATCATTCAACTTCCATTAATCTATCCAAATAAATAAACTTTCATTAAATTTATATACCTGCTTTTTACTTCTTAAACATGTTATTAATAATCCTTTATTTTGTACTCAATATATCAACATATAGTTATAGGGCTTTACTTGTAAGAAAAAAAATTATTCTAATTTTTAAGGTTGACTTTCTTGGGATGAGATTATTCTTTTTTTCTTTTTTTTTAATATATGTACATATAACTTAAAACACAATGCATCTTTAACCCATGTAATGAACTTTAGGCTAATGACTCCCAAACTAGTTGGTCTTAGGCCATTAGGTGTTGAAACACCCTTTTGAGCTTATTAACTCGGGTTGTAGACATTGATACATAGATAATGCAATGTTTGATTCCCTTAAACTTTTCTCCTTAACCCATATAATAAGCATTGGGCCAATAGCTTCTAAATCAGTTGATTTTAGGGTATTAAGTGTTAAAACACCCCTTCGGGCTTAATTGCTTAGGTTAGGGAGGCTACGAAATCAAATTTATCTATATTTTATTTATTTATTTATTTACATTAATTATCATTATTCTTTTATTGAAAATTATAAATGATATCCTTTAGTTGTTACCTTTAACAAAAGATCGTAAATAATGTAATAATCCAATATGTAACCCACAATTATATGTTAAAGTGTGCGTGTGTGAAAATAAAGGTTTATGAACACTTGTTTAATAAGTATAGAAGCAGAATTAATTGATAATAATGCAAGAATTTATAAATTTGAATATTTCAAAAGAAGTATGTGATAAACTTTGTTATGCATATTGCAAATAACCATTGAAAAATATTTACCAAAATACATCTCAAGAGTCAATATAATTTCTCCTTATTATGTTATCCTAATAACACCAGTTATGTAAATGTTTTATGAAATTGAAAACATAGTTTTTGTTTTTGTTTTTTTTTAATATCAACTACTACCCTTTCCCCCCAACCAAAATAAGACATTGTTCTAAAGTATAAAGATAGAGTATAGAAGACATCATCTAAAACAACAAACACTGACAATCCTAAACACACTTAAACAAATATAAGAAATAACAAAATAAAATAATATGCTATTAATAAAAAAAACTTAGGAATTATGACATTGTTCTAAGTTCTAAAAAACTCAGACTTTAATTGTAATTGTGATTGTGGCTCATATCTTTCCTTAGTTTTACACCCGCGAACGACTTAAACATCATCTATGGGTTGGAGATAAGCTTTCAATCCGGTTTTCTAAAAAACTAGCAAACATAGTCTTTAATAATCAGATTCTGAATACTATATCAAGAATGTTCTTTATGAAATTGTGGTCATAAATCATGAATTGCACACTGCACATCTTTACTAGAATGTGTCTCAAAAGTTAATAAAAGATTATTTAAAGACCCCTTACTCAGGCCATCTTTAATGAATTGTATTTCATCTTCATGTTATATAGATATCATTTCTAAAGAACAACATGTTGCATTGTAAGTTTATCTAGCACGATGTTTCATCTTCATATAGACTTTCAAGCATTTTGCACGATGTTTTTTTTTTTGCAAAAGTGCTTTTACTTGTCTTAGGTTTAGTCATTTTGCACGACGTTTCTTTGCAAAAATGCTTTTACCTATACTAGGCACGTATGAAATAAAAGAATTTGAAGACTCACCTAATAATTATACCTTTGCTTTAATTAGCCAGTGAATATCTTCAAGAATTCCATGGTTCATTAACAACCTTCATCTTGCATACCTAGTTTGATAAATTTTTGTAATCGTATTTTGAAGTAAAGCGGGAAATAATTTTTTATTTTTTCAAGAGTTGTGTTCATTTTTTAAATAAGAATTGGAGAAGAAATTCAAAGAAGGGAGAAAGAGTAAAGAATTACACAAATATATACATAGATATTAGTTATCATGGGAAATTGAAAGACCCGACTTAAGAGTCACGGAGTATTGTTACCCACCATTTGACCAAGATAGAGAGACTAGCAAAATAAAAGTCACAGAAAAAAAATACAAAAACAATGTGAGAAAAGAAATCAAATTTTTTATACACAAGATCACCCAATTCAATAGAATCATTTTTAACTGAAAAATTATCAAAGTAGACTTTCAAACGATGTCCATTTACCTTAAAAGTATTATCATTCTTTGGATTCTCGATATCACAAGTCCCATATGGATACACATGTTTCACAATAAAAGAACCACTTTATCTTGATGTTAGTTTTTCAAGAAATAAATAGAATCGAGAATTATAAAGTAACACTTTCTTGTTATGAAACTCTTTGATTCTTGCTTTATGAATTTTTGCATTTTTATATGTATCATTTTTTATTTCCTCATGCTTATTTATTTGTAATTTGTGCAACTAACTAACATCATCAAGGTTTGAATTAAAAGCTTTAATAGCCCCATAAGCTTTATGTTCAAGTTCCACAGACAAGTGACAATGTTTTCCATAGACTAGTCTATAAGGTGATATACTTAATGATTTATAAGCAGTTTGATAAGCCCAAAGTACATCATTAAGTTTTAAAAACAAGTTTTTCCTATTAGGCTTCACTGTTTTCTCCAAGATCTGTTTGATCTTCCTATTAACAAATTCTACTTGTCTACTTGTCTAAGGGTGATAGGGGGCAATTTTATATGTGATTCTGTATTTTTTTCATTAAAAACTCAAATGATTTGTTGCGGAAATGTGTTTCACCATCACTTATCATGGCTTGAGGGATACCAAATCAATGCAAAATATTTTCTTTCAAAAACTTTATCACTATTTTAGGATCAGTGTTTCGACTTGGAATTGCCTCTATCCATTTTAAAATATAATCTATTATGACTAATATGTACAAGAAACTAAATGATGAAGGAAATAGACTCATAAAATCTATACCCTAATAGTCAAAGATCTCAATGACAAGAATATAATTTAAAGGCATCATGTGATGTTTTGAAATAAATCCCAACTTTTGACAATTTTTACAAGTCTTGCAGAATGCATGTGAGTACTTGAACATGGTGGGCCAATAAAATCCACTTTGTAATATCTTTGTAGTTGTTTTTCTTGATAAGAAATGACCTTACATGCTTTAGAATGATAAAATTTAATGACACTACTTACCTGATGTCAAGAATGCATCTTCAAAGTATTTCATCAGGATAATATTTGAATCAATAAGGAACATCCCAATTAAATTTCATCATTATGCTTAAGAACTTTCTTTTATATGGAGTACTCCAATGAGCTGACAATTATCCTGAAACAAGAAAATTAATAATATTAGCAAACCAAGGCATTGTAGAGATAGAAAGTAAAGATTCATCAAGAAAGTAGTTATCGATTAGTGTGATGTCAAATTTTAAATCAATTGTTAATCTTGACAAATGATCTGTGGCAATATTTTCGATGCCTTTCTTGTCTTTGATTATGATATCAAATTCTTGAAGTAACAAAATCCACCACACCAACCTAGCCTTCGAAGTTTTCTTAAAAAGAAGGTATTTCAATGCTACAGGATCACTAAAAACAACAACATGTGAGCTAACAAGATAAGACCTGAATTTTTCACATGCAAATACTATTGCAAGTAATTATTTTTAAGCGGTGGTGTAATTCATTTGAGCATTATTTAAAGTTTTACTTCTATAGTAAATCACATAGGTTTTTTATCTTTTCTTGGTCCCAAGATAGTACCCACAACATAATCACTAGTGTCACACATTATTTTAAAAGGTAATGATCAATCAGGAGGTTGAGTGACAGGAGCAAAAGTAAGCAAGTTTTTGAGTTTAACAAAGGCTTCTTCACAATATTCAGTCCATCCAAAAATATTATCCTTTGTTAGAAGGTTACTAAAGAGCTTAGATATTACACTAAAATCTTTTATGAACCTTCCATAAAATCAGAATGTCAAAAGAATGATCTAACATCTTTAATAGATTTTAGTATTGACAAGTTTATAATTAACTCAATTTTAGATTTGTCAACCTCAATTTCTTTCGATGAAACAATGTGACCAAGTACAATGCTTTTTGTTACCATAAAGTGATTTTTTTTTTCAATTTAGTATAAGATTCCTCTCTTCACACCTGCTCAAAATCTTTTATAAATTAGTCAATCATCAAATGAATCACTAAAAATAGAAAAATCATCCATAAAAATCTTAAGAAAATGTTCAATCATATCATTGAATATGCTAAGCATACATCTTTGAAATGTGATTGGTGTATTATATAACCTAAAAGACATCCTTTAATATGCAAAATACCAAATGGACATGTGAAAGTTGCATTCTCTTAATCTTACAATAGAATTTTAATTTGGTTGTAACTTGAATAACCATCTAGGAAATAATAAAATTAATAACCTGCAACTCTTTCTAGGATTTGATCCATGAAAGGTTAAGAAAAATGATCTTTTCTTGTCATTGAATAAGTTTCCTATAGTCAATGCATATATACTAACCAGTAATAGTCCTAGTTAAAATTAACTTCTTTTTCTTATTTGTTATCACAGTGACTCTAGACTTCTTGGGTACAGTTTGGGTAGGACTTATTCATTGTTTATTAGAAATAGGATAAATGATTCTATTATCTAAAAGTTTAATGACTTTATTTTTCATTACTTCTTTCATATTAGGATTAAGCCTTTGTTGCATTTCTCTAGAGGGTTTAGCATTTTCTTTCAAATAAATTATGTGAGTGTAAATCAAAGGACTCGTCTATTTTATGTCAGTTATGGTCCATCCTAATGTATTTTTGTGTATTTTCAGAGTTTGTAATAACTTACCTTCTTGATGTGCATTAATTTTAGAAAAGATTATTACTAGAAAAGTTTCATTTGCTCCTAAAAATAAGTATTTGAGATTAAATGGTAATGACTTCAAATTAGGTTTGGGTGGTTGAACAATTGAAGGTGTGGACTCAATTGATTATAGAGGCAATTCCTCAATTTTTGGTATCCAACTATTTGTCTTTGATTCTTTTTGAAAATAACCATTTGCAAATCGTTAGATTCATCAATCTCAGTTTCACTAGAAGTGGTTTGAAATTGATTATGAACTATTTTTTCAATAAAGTCCACTTTTTATAAATTATTATCATACCAAGTTGCTTGTAAATGTTGAAAATAGTTATCTCTAATGTTATGTTTTCAAAAGATAGCTTCATCAGCTCATTCCTATAATTAATCAATGTATTAGAAGTTGTGAGAAATAAACATCCTAAAATAACAAGAAATGAATTACATGCTTAAAGAGGTTCTATATCCAAAACAATAAAATCCACGGGATAAATGAATCTATCAACTTGTACTAACACATCTTCAAATATTCCTCTGAGCATTTTTATAGATTTATAAGTAAGAGAGTTATAATATTTGGTTTTAACTCATCTAAATTGAGACTCTGAAAAACTGAATATGGAAGTAAATTCGCATTAGCTCTAAGATCAAGTAAAGCTCTTTTAATTTTATGTTCTCCAATAAAGCAAGAAATTATAGGATGACCAGGGTCTTTATATTTCAAAGCATTATTATTCTGAAGAATGAAACATACTTGTTCAACTAAAAAGGATTTTTTTTTCACATTGAATTTTTTCTTTATAATGCATAGATTTTTCAAAAATCTAGCATAAAAAGGTACATGTTTAATAACATCCAACAATTGTATATTGATCATTACCTGTTTGAAAGTTTCAAAGACTTGTGATTGATTTTTTTTTGTTTAGTCATGGCATGAGGAAATGGAAATGCTAGCAGGAAATTAGTTTTTTCTTTGCAATGTTCAGATTCAACTCCTTCCTTACCCTTAGAGATTAACTCATCATCTTTATCATAAAGTTCAATAGTAGGTTTTTCAATAACCTTATCACTACGAAGAGTGATGACTAATTTAACTTGATCCATATATTAGCTTCAGAAACTACTTGCATTTCAATTGTATTGTTCTTTGGGATTTTGTTATAGTTAAGATGGAAACTTACCTTTCTCTTGAAAACTAAAAGTAGATTTGAGTTTTGTAAGTATCTTTTAGATTTTCCATGGTTTGAGCACTTTGAGTATTGATTATCCCTTGCTTTTTAATGAATGCATGCAATGTTTCCTCAAGATTTCTTTTAGTAGGTGGAGCATAAGGAGGTGCATATCCATGAGAATTTTAGAAATTATAGTGGGCTTAAAATAATAGCTGTGAAGTTTTTGTATTATTGTTATCACTCTTCCAATTGAAATTTGGGTGATTTTTCCGATCGGGATTGTATGTTTGTGAGTATAGGTTATAATTGGGCTTTGAAAACTATTTAAAATATGAGTTTGTTTATGGAGGCATTCCTTGAAAGAAGACAGAGTTAGATAGTAATTAGTTCAGTGTTCATTAGTATCATAGATTTGACATATAATGTCTTGAACATATTTTAATTGACCACTCCTTTTTAATTCTAATTCCTTAACTTTTCTAGTTAAAGATGCAAACTTGGCTTGGTGGTCATAATCTTCCCTAATGTTGTACATATCTCTACTAAATGTATGAGATTGAGTTTTACCTTTTGTTTCATGAGTACTTATGGTGTCCTAATTTTAAGCATTTTTAACTAGCAAGTCTAGGTACTTCATTGCTTCATTAGGGTCTTTTTCTTTAAAAATTTTATTTCACATCAATTCCACCATTTGTCTATCTTTAGGTGTTAACCCTTCATAAAAATGTGAAACCAATCTCCATGTTTTAAAACCATGATAAGGGCAAGTATTAAACAAGTCTCGATACCTATCCCAACATTGATAAAATATTTCTTCTAATTTTTTAGTGAAATAATGATTTATCTTTTGAAATAATTTGTTCTAAGAGAAGGGAAAAAATTCTTTAAAAACTATTATTATATTTCATTCCAAGCATGAATAGATAAATCTGATTGTATTCATGCTATAATTTAAATTAATATAGGTGTTATAGACCTTCTCAAATTCTCTTAAAAACAAGTATAGATTTTTTAAATCTAAGCCATGAAAAGATGCTTGATAGGTATTAATTAGTAGTAGGCAGGAACAAGTTCACTGTACACTGCGACCAATAGATTTCGATTCTTAACTTTGCCTTCAAAAAAATATAAATAAAAAACTATGCACGATCGAGCCAAAAAAATATACAAACACCCCCTTCGATCTTTGGTATGGAGACACAAAAGGTGTGTATCTATATATAAAGCTATGAGATACGCCCGTGAAAGCTCAGCTTTTCCACCTGTGACCAAAATCACCTTAGAAAAGTGAAGGTACATGAATTGAGCTGGGAGCTCAAGCTCCTATAGATCCATAAGGCTTCCTCTCAGGCACACCATCCCATGTTTCTTCAAGAGTCCCCCTTTCTTCTTCTCATGTTGTCTCTAAGTGTTCTGAAATGGTTATTCTTATTATTTTCATTATGAAGCGACTGGTTATCTTTTTCAACCATGTTTTTTAAAAATAATAAGGATACCATAGAAAATCTACTACTTAATGTATGTGACTAAACTCTCATGCACATGTAGGAAAAGAATAAAAGGAAGAAGAAAATTAAAAAGAAAAAGAAACAAAACTAAAGTAACAAATTTATATAAAAGAAAAGTGAAAAGAGAAAATAAAATAAAAATTATAATTTATATAAGAATTTACCTCCCCGGCAACGGCGCTAAAAACTTGACATGACTAAAAAATTAATGTTTTCTCCTAAGTGCAGGAGTGTTGAAGTAATAAATAACCCAATAAGATCGGGGTCGAACCATAAGGAGCTTAAATGTATAAATGATAAATAACAACAGTAACAACAACAACAATAATAATAATAAGTTAAAGAGGACTTTGAGATGCAAGATTAATGTGAGTATTAAATAATGATAAAAACAAATGTCAAGGTTAGAGGATCCAATAATGATATTTCAAACAAGTATAATATAAACTTTTTTTATTACTCAACTGTAAACCACACACAAACAAGGTTCCAATTGAATGATTTGTCATTAATAACTCATTATAAATTGTTAACATGAACATATTCATTGTCTTATTTAAATAACACCAAACTTTTAAATATTATCAATAATTCATGATGCTAACTTATGTTAACAACAAATCAAGTTCCTTTCTTAGCACATGTGTAGGGTATGTCATACGTTTAGGTTATGAAAATGTCAAACATTTGTTGTATCAAGTGTTATACAATATAAATCTATATTAACTATTTAACAAGTAAGGTATTAAGAATTAATAAGATAAAAATGATAAGATATGTCAATAGCTAGTTGATTAGGATATAAGCATTAAAGTCCATATTGAGTTTATATTATACTTATTATTACACCATTAGTGTAACATTTTCACCTTGACATAATAAACTTAGCTAAACATAATGAAGAATAGAAATATAAATAAATAAGTTAAGAATATAAATAAGATATAAGCTAATTAAGTAAAGGAAAGGAAAGGAAAAGTATAAATAAGAGATTAATGAAAGCAAAATTTAAACATTATAAAAATATAAAAAGAACAAACAAGAACATGATCTTGATCTGAAAACTAAAATATTTGAATGCATAACAAATGCTTCCTTTTATATGCCAAAATTTAGAACTATTGGTTTTGTTGATTAATTGTTAAGTAAATGGTCACATCTTGACTTGGTAACAATTCATATCTTCTTGTTTAAATAAAACGTCATTACTAATATTAGCGAAATGTTTTCATGAAAGTTTTAGAAAATTGTCTTAGCTTTCCAACATAAAAAATTAAGGTTATTTGGATTTTTAGAACTTAAGATATGGGTTGAACACTGAACAGTGTCTGGGCTGCAGGATGGATTTCGAGTTTACTATTGTTACTACAATTTAAACTTGAAAACAAACTTTTTAAATTTTGAACTCCATATGAAAGTTTTAGGCTTATGTCTTAACTTTCCATCCATATAAAGCAGACCTAAATCCAAGTTCTACAGCTCCAATTATGATCCAATGACCGAATAGTATTCCAGTTTGGACTAAACCATCATCTCTTTTCCAAACTTGGCCCTCTCTTTATCTTTTAAATTTCAGAAGTTAAAATCATCAATCAATCAATCCTTTCATTTATGTGATAAACCTGCATTTAAGATGAATGTTTACCATAAATTAAAGGTATGTTATAGTATTAGACATGATATTATAAAACATGCTCTAGTTAAGGAGTTATTGATACTTTAAATGTAAAATAATGATATAAAACCTTGATAAAAATACACATTTAAGTACTAATTAATGTTAGCGAGACCTTTCTTGACATATTCCTTTAAATTTCTCATCAATAACCACATTGATTAAGTTCATCATAGTTTAAGTTCGTAGGTTATAGGCTCTGACAGCTTTATTATGTAATGAGTATCCAAGAAATATTTTTTTTACCACTCTTGCTATCAAACTTATATAAGTTTTTTTAATCTCTCAAGATATAGCAAGAACTTTCAAACAATATGGAGTATTTGATAATAGACATCTTGTTGCTCCATAACTCATAAGAAGTGAGTTTTGTTCCAATTCTAACCATAACACAGTTCAAAATATGTATAATAGTATTGATAGCTTCCCTCTAGAAGTATAGTATAACTTTTTCTTTCTTACTATTTAGCATAACTTGAACCTTTTCTTGTATGGGTCTATTCTTCCTCTCAACTATAACATTCTGCTAAGGCTTGATAGGTTTAGAGAATTCTTGATGTATATCATGTTCATCACAAAAGGATGAAAAATTAGTATTTTCAAATTCTTTATCATAGTCACTGTGAATTCTAAAAATGGAAAGATTTTTGTTTATAGTCTTCTAAACAATTTCCTTATAAGATCAAAGGACTATAACTTTTCCCATAACAAAATAGCTTAAGTATATCTTGAATAGTGATTAGTACTTAAAAGTGTATTTTATCAAGATTTTATATTATCATTTTGCATTTGAAATATCAATTACTCCTTAACTAAAACATGTTTTATAATAACATATCTAATAATATAAGATACCTTTAATTTATAGTAAATATTCATCTTAAATACAAGTCTATCATATAAATAAAATGATTGATTGATGAGTTTAAATACTGAAATTGAAAGGACAAAGAGATGGCTAAACTTAGAAGAAAGATGTTGGTGCAGTCCAAACTACAACACTGTTCGGTAATTGGGCCATATCTGAAGTTGTAGATCTCATATTTAGGTCTCCTTTATATGAATAGAAAAGTAAGACATAGACCTATAACTTTTATACGAAGTTCAAGATTTAAAAATACCATTTTCAAGTCCAAATTATAGCAACAATGAAGTCTCAATCTGTCTTGTAGCCCAAACATTGTTCAGTGTTCAACCCATATCTTGAGTTTTAGAAGTCCAAATCACCTTAATTTTTTTTCTTGCAAATCTGAGATAATTTATTAGAACTTTCATGTGGAGGTCTGGTTGAAATTCTAACGTTATCAATGGCGTTTTGTTCAGACAAGAGAAGATAAAAATTGTCACCAATTCAAGATTTGGCCACCACTCAACAATTAGTCAACAAATCAATAATTCTCAATTTTACCATATAAAAGGAGGCATTTATCATACATTTACGCATCTTAATTTTCAGATCAAGATTATGTTCTTGCTTTCACTCTTTATATTTTTGTAATGTTTAAGTTTTGCTTTCATTAATATCTTGTTTATGTCTTTCATTTTCTTTTCTTTACTTATTTAACTTTTATCTTATTTATATTCTTATATTGTTTATTTATATTTCTCTCTTGCATTATGTTTAGCTAAGTTTATTATGTTAAGGTGAAAAGGTTATTCTAATGGTGTAAAAATAAGTATAGAGTAAACTTAACATGAACCTTAATGTTTGATACTAACATGTTTTGTATTTGTTATCTTGTTCACTTTTAATATTTTGCTTGTTAAATGGTTAATCTAGATTTGTGTTGTATAACACTTGGTACAATAAATACTTTACACTTTCATAGCCCAACTATATGATATAACCTATACCTATACTATGAAAAAAAAAACTTGATTTGTTGTTAACATAAGTCATTATCATGAATGTCTCACAACATTTACAAGTATTAGCATTATTCGAATAAGATAACTAATGTAATCACATTAACATTTTATTATCCGATTAAAACCTTCTTTCTGTGTGGTTTCTAGTTAAATAATAAGAGTTTATACTACTTGTTTGAAATACCATTAATGGATCCTCTAACCTTGACATTTGTTATTATCATTGTTTAATCCTTATATTGATCTCTCATCTCAAAGTTCTCATCAAGTTCTTCTTCTTCTTCTTCTTCTATTACTACTACTACTACTACTACTATTATTACTATTACTATTATTGTTGATGTTGTTGTTGTTGTTGTATTGTTATTATTTATAATTTATACAATTATTCTTTCTGTTTTTTTTTATCCCGGTCTTGACAGGTTATTTATTACTTTAACACTCCTGCACTTGGAATAAAACATCAATTTTTTGGTCTTGTCAAATAGTCATTTACAATGAAAATGATATACTTATTTCCACTTAAACTCTCAGTTTGAGTTGGACCTGTTAGGTCCATATGTAACATTTCAAGGCATCTTAAGGTTAGAATGTCAATAATATTCTCATGTTAAGCCTTAGATTGTTTTCTTTCCTAACATACTCCACCTAAGTGGTTGCAGATTTGGTGGATCATATATTACATCCCTTTTAAAGATTTTGGACAAGTCTTTAAAGTTGATGATAAACCATTAACCCTATATCCATGTTATTTGTTTATTTGAGCTCATGATTATTTTGACCCTATTTAGACTGCTATAAAAAGCTTCAAACTAACATAGGGTAGTTAGTTACTTCATGCTAACAAATAGTAGCTAGCTTATGTGTACATGGTATTTTGATTCGTAGTTGACAAGTAGGATGCCAATACTATATGAATTGACCCCCCTTACACTTATATATGTTTCCTAGCTGATGAATAGGATATCAGTAATATGATATATTATTCTAACATGAAAAACCCCCTTTGTTTGTTACATGTTTGTTATATACCCTACTTTGTACAACTGTAATCATGTATCTCATAATGTATGTTAGTATGCATAATAGTTATTATCTTTTACTGAGTGTTTGGATTCACCCATCCATTTACTACTTTTTTTTTAGGTTTTTAATTCAGTTTCAGTTGCACTATCTTTAGCTATGTTCTTCCTACTACTTTTAGCCATATTCTTCAACATGTATAATGTCCAAATCCTTGCTTTTTTTATAACTATTACTTTTAGTTGAAATCTTTCTAGTAGAGATCTTAAAATCTTTCATGCTCTTCTCGAGTCCTTTACTGTTTTCTTCTAGATTGAACCTAAAATATACAATATTAAGAAGTTTTGCATAAAACTTAATGAAAGATTCATCCTCCAACATTTTTATTTATTCAAGTCTTAAGGTTAGCATTTATAATTTGGAGTTTTTCACTATATTGGTTCCCCTATAAGTAACTTTAATAATATCTCAAGCTTCATTGGCTATCTCACATATAGAGATTTTTTTAAATTTATCAGGAGACACTGCTATGAATATAGCATTTAGGCCTTTATTATACCAATTACAATCAGTGCATTCATCTCTAAACTAATTGTTAAAAGGAGTTTTAGGCTTAGTCCATCTATACTCAACTAAATGTTAGGTTTTTTTTTTTTTCTAATGATTTGAGGAAAGCTTTTTTCACACTCTATTCATATGTCGAAAGTATATGCTGTGAGATTTTGTACAACTCCTTGGTTGATTGGGCAATCTTACTCTACTCCAAGTGTTGTTTTGCCGAGTGATACTCTAGATTCTTTAATGCTTCAGATTGTCTTTTTCTTATATAAATATGTATATGGTAAAGTAAGAACCTTTGATAAATATTATTTTCAAGCTTTCTAGTCTGTTACATTCTTAACAAACTATTATTCGTGTTAAAAAAAATATTTATCTAATAATTATCTTTGGATAATTTGTATTTTTTATATATATAAAACCTATTGGAACTTCACAAATAATTTATATAAATAAACTAGATAATTAAAAAATTAATAATGTTATACCTTATAAGATAAACTTGACTAATTCTTTATTTAATTTGGATAAAATAACAATTTAAATAAATTTATCTTTAACAATGCAAATAGTCATTCATTAATCAAAACCAAACTTTTTCATATTGACAACTGATAACTTCTTTATAAAATTAGAAATTATATTAGGATCATGTTATATTAGATAGGTAGGATCTTTATAGTAAGTGGAAGCAATATTCAACCTATTAGCAATATTGATTCTCCAAAATGTATGTAAACACAAGTTGACTTGCTTAATCTTTTTCTTACCAACATTTCTCTGCTTAAAAAATCATAGTACAAAATATCAACATGAATCCCTATTAAAAATAAATATCCTTCACACTACAACTTTTTTATGGTATTTGTTTTGACTATTATATCATCTATAAAAATATCATATATATCAAGTCTTTTTCTCCTAATGATATTTTCTCCATTAATTTTTGTTTCATAAAATTAGACTTAATGGTTATAAATTACCTAATATAAGTCTTTATGTTTTCCAACTTTTCATTTGTAATCTTTATGCCACTAATAATTGCATCGATAACTCTATTGTGCTTTTGTTTCAAAATAGTTTCACTTTTCTCAAGCCTTCCGGTATGACTTTTATATTTTATTTTAAGTCTTTAATCCACGTAACCAGGATCTATTTATCATTTCTAGATAAATGTTTTTCCTTTCCGTGTATTTCTCATATCATTTTTCTTACAGTCATTTCTTACATCAAACCATGTCTATTCTCACTTTAAAAGGTCCTTTAAAAATTCTTCCCTAGTGAAGTTTTCAATTTCTTTTTTAAAGTTCTATAGTACCCAATGTAGTGACTATACCACCTATAATAACCCTATTTATTGTTTTCTTTGCAAATAATTCTTGCTAGCTCATAAATGTCTTGCTTATGTTCATAAGAAACATCTTTATCTGAATTATATTTAAAGAAGTTAACGATCATGCAACTACCTTCTATACCTACCTGTTAAGCCTATAGATCATTGATTTTTCCTCCAAATATGTCTATCACATTTTCCTTCCTTATTCTTCTTTTGATTCATTTATTCTTTTTTTTTTTTAATTTCATATTTCCTCAGTTTCTAATGACACTCATCACTTCTTCAAGATGATTATATATTTTGGCTTTTTTTTTTCTACTTGCTACATTATTTTAGGTTCCTTCAATTCAAGAGCTTTTTAAAATTTATAACTATTTATTATTGATAACAATATTAAGATTATCTTATAAAATCTTATCATTAAATCCCTCAACCCCTCCCATCTCTTCTATCATATGATCATCAACATCTTCAAATTTGTTTTTGGTCTACTACTTATATCAAATGAACTAGAAATATGTTATGAAAATATTGTATAGTAAGTTGTCTACAACGGTAAATAGAGTTGATATTAGTCAACTCCTATAAATTAGAATTCATTTTTAAGTCGAATAAATGATTTGATTTAGTTTCTAGTTTCATGGCTTATTCTTATTTAAATAGGAACCTTATACAAACTATTTTGATTTAAGTCAATATATTGATTTCTAAATAATATTTTTTATTTACATGATATCAAAGCTCAACGATTCACAATGGTTATGGTTAAAGGTCATAAAGGATATGTATCAAAGCTTAATTATTTCTTGTAGTTTTTCATTGTTTTGATAAATAACCATGAATAAAAAAGATTTCTGCTTTTATATAAGGGGATTAGGAGTTTCCCCTACAGAAAAAGACATCTAAGAATTAGTGTGTGATTTTTTTTTATTTGTGTCAATTACTATTATTAAAAATCCTAATAGTGGGATCCAATATAGGGTGACCCTCATAAAGATATTATATTAGGAACTCACAATGCGATGACTTATACAAAAATATTATATTAGAAACTTATGATGTGATGGCTTATACAAAGATATTGTATTAGGAACTTATGATGCAATGACCAATAATTAAAAAGATATTTGTGGTTTATAAAGGTTGTTAATTGAGGTCTAAACTTAAGGATAAGTTTTTCTTCCAACTTTAGAAGATTAATATAAAAGCTTTTCAGGAAAATAAATATTTTCCTTAGATAATTTTATTTTTTTCTATTTTTATTTTTCTATTATATGTTATTGTGTTTTTCTAATGTTATTTCTCTATTTGAAAGGAATAACTTTTCTAGTTTATTTTTCTTATTTAATATTACTAGATGACTTTTAGTTTTTCTCTTATAAACAGTTATAATAGCCTTTTAAAAAGTGGAGACATAAATGAATTAAAAAAAAATATTTTAGGTCTCTCTGTAATTATGGTATTTTTATCATTTGATATTTTTAACTTATAATAAACCTCAAACCCCATGATAATTATACAAGATTATATTAGGTTTATTTTATGTGTGAAACATGTTAAATAGTAGCATTGTTTAAAAAATTTCACCGATGATAGAAAACTAATATACACAATTCATGATGATAAGGGGACAAAATATTCTAATGAGTATATAGAGGATTTCTTGAAAGAAAAAGGGATCCAACATCTATTCATATATTATAATACTCCTCAACAAAATAGAATTTTTAAAATAAAAAATTAACATTTACTTGAATTAATTTATGCCATAATGTTTTCTATAAGTATTACAAAGTATTTATAGGGTGCAAAGTATTTATAGGGTGCAGATATTTTAACAAAACATATTTGATTAATATGATATCAACTCGAGCTTTAATATTACACCATTAGATTGCCTAAAACATTATTTTCCTCATGCATAAATAGAAATGATTTACAAATGAAAGTTTTCAATTGTACAATATTTGTTCACATACCAAGTAAATTTTAATCTAAATCTAATCTTAAAGTTGAAAAATATATTTTTATCATATATGCTCCAAACAAAAAATAATACAAATGCTACAACCTCAAACCAAAGAAATTCATGCAAGTATGAATTTTTTTATAGAAAAATCAACTTTATTGTACCAAAAATCATTTTTTAAGGGGATTAAAAGAAAAGGAAAAGATATGATTTTTGGAACATATTTGTTCCATTACCTAATATAATTATGAACAATAATATTCTCTCACCATCACAAACTAAAGAAAAGAATGTTCATGGTATTGAAACAAATGAAAATACTAGCAAATCATTATCAGGTGTAAATGTATTGCAAGCCAAAGAATTTCTCAATTCTGACATAAGCTACTTATTAGATAGCTACTTATTACATCAAATTATTACATCAAATGTGATGTAATAGAATTATTTTATTGTATCTAGACTAATATCTTCAACCTATTTCATAAATAAAATGTGACAAATTAACCAACCTTCTTCCTTGGACAATGGACATCCATCCCCGGCATTGTAGAGAGAGAAAACAAATATGAACAAGGAAAATGATGGCAAGCCATGCTTTCATTTCACACTGGTCTGACGCAAGCGAGCTTTAATTTTGCAAAAGGGAAATGAAAGACGTCATTATCTCGAAGGTTAACAAACTAATTTTCACCTATACGAAAAAAAAAATACCTAATTTGAGAGAAGATAAGATTCAGATAAGTAATAGGATATTCACAGAGCGGATGTCAACTCAGTGTGCAGCCAAATGGCATTCAGTACAAGTTCTACGCAAAACACTTCCTAGGCTACCAACATTGCAAAATACTATATAAATCTTTAAATTATTCCGAATTACCTATCTGACCTATCATATTTGAAAAAGATTGTCTGAATGATGACACCCGTCCTCCATACAAAAGGTGAAGTGGACTGATTGACTCGTGAGTTATGATAGCAATAGAATTTAATCACCACTTTGGATAACACTTCATCTTACACCAACAATCTGTATTCATTCTCAACATGCTTTCTTTCGCTGCATATTATAGAGCTTCGCAAGTGATTTCACTTGTTGAGGAGCACTCACCAAGAAACTCTGACCGTATGAGCATCAGCAGCCTGCCCAGATAATTTAGGCCTTCCCCTTCCCGCCCACCACCCCAAAAAAGATCATGTGGTGAAGCTTCAACAAGAACAGATCCAGCAGTTGAGAGCAACATAGATTGCAAATGAGGATAAATTGAGAACTTGCATTTCAATGCTCTATACATAACATCAATCTTCAAATCTTCCCAGTCAGACCTCACCTGGTTCATCACAGTATTGGCTTCTATCAGATTACCACTAGGATATACTCAAGGTATTTAATTCCAGCATGCATGTTGTTCCCGAGAAGAGTATCTTATTCTTATATTGGAAGAAAGACATGGAAATAGATGTGCAGGCATCCTATGTTAGAGCATAATGTTCATAAATAATTGCCTCTTTTTTCTACTTCTGTAGAGTTTTATAATATCAAGGTCCCAGCCTCTCCTTCCTAAAAAGATGCTGACAGCTAGAAAGTACCCAAAAAAATTTCACGGACATGAAATCACAAACTTGTTTCTTAACACTCTAGGGCAAAGAGTTTTATGTTTTAATAAGTACCATACCACTCCATTCTAGATTGCATAACCATCCAACCTACAAGTATCAATGTCTTCACGTGAACTGATCAAGGAACTTGAGTCTCACTCACTAATAACTTCTATCATGCAATTCTAAATTATATAGTATTTAGTATATGTTTGTAGTATATGTTTGTCAATCGTTTTGCACAACTGCTGGGAGAAAGTATGAAAAGACTTGTGAGATACTTTACTCTCGTATTTCAAGTTTACTTAAGTTGTGTCATGCTGATTCCTCCCAAGGTTCGGAGATAGTATGCAAACATAACAAAATGAGCTTCTGCCCATTACAAATAGTCATATGTCAGAAAAGGGCCCAAGTTGAATTTCTGTTCAAACTAGGAAACTCACCAGATATGGGCGCTGCTTCTGCATTGATCTTCCCATTCGTGCTGCTTCCTCAGGGCTCTTGGCAGATTTGATCTTCTCAACACAATCCTTTGCCACAGGTTCATCCACCCCCACGAACTTGTGTGCCTAAAATTCAGAAAATAAAATAAGATATGACAGCCTTTACAGATTGACAAAGAGAAAACAGATTGATGTTGAAAAGTTGAGTGCCTGGTAATAGTGCTCTACGCTTGACCATGTGGCATAAGCACCACTTCCATCAGGCATTTGAATTGGATGCGGAGAAAAATTCGAAAAAGCTCCATAAGGATCCCATGTTTTATAGAAGAATATGATCCTCGATTCATAAGGGGTGATAGAAGGATCAATTGCAAAGGTTTCATCCTCTGATGGAATAACTGGTACCAAGTCCGGTACAGGCTGTAAAAATCCACTAATAAGCATGTCTGGTCCAACCTGTAGTTCAAGCATAGGAAGCATCAATAATCAGGAGGATGAAAGACATTTTCCAAAACATGCATGCAGAGTATAGTCATGACTAGATGGAGTGCTTAAATATGCACATACTTTTAATTCCTTTCATTCTGATTCTTGAAGGCTTGTTTTCTCAATTGTAATGTCCAGAGACATAACTGGCTTGCTATTTTCTTTCCCATTGACATTTCAAAAATAATTGACATACAAAACAATGCAATCAAGGAAACTTTCACCCGCCAAGCAGCCATTTCAGGGAAAAGAGCATCATAATAATTGCATACTCCAGTTGATCCAAAAGGTTAGTATTCACTAATTCAATGCTTTTACATGAACAATTGTTTTTATTAAAATATTAGTTGAAGTTAGATGGGTGAAGAATTATTATAACATACAATGACTTTACTAATAATCAATATACTAACAATAAACAAAAACGTTCAGCGAACTGGAGAGATTTTTTATAGCTTATATTAGGTGACAAGCATATGGCACAAACAATAAAAGGCTTGAAAAAATGAGGAAAAATTATTGCTTTGCCACATGCCTCATTAAACTGGATGGAAAACATTATAACATACAATGACTTCTACTAATAATCAATATACTAACAATAAACAAAAACGTTCAGCGAACTGGAGAGATTTTTTATAGCTTATATTAGGTGACAAGCATATGGCACAAACAATACAGAGCTTGAAAAAATGAGGAAAAATTATTGCTTTGCCACATGCCTCATTAAACTGGATGGAAAACATTATAACATACAATGACTTCTACTAATAATCAATATACTAACAATAAACAAAAACGTTCAGCGAACTGGAGAGATTTTTTATAGCTTATATTAGGTGACAAGCATATGGCACAAACAATACAAAGCTTTAAAGCCAGGTCAAGTATTTTTCATGGACAAGAGTAGAGGGCAATATTCATTTCATGACTCTTATCGCATATGAAGGTGATGCAGGAGCTTTCTTTAGAATTATTTTAATTAATTTAGGATCATGTGATTAGCATGTGACTTTTTAATTTTTTATCTTTAGAGGCCAAGTAGTTTTACTTCAGGACTAAGACTAGGAATCCTTTTAGTCTAAAGAGATATAGGCCTTAGACAAACATAAATTGGCTGCTGCTAGGTTATTCTAAAAAGTAGTTTTTGTTATTTTATCAATCTATGCAGAAATTAGAGGTTTCTTATGACCCCTAAACCCTAATTATCTCGTTCCAACTTCAGTTTACCCTAAATTTAGCCATTATTCTGCTGTGATTTTGTTTTCTGCTGTTTTCCTCTTCCAACACTAACTCACAAGGGTCAATTGTGTGACAAAAAGTCCCTTTCAGTATTAATTACGTCTATCTTATATTTTAATAAATCAAGCAATGATTATTCACCAAAAAAAAAGAGGATAAAGGGTATTCAGAATAGGATAGTGATAAAACTATCATAAACTGTCACTTTGCCTTTTGATTGGTATGCTCGTTATTAACTTAATAAGGATCTAGTCTAACACTGGATGCATTTACAATGCATGTCTGGTTCAAAGTTCGAAGTAACTTACAGAAAATAGGTTTTTTTCTTGATTTTTTTAAATATTCAAAGTACTAAGGGCACCTTTATTAGAAACCTCTGAGAAATGCCTGTGGAAACAGATATCACCCACAACCAATAGTTAACACTTTGTTCTCTATAATCCAAGCCCAGGTAACACTACTGTTACTCATGGTCTTCTCTTCTAAGTCCAGTGGAAGAAATAGTCAGCTGTTGGCCCAGAAATCAAGTGATAACCCTGTTGCTGGTTTTACCCTTGGTGTTGTTGCATCAAAGGCATCCTAAGGCTTTAGGTTTCCATGTTTAACTGAGGCAATAGGCCTATACATGCACTTGACAAAGTAAAGACATTATAGTAATAGTCATTCCCTGTTCCTTGTCAAACTCTTCTTATTCCTACTATGCACATTGCAAACACATTAATCATAAAAAGCAAATTAAGAACGATGGAACTGACTTCAAATTTCTCCAACAGGTCTAAATTATGGATTAAAGCATTAAGCAGAGTATGTATCACTGCAAACCAATCAATTACAAGCAAATTCTGTGAAAATATGTTCATCAATCATAAACTATCTTGGAAACAACTAAAACTAATTATGCATAGAGAGAGAGAGAGAGGAATGATAGCCAACCTGCTCGAAGCAAACATCAATTAGATCCAAGGCTTGTGACATCTCAACCATTCCCAGCTCACCTACAGGAGATGGTGCATTCTTTCCACCAATAATTTTAGGAGCAACAAATGCAAAAACCTGCAATGGAGTTGTGGTAAGATAACAACATTAATGGAAATCAAATCCCTGCAGGAGTTGCAATGCAAAAGTTGGAATAATTACTTTTCTCAACACCCTTGCATGTCAATTGACAATTTTTTAGCACATACCTCTCCTCTCTCCATTATTTGGACTTTTTGAGAAAGTGGTTGGTGGACAAGAAGTTAGAACAGGAACTAGAAGCAATTATTCAACATGGTGTTAGATCAGGAAGTGTTACATTCGGACCACATTCACTACTCAAATTACCAGTATCACACACTGTGCTGATTATTGGGGGAAAGTGAGCCCATGCATAAGAGTAATTGATATAGAAGCATCTCTCAAACACGAAAACTAAACGGCTGGTGTAGGTGATTGCTTAACCTGTCAAAGTTAACCAAACCAATCCAAGTTTCTATTCAAAAACTGGTCAACTAAGGCAAACAAACAATCTGCATTAAAGTTCTTGGTCCATAAAAAATACTGAAGATATGTAAGATACATTTGCATCACACTAGAAAAATAAAAGCTAAATTAATTAATTGATGGCACATTTAGAAGACACCCATGATTAGATAAACTAAGCCACTTTAGATTCATAAGAAATAACAGAACAAAATTTGATTGCAAATATAACAAAATAGCAAGCATCACATAATATGGAAGTGGCTACTTATACCATTGGATTTTACAGAAGTAAAAGGAAAAAAAAAAAAAATATGAACTGCTGGATTGCTAGGCATTCAGCTGAAGTTGAAAGGACTTAATAACTAATGCCAGTATTCACAGAGACACATTTAAGCTGAGAGAAACCATGCTCCCCACTCTACAAAGGATTGTAAATTTTATTTTCACATTTCATAAGATAGTGTAATTGTTGAAAACTACTAAACCCATCAACACCCCTGCTCCCCCCCACCCCCCAACCAATGCTACATTGTTTGTATATGAGGCCACACTAATAAACCAGTTTAGAATGTACCACCATTATTAAAAACAAAAGTGCCTACTCCACTGGAATTAAATTTCTAGAGACTAACCATGCTTCAATTCTATAGATGATCATTTGAAAAAAAAGAATGTGCCTCGTTGAAGACTAGAAAAAAAGCTTCCAAATTATACATGAACATCTAAAATGCTGCTTGCGCACAGACATATGATATCTCAGAAAGAGAATAAAAAATTTGAAAAAAGAAAATAGGAACCTTGTGTATCACACCAGATGAAATAGCAGATGCTGTAAGTGTCCCTCCACACTCCCACAATATGGAAAGATACCCACGATCATGAAAGTATTCCATAACTTCTCTAGGATTTAGGATATCAAACTCAACCACTTCCACTCCTTTGGATGCAAGTAATTTCTGGAAGCTCCTTCTGGCACCCCTTTGTGTCACAACAATGGTAGATACATCAGAAATGTCCCAAAGGTTTGCCTCCTCAGGAAGATTAAATGTTTGTGTCATTACAATCCGTGTGGGTGTATGCCCACCGCCATGCCTGGCTGTCAGACGTGGATCTAATTCAAATAACAAATTAATACCACATAATCAGCAAAAAAATTACGAAGTCAAAAAGTAATAATCATACTTACTGTCCCTGCGTACAGTATTTCCTCCAACAATAATGGCATCGCTTCTACCACGTAGTTCAAAAACTCGATTCCTTGATTTCTTGCTGCTTATCCATGCTGCATGCCCACTAGTAGTGGCAATTTTTCCTATTTGCACCCACGAAGACTATTGTCAGATTTCTTTACCAAAAGTTCAAGGTATCAGTGTTTAATACAAATCAAGTTAATCCATACAAGCACCCCCTTGGCTATTACTATTGACAACCCTTGAAATTTTTTTATCTGATTTCAACCCCTGAAATCACCCCGTCCATTACAGTCCATCCATTTGTCCATTAAATAACATGAGTTGCAAAAGTTTCGTTACCAAATATCATAAAAAAAATTGAAAACAAAAGCATCAAAATTAATAAACTCCACCAATATAATGCTAAAAACATCATTTACAACGATAAGATAAAATTATCATCAAGAAATCAACCCTCGATGGTTTAATGACTTTTTGATGACTCTTTAGTAGTCTTACAAGGAAAACATTGAGACTTGCATGTGATCTATAAAAGCTAAGTTAGATGGAATATAACAGACAGGGTGTCAATAAAAAACATTATAGTTTGATGAAATCAGAAAAATAAAGATGTTAATAAAAATGGCTAATAGTTCAAGGGGGGTTCACATGGTTTAGCCTAAGAGTCAATAAGATCTCTATATCTCCATAATGCTTACCGTCAAGAGTCATAGCATACTTGAGAACAGAGAAGGGAACTCGGGAAGTTGCTCGATGAATTAGAGGAGCATTCACAAGTAGGCAAGATTTTCGAGCTTCCTGAGTACATAGTGTAAAGAAAGAGAGAATATATAAAGCATGTGCCACTAACTTTCACAAATGATTGTCAAATTTAAAGAAGTATGCCACATACAAAAATTAGTACCTAAAGCTAATGCATATGCATCTTTTCATAAAATTCAGAGCAAGCCTACTGTACCTCTTCAAGCTCTAATAATCCACCAGCCATTACTTGAATCAAGACACAAAAAACGAGCAACTCAATAACCTACTTGACATGGGGGTACATGTATTGACAATCTGTACTTATCCATCATATTACTCAATATGTTTGATGAATGCCATGAATATTTGAAGTTGTTCTTGTTTGCCTTCTTCTTCTTTTTTTTTTTTTTTTTTGAGACAAATTATCTAGAGAAGAACCGATCAGTTCGTTCTCTTTTCACATCAAAATACAGTTAATATTGGCACTGATGGCAAAGAACAGTAAGCAATTAATCAAGAAACTAGGCTGAGTTCGTAGAGCTCCGTGGATGATTTTTTGGAAAAACCATGTTTGGACTTTATTGTTCAAATAAATTGTTGTCCCAAAGTTCGATAAACTGACCAAGTGAAATTTAATTTTTTTTCCTGCTTTACCGGAGTGAATTAATTCACCAGGAACTAACTTGCTTCTGTGCCGTAAAACTGTGCTTTACAAAGCAATTGTTAGCAAAACCTAGAAAAAAAAATATATGGTTGGCAAATAGAATCAGCAAGGACCAACTTAGCAAATGACATAGTCAGTAAAGAAGCTGTAGTAAATTTGCAAAAGTCAGATGTACAGCTTCATTGTATCAGAGAATAAAATGGTGTTTACAGACAAACAAAAATCTTACCTCCATAATTTTACTCTTTAGATCCTCACCAACAACATCGACCTGCAAACCTTGACCTCTTAGTGAGCGTATAGCATTCCCATGAAGATGCTGCAAAGGATGTCTGATTCCAACCACAACTCTTGTAATTCCTGCCTAATCTACGCAAACGTGAATCAATCAAACTACTAGGTCACAATGTATAAATCTAATTGTCACATAATAATTAATTATCATCATGATTATTAAATTGTTTTTATCTTACATATCAACAAACTAAACAATTAAAAATCCAAGTGAAAAACCTGAACCAGAGCAGAGACAGCGGATTGGTCACCATGGCAATCACCAGGTTCCATATTCAAATAAGCAGTGCTGCCTTTGCTAAAACCGCCCGCAGCCTCCACCGCAAGAACCTCGGCAGCCTTGGTCCCCTGCGCGTACAGATAGCCCTCTCCGGCGACAATTCCGGAAGGTGTGGCGATAACGCACCCGAAATTGGGGTGGGGAGAGGAGAATCCGGCGGAACTGTCAGCGATTTGAGCGGCGCGTTTGATGAAGGCAGCGTCCAGAGAATGGGCAGCATGACTGTGGTTGCTGCTACTTGCAGTGGACTTGCAGAGTATGGGAGAAGAGTAAAAGTAGGGTTTGGTTCCTGAAAAGAGAACCATTTTTAGTATGATAAAAAATTGGAAGTAATTTCAAAAGGGATAAGAATTTCGATGGATTGATACGATGGTGTCAGCTTCTTTACACTACAATGTTTCTTCCCATCTTACTTTCTTTCTATTCTGTTTTACTCGTGATCACCACATTAACTACCGCAAATACAAGCTAGGATAAGAGTTATTCAAGAGTAATTCAGAGTATTTTTTTTTATTTTAAAATACATTAAAAAAATATTTTTTATTTAAAAAAATTATTTTTAATTTTAATGTATTAAAACCATCTAAAAATATGAAAAATTATTTTATTATTATTATTATTTAAATTATTTTTTACTTAAAATATTTTAAAATAATATTTTTTATTTAAAAAATTATTTTTGATATTAGCATATTAAAACAATAAAAAAATTAAAAAATTAATTTTAAATAAAAATAAAATATAATTTTAACTATATTCTTTAATACTATTTACATATATTGACTTTAATTGCAATGGAGAAGTTGGTTAATAATAAGTCTTTAAATCAGAATGAGTCAAATTTTATTTTGATTTGTATTTGATTTAATTAATAAATTATATAAATTGTAATAGTGGATTTTATCATTTTTCCCCTTTTATCCTCTTTCTCGATAGTAATACAATTTTTTTATAGGGTTCATTTTTTTTTAATTAAATTAATGGAGGGTATATTGATTTTTTTCAAATTTTTTATGTTGCATAATTAATTAAATGTTCCAAAAAAAATTATATACCTGAGTACAGTACTCAGGGATGTTTTTGACATTTTACATTGTATAAGATTATAGAATGAACCAACCTTCTTAGGAATCAAGATTTTTCTAACTTATACTTTCTTTTAGGTTTTTTTTTTTGTTATTATTATATAGTTTTAAGGATAATTTTGATATTTTAATTAATGCAACAAAAAAGTGGTTGGCATACTTGTTGCAGTCATTAGCAAGTATGTTACTGTATCATGCTTAAACGGTGTATGTAATGGCTTACGATAATTAAAAAATAGCTTTCCCTAGTGTTTTTCAATTCATCATGGTGGGTATTACATTTCTGGATGGCGCGTGTGATGTAATCCTTTTGGATTTTGCACCGATTGAATTTTTGTTTTTTTTTTTCTTCTCCTTCTCAATCTCCATACTAGCCTTCTAAAATTTTATGACAACTATTTAATTTGTTTTTTCTTTAAAATTAATCTTTATTATTTTAATTAAATTTTTTTGTATGAATTATTTTATAAAATTAAGATTTATTTTTAATTTTATCATTCTTTAATTTTTATAATCTATCATACTTAATCCTCATTATTTTCATTACTATTTATTTTATTTAAAATTATTTTTAAATTATTTTTTATTTTTTTATTGCTATATTTTTACTTTAATAAATTTTTAAAATTGATATTTTTTTTATTTTATTATTCGATATTAAATTAGGTTTCTGAATTGAATCTCAGTTTAAAATTTAACAGATTATAAATTTGAAAGATTAACTTAGATTTAAAATATTTATTTAGATTTATTTTTAATTTTTAATTTTTAATTTTTAATTTTTTAACATTTGGTTAAATTAGAGATTGGGCTTTATTATATTTTTATTTGTAATTTTTGTGATTTTTCATTGATTTTAAAAATAATGTTGATTAACTTGATTATCTATTTTTCATCAATATTTTTAAAATTTAGCTTTTTCAAAAAAATAAATTAAATTAAATGAATTTTTTAAATTATGCTCACTAATAATATATATTTTTTTATTTTTTTTATGAATCATTATTGAGATAATGTCACGTGTAACGTTTTTTTCATTTAGCTTAAAAAATCAGGTTTTTTTATTTAACTTAAAAAACAATCATTTTTTGCCCCACGTCCTTGATTTTTGTGTACCCAAATAAAAAATAACTTTATAAATAAAATATTATTAAATTTAGTTAAAAACATGAACTTTTTTTTACCCGAGTTTCAGTCCTGTATTTGTTTAAACCTTTTTTTCATTGAGTATTTTTATTTTCAATTCCTAGTTTTACGGGCCATGTTTGTGGGTGGGACATGTAATTGACCTAATTAATTTTTTTGCCCCTGCAATTCAAAGCACTGTTTTGAAAAATAGAAATAAAAACAGCAATGACTAAATCTAAAAGAAAAATAAACGAAAGCACTGTTTTAAAAATGTGAAGGGGTTAGCTCTCAAAGAAAAAAAAAGAGTAAAAAAAATGAAATGGCTATTGATGTAAAATAAAACATATTATTTTTATAAATACCACTCAAGAATGAAAGCGATGTTATACAAATTAAAATATCACTGTAGAAGCTAAAGTAGGGTAGTCAAATAACGTCTCATATATTGTTTGAGAGCGAATTTGTGCATGTCTACTTGAAAATAACGTGCATTTCATTTTTTAGATTAAATAATATTTTATTTATAGTGTACTAAAATGCCCATGATTAAGCTCTATAATAACAAAAAAAAAAACCAAATGAAAAGGATAAAAAAGAAAAACCCTTTAACATGAAGGCAAATACAATTCTCATCCAATAACTTTATAATAATTTTACTGTATAAATAAAATTTAAAAAATCAAAATTAAACCTGCCCGCCAGTGCACATTGTTTTTTATTTAAGGGAACATTAGTCATTTTACTATTTAATAAAACAAAAGGCTATTATATCTCCATTGCCAAGACCATTTGTGTGCTGTTTTCAAGGAAAAAAAAATCATCTTTTCACTGTTACAATCCACGTTCATTAAAAGTGTAGAGCAATAGTAAAATAGCTACACTAAATCTAGTTTCTTTTAATTTTATCTCGTTTATGAAAGCCGGCAGAGAGGCTAAAAACTATAAAAACCGCTTAAAAATGGGTGATATGATTAAAATAACAGCGGGGCAACCGAGATTTCTAGCCCGTGATATCCTCTTAAGAACAGAGATTGAGAAAAGGAACCGAAAGCCCGCAGGAATACATGTTATCAGGTCGGAGTTATTAATTATTTATATGATAATTATTAAAAATTTATATGATTGTTAATTTTAGGATTTATAAGATTAATCATGATGTGTACAAAATGATTTGGACATTCATATTAATCTAAAATAAATAAATAAAAATACAATTTATTTTTAAATAATTTAGAGTGAATTTTTATCATTTCAAAGCAAGAATACAATTTTTTTTATCTCCGCTGTATTCTCCCCTCCTGCCTGAAAACAGGAAAAAACAGGATCTATTACCTTGACTAGAATGGAAAATAGTTCCTAGACTAGACTTAATGCATTGTTACAGATAAATGAACCAACGGATACATTATAGTAATGAAGCTTAAATATAACTAATTGAAATGTATGATTAAGTACTTGATTTCCTAAAGTAGAAAAGCCGGACCATAAGGGGATAGTTCCATGAACCATGGCGATACATCCTCTAATCGATGAGTGTTATTTTTTATATATTATTATATATTTATTTTTTAAAATATTATAATTTATGTGACAATAAATTCTTAATGAATAAATTCTATGTTTATTCTTGACACAACATAAATGAATTTTTCTCAAAATCAAATTAAGGTACACATCAATATAAGAAGAATATTAAAATAGTTAGGAAAATAATATTGTTAAAATAATGAAAAATTATATAATAGAAAATAATACTCATTAATTAAAGAATCTATCGCCCTAATTCATGTATTTATTACTAGAACATATTGTCAATGGGTTTAAGATGAAAATTAGATTACAAATGTGAACCAAGTGAGAGAATGTTGACCGTGTCTTATAGAGTTTATTAGTACTTAAAAGTGCATTTTTATCAAGGTTTTAAATCATTATTATGCACTTGAAGTATCAATAACTCCTTAATTAAAACATGTTTTATAATAATATATCTAATAATATAATGTACCTTTAATTTATGGTAAATATTCATCTTAAATGCAGACCTATCTCATAAATGAAAGAATTGATTGATAAGTTTAATTACTGAAATTGAAAGGAGAAAGAGATATTAAACTTAAAAAAGATATATTGGTGCAGTCTAAACTGAAACATTGTTCGATAATTGAGTCATATCTGGAGCTGTAGATCTCAGATTTATGTCCATTTTATATGAATAAAAAAGTAAGACATAGACCTACAACTTTCATATGAAGCCCAAGATTTAAAAAGGTAATTTTCAAGTCTAAATTATAGCAATAACAAGGAAGTCTGAATCTGTCTTACAGCCCTAACACTGTTTAGTGTCTGGCCCATATCTGGAGTTCTAGAAGTCCAAACGACCTCAACTTTCTTCCTGGAATATTGAGATAACTTCCTAAAACTTTCATAAGTACAAGTGGTTCCAATTCTAACATTATCAATGATATTTTATTCAGACATGAAGATAAGGATTGTCACCAAGTCAAGATATGGCCACTCACTCATTAATTATTTTTCAAATCAATAATTCAAAATTTTGGCCTATAAAAGAAGACATTTACCATGTATTTAGGCATCTTGATTTCCAGATTAAGATCATGCTCTTACTTTCTCTCTTTGTATTGCATATATTTTGTTTTTATTAATATCAAGTTTATGTCTTTAACTTCTTTTCCTTTACTTAAAGTTAACTTTTACCTTATTTATGTTCTTATCTTTACCTTATTTATGTTCTTATCTTGTTTATTTATATTTCTCTCTTTCATTATACTTAGCTAAGTTTATTATATCAAGGTGAAAAAGTTACACTAATGGTGTAAGGATAAATATAATGTAAACTTAACATGGATATTAATGTTTTATACTAGCATGTTTTGTATTTGTTATCTTATTCACTCTTTAATACTTTGCTTGTTAAATGACTAATCTAGATTTATGTTGTATAATACTTGGTACAATAAATATTTGGCACTTTCATAGCATAAACTGTATGGTATAACCAGCACTTGTGCTATGAAAGGAACTTGATTTGTTGTTAAAATAAGTTATAATCATGAATATCAGACAACATATACAAGTATTAGCATTATTTGAATAAGATAGCTAATGTAATCATGTTAATAATTTATAATCTAATTGAAACCTCATTTGTGTATGGTTTTCATTTAAGTAATAAGAGTTTATACTATACTTGTTTGAAATATCATTAGTGGATCCTCCAACCTTGACATTTATTGTTATCATTTTTTAACCCTTACATTGATCTTCCATCTCAAAGTTCTCATCAACTCTTTCTTATTCTTCTGTTACTACTATTATTACTACTACTATTGTTGTTGTTGTTGTTGGATTGGTGTTATTTATAATTTATATACTTAACTTTCCTTTAATTTGACTCTGGTCTTGCTGAGTTATTTATTACTTCGACACTCCTGCACTTAGGAGAAGACATCAATCTTTTAGTCATGTCAAGTTTTTGGTGTCGTTGATGGGAAGGTAAATTCTTGTACAAGTTATAGTATTTATTTTATTTTCTCTTTTCACTTTTCTTGTATCTAACTTTATTTCTTTTATTTTGTTTTCTTCTTCCTTTTATTTTATTCTTATATGTGCATGAGAGTATGATCATGTACATTAAGTGGTAGACTATGTAGGGTATCCTCATCATTTTTAGAAAATATGACCAAATAAAATAATCAATCACTTCATAATGAGAATAACCGTGTTAGAATACGTAGAGACCACATGAATCCCACAAGAATAAGTGCATCCTCATGTATAGTTTTTCCCTTTAATGCATCTCATTTTAATTTTAAGCCAAACATTATTTAACTTTTATCTTCTTTTCATGGTTTAGATTTAGAAAATTCATACTTGCATTTAAGGAAATTTGAGGAGGTTTGCAACATATATAATGACTTAAATTATAGTATGAACACCATTAGATTAAAGCTTTTTTCTTTTTCATTAAAAGATAAAGCTAAAACATGGCTATAAAATTTGAGACCTAGATCCATTCGTGCTTGGGATGAAATGCAACAACAATTTTTAAAGAAGTTTTTTCCTTCTCACATAATAAACTCTTTCAAAAGATAAATTACCACTTCCACTCAAAAACCAGGAGAAACATTTTATAATGTTTATGTTTTGCTTTCATTAATATCAAGTTTATGCTTTTCATTTCCTTTCATTTACTTAGCTAACTTTTATCTTATTTATATTCTTATTTTGTTTATTTATTTTTCTTTCTTTCATTATGTCTAGCTAAGTTTATTATGTCAAGGTGAAAAGGTTACACTAATGGTGTAAGAATAAGTATAGTGTAAACTTAATATGGACTTTAATGTTTGATACTAACATGTTTTGTATTTGTTATCTTGTTCACTCTTTAATACTTTGCTTGTTAAATGACTAATCTTGATTTATGTTGTATAACACTTGGTACAACAAATGCTTGGCACTTTCATAGTTCATACTGTATGGTATAACCGACACCTGAGCTATGAAAGGAACTTGATTTGTTGTTAACATAAGTTATAATCATGAATGCTTGACGAGATTTACAAGTATTAGCATTAATCGAATAAGATGACTAATGTTTAGGGTATCCAATTGAATAATAAGAGTTTATATTATACTTGTTTGACATATCATTAGTGGAATCTCTAACCTTGACAATTTTTATTATCATTGTTTAATCGTTACATTAATATTCCTTCTCCAAGTTCTCATCATCATCTTCTTCTTCTCTTTCTTTATTATTATTATTATTATTATTATTATTATTATTATTATTATTATTATTATTATTATTATTATTGTTATTACTATTATTATTGTTATTGTTGTTGTATTATTGTTATTTATAATTTGTACAATTAACCTCCCTATGGTTCGACCCTAGTCTTGTTGGGTTATTTATTACTTTGACACTCCTGCACTTGGGAGAAGACATCAGTCTTTTGGTCGTGTCAAGTTTTTGGCACCGTTGTCGGGGAGGTAAGTTTTATATAAAATTATAATATTTATTTTATTTTCACTTTTCTTGTATATAACTTTGTTTCTTTTCTCTTGTTTCTTCTTCTTTTATTTTCTTCTTTTTTTTTATTTTATTCCTTTTATATTTAGTGATATGGTTGAACATTTTCTTGAGGTTTTTATGGATGATTTTTTTTTTGTTTTTGACGATTCATTTAATGATTGTTTGACTAACTTAGAAAAGGTTTTGAGCAGGTGTGAAGAGAAGAATCTTGTACTGAATTGGGAAAAATATCACTTTATGGAAACAAACAGCATTGCACTTGGTCACATTGTTTCATAAAAAAAAAATTAAGGTTGACAAAGCTAAAATCAAGTTAATTGCTAACTTGCCAACACCAAAATCTATTAAAAATATTAGATCATTCTTAGGACATGCTGGTTTTTATAGAAGGTTCATCAAAGATTTTAGTGTAATATCTAAGCCCTTAAGTAACCTTCTAACAAAGGATAATATTTTTGAATGGACTAAACATTGTGAAGAAGCCTTTGTTAAACTTAAAAACTTGCTTATTTCTGCTCTTGTCATTCAATCTTTTGATTGGTCATTACCTTTTGAAATAATATGTAATGTTAGTGATTATGTTGTAGGTGTTGTTTTGAGAAAAAAAAAAGATAAGAAACCTTATGTGATTTACTATACATGTAAAACTTTAAATAGCGCTCAAATGAATTACACCACCACTGAAAAAAAAATTGCTTGCAATAGTATTTGTATGTGAAAAATTCAGGTCTTATCTTGTTAGCTCACTTGTTGTTATTTTTAGTAATCATGCAGCATTGAAATATCTTCTTTTTAAGAAAGATTCTAAGGATAGATTAGCATGGTCAATTTTGTTACTTTAAGAATTTGATATCACAATCAAAGACAAGAAAGGCATCGAAAATGTTGTCACATATCATTTGTCAAGATTGACAACAGATTCAAAAATTGATATCACACTAATCGATGACTACTTTCCTGATAAATCTTTATTTTCTGTCTCTACAATGCCTTGATTTGCTAATATTGTCAATTTTCTTATCTCAGAAAAATTACCAACTCATTGGAGTACCCAAGATAAAAAAAAGTTCTTAAACAAAGTGAACTTTTATTGAGATGACTCTTATTTATTCAAATATTATCCTGATCAAATATTTTGGAGATGCATTCCTGACAATGAGGTAAGTAGCGTCATTAAATTTTGTCATTTCTTATCAAGAAAGACAATTATAAAAATCTTACAAAGTAGATTTTATTGCCTCATTGACACAACCAAAAGATTGATGTCTTCTCCTAAGTGCAGGAATGTCGAAATAATAAATAATTCGGCAAGACCGGGGTCGAACCACATGGAGGTTAATTATATAAATTATAGATAATAATAATACAACAATAACAATAACAACAACAGTAATAATAATAGTAGTAGTAGTAGTAGTAGTAGTAGTAATAGAAGAAGAAGAAGAAGAAGAAGTTGATGCGAACTTTGAGATGGAAGATTAACGTAAGGATTAAACAATGATAACAATAAATATCAAGGTTAGAGGATCCACTAATAGTATGTCAAACAAGTATAGTATAAACTCTTATTATTCAAATAGAAACCACATACAGAAGAGGTTCCAATCAGATTATAAATTGTTAACATGATTATATTAGTTATCTTATTCGAATAATGCTAATACTTGTAAATATTATCAGACATCCATGCTTATAACTTATGTTAACAACAAATCAAGTTCCTCTCATAGCTTAGGTGTCGGTTATACCATACAGTATATGCTATGAAAGTGCCAAGCATTTGTTGCACCAAGTGTTACACAACATAAATCTAGATTAGTCATTTAACAAGCAAAGTATTAAAGAGTGAATAAGATAACAAATAAAAAACATATTAGTATCAAACATTAAAGTCCATGTTGAGTTTACACTATATTTATTCCTACACCATTAGTGTAACCTTTTCACCTTGACATAATAAACTTAATTAAACATAATGAATGAAAAAAAAATAAACAAAATAAGAACACAAATAAGATAAAAGTTAACTAACTAAAGGGAAAGAAATGAAAGGCATAAATAAGATATTAAAGAAAGCAAAATATAAACATTATAAAAAATACAAAGAGAGAAAGCATGAGCATGATCTTGATCTTGATATAAAGACTAAGATGCTTAAATGCATGGCAAATGCCTTCTTTTATAAGCTAAAATTAGAAATTATTGATTTGATGAATAATTGATGAGTGGGTGGCCAACTCTTGACTGGTGACAATCCTTATCTTCTCTTATTTGCCCAAAACTTCATTGATAATATTAGAATTGAAACCACTTGAAAATATTAAAGTTGTACGAAATTATCTCACCTTTCTAAAAAAAAGAAATGGAGGTCATTTGGAGTTCTATAACTCCAGATATAGGTCAAACACTAAAAGTGCGCAGGTTGTAGGATAGATTCAGACTTCTTTATTGTTGCTAGAATTTGGACTTGAAAATGATATTTTTAAATCTTGGGCTCCATGTAAAAGTTGTAGGCTTATGTCTTACCTTTCTATTCATATTAAGTAGACCTAAATTAGAGATCAACAGCTCTAGATATGACCCAATTACCAAACAATTTTCCGATTTGAACTACACCAACATCTCTTTTCTAAGTTTAGCCATCTTTTTGTCCTTTCAATTTTAGTTCTTAAATTCATTAATCAGTCTTTTCATTTATGTGATAAACCTGTATTTAAAATGAAGATTTATCATAAATTAAAGGTATTTTATATTATTATATATATTATTAGGAGTTATTGATACTTCAAGTGCAAAATAATAATATAAATCCTTAATAAAAATGCACTTTTAAGTACTAATCACACCCCCCAACCAGCTTATTACTAGTCTCTAGTAATCAAAGTGTTAAAATAGAAAAATAATTTATAAATTCCACAGAGCAGATATTCATCATTCAACTTGCATCAATCTATCCAAATAAAAAAACTCTCATTGAATTTATATATTTGCTCAATACCTCTTAAAGTCAGTTGACTTTAAAGTATGTGTGTGAGACTCTAGTTAGCCTACATATAAATGTATGATTGCCTTTTTAATTTCTAATCTATAAAATTCTCTCTTCCTTCCTTTCATTTCTACTTAACCCATACATTCAACAAATATAGAGGTGTGTAAAAATGACAAGTTCCTTAGGTCATCACATAAGAAATATTTGTGTTTTCGGTGGATCTAGTCCTAGGAAAGAAAATGAGTTTTTAGAATCAACAAATCATCTTGGTCAAGTGCTAATAAAAATACAGATAAGTTTGGTTTCGTAACCTCCCTAACCCAAGCAATTAATCTCGAATGGGTGTTTTAACATCTAATACCCTAAAGTCAACTGACTTTGGAGCTATTGGATTAACGCTTGTTACATAAGTTGAGGAGAAAAGCTTAAGGAAATCAAACATTGCATTATCTATATATTAGTATCTGTAAGATGAGTTACTAAGCTTATAGGGGTGTCTAAACACCTAATGCCCTAAGACTAACTAGTCCGTGAGTTATTAACTGAAAGCTTGTTACATTGATTAAAGATGCATCCTGTTTTAAGTTATATGTATATATATTAAAAAATAAAAAATAATAATAATCCTAACTTAAGAAAGTTAACCTTAAACATTAGAACAAAAATTTTATTTTCTTCCAAAAAAAGCCTCATAACTATTTATTGATATATTGTGCACAAAATGAATGTTTATTATTATCTTGTTTAAGAGGTATTGAGCAGATATATAAATTTAATGAGAGTTTATTTATTAGGATAGATTAATGGAAGTTAAATGATGAATGCCTTACTCTATGGAATTTGCAAATTATTTTCTATTTTAACGCTTTGATTACTAGGGACTAGCAATAAGCTGGTTGGAAGGTTGTGATTATTACTTAAAAGTGCATTTTTATCAAAATTTTATATCATCATTCTGCACTTGAAGTATCAATAACTCCTTAACTAAAACATCTTTTATAATAACATATCGAATAATATAAGATATTTTTAATTTATAGTAAATGTTCATCTTAAATTCAAGCCTATCATATAAATCAAAGGATTAATTGATGAGTTTAAGAATTGAAATTGAAAGGATAAAATGATGGTCAAACTTAGAAAAGAGATGCTAGTGTAGTCCAAACTGGAACACTATTTGGTAATTGGATTATATTTAAATCTATAGATCTCAAATTTAGGTCTACTTTATATGGATGGAAAGGTAAAATATAAGCCTACAACTTTTATGTGGAGGTTTGGTTTTAATAAGGCCGTTTTCAAGTCTAAATTATAGCAATAACGAAGAAGTCTGAATTTGTCCTGCAACCGAAATACTATTTAATGTTCAGCTTATATCTAGAGTTCTAGAAATCTAAATGACCTTTATTTTTCTTTTTGGAAAGTTAAGATAATTTCCTACAACTTTCATATGGAGGTCTAGTTCAAATTCTGACATTATCAATGATGTTTTAGGTAAAGAAGAGAACATAAGGATTGTCACCAAGTCATGAATTGGTCACCCACTTATTAATAAGTCATCAGATCTATATTTTCTAATTTTAGCCTATAAAAGGAGGTATTTGCCATGCATTTAGGCATCTTGATTTTCAGATCAAGATTATGCTCTTGTTTTCTCTCTTTGTATTGCTTAAGTTTGCTTTCATTAATATCAAGTTTATGATTTTTATTTTCTTTCCTTTACTTAGTTTACTTTTATCTTATTTATGTTCTTATTTTATTTATTTATGTTTCTTTCTTTCATTATATTCAACTAAGTTTATTATGTCATGGTGAAAAGGTTACACTAATGGTGTAAAAATAAGCATATAATAAACTCAACATATACCTTAATGTTGATACTAACATGTTTTGTATTTGTTATCTTGTTCACTCTTTAATACTTTTCTTGTTAAATGACTGATTAGTACTTAAAAGTGCATTTTTATCATGATTTTATATCATCATTTTGTACTTGAAGTATCAATAACTCCTTAACTAAAGCATGTTTTATAATAATATATCTAATAATATAAGATACCTTTAATTTGTGGTAAATGTTCATTTTAAATGCAGGCCTATCACATAAATGAAAGGATTGATTGATGACTTTAAGAACTTAAATTGCAAGGATAAAGAGATGACCAAACTTAGAAAAGAGATGTCGGTGCAATCCAAACCGGAACACTGTTCGGTAATTAGGTCATATCTGGAGCTATAGATCTCAAATTTAGGTCTAATTTATATGGATGAAAAGGTAAGACATAGGGCTACAACTTTTATATGGAGCCCAAGATCTAAAAAGGCCATTTTCAAGTCCAAATTGTAGCAATAACAAAGAAGCCCGAATCTATCTTCCAGCCCGAGCACTGTTCGGTATTTTGGCCATATCTAGAGTTCTAGAAGTCCAAATGAGTTGAATTGTTTACATAAGAAAGCTCAGACAATTGCCTACAACTTTTATGTTTTCTACTGGCTCCAATTTTAACGTTATCAATGACGTTTTGGGCAGACAAGAGAAGATAAGGATTGTCACCAACTCAAGAGTTGGCCACCCACTTATCAATTAGTCATAAAATCAATAGTTCCCAATTTTGGCCTATAAAAGGAGGCATTTGCCATGCATTTAGGCATCTTGGTGTTCAGATCAAAATCATGCTCTTCCTTTCTCTCTTTGTATTTTTTGTAATGTTTATGCTTTGCTTTCATTAATATTAAGTTTATACTTTTCATTTCCTTTCCTTTACTTAGTTAGCTTTTATGTTCTTATTTTATTTATCTATTTTTCTTCTTTCATTATGTCTAGCTAAGTTAATTATGCCAAGGTGAAAAGGTTACACTAATGGTGTAAGAATAAGTATAATATAAACTTAATATGGACTTTAATGTTTGATACTAACATGTTTTATATTTGTTATCTTGTTTACTTTTTAATACTTTGCTTGTTAAGTGACTAATCTTGATTTATGTTGTATAACCTTAACAATTTTTATTATCATTGTTTAATCGTTACATTAATATTCCTTCTCCAAATTCTCATCATCATCTTCTTCTTCTCTTTATTATTATTATTATTATTATTATTATTGGTACTACTACTACTACTACTACTACTACTACTACTATTATTATTATTATTATTATTATTATTATTATTACTACTACTACTACCACTACCACTACTACTACTACTACTACTACTACTATTACTACTACTACTACTACTACTATTATTATTATTATTATTATTATTATTATTATTATTATTATTATTGTTGTTGTTGTTGTTGTTGTTATTGCTATTATTGTTGTTTATAATTTGTACAATTAACCTCCCTCTGGTTCGACCCCGGTCTTGCCGGGTTATTTATTACTTCGACACTCCTACACTTGGAAGAAGACATCAATCTTTTAGTCGTGTCAAGTTTTTGGCGCCGTTACCGAGGAGGTAAGTTTTTTTATAAATTATAATATTTATTTTATTTTCTCTTTTCACTTTTCTTGTATATAAGTTTGTTTCTTTTCTCTTGTTTCTTCTTCTTTTATTTTCTTCTTCCTTTTATTTTATTCCTGCACGTGTATGAGAGTGTGGTCACGTACATCAAGTGGTAGACTTTGTAGGGTATCCTCATCATTTTCAGAAAATATGGCCGAAGAAGATAATCAATCACTTCATAATGAAAATAATGAGAATAACCGTGCCAGAACACTTAGAGACCATATGAATCCCACAAGAACAAGTGCACCATCATGTATAGTTTTTCCTCCTGATGCATCTCATTTTAATTTTAAATCAGGTATTATTCAACTTTTACCTTCTTTTCATGGCTTAGAATTGGAAAATCCATACTTGCATTTAAGGGAATTTGAGGAGGTTTGCAACACATATAATAATTTAAATTATAGCATGAATACCATCAGATTAAAGCTTTTTCCTTTTTCATTAAAAGATAAAGCTAAAACATGATTACAAAATTTAAGACTAGGATCCATTTGTGCTTAGGATGAAATACAACAACAGTTTTTAAAAAAGTTTTTCCCATCTCATAGAACAAACTCTTTCAAGAGACAAATCACCACTTTCACTCAAAAACTAGGAGAAACATTTTACCAATGTTAGGATAGGTATCGAGACTTGCTTAGTACTTGCCCTCATCATGGTTTTAAAACATGGAGATTGGTTTCACATTTCTATGAAGGGTTAACACCTAAAGATAGACAAATGGTTGAATTGATGTGCAATGGAACTTTTGAAGATAAAGACCCTGATGAAGCAATGGAGTACTTAGACTTGTTAGCTGAAAATGCTCAAAATTAGGACACTACGGGTACTTATGAGGCATCGAGTAAAATCAACCTCATACATCTAGTGGAGGTATGTACAACCTTAGGGAAGATCATGACCTTCAAGCCAAGTTTGCATCTTTAGCTAGAAAAGTCGAGGCACTAGAATTGAAAAAGAGTGGTCAATTAAAATCTGTTGAAAACATTGTACAAGCCCATACTTTAAACAGTTTTCAAAGGGCCAACCACAACTCATACTCCCAAACATACAACCCTGGTTGGAGAAATCACCCAAATTTTAGTTGGAAGAGTGAGAACAACAATGCACAAACTTCACAACCACCATTTCAAGCACACCACAATTTCTAAAATTCTCATGGATATGCACCTCCTTATGCTCCACCTCTTAGAAGAAATCTTGAGGAAACATTGCATCCATTCATTGAAAAGCAAGAGACAATCAATACTCAACTTGCTCAAAACATGACAGATTTTAAAGATACTCTTGCAAAATTAACATCTGCTCTTAGTTTCCAAGAGAAAGGTAAGTTTCCATCTCAACCACAATAAAATCCCAAGGGGCAATACAATGCAAATGCAAGTAGTTTTGGAAGCCAACACATGGATCAAGTTAAATCAGTCACTACTCTGCGCAGTGGTAAGGTTATTGAAAAACCCTCTCTTGAACCTTATGAGAAAGATGATGAGTCAATCTCTGAGGGAAAGGAAGGGGTTAAATCTGAAAATTGCAAAGAAACGACTGATTCACCACCAGCACTTCCATTTCCTCATGTCATGACCAAACAAAGGAAAGTCAATCACAACTCTGAAATTTTAGAAATTTTCAAACAGGTAAGGATCAATATATCTTTGTTGGATGCTATTAAACAAGTTCCTTTCTATGCTAAATTTTTAAAAGATCTATGCACTGTGAAGAGGAAAATGAATGTGAAAAAGAAAGTCATTTTAGCCGAACAAGTAAGTGCTATTCTTCAAAACAATAATGCTTTGAAATATAAAAACCCTGGTTGTCCTACAATTTCTTGCTTTATTGGAGAACATAAAATTGAAAAAGCCTTACTTGATCTTGGTGCTAGTGTGAATTTACTTCTATATTCAGTTTTTCAGAGTCTCAATCTAGGTGAGTTAAAACCAACTTCTATATCTCTTTTACTTGCCGATAGATCTGTAAAAGTGCCTAAAGGAATAATTGAAGATGTGTTAGTACAAGTCGATAAATTCATTTATCCTGTGGATTTTATTGTCTTGGACACAGAACCTGTTGAAGCATGTAATTCATTTCCTGTTATTTTCGGACGTCCGTTTCTTGCAACCTCTAACGCATTGATTAATTGTAGGAATGGACTGATGAAGCTATCATTTGGAAACATGACATTGGAGATGAATATTTTCAACATTTGCAAGCAACCTGGAGGTGATAATGATTTACAAGAAGTAGATCATATTGATGAATTAGTTTACGATCAACTTGAATCTACTTTAAGTAAAAATAAATTGGATGAAACTGAAGATTTGCAAATGATTTATTTTGAGGAAGAAATCACGGATGAAACAAGCATAAAAAATGTTGATGCAAATCTTTTATCAACAGTGACAACAGATTCGACATCTAACATCACACCAATCGATGATTACTTTCCTAACGAATCCTTACTTTCTCTTAGTCCAATGCCTTGGTATGATAAAAATATCAATTTTCTTACTTTAGGAGATTTGCCAGCTGATTGGAGTACCCAAGACAAAGAAAAGTTTTTGAACTAAGTGAAGAGCTTTTATTATGATGACCCTAACTTATTCAAATATTGTCATGATCAAATATTTCAAAGATTCATTCCCGACAATGAGGTAAGTAGTGTCATTAAACTTTGTCATTCTGAAGCATGTGGAAGCCATTTCTCATCAAAAAAGACAGCTACAAAAATCTTTCAAAATGGATTTTATTGGTCCACCATATTCAAGGACACGCATGCATTCTGCAAAACTTGTGAAAATTATCAAAAAATTGATACTGGTCAAAAAGTTTTGTTTTATAATTCTCAATTCTATGCATTCCCTAGAGAGCCAAGATCAAGATGGAGCAATCCTTATGGGGCATGTGATATTAAGAATTCAATGAATGACAATGTTTTTAAGGAAAATGGACATCGTTTGAAAGCTTACTTTGATAATTTTTCTAGTGAAAATGAATCAACTAGTTGGACTGATCTTGTAGATAAAGGTTAATTTTTTTTTTCTCACATTGTTTTTGTGTTTCTTTTTGAGTGATTTTTGCTAGTTTCTCTCAACCTAGTCAAATGGCGGACAACGGTACTCCGTGACTTAAGTCAGTTCTTTCAGTTTCCCACAATAACTGATATCTGTGTATATATTTGTGCAATTCTTTGAATCTCTCTTCCAATTCACATTTGAAAATGGACACTAATTTTGAAAAATTGAAAAAGTATTTTCCCGCTCTGCCTCAGAATGCGATTACAAAACTTTACCGTGCTAGATGTGCAAGATTGAGATTGTTAATGAATCATGGAATTCCTGAAGATATTCACTGGTTGATTGAAGCAAAGGTCCGATTATCAGGTGAGTCCTCTAACTCCTTCATTTCACACATACCTGGAACATGTAAAAGCACTTTTGCAAAGAAGTGTCGTGCAAAACGACTGAAAGTCTATCATCGATGTGCTAGATGGACTTGTAATACACAATATCATTCTTTAGGAATGGTATCTATAAACCGTGAAGATAAAATACAATTCATTAAGGATGGCCTGAGTAAGGAGTCTTTAGATAATCTTCTATTGACTCTTGAGACGCATCCTAGTGGAGATGTGCATCGTTCAATTCATAATTTATGGTCCCATTTTCATAAAGAACATGATCGACTTAGTCTTGGGAATCTGACTAAAAAAGACCCTGTTTGCCAGTTTTTAAGAAAACTCGATGGGAAGCCTATCCCCAACCCATAGAGGGCGTTTAAGCCGTTCTTGGACGTAAAACCAAGGGAAGATGTGAGCCACAATCACAACTACCTGTACATACACATGCTTTTTTAAAAGTAAATAAATAAATAAAAAGAAAGAGAGAGAGAGTGTGAGACTCCAGCTGGCCTACATATAGGTGTTATGATTGCCTTCCTAATTTCTCATCTATAAAACCCTCTCTTCCTTCCTTTCATTTCTACTCAACTCATATATTCAACAAATACAGAAGTGTGTAGAAATGGCAAGTTCCTCAAGTCATCAAATAAGAAATATTTGTGTTTTCGGTGGATCTAGTCCTGGAAAAGAAAAGGAGTTTTTAGAATCAGCAAATCATCTTGGTCAGGTGATAGCTAAGAGAAAGATTCATTTAGTGTATGGGGGAGGCAGTCTTGGGTTAATGGGAGGTGTGTCAATAGCTGTATTTTTAGGAGATAGTCAAGTTTTGGGGGTCGTCCCCGAAGCTTTAGCACAAGGGGACATCATTGGAAAAACAATTGGAGAGGAACTTTAGGTTTCCACAATGTCGGCTCGAATGAATGCAATTTTTAACCATGTTGATGCTTTCACTGCTTTACCAGGTGGTCTAGGCACATTGGAAGAGATCTTTCATATTTTCTATTGGGCTCAACTGCACATTCACCATAAACCCATAGGTTTGTTAAATGTTAATCGTTATTATGACAAGTTGTTGTCTTTTCTTGATCATGCTGTGGAACAGGAATTTCTAACATCTTCTGCACGACAAATCATAATCTCTACTGCTACTGCTGAACAATTGATTGACCACCTACAATCTTTCATTCCTGTGATTAATCCTTCCATGAGTCGCATAAATTGGTCATCTAAGGAAAGCCGTAAAAAGCTTAGATTGGATTTAAGCCTTCATTTGTGAATTTTTGTGTCTTTTGGTTTTATTATTGTGTTTTGTTATTTTTTTATTTTTGTTTCAGTGTGTTTCAGGTTTTGTCAGTGTTTGTTATTTCAGGTGATATCTTCTATACTCAATCTTTCTACCTTAGAACATTGAGGATAATGTCTCGTTTTGGTTTGGGGGAGAGGGTAGTAGTTGATAAAAAAAAATTGTTTTTCATTTTATAAAGCATGTGCATAATTGTTGTTACTAAGATAGCAGAGTAAAGGAGCTCTTTTGTTAAAGTGACTCTTGAGACGCATCTTAGTAACCATTTTAACAAGGTCTATTATAATACTTCTTGAAATATTCAGATTTACAAACTCTCGCATTATTATCACTTAATTCTGCTCATATACTTATTTAACATGTATTCTTAATCCTTAATTTACACAGACACACTTTAACATATGATTGTGGGTTGCATATTGGATTATTACATTATTTATGTTCTTTTGTTAAAGGTAACAACTAAGGGAAAGGGATTGTATATAATGAAGAAAAAAAACATGAAAAAAATAGAAAAATGAAAAAAGAAAAAAATGATGATAATAAAAATATAGATAAGTTTGGTTTTATAGCCTCCCTAACCTAAGCAATTAAGCCCGAAGGGGTGTTTTAACACTTAATACCCTAAAGTCAACTGACTTGGGAGCTATTAGCCCAACGCTTGTTACATGGATTGAAGAGAAAAGCTTAAGGGAATCAAACATTGCACTATCTACAAATCAGTATTTGCGACCCGAGTTACTAAGCTCGTAGGGGTGTCTTAACACCTAATATCCTAAGACCAACTGGTTTGAGAGTCATTAGCTAAAAACTCGTTACATGGGTTAAAGATGCATGATGTTTTTAAATTATATGTATATTTTTTTTTAAAAAAAAAAAAGAAGACAAAAATAATAATCCCAACCCAAAGAAGTTAACCTTAAACATTAGGAAAAAAAATTGTTTTCTTCCAAGAAAAGCCCTATAATTATGTGTTAATACATTTAGCATAAAAGAAAGGTTTATTAATATCTTGTTAAGAGGTATTGAGCAGATATATAAATTTAATGAGAGTTTGTTTATCAAGATAGATTAATGAAAGTTAAATGATGAATGTCTTGCTTTGTAAAATTTACAAATTGTTTTAACACTTTGATTACTAGGGACTAGTAATAAGCTGGTTGGGGTGTGATTAGTACTTAAAAGTGCATTTTTATCATGGTTTTATATCATCATTTTGCACTTGAAGTATCAATAACTCCTTAACTAAAGCATGTTTTATAATAATATATCTAATAATATAAGATACCTTTAATTTGTGGTAAATGTTCATTTTAAATGTAGGCCTATCACATAAATGAAAGGATTGATTGATGACTTTAAGAACTTCAATTGCAAGGATAAAGAGATGGCCAAACTTAGAAAAGAGATGTCGGTGCAATCCAAACCGGAAAACTATTTGATAATTGGGTCATATTTGGAGTTATAGATCTCAGATTTAGGTCCAATTTATATGGATGGAAAGGTAAGACATAGGGCTAAAACTTTCATGTGGAGCCCAAGATCTAAAAAGGTCATTTTGAAGTCCAAATTGTAAGAACAACAAAGAATCCTGAATCTGTCTTCCAACCTGAGCACTGTTCGGTATTTTGGCCATATCTGGCGTTCTAGAAGTCCAAATGAGCTGAATTTCTTACATAAGAAATCTGAGACAATTGCCTACAACTTTCATGTTCTCAACTGGCTCCAATTTTGACGTTATCAATGACGTTTTGGGCAGACAAGAGAAGATAAGGATTGTCACCAACTCAAGAGTTGGCCACCCACTTATCAATTAGTCATCAAATCAATAGTTCCCAATTTTGGCCTATAAAAGGAGGCATTTGCCATTCATTTAGGCATCTTGGTTTCCATATCAAGATCATGCTCTTCCTTTCTCTCTTTGTATTCTTTGTAATGTTTATGCTTTACTTTCATTAATATCAAGTTTATGCCTTTCATTTCCTTTCCTTTACTTATTTAGCTTTTATGTTCTTATTTTGTTTGTCTATTTTGCTTTCTTTCATTATGTCTAGCTAAGTTAATTATGTCAAGGTGAAAAGGTTACACTAATGGTGTAAGAATAAGTATAATGTAAACTTAATATGGACTTTAATGTTTGATACTAACATGTTTTATATTTGTTATCTTTTTTACTCTTTAATACTTTGCTTGTTAAATGACTAATCTTGATTTATGTTGTATAACACTTGGTACACCAAATGATTGGCACTTTCATAGCCCATAGTGTATGGTATAACCGACACCTGAGCTATGAAAGGAACTTGATTTGTTGTTAACATAAGTTATAATCATGAATGCTTGACGAGATTTACAAGTATTAGCATTAATTGAATAAGATGACTAATGTAATCATGTTAACAATCTATAATCCAATTGGAACCTTCTTTATGTGTGGTTTCCAATTGAATAATAAGAGTTTATATTATACTTGTTTGACATATCATTAGTAGAATCTCTAACCTTGACAATTTTTATTATCATTGTTTAATCGTTACATTAATATTCCTTCTCCAAGTTCTCATCATCATCTTTTTCTTCTCTTTCTTTATTATTATTATTATTATTATTATTATTATTATTACTGCTACTACTAATACTACTACTACTACTAGTACTAATACTACTACTACTACTACTACTACTAGTATTATTATTATTATTATTACTGCTACTACTAATACTACTACTACTACTAGTACTAGTACTACTACTACTACTACTACTATTATTATTATTATTGTTGTTGTTGTTGTTGTTGTTGTTATTGCTATTATTGTTGTTTATAATTTGTACAATTAACGTCCCTGTGGTTCGACTCCGGTCTTGCTGGGTTATTTATTACTTTGACACTCCTACGCTTGGGAGAAGACATCAATCTTTTAGTCGTGTCAATGACTAATCTAAATTTATGTTGTATAATATTTGGTACAACAAATACTTGACACTTTCATTGTTCAACCATATAGTATAACCTACACCTATGCTATGAAAGAAACTTGATTTATTGTTAACATAAGTTATAATCATGAATTCCTGATCAAATTTACAAGTATTAGCATTAATCGAATAAGATAACTAATGTAATTATGTTAATAATTTATAATATGATTGGAACCTCCTTTGTATGTGGTTTCCAATTGAATAATAAGAGTTTATATTATACTTGTTTGACATACTATTGGTGGATCCTCTAACCTTGATATTTGTTGTTATCATTGTTTAATCCTTATGGTAATCTTCCATCTCAAAGTTCTCATCAACTTCTTCTTCTTCTTTATTATTACTACTACTTCTACTACTACTATTACTACTACTGTTGCTACTTCTGCTACTATTATTATTGTTACTATTGTTGTTGTTATTATTGTTGTTGTATTATTGTTATCTATAATTAAACAATTAACCTCCCCGTGGTTCGACCTCGGTCTTGCCAAGTTATTTATTACTTCGACACTCCTGTACTTGAGAGAAGACATCAATCTTTTGGTTGTGTCATTTGGCTTTTATTAATACCAAGTTTATGCCTTTCATTTCCTTTTCTTTACTTAGTTAACTTTTATCTTATTTATGTTCTTATCTTGTTTATTTATGTTTCTATCTTTCATTATACTTAGCTAAGTTTATTATGTTAAGGTGAAAAGGTTACACTAATGGTGTCAGAATAAATATAGTGTAAACTTAACATAGACTCCTGCCTTAGATCGCAACTGATGCTCTGATACCAGATGTTGTGCCGTGAATAATTCAAAAATCAGCAACAATAAATCTGACGAAAATGGATGAAGGATGGGTCTGGTTGTGCTGTCTTTCTTTTGGTGTTTAGGCTGGATTATAGTATTTTTAAGGTAAATAAAATGGAGGATAGACTAGAGTTATACTTTGATAAGTCGATCTGGACGCCACAAAGATCAATCTAGGATTTTGACGCCGCACTCTTTGTGATTGAAGAGTGAATGAAGTTTGAAAATGTCATACTTGACGTACTTGACGTACTTGACGTAGTCATACTAGTTCGAGCACCTCCTTGTTTTTGCTGCCTCTCTACACGATTTGCAAGCTTTATAACATCCTCAAGGAAGATGTACGGTTGCAATTCAACCACATTAGCTATATCCTTCCTCAACCCTCCAAGAAATCTAGCTATTGTTTGTTCTTAGGGTTCCATCAATTCACATCGAATCTGTAGCAACTCAAACTCTTTCACATACTCTTCCACGCTTAAAGATCCTTGTCGCAAAGTCTGAAGTCTGATGTATAGCTCTTGTTTATAGTAATTAGGAATAAATCTCTTCTTCATCACTCTTTTCATAGTTGCCCACGTTCTAATCTCCTCTTCTCCATGCCTTCTCCTCTAAATCTTTAATTTTTCCCACCATAAAAGAGCATAATCTGTAAACTCAAGTGCTGCCACCTTACACTTCCTTTCTTTAGAATATTCATACCATTTGAACACCTTTTTAACCTTCTGAATCCATTCCAAGTATTCCTCAGGTGAACTACTTCCTCGAAATGGTGGAATCTTAAGTTTGAGACCACTAGGAGGATTATTATTCTGTCTTCTTGGTTTGCCCCTATCGTCGGCCTCATCATCCCCATTCGGATCTACATCAGCTTCTACAAAATCATTTCGTGGCACCCTAAGTGTTTGCCTCTATTGGGGTTGCAAATTATTTCTTTGCATCATTTGCATAAGGGTATGCGACTGTTCATGAATTCCAGTCATTTCATCCCGAATCTCAGCATGAGATCGTTGTAAGCCCATAACCTGTGCTTGTTCTAAATTAACCCTCTTGGCAAATCTTCTTTATCTCCAGCCGTAATTAAGTTTATCAACCGCAATTCCAGCAAGCCTTTCTTTTGTTTCTGGCTCCTGCCTTAGATCACAACTGATGCTCTGATACCAGATGTTGTGCCGTGAATGATTCAAAAATCAGCAACAATGAATCTGACGAAAATGGATGAAAGATGGGTCTGGTTGTGTTGTCTTTCTTTTGGTGTTTAGGCTGGATTATAGTATTTTTAAGGTAAATAAAATGGAGGATAGACTAGAGTGATACTTTGATAAGTCGATCTGGATGCCACAAAGATCAATCTAGGATTTTGACGCCGTACTCTTTGTGATTGAAGAGTGAATGAAGTTTGAAAATGTCAAATATATATAAAAGAGAACAGCAAATACATGAGGAACATTAATAACTGAAGGTATTGTTTTCTTATTATAAAATCTTACAATTTTGTTATAACCATATTTATTCCATATTATAGAATTATTAATTAAGTTTTACACTAATTTGAACTTCTAACCAAAGGAAAAGTTCAAGGAAAAGTTCAGTCGAAAAGACCAGCAAGAGAGGCCTAATTTAAATTTAGATGTTGAACCCTTTCATTAAATTTCAAGTCCTAGTTTCCATTGTTAGCAACGAATGATTGCTAACATTGCTTGATTGTTTTCTGGGATTCGTATACACTTCGATTGACACAGGTAAAATGATCTGGGTTGCGGAAGTTGAAGTCACAAGGCTCTTAATAGTTACATGACAGTACTCTGTCATGTACCACCCAGGGATGTCGGTAAGGTTTTACAAGCTACTAGCACTTCTTACCATGTTGGGAAAGATCAGAAAAAAATCATGCGAGATGTAACAGCATGTGGAAGTCGTCTTGTCATGCATCCTCAGTAAGCAGCGAAAACAACTAGGCTTACTTGAGAAATAGAAGGCTTCCCCTAAGCTACGTTGGCCAGCCTGCATGGAAGCAGTAATGCCAGTCCGGTAGGTTTTCAGCCGTAGTTGTTGCCGGCCACTCAAACCTCATGGCTTATAACGACTAAGGCTCCGTTTTGGGCGTTGCCAAATGGGCTCTAAGAATCTTTCCTGCTCTTTCTTGATGGCCGAGCCTCCAGTGCTGTACTTTTTACTGGCATCACTATTTTTTCCGCTCTCTGGTTGCTAAATGCAAAACAGAGTACCGAGTCGCAGCCAAAAAGCCAAAGCCACATCAATAATAAGCATTACTGAATGTTACTAAGTTCAATATGAAAAAACCATAGCATGACACTTCCAATTCCGCGGGACGAAACAGCAAAAAGATAGCAGTCCTAAAAAGAGCTTAGAGCAAGAGAGAATAGTTAAAAGCCATTGGTCAACAAATCAACATTCAATCCAATCTTGCTTGTTTCCCCAAAAACTTTCTGAGGGTTCATCCAACCTCCTTTCCCCACCATCTGATTCGCAAAATAATGATGAGAAGAGATTTCATTCTCAGCAGGAAAAAAATTATTGAACCCAAAGTAGAAAAACTCAGAGAAAAGAGAGGGGGGGAAGGAAGCAAATATCAAATAATCTAACACTGGAGTTCCACAAGATAAATCCCCAAGCAGAAGTATTCTGCAACATCAACGACATATTTTGCTGACATGATACCAGAAACGCAGAAACAGGTCTGCTTTCTTCTTTTTTTTCTCTAATCTACAAATCACAATAGACCAGCGAATGTAAATGTGAGTGCCAAAGATAGGTTTAAAAGTAAAGCATCGCTAGAAAAATTAATAAAAGCGTTTTTGAAGAACTATCTTCATAGTAAGAGGCTGCTCAGACAGCTAACTCTGTTCGAGAAATCAGGATTCCATCAGTATCTGCATAAAGCCATTCTCCATCACTGATTCTGGTGCCACCTATGGTAATAGGAACATGTTTCTCTCCAATCCCCTTCTTATTGGCTTTCATTGGATGGGAGGCCAGGGCTCTCACTCCAATATCACAACCATTAATCTCGTCAACATCCCTTATGCAGCCATTAACCACTATACCAGACCATCCATTGTTCTGAGCTTGTACCACAGGATTCCCTCCAAGTATCGCACAGCGCAAACTGCCACCACCATCAACAACAAGAACTCTGCCATTACCCTTCTCCTCAAGAAACTCACGAATTAAAACATTGTCCTCAAACACCTTAAGAGTCACTACTGGACCAGAGAAGACTTGGCGCCGTCCATAAATCTGAAAGATTGGTTGGAGTGCTCGAAGCTCACCACTAACAATTAGCTGCGGATTTGCATCACAAACCTCGGCGGTCGTAACCAATGCCATTGAATCCAAGTTCCTTGAAGAAGAGGCACGCATTAGACAAAAATCACAAAAACAAAATCATATGCATATGGGCTTTCTAGTTCAAATAGAACGGTAAAAACCTAACATTTGAACAGCAATAGAGAGCAAGATCAGAAGCTAATTACATAAAACTTGTATCACTCTTCTTATAAATCATAAATTGAAACAAGCTAGGAATTCATATTGCAACGTAACACACGGTAACTAATAAAATCGAGCGATGGAGTGATTAGGGTGAGGGAGGGGAGCACCAGTACGGAATTACCCCATGGTAATCTTGCAAACATACTAATCCCAGTACTGAATGCTCATCAGAAATACGCATCTTAGACAGCATAATCGTTCATTTGAAAGCAATCAGTCTGAACGGATCGCTCAAAAAATGAACAATTCTCAATAAATTCTTTAGTTAACTTTACAAAAGACTCACTCACATAAAATCCCAAGTAATTTATGGCATCTAATTTAGATCCAAGCATTCTTGATAACAACAATGAGAGATTTGAGACAGACAGTTCACGGACGGGCTATAATAATGGACAAGAGAGTTTACAAGCTTCAAATCTTAAAGAAATTAATTTTTTTTAAGAAAAACAACATGATCTGGATGTTCGTTCAACGTTACCTGCAAATTGCTATCAGGGGGTGCTTAGAAAGATGCCTTTGATTCGAGAATACGCACTCAGTCACTGAAAACCCTGTCCGTGTATGAATGAGAGAGAGAGAAATTGGTATCTGAGAGGGGGGAAGGTGAAGTTAGTTAGTTTAAGTAAAAAGCGCGTGCACGCAGAGGAGGTCAATTGTCGATCTGCTTATGATACCACGCGGGTTCTAGTCATTGGTCCGGTAGTTGTCTTGAATTTTATTTTTTTTCCAATTATATTATAGATTTTATTTTATTTTATTATTTAATATTAAATTAATAAAAAATTAGTTTTTGTATTTTTTATTATATTAGAAAAGTTTCTTGGCCACCATTTTTAATTTTTAATTTTTTTATTTAATTTTTTAATAATTTATTTGGATTTTTTCCTAGCCCCATTTTATCATTTAGTATAATATAGTATTTTTATTTAATTTTATCTTTTTGATTATTTGTTTTACCTGGATTTATCTAATAAATAAGATCATGTCAAAATAACTTTTATATTATTTAAAATATATACAAATAAATTATAAAAAAATCATATAAAAAATTAATAAAAAATAAAATGATTTAAAAGAAGCACAGATATTGCATGTATTATATTTTTTTTACTAATTATAAGTAAATTACATAAAATATTTTATCCAGCAGTAAATTTGAAGCTAAAAGATAAGAATTTGTTATTTATTGTTATGAAATTTTGTTTTAATGCCATGATTTTTTTTTCACTATTAATATATGATTAATTTCAATATAAATTGAACCACCTCGAATTTATATTTCTTTACTCTCTTTTTTTCCAATAAAAAAAGGAAATTATCTAAAATCCCAAGAGAACGTTTTAGATATTTTAGCTTAATTGTTAAGTGAATTTATTTTTATATTATTATTTTAAGATTTGAAATAAGCTCCGTAAATGTACTTGTCTAGCATGAACGGGCTACTTTAAAAAGCTAATCTAAAAAGCTAACTCGCATGCCCAGGAAGACTTGAAAAATATGTGGCTGTGAAAAACCACGGCTTCCATCAATAAATGTATGTGAACGGCTCATTGTCACGTCGAATGATGCCTACGCGGTTCATTTTTACTTTTTGTAAACATATATAAAATATTTTTTAAATATATTAATCCATTACAATAATATAAAAATAAAAAATATATAGTTTACAGACACACCAAGCAAGGCCATGATCTCGTTGAAAAAGGGAATGCCAAGATGGGTTAGTAAATGCTTCAGTGATTAAAAAACAAAATGTCAAAACTAGTGGAAAACGTGGTGATGGTACACATATCAATCATGGTGGCTTTTAAAATGGGTTGTATGCACGGGGTTTAAATTTATAATTGTAGTAAATTTAATTTACTATGTTTTATAAATTACAAATATAAATCATTTACAAAAAACTTAAGTGTACTAAAGATATCATATTAGGTTAGATTTTATACAAATATTAACATGTTACTTTTATATTGTTAATTTTTATAAGTTTATATTTAATGACAAATCTAAAAATAAATATTATAACGATTAAATATAGTCTAATTTTCATACTTAACACACCATTAAATTTTAATTTTATTTATTTTTTTCTTGTTAAAAACAAGATTTTTTTTGTTACATTAAAAAAGTATAATAAAAAATTCAAAAATTCACTAATAAGAATTTTTTATTAGATGAGATATTTCTTAAATAAAAATAAAAATAAATTATTAATTTACAAACTATTAAATATAAAAAATAAACATAAAGTGTATAAGTTAAGTTAGGTTAACAAAGTTTTAAAAATCTTTACCCTAATTTGTGAAATTCATTTCTTAAATTTTGTGACAACTTTTACTGATTAAATCGAGTAAAATAATATAAATATTACAAATATATCAATATTTTTGAACACCCCTCCTACTATGAATCCCTCATAATGTCTTTCCTAAATATATAACAATAATTAGTCTGTGTGACCAAGCGATACATTACGGATGGGATAATTTGAAACTAATGTGCTACAAAAAAAGAAGAAAGTTGAAAACGAACGTTATGGAAATGTTTTTCACTATCATGAAAATCTTTAATTAAAAACAAAAAAGATGATATTTTTATTTTTAAAAAAATATATAAATTAATGATTCATATAAAAAAACATTAATGTTAAATAAAGATTAAAACGATTCATTGTATAGGGGTAGTTTTTCAGTTTTTTAATTTAATTGAATTGAAATAACAATAGATATTCATAAAAACAAATAATAATTTAAACCATGAAAAAATTTATAATTTACTCAATATTTTTTTATCACTCATATATTTTATTTTTTAAAATAAATACTTTATTGTAAGCAATAATATGGTTTATTGTATAACAAATAAAGGTGATTAAAATAGAAATTAGAAAAACAAATTATTGACTTGAAATAAGGAGTAAAAATAAATCTTTCTAATCAAAACTCTTTTTTTTTATATGTTTTTTTTAATATGTCTTTTTTATTAGAAGTATTGTTTCTAAAATTAAAACTTATCATAATCTTAAAAGCAGGTTTTAATAAGAAAAAAAATCATGAATCTAGAAATACAAAAAAAAATTAAATTTGAAAAAAATCAAATAAAAATTTACAGTAAAAAAATATATTTTATGTATATTAAATATTCATGAGGGAATCTTTAGAAAAAATTAATCATATTAGATTCATATATAATTATTAATATTATCATAAAAATATAATATTATTTAAAGAATATGGCATAATAGGATAATTATTTAAATATCATTTGTATAAATTTATTTAAAGTAAATATTATTATAAAATGTATAAAACAATCAGGCTATTTGACAGAAAAAACAAAGAGGCACCATGTGCCTAGGTTGAAAAGATTGGCTCACGCTTGGGTTTGGAAGTTAGGCGCGTACAACTGTTTTTTTCCTTGTGACAGGGGTGGATGACATCATCCATCTTTATATATATTTATTTAAAAAATAGTGTGAACAATATATCGTTTCCTCGTAACATTTTTTTTTTTTTTAATATTGAAGATAGCTTTAGTAATGAAAAATTAAAGTTCAAGTATTTAGATTTAAAAAATTAAATTTTAATTTTTTATTAAAAATAAAAAACCATTTTATAGATCTCTAGAACCCCGTTAATAACAATAAAACACATTTTAATTAAATAAAAAAAATCAAAACCCAACAAAATTATTTTTTTCAAGTTTTAATCTACCTTGTTGGGTATCATGAAATGTAAAAATCATTTTCATTTAATCTTCCCTTAAAAACGAGTCTCAAAACACTAAAATTACAATTATTGGCTATAGAAATTTGACTATTTAAAAGTTTTTTTCTCTTTATTTTTATAAGTGACTTTTTCTCTCTTTTCTAGATATCCCAAAAACTCAAATAAATAAAAAATAAAAGTAGGACCGAACAATAAAAATCCTAAAAAATAGGTGATAATTATTAAAAGATGAAATTGAAGGAACTAAATTGAGCATCTTAACACCATTTGAGCAGTTAATGTATGGAAATGTTTTTTTTTTTAATATCAATTTTGACACATTTTTTTTCAATTTTAGTTTTAAGAATAATCTAAAATTCATTCTTATATATTTTATCTTTAATTCAATATTTAAATATTTAATAATATATTAATTACTCGAGATCATATCAAGACACATAAAAAAAATAAAACCATGACAACATAGTAATTAAAAATAAGAAAACTTATTATGGGTATTCTATGGTTTAGTTTTTTTGACTTTGCAATACAATTTTTAAATATCACATTTTACAACCTGAAATTTGAAATTTGAAGACAAATAATTTAAATTTTTAGGAGTTGGTGCTAGAAAAAGTTAATAAAAAATATGTATTTATTTACAAGATTACCATATATATATATAGATATATGTACGTATATAAAAAGAGTGATTATTGTCGTTTCATTAATTTTTAAAATTTGCTTTAATTCAAGTTATGCAGTTTAATATTAAAAAACTTTGTAAAAATTTTTTTTTTTTAATGAAGTTCATTAATTGAAATAGAGTGAGGATAAGATTTTAAAGATAAGGAATGAAAAAAAATAAAATATAAACATTAAATAAAATAAAAAAAATTTATAAATAGTAAAATATCTCTTGGTTTCTTAATATAATATAATTATAAAGGCACATTATAGGATGTTGAGAAGAATTTTCCCTTAAAAATAAATAAAGTTTAATGATTGAAATAGAGTATAGGAAAAACTTGAAAGATCAAGATTGAAAAAATCAAATCAAATAAAACAAATCTATAAAATAATAAAATATATGAATTTCTTGAATTATTTTATAATATAATATAATTATAAGTCTTTACATTATAAATAATTCAATGTAAATCATATTGAAACTAACAATATTTTTAAATCATAAAATATAATGTTATTTCCTCTAAGTAGTTTATTACAAAACTTCCCGTTAAATAATAAGTAATTATTATAATTAGAAAAGATAACAAGCTGATATCACAAGTTTAAATAACTTTGATAATAGAAAGTCAATACATAAGAGAGAGAAAGTAACATATAGTTATTTTAGTTAATGTTTTAACATAAATTTTTTTTTATTTTTTTTTATTACTTGAGGCTAGACTTGATGCTCTTACCTTAGTAACAACAAGGCTTGCTAACATATGCTTGATATATCAACCAATCCTATCTCCTTTCTTTCTTTTTTAAATTCTATATTTTTTTTAATTTTTGTTTTGTCTTTTTTAACTTGAATATTTTTTGTTTTCTTTTTGATAATATAAAAAACATATTTATTTATCTAGAATTGACAAAACTTAAAAAATAATGAATCATTAAAGATATCAAATTTTAATATGCATGTCAAGCATTATATATCAATAACAAAACAAAACAAGTAAAGGGAAAGCACATACTTGTTATTTATTACAAGCCTCTCAATGCCTTTTTAGCAATTCTTAGATTTCCTCTTTTAAGAAAAATAGTCCTTTTATGAAAACTGTTGAAAACAATAATATTTTCAAAGTTTAATCTTAAATAAGGTTTCAAGCAACTTGGCATCCAATCAAATGAGCAGCACAAAATCACTTTCTATATACCTAATGGCTATTATTACGAGTTGGTCATGTTATTTGTATTGAAAAAAATCTCCATGAAAGTTTTAGAAAGCAATGGTAAAAATATTCCAATCAATACCTTATTTTATTGTCATCTATATAGATTAAATTCAGTTAGTTTCATCATTTCTAGAAAAACATGTTAAACTTCTACATCAATTCTATATTATATTCAAAAGCATGGCATCATGCTTTTTACAAAGAACTATGTAAATTTAAAAATCTTTTATTGATTTTTAGGTCTCAAACAAATAATGCATTAACCATATTGAAAAAGTAGTGCTCAACTTTTCTTCTAGCAATCTCTCCCAGAGAAAAGTTTAATAATTCCTAGTTATAATCAACTACATGACAAACTTTGTTTCTCATATCACCCAACATAAAAATATCTTGTGTTTTTTGTTAAAGAAAGAGTTAACGTAGTGGTCATATATTCACTCTCAAGCACTTCAACAACTCTAGTTGATAGCACATAATCTACCATCCTTGTAAATCTCTTCTGATGGTAAAAGAATCATGTAGATAGATGTTATTGATAATTATTATGGTGTGGTACTATTAGAAAAAAATAATAGCAAACAAAAAATTTGTACTCATTAAAACAGAGCCCTCAAAAAATAAAAGTCTCATTACCATTTAACTTTTAAGGAAATCCATATAGTGAAAACGAGCATTTGAGAAGTTTCAACTTCCTAAACTAATTCTCCATGTATCAATCTCTAAGACTTCATCCTCTTCAAAAAGCATTACTTATAATTACTATAATTCAACTTTAGAAAGCTTTGAATTTTTTATGGTTGATCCATATCACTTTCAACTGCATTCTTATACTTCTTAACAAACTGCTACTTTAGCAATTGACGAGGATGATAATCTAGAAAAATATGTCTTTCAATCTAATGATATTAGTATTGACCCTTATTAAAAATCCTCTTTAGAACATGGTAAAGGATTTACTTTAAAAGATATTCTTATAAAAAAAATAACAAGACTAGATTATATGAATTCAATGCTTGGTTGAAAGCCACATATAACAAATCAAGAGATCCACTTAAAAAAATTTATACTAGGTTTCCAGGTTGTCTTAGTAGTGTTGGTGCTTGCTGGCAATAAATGATAAAAAATATGACTATAAATGAATTTGTTAACAATATCGATCATGAATTTCTTAGTAACTAGGTTGATTTCTGATCTTAAGCCAAACAAGAATATCTACAAATAAAGTTCTGCTTTTTCAAACTCCATGACCTAGAAAAACACTACTTAGAAATGTCCAATAAATATTATGTCATTGGTGGTATTGATGATGTCAACCTCAAGCATACCTTTCTAAATTCTCATCCAAAACCTTTCACCAAAGAAACAAAGAGATTCCTCCTTGTTCTAAATATACAACGAGTCTTTATCACCTTTATACAAATATTTAAAATGCCTTTTAAAAAACTTGAAAGCTTGTGCAATCAAATGGGTTTCTTACAACAACTTGATCATTTCAAGCTTGATAATGTTTGTAAAGAATAAAACCTCTAAATTGGATGTAAAAAACTATGCTTAAAAAACTGTAACAAAGAGCACAATAATAGGTTAACGTTTAAGTCAAGAAAATTCAAAAATAGAAAATGGTGATTCTTTAAAAAAAGCTAAAGCAAGGATATAAAAAATCTAACATATGCTTTATCAATAGAAAAAAGGGTCATTTACTAAATACTATCCACAACAACACAATCAGGATATGATTCTAAAAAGAATCTTTGTTATCACAAACATTTGACTAAGATGATGATTTTGAATCCCTATTTGATAAAGAAGAAAAAGCTTCACCAGAAACTATCTTTGTTATCTATAATGAAGAAGAGATCCATATGATATCGATTGTGGCACCAACCCCCTTAATACACTAGTAACCAAACCAATTCTTTTGAAAAAAATCTATATCCCAATAAAGAATTATGCAAAACCTATCTAAGTTATTGCATTATTTGACATTGACTACCATAGCAAAACCCACAGTTCTTTTATCTCATCTATGAAAATATATTTATTGAGTATTTAGAACAATATATGAAGAGGTTTTTTTCATAAAAAATATATCAACACCTATTATCATTAAACCTTTTCCTAGCTATTATTTCACCTAACATCTACTTGGTTTTGATCTTATTGGAAAAGATCTTTTTAATGGGTTAGATATAATCTAGAATTTTGATAAACTTTGTAAGGATACCCATAGTCTTAGATATAAGAATTCTTCTATGGATAAGCATTCTCAACCTGTTTTTAATAAAATCCTTGGAAGTTGTCATTATATAAATTACACAAACCTAATATGCAGAATGTCATTAATAGTTCCTCTATAAGTGTCCCCAACCTCTCTAGCCTAATCCAAAACTTTTCATCACCCTACCACTCAAAAGGAATGAAGATATCAACTCTACAAAGGCTACTCATATGGGAATGACCCTAAAATATTAAAAATGGTAGATTTAGAATTGACATAATTAAAAGATAGGGAATCATTGAAGATATCAATTCTCAATAAACATGCCAAGCATTCTATGTCAATAATAGAGCATAAGAATTCAGGGGAAGCCCAGACTTGTTATCAATTACAAGTTTTTCAATGTTTTTTTTTAGATCTCAAATCTTCTCTTCCAATAAAATAATTCCTTTTACAAAAACTACTACAAACAACCATATTTTCAAAGTTTGATCTTAAATTAGGTTTTGAGTGACACGACGAAAAGATTGATGTCTTCTCCCAAGTGTAGGAGTGTCGAAGTAATAAATAACCCGGCAAGACCGGGGTCGAACCACAGGGAGGTTAATTGTACAAATTATAGACAACAATTATAAGCAACAATAATAGCAATAATAACAAAAACAATAACAACAACAACAATAACTATAATAATAATAGTAGTAGTAGTAGTAGTAGTAGTAGTAGTAGTAGTAGTAGTAGTAGTAGTAGTAGTAATAATAATAATAATAATAATAATAATAACAAAGAAAGAGAAGAAGAAGAAGATGATGAGAACTTGGAGATGAAAAATTAATGTAAGGATTAAACAATAATAATAACAAATATCAAGGTTAGAGGTTCCACTAATCGTATATCAAACAAGTATAGTATAAACTCTTATTATTGAATTGGAAACCACACACAAAGAAGGTTCCAATCAGATTATATATTGTTAACATGATTACATTAGTCATCTTATTCAATTAATGCTAATACTTGTAAATCTCGTCAAGCATTCATGATTATAACTTATGTTAACAACAAATCAAGTTCCTTTCATAGCTCAGGTGTCGGTTATACCATACATTATGGGCTATGAAAGTGCCAAGCATTTGTTGTACCAAGTGTTATACAACATAAATCAAGATTAGTCATTTAACAAGCAAAGTATTAAAGAGTGAACAAGATAACAAATATAAAACATGTTAGCATCAAACATTAAAGTCCATATTAAGTTTACATTATACTTATTCTTACACCATTAGTGTAACCTTTTCACCTTGACATAATTAACTTAGCTAGACATAATGAAAGAAATAAAAATAGATAAACAAAATAAGAACATAAAAGCTAACTAAGTAAAGGAAAGGAAATGAAAGGCATAAACTTAATATTAATGAAAGCAAAGCATAAACATTACAAAAAATACAAAGAGAGAAAGGAAGAGCATGATCTTGATCTGAACACCAAGATGCCTAAATGCATGGCAAATGCCTCCTTTTATAGGCCAAAATTGGGAACTATTGATTTGATGACTAATTGATAAGTGGGTGGCCAACTTTTGACTTGGTGACAATCCTTATCTTCTCTTGTCTGCCCAAAACGTCATTGATAACGTCAAAATTGGAGCCAGTTGTAACATGAAAGTTGTAGGCAATTGTCTTAGCTTTCTTGTGTAAAAAATTCAGCTCATTTGGACTTTTAGAACTCCAGATATGGCCAAAATACCGAACAGTGCTCGGGCTGGAAGACAGATTCGGGCTTCTTTGTTGTTACTATAATTTAGACTTGCAAATGGCCTTTTTAGATTTTGGGCTCCATGTGAAAGTTGTAGGCCTATGTCTTACCTTTCCATCCATATAAATTGGACCTAAATCTGAGATCTGTAGCTCCAGATATGACCCAATTACCGAACAGTGTTCCGGTTTGGATCGCACCGACATCTCTTTTCTAAGTTTGGCCATCTCTTTGCCTTTGCAATTTAAGTTCTTAAAGTCATCAATCAATATTTTCATTTATGTGATAGGCCTGCATTTAAAATGAATATTTACCATAAATTAAAGGTATCTTATATTATTAGATATATTATTATAAAACATGCTTTAGTTAAGGAGTTATTGATACTTCAAGTGCAAAATGATGATATAAAACCATGACAAAAATGTACTTTTAAGTGCTAATCATCGAGCAACTTGCCATCTAAGCAAATAAGTGGCACAAAACCACCTTCTATATACCTAATAGCTATTATTATTAGTCAGTCATGCCATTTGAAGTCTCAAAAAACAATGGTAAAGATATCTTAGTCAATATTCCACTCTATTATTATTTATATAAATGACATCCTATTATTTTCATCATATCTAGAAAAGTATGTTGAACTTCTACATCAATTTCTTACTATTGTTAAAAAATATAGCATCATACTTTTTGACACGACCAAAAGATTGATGTCTTCTTTCAATTGTAGGAGTGTCGAAGTAATAAATAATCCAGCAAGACCGAAGTTGAACCCTAGACAAGTTAACTATATAATAATAATAATAATAATAATAATAATAATAATAATAATAATAAGTTAAAGAGGACTTTGAGATATAAGATTAATATGAGGATTAAACAATGATAAAAATAAATGTCAAGGTTAGAGGATCCACTAATGGTATTTCAAACAAGTATAATATAAACTCCTTTTATTATTTAACTTGGGACCACATACAAAGGAGGTTCCAATCGAATTATAAGTTGTTAACATGATTACATTAGTTATCTTATTCAAATAATGCTAATACTTGCGAATGTTGTCAAGTATTCATAATTATAACTTATGTTAACAACAAATCAAGTTTCTTTCATAACACATGTATAGGTTATACCATATGGTTGGGCTATGAAAGTGCCAAATATTTGTTGTACCAAGTGTTATACAATATAAATCTAATTAACCATTTAACAAGCAAAGTATTCAAAGTGAACAAGACAACAAATACAAAATATGTTAGTATCAAACATTAAAGTCCATGTTGAATTTATACTATATTTATTATTACACCATTCGTATAACCTTTTCACCATGACATAATAAACTTAGCTAAACATAACGAAGAAAAGAAATATAAATAAATAAGATAAGAACATAAATAAGATATAAGTTAACTATGTAAAGGAAAAGTATAAACAAGATATTAATGAAAGTAAAACTTAAACATTACAAAAATATAAAAAAAGAGAGTAAGAACATGATCTTGATTTAAAAATCAAGATACCTAAATGTATGGCAAATGCCTCGTTTTATATGTCAAAATTGAAAAGTATTGATTTGTTGACTAATTGTTGAGTGAGTGACCATATCTTGACTTAGTGACAATCCTTATCTTCTTGTCTGAATAAAATATCATTGCTAATGTCAAAATTTGAACAGACTTGATTCTGAAAGTTCTAGAAAATTATTTCAGCTTTCTAACAAAAAAATTAAGAAAACAAATTAAGGTAATTTGGACTTCTAGAACTTAAGATATGGGTTGAATACTAAACAATATTTGAGTTGCAAGACAGATTCAGACTTCTCTGTTATTGCTAATATTTGGACTTCCAAATAGTAGAATTGAGTCTTATATTTCCATGAATGTTTTAGGCCTATGTCTTAGCTTTTCATCTAAACTGACCCATACCCAAGTTCTACAACTCTAGATATGACCCAATAACTGAATAGTGTTTCAGGTTGGACTAAACTGGTATTTCTTTTCTAAGCTTCACCCTCTCTTTATCTTCTCAATTTCAGTAGTTGAACTCATCAATCAATCCTTTGATTTATGTGATAGGCTTGTATTTACGATGAACATTTACCATAAATTAAAAATACCTTAAAGTATCAGACTTATTATTATAAAACATGCTTTAGTTAAAGAGTTATTGATACTTGAAATGCAAAATACTGATATAAAATCTTGATAAAAATGCACTTTTAAGTAGTAATCACTTTCATAAAGAAAGATGTAGATTGGGAAATCTTCCATTGATTTTTGATTGATACTTAAAAGTCTATTTTTATCAAGGTTTTATATCATTATTTTACAGTTAAAATATCGATAACTCCTTAACTAAAGCATGTTTTATAATAACACATCTAATAATATAAGATACCTTTAAATTATGGTAAATATTCATTTTAAATCTAGGCCTATCACATAAATGAAAGGATTGATTGATGAATTTAAAAACTAAAATTGGAAAGACAAAGAGATGGTCAAACTTAGAAAAGAGATGTTGGTGCAATCCAAACCGGAATAGTGTTCGGTAATTGGGTCATATCTAGAGCTATAGATTTCAGATGTAGGTCTACTTTATATAGATAGAAAGGTAAGACATAGGTCTACAACTTTCATATGGAGCCCAAGATCTAAAAAGGCCATTTTCAAGTCCAAATTATAGTAACAACAAAGAAGTCCGAATTTGTCTTTCAGCCCGAGTACTGTTCAGTATTGGGCCTATATCTGGAGTTCTAGAAGTCCAAATGAGCTGAAGTGTTTACACAAGAAAGCTGAGACAATTTCCTAAAACTTTCATGTTTTCAAGTGGTTCTAATTTTGACGTTATCAATGACGTTTTGGACAGATAAGAGAAGATAAGGATTGTCACCAAGTCAAGAGTTGGTCACCCACTCATCAATTAGTCATCAAATTAATAGTTTTCAATTTTGGTCTATAAAATGAGGCATTTGCCATGCATTTAGGCATCTTGGTCTCAAGATCAAGATCATGCTCTTGCTTTCTCTCTTTATTTTTTTGTTGTAATCTTTATGTTTGCTTTCATTAATATCAAGTTTATGCATTTCATTTCCTTTCATTTACTTAGTTAACTTTTATCTTATTTATGTTCTTATTTTGTTTATTTATTTTTCTTTCTTTTATTATGTTTAACTAAGTTTATTATGTCAAGGTAAAAAGGTTACACTAATGGTGTAAGAATAAGTATAGTGTAAACTTAATATGGACTTACATGTTTGATACTAACATGTTTTGTATTTTTTTATCTTGTTCACTTTTTAATACTTTGCTTGTCAAATGACTAATCTTGATTTATGTTGTATAACACTTGGTACAACAAATACTTGGTACTTTCATAACCCATATTGTAATGTATAACCGACACCTGAGTTATGAAAGGAACTTGATTTGTTATTAACATAAGTTATAATCATGAATGCTTGATAAAATTTACAAGTATTAGCATTAATTGAATAAGATGACTAATTTAATCATGTTAACAATCTATAATCTGATTGGAACCTTCTTTGTGTGTGGTTTCTAATTGAATAATAATAGTTTATACTATACTTGTTTGACATACCATTAGTGGATCCTATAACCTTGACATTGTTTGTTATCGTTGTTTAATCCTTACATTAATTTTCCATCTCAAAGTTCTCATCAATTTTTCTTTGTTTTCTTTTTCTTTATTATTGTTATTATTATTATTACTACTACTAGTATTATTATTTCTACTATTATTATTGTTACTATTATTGTTGTTTATAATTATTGTTTATAATTTGTTCGATTAACCTCCCTATGGTTCAACCTCAGTCTTGCTGGGTTATTTATTATTTCAACACTCCTGCACTTGGAAGAAGACAACAATCTTTTAGTTATATCATTTATATTGTACTTGTTTAACATACCATTAGTAGAACTTCTAACCTTGACATTTGTTATTATCATTGTTTAATTCTTACATTAATATTCCATCTCCAAGTTCTCATCATCTTCTTCTTCTTCTCTTTCTTTACTACTACTACTACTACTACTTATTATTATTATTATTATTATTATTATTATAGTTGTTGTTGTTATTCTTATTATTGTTTATAATTGTTGTTTATATTTTATACAATTAACCTCCTTGTGGTTCGATCCCGGTCTTGCCGGGTTATTTATTACTTTAACACTCCTACACTTGGGAGAAGACATCAATCTTTTAGTCGTGTCAATTTTCTAGTTTTCAATATTAAAGATGAACATATAATGCTTCAACCACACATTGAAAAAGCTCCGCTCAGCTTTCCTTCTAGCTATCTATTTAAGAGAGAAGTTTAGTAGTTCTTGGTTATAATAAACTATATAGCAAATGTTTTCTTTATATTGCCCAACATATAAATATCTTGTCCTTTTTATTAAAGAAGGAATCAGAGCAATGGTTTGATTTTTATTCCCAAGCACTCCTACAACTCCAATTGATATCACAAAATCTATCATTCTTACAAATCCCTTTTGATGGCAAAATAATTTTATAGATGGATGTTAGTAATAATTAATAAGTTGCGGTGCAGTACTATTAAAAGAAAATAATGACAAGCAAGAAATCTATGGCTATAAAAGCAAAACTTTCAAGCAATTAGAGTTTCATTATCATTAAACTTTCAAGAAAATACTTACAGTGAAATAATGAATTGAAAATTTTGAATTATATTTAGTAAAGCATCATTTTCTTATTGAAATGGACAAGTCAAGCTTTCTAAAAATGCTTAAAACCAAGTAAAAACTCTTTTCTCAACTGCAATAACTTTAATAAAAATATTGGTTTAGTAGATATCAGTTTGATATTAAACACATCAAAGAAACATACAATTTCTTTCGTAATCTCTTATCAATATATCCAAAAAAATCCAACATTTCTTTGAGTTAATCTAGTCTTTCCTCTTTTTTGATGAAAAAAACCCTCATCTTAAACAAATATCTTTTAGATTGTTTCGTCCTTACTCCCTCAAATCAGCTCTATATTATTCAGAAAGCATGATTTTGTAGGTATCCATCCTACATACCTTTTTCCTCACTCCTTTCTCTATAAGAGTCAAAATTGAGTTTTTATTCTTAATTTATTTTGCTAGAATATATGGATATGGTTGCATTTTTATTATGTATTTTAATTCTAGATTTTAAAAAAAATATCAAGACAATGACTGATTAAATCAATGACAATCTCCTTCTGATCTAGGTTATGAATTCTATTAAGTTTAATAATTTTTTTATTTAATTATATGATAAAAAATATATGCTCATAAAATTGATCACCAATCTAAAAATAGGTACTTATTCAAAATAGTGATAGCCATATAAAAAGTAAACAAAAATAAATCATATAATTTATTTATTTACCAATCCAATATTAAAGGATAAAATTGATAAAAAAAATTAAAGAACAAAAAAAAACAAATCTAGTTAGTTGGCTAGCACACCAAACTTGTGTAATGCATTATAAACTCCAATGAAATTATATATTTTTTAAAACTATTTTTTATTTAATTATATAATAAAAAATAAATAATTACAAAATCAAACATTAACCCTATACCAAGATGTTTTTTTTATATATCGTAATAACCTCACAAAACCAATTATAAAATTAAAATTTTAATTAATTTAATATTTAATAATAAAATAAAAAAACAAAAACTCATCAAATCCCCTAATCAGGTTAGCTACCCAAATCTACAAACATGTGATGAATTTTATAAAGTTTAACGAATACAATAGTGCGTGTATCACGTAGTCTGAGCATGTTCGCTGGTGCAATTTTATATTTAAATGAGTGCATGTGCTTGTTTAAAATCAAGTCCAAGTTCAAGTTCTCCATGCGTCTAGATTTTTTTATTTAATCTTTAAGGTTTTTTTTTTTTTTTCGTTCAATAGAAAATAAGGTGCCAAATCACTTCTTACATTTTCACAACCCAGTGCCAAACGATTCATTTTGTCCCCCCTGACCAAACAAAAAGGCGTCTCCTCCAAGGCCAGGTTCGCTGGTGGAATCACCAGTCCAAATGAGACCACCTGGGCTCTTGCACAAAATGTACAAGTAGAGTTCACCAAAGAGATTCTTACGCGTTTTGTGAAAGGCTAGGCTTTTGTCTGTGTGGTAAGTAAGTTTTGTAGGTTGTTTTTGGTAGTTTTTTTTTAATTATTTAATATTAAATTAATTAAAAATTTATTTGTTTTGATATATTTTTAACAAAATTTTTTATATATTTATGTTTTTTTTGCCAGTTTGATATGTTTTGGGGAGGGAACGTGATTAAAATTGTATTTTAAATAATGTTAATTTTTTTTTATATATTTTCAAAATTTTGATATACTAATGTAAAAAATAATTTAAAAAATAAAAAATAGTATTTTAATATATTTTTAAATAAAAAATACTTTAAAATTTAAACCGTTGTTGCATTTTCAAACATTCCCAAAGCCTTGTCTGATTAAAGACTCAAGTTCAAACACTTCTTATACGCAAACAATGAGCCCAAAGGATGGTCTCGTTTTATTCATTTATCATATGCCCCGTTCCGCACCCCTACAGTTTTCTGCGCATACGATACAGTCTCGGCCTGAGCTGGAGGAAATTCTTATGAAAGAGAAGCTCTCATAGCCCCAATCCATATCAAACAAGGAGCACGCCCTTCGTGAATGATAACGCTCCATAACTTTGAAGAGGTTGGAATTGTAATAACAGTTCAAAGTATATTTTATTTAGAAATATATATTTTTTTATTTTTAAAAAATTATTTTTAATATTAATGCTTCAAAACAATTCAAAAGTAATTTTAATTTAAAAAAATTATTTTTTTTTAAATATAACTTAAACCACGTGATCAAACATTCTATTCTCGGAAAAGGGCCACTACTTTTCAAGTTCCTAAATCAAACTTGCAAGAAACAATACCTTGCCCAGTTTTAACTAGCTCGTGTTCAATAACGTTGAAATGTACTTTCAACTCTTTTACATCACAAGAATCAATCTAAAGATTTATTACAATAAATAATTTATTATGCAATAATATATTTGATTTATCATTATAAGTATGATCATATATAATCTTTTCCATGAATAAACCAACCAAAATAGAATACATCGCCGCTTGTGGCTTTTGTGAGCACAGAAGACGCCCGTCGATTTATTGTCTTTTATTATTTCTTCAATTTCCGCAACTCAAGTTTTAGGAAATATATAACCAGGCCAAACGAGGTTGTTTCAGGAAACAGCAAGGTTACATACAACAAATATGGAATGCCAACTTGTTTGGAACTGTTTCATGTCCAAGTTTATTGAAATAAAGTTGCAGATGAGACCAGCGGGCCTCAAGTCACAGCTTGTGAATCGCTTTCATGTCAGCTGCTTCCTCTAGAGTTCCTTTCTCGACATGGTCCCACCACTTGAACAGGAAGTTGTCCACAACTAGTCTGAACCACGGTGACAACTTCAAACCTTCCTCGCCAGCATCTGCTTTTCTCAGAAGCTCCTTCAACTCATCTTGGTTAACATACTTGATGTCAGCTACCTCATCAGGGTTTGGATTTACGCTAACATCACGAACAATGAAGAGCAGGTAATCAACTGCAAAATTGAAAGATACAAGAGTTAAGCAAATCAGTTAAGAGTAAAATGCTATCATAACAGGAAGTTGGAAGGATTCTATATGAACAATAAAATCAAACTGTAAAATACAAGTAATAAAAGCCTGCAACATTAGTTAGAAAAACACAGTTTGATTTCAACCAATGGTCCCCAACTCAGAAGGAAATGAGGCAAATTGACAAGAAATACAGGAAAAATATGATGAGAACACCAAACATCTGTAAACCATATCAAGTAGAGAACATTACGTTCATGCTCCCCCCACTTTCCATCAGAAGGTGCCTTGTACAATATACGCCCCAGTGGACTGAACTGATCGACTGGCACATCTTCAGCAGGAATACCAAGCTCATCGAAAAGCTTCCTCTGTGCAGCATTCCTCACCCCTGATAATTACAAAGAAGAAAAGGTAAAGAACTTATTACCCACTCCAGTGAAACATGTATAGTAGATGATGCTGGAGTATGGACAAGTGCACAAATATGTACCAAGGGCATCCTCATCTATAAGCTCAGATTCACGATATAAAGGATGGCTGCAGCAAGTGTTAGTCCACACCAGGGGAAATGTTACCTTTGTTGCAGAGCGTTGCTATCAATAGAACAAAAAAATAAATATGTTATCTCAATAGTCATAAATTTTCACAGAATAATTGTGAATAAGAAAAATGTTGTTCGAGTCACAAAATCAGTTTCGTAGCAAAAGTCTTTCTAATTTTTCCAGCTCCTACAATGTGCAAGTTATTTAGTTGGATTCTCTTACTGATTACACAGTTGATGTATTGGGGTAGCTCTGCTCATGTGGTCATGAATGTTGTATCCTTGGCATTTACAGTTTTTGATCGTGGTTATAAAAGATATAAGCTTGAGAAATTTCCTAACTACGAGTGCGAGAGTGCTTAAAGCAATAAAAGAACAATCCATTCCCTTCCATTGAGGTGAGAAAAAGCTAATAACATATCAAGTCATATCAGGTTACAAAATCTTTAGGCATAACAATTAACATGCAAGATCCTATAATTCTAAAAATGAAATACTAATATTCTCAAAACTAAAAAGGCCTCGTCAAAAACTGGGCTCGAACCAGTGCTTTCCAGAAACATGCTCTGGACCACATACCTGAAGGAGTAGCTCATGTTTTGAGTTGAAGAGAAACACACTAAAAGCTCTGTGCAAGGCATTTCCCTTCAAAATATTTTCCCACAAATGACCTGTAGATTTCAAAAGCATGAATTATGAGAAAACCAACCTGAAGATAATCTAGTCTACAAGCATTTTAAGATAGATCCATCAAAATAATAAAAAAAAAACCCTGCAAGTTAGCTGTTTGTATTGTCATTCAAAGACTACTCCCATGCCTATGGTAGGAAAGATTACACGATATGCAACAGGTAATTTCATTTGTAATCCATTTAATTAAACAACCAAATACTAAATCTGCAGAAGGTTTTAACACGAAAATTATACTTACAATTATACTTGGAGTCATGACCAACAACCCGATCATTCTCATCCACTAAAATGCATCTGCAGCCAATTAGAATTAATTAAAGATAATCAAACCTAACTTAGGTAATCAAAACTAGCTTAGGTATGCAATCAATTGTGGTAAATAACAAGAATTAAAAAGTTTGGAAAGCAACTTTTTTATAAAAAAAAACAACCAGATCTTTAACTAAGTCTATGTTCTAATGCAAGAGCTTGCAGCCCCCAACATTAGAAAGGTGAGATCTCATATCAAATATCCTTTCCTTTATTATCACTACTTGCTATTGTTTTGACAACAAATATTTCACACAGAACTCATCCTTCAATTTACAAGTTCTAATTATAATCTAGAATTATATTGAGCATATTAGTGAACATAAAAATAAAATTGATAAATAAACATATATATTGAAAATTTACAAATGGGATATAACTGACTTCGCTAATGAAAATGATCGTACAACAGGAGGAAATGAAAGAAGCCCATCAAATCGTTATATATATTGAACAAATTAATTAAATCCCATTTAATCCCACGCTCAACTAAAAAGTCAACTCAGGAAGCTAGCAAACAGGAGCACAAAAGAAAAAAAAACACAGAGATTTTCTTTATGCATCTCTATACACAAACCAATAAAACCTCAAAGTCCCATTTCTTTATAAATTGTTTTGAAAGGGGGAAAAAAAAAACCCAGATCAGCAATTAAAGCAAGTAGCACGATAAGAACCAAGAAAGAAAGAGAGGTATTGGAAGCAATGTAAATAAGAGAAAAGGGAGAGGAAAATGGGAAACAGACTCGTCCTCGAACATAAGGCGTCTCTGGACAGCGTCCATGCCAGCATCAGGAGCGTCACCCATGGTTGGGGGGGTGGTGGTGGCAGTGGGGTTGAAGGACGAAAAGACCCTCGCGAATAGAGAGGACGGCGACTTTGTAATATGGGTGAAGCGGAGGATGGATGGATGGGGAGAAATGGAAGAGAGGGAAGGGGTTTTGAGAGGACAAAAGGCAGAAGGGGGAGGGAGGGAAGAGGAGAGTTTGATGGTGGTGGGAGGAGTAAATAGAATGCGAGAGGTCAGAGACATATTTTCTTGCTCAATCCCTTGTGATTATTAATTCGTTTTTTAATCAGCCGGACTGACTTTTGTCTACGGTCTATGGATTATGTGCCTGCCCATGTTGAAATTGAATGATGGGTATTTATTTATTTTATTTTTTATTCATTCAACTTTTCTTCTTCTTTTTTATGGTCAAAAAATTATTTGTATTTTCTCTCAATAGGATATCGATAAAAAAACCAAATTAGGTAAGGAATCACAAAAATGTCAGCTTTTGTGGTGATCACACACTTGTTAGGTCTTCTGGGTTAGAGGCCAAGCTTTTTTTTGTTTTTGCACTAATAACATATTAATATTTTTTTTAAAAAAAACTAGTTTTACTAAGATACAAGATATCTATCTAAAGTTTGTCTCATTCTTAAATATATCATAAATATTATTCATAAGAAAAGGGCATCCGATCATCTTTTATTTTGCACAAAATAAAATATAACATATTTTCTAGTGATAATTTATTTGTATAAGTAATTTTTTTTTGCCAAAAACAAAATGTTAAATTAGAAAAGAAAAAATGAAAGATGAAGGAGCATGGAGAAACTCTTATTCAAGGAAGTGTAGTTCATAATTATATTATAACAAAAGTTAAAAAATATGGGGAAATAATTGTAAATTAAGAGATATTTTATTGTGAATTATAATAATAGTTTTATTTTTAATTTATTATCTTATTGTTTGGTAAAATATTTTTTTGATTGTTTGTGTTTTTTCTCTCCCTCTTAACAACTAAAATACATAATTATCATTTATTTATTTATTATTTGCTTGGGTTTAATAAATATATCAGACCCAAGATCTTTAGATTTGACAACAATGTTATAGGTTAAAGGCTCTAGGATCTGGTATGACCACCAAACTCATGTCTCATGAGTTAAAATGACAATCAAACCCTGGGCTCTTTGTCATAACATGATTGTCATATCCAAGACACTTAGTTTTAGGTTATCTTATCTTTTTACAAGATATTTTTTGGTTGTTTGTGTTTTTTTTCTCTCCTGATAACTAAAGTGCACAATTATTATTATTATTCCTTTTATTATTATCATTATTATTAATAGTACTCTTGTTGTTACTACTACTGTTGTTATTTTTGCTCTTGTTGTGAGCATAATTATTGTAATTGTTGTTGTTGTTTTTTTGGATCAAAATATATATATATATATAAAAGATAAAAAAAAAATGATAAAGCTAGAGAACTAACAAGATCATTTACAGGGATATACAAAAGGGAATAGGCTCCCTAACAAAACATTTATATCAAACCCATTTAAAAAGAGCTAACAAATCAAAAGGAGGACCTGATATAGGTTAAATAGGAAACTAAATTCGTGATGAGGTGCCCTACCTAACCAAAAAGCAAAAGGCAGAATAGCATTGCTGAATAGCAATCAAACACAAGATGCACACGGAGAAAGGCCAAGACTTTTTCATAACATGCATTAAAAAGAGCTCAACATTCACCATACACAAAGAAATATAAAAATAAAACGAAGCAAGGAACATTTCTAACACAAGCCAACAACAAATACAACATAGTAAGCAATGGACCACCTGAAACATGATTAGCATAACAAAGGACAAACAGCTAGCAAAGAACAAAACAACAAAAAGTAATCGTCTGAAAGGAACTTTGGCAAAGAAAAACAATTTTTGAGAGAACAAAGAGACAGTAACAACAACAGTCAACCATCGAAGCATAACTTCTCATGAGCTCCTTATCCAAATACACCAATAGCAATGAAAGAAGACACAATACCATAATAAGGCAAAGTAACAAGACATAAAATCAACCAACTAGGAGCAGAAAATGATTGGCTTTATGAGAATGCAACACCATATAAAAGAGAACTTGAAATCTGCGAAAAACTTGGGTAGTGTAATATTAGCATGATTATTATTATTACTACTACTATTATTGTTATTATTGATATCACAATCACAATTAACTATTAGTATATTGTTGTTGTTATTATTATTATTATTCAAGTAAACTTGGTTACCCAAGTTTGTTGGGCCTGATATGCTTACTGAACCCAAAGCTTTTAGATCTTGGATCTGGCATTGTTGTTAGGCCCAAGTAAACTTGGGTTAAGCATGTTTTTATTGTTGTTGTTGTTGTTGTTGTTTGATTGATACTTAAAAGTGTATTTTTATCAAGGTTTTATATCATCACTTTACACTTGAAGTATCAATAACTCCTTAACTAAAACATGTTTTATAATAATACATCTAATAATATAAGATACCTTTAATTTGTAGTAAATATTCATTTTAAATACAGGCCTATCATATAAATAAAAGGATTGATTGATGAATTTAACAACTGAAATTGAAAGGATAAAGAGATGGTCAAACTTAGAAAAAAGATGTCGGTGCAATCCAAACCGGAATACTGTTCGGTAATTGGGTCATATCTGGACCTATAAATCTTAGATTTAGGTCTACTTTATATGGATGGAAAGGAAAGACATAGGCCTACAACTTTTATATGGAGCCGAAGATCTAAAAAGATCATTTTCAAGTCCAAATTGTTGCAACAACAAAGAAGCCCAAATCTATCCTCCAGCCCGAGCACTGTTCAGTATTTTGCCCATATGTGGAGTTCTAGAAGTCCAAATGAGCTGAAATTTTTACACAAGAAAGCTGAGACAATTTCATAAAATTGCATGTTTTCAAATGGCTCTAATTTTGACGTTATCAATAACGTTTTGGGTAGACAAGAGAAGATAAGGATTGTTACCAAGTCAAGAGTTGGTCACCCTCTTATTAATTAGTCATCAAATCAATAGTTCCTAATTTTGGCTTATAGAAGGAGACATTTGTCATGCATTTAGGTATCTTGATTTTCATATCAAGATCATGCTCTTGCTTTCTCTCTTATATTTTTTTGTATTGCTTATGCTTTGCTTTCATTAATATCAAGTTTATACGTTTCATTTCCTTTTATTTACTTAGTTAACTTTTATCTTATTTATGTTCTTATTTTGTTTATCTATTTTTCTTTCTTTCATTATGTCTAGTTAAGTATATTATGTCAAGGTGAAAATGTTACACTAATGGTGTAAGAATAAGTATAGTGTAAACTTAATATGGACTTTAATGTTTGATACTACCATGTTTTGTATTTGTTATCATGTTCACTCTATAATACTTTGCTTGTTAAATGACTAATCTTGATTTATGTTGTATAACACTTTGTACAACAAATGCTTGGCACTTTCATAGTTCATACTGTATGGTATAACCGACATCTAAGCTATGAAAGGAACTTGATTTGTTGTTAACATAAGTTATAATCATGAATGCTTGACGACATTTACAAGTATTAGTATTAATAGAATAAGATAACTAATGTAATCATGTTAACAATCTATAATCCGATTGAAACCTCCTTTGTGTGTGGTTTCTAATTGAATAACAAGAGTTTATACTATACTTGTTTGACATACTATTAGTGGAACCTCTAACCTTGACATTTGTTATTATTATTGTTTAATCCTTACATTAATATTTCATCTCAAAGTTCTCATCATCATTTTCTTCTTCTCCTTCTTTTTCTTTATTGTTGTTGTTGTTATTGTTGTTGTTGTTGTTGTTGTTGTTTATAATTATTGTTTATAATTTGTACAATTAACCTCCCTATGGTTTGACCCCGGTCTTGCCGGGTTGTTTATTACTTTGACACTCCTGCACTTGGAAGAAGATAAGAATCTTTTCATCATGTCATTGTTGTTGTTAGTATTATTATTATTATTATTTAAGTATACTTGGGTACCCAAGTTTGTTAGGCCTAATATAGTCGTCAGATCCAATGGACTTAAAACATTTTATATGGTCTTAATTGTTTTTTTTTATATTTTTTAAAAAGTGATATTGACCTACTATAGAGCGCGAGTCAACACGCTAGTGTTTTTGTATAAAGAGCTTCCTTATAAAAGAATGATGAATTCAACCCCAAGAAAGTTTTAGTGTGATTTTGGGATGTACCTAACTTTATAAAAAAAATTCAATATTTTGAAATAAAAGCCAACAATCGATTTTCCATGCATGAGCTCATGCATTAAAAGCCTGTTTATTTTTACATTTAAAAAACACTTACTTTTTTATTTGTGTGCTTTGAATTAAGTTTTTTTTAATGTTTGTCGATCATTTTAATGTGCTAATATTAAAAATAAATTTTAAAAAATAAAAAAATTGATATATTTCCGAACAAAAAGTAGTTTGAAAAGCAATCACTACCACAATAACAAATGAGCTATAAATAATTAGGTCTTCAACCTACTTCAAGTGAAGGGTTGAAGGGTATAATATCATCCAAGGTGCATTAAGTGATAAAAAATAATTTTATAAGATGAAAATAGGTTTGCTTGAGTAATTTTATGGAGCTCAACGAGTAACCAGTGACATTCTATTAGATATTCTCTAAAATTCATTAAAAAAAATGCAAGTAGGAGAGATAAATTGAGATATTTTTTTTATGGGTCATGAATTTTATATTCTCTCTTATTTTTATGTATGTCTTTGTTTTTAAAATGGATCCTAAAAAGTAATGAATGAGATATCACTAGTTAATACTTAAGCACCATAAAATTTTCTAATTTGCGATGTCGTTTGTGTTAATTGGTGAACTACATTTTGCTATGAATCATCCCTAGAGGGTGTAGTGTGATGGTAAAGGGCTTGAGATCTGTATAACAAGTTTTGAGTTCGAGTCAGGGTATGCACCTCTTGTAAGAGCCTAGGACAACCGGAGTTTTACTTACTCATTTGGGCTCACAAAATACACTTTCCAAAAAGTAGGGTTTCCTCAAATCCAATTTTTTTTTTTTGCTATGAATCATATTAAAACAAATTTACCCTAAAAAACATGTGAATGTTGTCAATGCATTTTATAATATGAAAAAAAAATTAATCATGAATCGAAAAGTTGATTATTGCATTTAATAAATAAAAATATTATATACTTTAATAAATAAATAAAATAAATGTTAACATTAAATAAAGATAAAGTAAGGAGGTTAAGAGATAAATATAAAGTAAGATATTTTATCGTATATCATAAGGAGCTCTTTAACTTTTTATCAGAGTATTTGGCAATCTAGATTTTGTTTTTTGTAATAATAATTTTAAGTTTCATAAAATAAAATAAAATAATTTTCTATTATAATTGCTTCCTTCTTTATTAACTTTCTAAGCTTTATTGTTTATTCAATAAATACTTAGAACAATTAGAATTAATATCAAAAAAACATTTGAAAATTTTAAAATGAGGATAAAAAAATATATTTTAAAATTTTAAAATGAGGATAAAAAATATGTCCTTAATTAAAACTTATTCATCTTATTAATGCACTTGATTTATTGACATCTTTTACTAGAATGATTGATTTGAAAAAAAAAAAGTTTAGGAGATCCTTAAAAGTAAGTTTTAGTAAAAAAAAAGTTTCTATTTTAAAACAGGTTTTGATAATTCATGAATATATCAAAAAAATAAAATAATATAATGCGCATATGTTGCCATCAAAATCTTTTAGAAATTTATTATTTAACATGATATTAAAAAAAATTCACATAAAGGACAAATACAGTTATGAAGAAAAAGTTTTTTTTTGTTAGAACCTCCTTTTTCAATTCATGTAATTTATTTTTTGAAAAACAAAATTTTGTTTTCTATAATAAAAATATAGTTTATTGAATAAAAAGTAATAATAATTAAAAAAAAATCCTTGCGATGACTAGTTGATATTTTTAAAAAATTAAACGTATTTTCTATTTCATAAACCATTTGCAAACTGTAGTTTTTAAGATGACAGAGTAAGGGGAAATTTTATTGGCTTTTAAGATGTATCTTAGTTAACATTTTTCAATGGTAATTAACACGACCAAAAGATTGATATCTTCTCCCAAGTGTAGAAGTGTCGAAGTAATAAATAACCCGGCAAAACCGGAGTCGAACCACAAGGAGGTTAATTGTATAAATTATAAATAACAATAATACAAGAACAATAACAATAACAACAACAACAACAACAATAATAACAATAATAATAATAATAATAATAATAATAATAATAATAATAAAGAGGGAGAAGAAGAAGAAGATGAGAACTTTGAGAAGGAATATTAATGTAACGATTAAACAATGATAATAACAAATGTCAAGGTTAGAGATTCCACTAATGGTATGTCAAACAAGTATAATATAAACTCTTATTATTCAATTGGAAACCACACATAAAGGAGGTTTCAATCAGATTATAGATTGTTAACATGATTACATTAGTCATCTTATTTGATTAATGCTAATAATTGTAAATCTCGTCAAACATTCATGATTATAACTTATGTTAACAACAAATCAAGTTCCTTTCATAGCTCAGGTGTCGGTTATACCATATAGTATGAACTATGAAAGTGCCAAGCATTTTTTGTACCAAGTTTTATACAACATAAATCAAGATTAGTTATTTAACAAGCAAAGTATTAAAGAGTGAACAAGATAACAAATATAAAACATGTTAGTATCAAACATTAAAGTCCATATTAAGTTTACAGTGTACTTATTCTTACACCATTAGTGTAACATTTTCACCTTGACACAATAAACTTAGCTAGACATAATGAAAGAAAGAAAAATAAATAAACAAAATAAGAACATAATTAAGATAAGAGTTAATTAAGTAAAGGAAAGGAAATGAAAGGCATAAACTTGATATTAATGAAAACAAAGCATAAACCTTACAAAAAATACAAAAAAAAAAAGAGGAAGAGCATAATCTTGATCTAGACACTAAAATGCCTAAATGTATGTCAAATGCCTCCTTTTATAGGTCAAAATTAGGAACTATTGATTTGATGACTAATTAATGAGTGGGTGACCAACTCTTGACTTGGTGACAATCCTTATCTTCTTTTGTCTGCCCAAAACATTATTGATAACGTCAACATTAGAGCTAGTCAAAAACATAAAAGTTTTAGGCAATTATCTTATCTTTCTTGTGTAAAACATTCAACTCATTTGGATTTCTAGAACTCCAGATATGGCCAAAATACTGAACAGTTCTCGGGCTGGAGGACAGCTTCGGGCTTCTTTGTTATTGGAATAATTTGGACTTGAAAATGACCTTTTTAGATCTTTGACTCTCTATAAAAGTTGTAGACCTATGTCTTACCTTTCTATCCATATAAAGTAGATCTAAATCTGAGATCTATAGCTCTAAATATGACCCAATTACCAAACAATATTCTAGTTTGGATTGCACCGACATCTCTTTTCTAATTTTGGTCATCTCTTTACCCTTGAAATTTAAGTTCTTAAAGTCATCAATCAATCCTTTCATTTATGTGATAGGCCTGCATTTAAAATGAACATTTACCACAAATTAAAGGTATCTTATATTATTAGATATATTATTATAAAACATGCTTTAGCTAAGGGAGTTATTGATACTTTAAGTGCAAAATGATGATATAAAACCATGATAAAAATGCACTTTTAAGTACTAATCATACCCCCCAACCAACTTATTACTAGTCCCTAGTAATCAAAGCGTTAAAATAGAAAAACAATTTGCAAATTCCACAGAGTAAGGTATTCATCATTTAACTTCCATGAATCTATCCAGATAAACAAACTCTCATTAAATTTATATATATCTGCCCAATACCTCCTAACAAGATATTAATAAATCTTTCTTTTATGCTCAATATATCAACACATAATTATAGGGTTTTTCTTGCAAGAAAACAAAATTTTTGTTCTAATATTTAAGGTTAACTTTCTTGGGTTGGGATTATTTTTTTTTCTTTTTTTTTTTAAAATATATTCACATATAACTTAAAACATCATGCATCTTTAACCCATGTAACGAGCTTTCGGCTAATGAATCTCAGATCAGTTAGTCTTAGGGCATTAGGTGTGCAGACACCCCTACGAGCTTAGTAACTCGAGTCGCAGATACTAATATATAGATAGTGCAATGTTTGATTCCCTTAAGCTTTTCTCCTCAACCCATGTAACAAGCGTTGGGCTAATAGCTCCGAAGTCAGTTGACTTTAGGGTATTAGGTGTTAAAACACCTCTTCGGGCTTAATTGCTTAGGTTAGGGAGGCTACGAAACCAAACTTATCTATATTTTTATTATCATTTTTTTTTCTTTTTTTAATTATATACTATTCCTTTTCCTTAGTTGTTACCTTTAACAAAAGAACATAAATAATGTAATAATCCAATATGCAACCCACAATCATATGTTAAAGTGTGTGTGTGTAAATTAAGGTTTTAAAATACATGTTAAATATGCATATGAGCAAAATTAAGTGATAACAATGCGAGAGTTTGTAAATCTGAATATTTTAGGAAGTATTATAATAGACCTTGTTAAGAATGGTTACTAAGATGCATCTCAAGAGTCATCTTAATAGAAGAGCTCCTTTACTCTGTCATCCTAATAACAACAATTATGCATATGCTTTAAAAAATAAAAAATAAATTTTTTTATCAACTATTACCCTCTCGCCCAACAAAAACGAGACATTGTCCTCAATGTTCTAAGGTAGAAAGATAGAGTATAGAAGATATCACCTGAAATAACGAACACTAACAAACCTGAAACACACTTAAACAAATATAAGAAACAAAAAACACAAATATTATGCTGTTAATAAAACCAAAAGACACAAGTTTTTACAAACAAAAATTCAAATTGCAGTTGTGATTGCGGCTCACTTCTTCCCTTAGTTTTACGTCTAAAAATGGCTTAAACACCCTATATGGGTCGGGGATAGGCTTCCCATCCTGTTTTCTTAAAAACCGACAAACAAGATCTTTTTTAGTCAGATTTCCAAGACTATGTCGAGCATGTTCCTTATGAAGTATTGGCCATAAATCATGAATTGCACGATGCTTATCTTGACTATGATGAGACTTAAGAGTCAATAGAAGATTATCTAAAGACTCTCTATGTTTTGAAATAAATCCCACCTTTTGACCATTTTCACAGGTTTTACAAAATGCATGTGATTCCTTGAATATGGTGGGCCAATAAAATCTATCTTGTAAGATTTCTACAATCATTTTTTTTGACGAGAAATGATCCCCACATACATGCCTTAGAGTGATAAAATTTAATGAAGTTACTTACCTCATTGTCGAGAATGCATTTTTGAAATATTTGATTAGGACAATAATTGAATAAGTAGGGGTCATCCCAATAAAAATTTTGCACATTGCTCAAAAATTTTCTTTTGTCTTCGGTACTCCAATGAGCTGGCAAAAATCCTGAAGCAAGAAAATAGATATTTTTAGCAAACTAAGGCATTAAACTAAGAGAAAATAGAGATTCATCAGGAAAGTAATCATCTATTGGTGTGATGTCGGGTGCCGAATCTATTGTCACTTTTGATAAAAGATCCGCATCAATATTTTCGATGCCTTTTTCATCCTTGATTTCTTCTTGATTGGTCATGGCATGAAAAAATGGAAGTGTTGGAGGGGAATCAGTCTTTTCTTTGCAATGTTCAGATTCAACCCCTTCCTTACCCTTAGAGATTGACTCATCATCTTTCTCACAAGGTTCAAGAATTGGTTTATGAATAAACTTACCATTACGAAGAGTGGTGACTGATTTGACTTGATCCATGTGTTGACTTCCAGGACTAGCATTTGCATTGTATTACCCCTTGGGATTTTGCTGTGGTTGAGATGGAAACTTACCTTTCTCTTTAAAACTGAGAGCATATGTGAATTTTGCAAGAGTATCTCTAAAATCTATTATGCTTTGAGCAAGTTGAGTGTTGATTGTCTCTTGCTTTTCAATGAATGCATACAAAGTTTCCTCAAAATTTCTTATAGGAGGTGAAGCATAAAAAGGTGCATATCCATGGGAATTTTAAAAATTATGGTATGCTTGAAATTGTGGTGGTGAAGTTTGAAATTGTGGTGGTTAAGTTTGTGCATTGTCACTCTTCCAACTAAAATTTGGGTGATTTCTCCAACTAGGGTTGTATGTTTATGAGTATGGGTTGTGGTTGGCCCTTTGGAAACTATTTAAAGCATGAACTTGTTCATGGAGACATTCCTTAAAAAAAGGTAAGGTTGGATAATTATTGGTTGAGTGTTCATTTGTTTAACATATTTTACACATAATGTTTTCAATAGATTTTAATTGACCACTCTTTTTTAATTCTAGTGCCTCGACTTTTCTAGCTAAAGATACAAACTTGGCTTAAAGGTCATGATCTTTCCTAAGGTTATATATACCTCCACTAGATATATAAGGTTGAGTTTTACTCGGTGCCTCATAAGTACCCGCAGTGTCCCAATTTTGAGCATTTTCAGCTAACAAGTCTAAGAACTCTATTGCTTCATCAGGGTCTTTATCTTCAAAAGTTCTATTCCACATCAATTCAACCATTTGCCTATCTCTAGGTGTTAACCCTATGAAACCAATCTTCATGTTTCAAAACCATGATGAGGGCAACTATTTAGCAAGTCTCGATATCTATCCCAACATTGGTAAAATGTTGTTCCTGGTTTTTGAGTGAAAGTGGTGATTTGTCTTTTGAAAGAGATTGTTCTATGAGATGGGAAAAACTTCTTTAAAAATTATTGTTGCATTTCATTCCAAGCACGAATGGATCCTGGTCTCAAATTTTGTAGCCATATTTTAGCTTTATCTTTCAATGAAAAAGGAAAAAGCTTTAATCTGATGGTGTTCATGCTACAATTTAAATTATTATATGTGTTGCAGACCTCCTCAAATTCTCTTAAATGCAAGTATGGATTTTCCAATTCTAAGCCATGAAAAAAGGTAAAAGTTGAATAATACCTCGTTTAAAATTAAAATGAGATGCATCAGGAGAAAAAACTATGCATGATGGTGCACTTGTTCTTGTGGGATTCATGTGGTCTCTAAGTGTTCTAGCACGGTTATTCTTATTATTCTCATTATGAAGTGATTGATTATCTTCTTTGACCATATTTTCTGAAAATGATGAGGATACCCTACAAAGTCTACCACTTGATGTATGTGACCACACTCTCATGCACGTGTAGGAATAAAATAAAAGGAAGAAAAAAACAAAAGAAGAAGAAACAAGAGAAAAGAAACAAAGTTATATACAAGAAAAGTGAAAAGAGAAAATAAAATAACTACTATAATTTATACAATAACTTACCTCCCCAGCAACGACGCCAAAAACTTGACACGACCAAAAGATTGATGTCTTCTTCCAAGTGTAGGAGTGTCGAAGTAATAAATAACCTGACAAGACTGGGGTCGAACCATAGGGAGGTTAATTGTATAAATTATAAACAACAATAATAGTAACAACAACAACAATAAAGAAGAAGAAAAGGAAGAAGAAGAAGAAGATGAGAACTTTAAGAAGGAATATTAATGTAAAGATTAAACAATGATAATAACAAATGTCAAGGTTAAAGATTCCACTAATGGTATGTCAAACAAGTATAATATAAACTCTTATTATTCAATTGGAAACCACACATAAAGGAGGTTTCAATCAGATTATAGATTGTTAACATGATTACATTAGTCATCTTATTTGATTAATGCTAATACTTGTAAATTTCGTCAAGCATTCATGATTATAACTTATGTTAACAACAAATCAAGTTCCTTTCATAGCTCAGGTGTCGGTTATACCATATAGTATGAACTATGAAAGTGCCAAGCATTTGTTGTACCAAGTGTTATACAATATAAATCAAGATTAGTTATTTAACAAGCAAAGTATTAAAGAGTGAACAAGATAACAAATATAAAACATGTTAGTATCAAACATTAAAGTCCATATTAAGTTTACATTGTACTTATTCTTACACCATTAGTGTAACATTTTCACCTTGACATAATAAATTTAGCTAGACATAATGAAAGAAAGAAAAATAAATAAATAAACAAAATAAGAACATAAATAAGATAAGAGTTAACTAAGTAAAGGAAAGGAAATGAAAGGCATAAACTTGATATTAATGAAAGCAAAGCATAAACATTACAAAAAATACAAAGAGAGAAAGGAAGAGCATGATCTTGATCTGGACACCAAGATGCCTAAATGCATGGCAAATGCCTCCTTTTATTGGCCAAAATTAGGAACTATTAATTTGATGATTAATTGATGAGTGGGTGACCAACTCTTGACTTGGTAACAATCCTTATCTTCTCTTGTCTACCCAAAACATCATTGATAACGTCAAAATTAGAGCCACTCGAAAACATGAAAGTTGTAGGCAATTGTCTCAACTTTCTTGTGTAACAAATGTAGCTCATTTGGACTTCTATAACTCTAGATATGGCCAAAATACTGAATAGTGCTCGGGTTAGAGGACAACTTTGGGCTTCTTTGTTGTTGCAATAATTTGGACTTGAAAATGGCCTTTTTAGATCTTGGGCTCTATATGAAAGTTATAAGCCTATGTCTTACCTTTCCATCCATATAAAATAGATCTAAATCTGAGATCTATAGCTTTAGATATGACCTAATTATCGAACAGTGTTCTGGTTTGAATTGCACCGACATCTCTTTTTAATTTTGGTCATCTCTTTGCCTTTGCAATTTAAGTTCTTAAAGTCATCAATCAATCTTTTCATTTATGTGATAGACCTACATTTAAAATGAATATTTACCACAAATTAAAGGTATCTTATATTATTAAATATATTATTATAAAAAATGCTTTAGTTGAGTTATTGATACTTCAAGTGCAAAATGATGATATAAAACCATGATAAAAATGCACTTTTAAGTACTAATCAGTTATTTGTAAATTTCACAAAGTAAAGTATTCACCTTTCAACTTTCATTAATATATCCAAATAAACAAACTCTTATTAAATTTATATATATGTTCAAAACCTCTTAAACAAGATGTTAATAAATCTGTTTTTTTGTGCTCAATATATCAACACATAGTTATGAGGCTTTACTTGAAAGAAAACAAAAAACATTTGTTCTGATGTTTAAAGTTAACTTCATTGGGTTGGAATTATTATCTTTTTCTTCTTTTTTTTTATTAATATACATATAACTTAAAAACACATTATATCTTTAATCCATATAACGAGCGTGACACAACTAAAAGGTTGATGTCTTCTACCAAGTGTAGGAGTGTCGAAGTAATAAATAACCCGGCAAGACCGGGGTCGAATCACAGGGAGGTTAATTGTACAAATTATAAATAACAATAACAATAACAACAACAACAACAACAATAACAACAATAATATTAATAATAATAGTAGTAGTAGTAGTAGTAGTAGTAGTAATACTAGTAGTAGTAATAATAATAATAATAAAGAAAGAGAAGAAGAAGAAGATGATGAGAACTTGGAGATGAAATATTAATGTAAGGATTAAACAATAATAATAACAAATGTCAAGGTTAGAGGTTCCACTAATGGTATATCAAACAAGTATAGTATAAACTCTTATTATTGAATTGGAAACCACACACAAAGGAGGTTCCAATTAGATTATATATTGTTAACATGATTACATTAGTCATCTTATTCAATTAATGCTAATACTTGTAAATCTCGTCAAGCATTCATGATTATAACTTATGTTAACAACAAATCAAGTTCCTTTCATAGCTCAGGTGTCGGTTATACCATACATTATGGGCTATGAAAGTGCCAAACATTTGTTGTACCAAGTGTTATACAACATAAATCAAGATTAGTCATTTAACAAGCAAAGTATTAAAGAGTGAACAAGATAACAAATATAAAACATGTTAGTATCAAACATTAAAGTCCATATTAAGTTTACACTATACTTATTCTTACACCATTAGTGTAACCTTTTCACCTTGACATAAGTAACTTAGCTAGACATAATGAAAGAAAGAAAAATAGATAAACAAAATAAGAACATAAAAGCTAACTAAGTAAAGGAAAGGAAATGAAAAGCATACACTTAATATTAATGAAAGCAAAGCATAAACATTACAAAAAATACAAAGAGAGAAAGGAAGAGCATGATCTTGATCTGGAAACCAAGATGCCTAAATGCATGACAAATGCCTCCTTTTATAGGCCAAAATTGGGAACTATTGATTTGATGACTAATTGATAAGTGGGTGGCTAACTTTTGACTTGGTGACAATCCTTATCTTCACTTGTCTGCCCAAAACGTCATTGATAACATCAAAATTGGAGCCAGTTGCAAACATGAAAGTTGTAGGCAATTGTCTCAGCTTTCTTGTGTAAACAATTCAGCTCATTTGGATTTCTAGAACTCCAGATATGGCCAAAATATCGAACAGTGCTCGGGCTGGAAGACAGATTCGGGCTTCTTTGTTGTTGCTACAATTTGAACTTGATAATGGCCTTTTTAGATCTTGGGCTCCATATGAAAGTTGTAGGCCTATGTCTTACCTTTCCATCCATATAAATTGGACCTAAATTTGAGATATATAGCTCTAGATATGACCCAATTACCGAATAGTGTTCCGGTTTGGATTGCACCGACATCTCTTTTCTAAGTTTGGCCATCTCTTTATCCTTGCAATTTAAGTTCTTCAAATCATCAATCAATCCTTTCATTTATGTGATAGGCCTGTATTAAAAATATATATTTACCATAAATTATAGGTATCTTATATTATTAGATACATTATTATAAAACATATTTTAGTTAAGGAGTTATTGATACTTCAAGTGCAAAATGATGATATAAAATCATGATAAAAATGCACTTTTAAGTACTAATCACACCCCCCAACCAGCTTATTACTAGTCCCTAGTAATCAAAGCGTTAAAATAGAAAACAAATTTGCAAATTTCACAAAGCAAGGTATTCATCATTTAACTTCCATTAATCCATCCAGATAAACAAACTCTCATTCAATTTATATATCTGCTCAATACCTCTTAACAAGATATTAATAAACCTTTTTTTTGTGGTTAATGTATCAACACATAATTATGGAGCTTTTCTTGGAAGAAAATAAAATTTTTGTTCCAATGTTTAAGGTTAACTTCCTTGGGTTGGGATTATTATTTTTGTCTTTTTTTTGCTTTTTTTTTTTTTAACTCTATATACATATAATTTAAAAACATCATGCATCTTTAACCCATGTAACGAGCTTTTAGCTAATGACTCCCAGACCAGTTGGTCTTAGGGCATTAAGTGTTAAGACACCCCTACGAGCTTAGTAACTCGGGTCGCAGATACTGATTTGTAGATAGTGCAATGTTTGATTCCCTTAAGCTTTTCTCCTCAACCCATGTAACAAGCATTGGGCCAATAGCTTCCAAGTCAGTTGACTTTAGGGTATTAGGTGTTAAAACACCCCTTCGGGCTTAATTGCTTAGGTTAGGGAGGCTACGAAACCAAACTTATCTACATTTTTATTATCATCATTTTTTTTTCTTTTTGTTTTTTTTTTATTATATACAATCCCTTTCCCTTAGTTGTTACCTTTAACAAAAGAACATAAATAATGTAATAATCCAATATGCAACCCACAATCATATGTTAAAGTGTGTGTGTGTGTAAATTAAGGTTTAAGAATACATGTTAAATAAGTATATGAGCAGAATTAAGTGGTAACAATACGAGAGTTTGTAAATCTGAATATTTCAGGAAGTATTATAATAGACCTTGTTAAGAATGATTACTAAGATGCGTCTTACGAGGCACTTTAACAAAAAAACTCATTTACTCTGCCATCCTAGTAACAACTATTATGCACATGCTTTATGAAATGAAAAACAATTTTTTTTCTTATCAACTACTACCCTCTCCCCCCAACCAAAACGAGACATTGTCCTCAATGTTCTAAGGTAGAAAGATAGAGTATATAAGATATCACCTGAAATAACGAACACTGACAAAACCCGAAACACACTAAAAAAAAAATAAGAAATAACAAAACACAATAATAAAACCAAAAGACACAGGTTTTTACAAAAAAAAAAAAATCAAATCGCAGTTGTGATTGTGGCTCACATCTTCCCTTGGTTTTACATCCAAGAACAGCTTAAACGCCCTCAATGGGTCGGGGATAGCTTCCCATCCAGTTTTTTTAAAAACTGGCAAACATGATCTTTTTTAGTCAGATTCCCAAGACTATGCCAAGTATGTTCTTTATGAAAATGGGTTCATAAGTCATGAATTACACGATACTTATCTCGATTATGATGAGACTTAAGAGTCAATAGAAGATTATCTAAAGACTCTGTGTGTTTTGAAATAAATCCCACCTTCTGATAATTTTCACAATTTTTGCGGAATGCATCTGACTCTTTGAATATGATGGGCCAGTAAAATCCACTTTGTAAGATTTCTACAATCCTCTTTTTTTATGAGAAATGATCCCCACATGCCTTAGAGTAACAAAATTTAATGAAATTACTTACCTCATTGTCGAGAATGCATTTTTGAAATATTTGATCAGGACAATAATTGAATAAGTAAGGGTCATCCCAGTAAAAATTTTGCTCGTTGCTCAAAAATTTTCTTTTGTTTTCAATACTCCAATGAGTTGGCAAAAATCCTGAAGCAAGAAAATTGATATTTTTAGCAAACCAAGGCATTAAATTAAGAGAAAGTAGATATTCATCAGGAAAGTGAGCATCGATTGGTGTGATGTCGGGTGTCGAATCTGTTGTCACTTTTGATAAAAGATTCGCATTAACCTTTTCGATGCCTTTTTCATCCTCGATTTCTTCCTGATTGGTCATGGCATGAGAAAATGGAAGTGCTGGCGGAGAATCAGTAGTTTCTTTGCAATTTTCAAATTCAACCCCTTCCTTACCCTTAGAAATTGACTCATCATCTTTCTCACAAGGTTCAAGAATTGGTTTTTGAATAACCTTACCACTACAAAAAGTGATGACTGATTTGACTTGATCCATATGTTGGCTTCCATAACTACTTGTATTTGCATTGTATTGCTCCTTGAGATTTTGCTGTTGTTGAGATGGAAACTTACCTTTCTCTTGAAAATTGAGAGCAGATGTGAATTTTGCAAGAGTATCTTTAAAATCTATTATACTTTGAGCAAGTTGAGTGTTGATTGTCTCTTGCTTTTCAATGAATGCATACAAAGTTTCCTCAAACTTTCTTGTAGGAGGTGGAGCATAAGGAGGTGCATATCCATGATAATTTTGGAAATTATGGTGTGCTTGGAACTGTGGTGGTGAAGTTTGTGCATTGTCACTCTTCCAACTGAAATTTGGGTGATTTCTCCAACCAGGGTTGTATGTTTGGGAGTATGGGTTGTGGTTGGGCCTTTGAAAACTGTTTAAAGCATGGGCTTGTTCATGGAGACATTCCTTAAAAGAAGGCAAGGTTGGACAATCGTTGGTTGAGTGTTCATTTGTTTCACAGATTTGACACACAATGTTTTCAACAGATTTTAATTGACCACTCTTTTTCAATTCTAGTGCCTCGACTTTTCTAGCTAACGATGCAAACTTGGCTTGAAGGTCATGATCTTCTCTAAGGTTGTACAAACCTCCACTAGATGTATGAGGTTGAGTTTTACTCGGTGCCTCATATGTACCCGCAGTGTCCCAATTTTGAGCATTTTCAGCTAACAAGTCTAAGTACTCCATTGCTTCATCAGGGTCTTTATATTCAAAAGTTCCATTGCACATCAGTTCAACCATTTGCTTATCTTTAGGTGTTAACCCTTCATAGAAATGTGAAACCAATCTCCATGTTTCAAAACCATGATGGGGGCAAGTACTAAGCAAATATCGATACCTATCCCAACATTTGTAAAATGTTTCTCCTGGGTTTTGAGTGAAAGTGGTGATTTGTCTTTTGAAAGAGTTTGTTTTATGAGATGGGAAAAACTTCTTTAAAAATTATTGTTGCATTTCATCCCAAGCACGAATGGATCCTGGTCTTAAATTTTGTAGCCATGTTTTAGCTTTATCTTTTAATGAAAAAGGAAAAAGCTTTAATCTGATGGTGTTCATGCTACAATTTAAATTATTATATGTGTTGCACACCTCCTCAAATTCCCTTAAATGCAAGTATAGATTTTCCAATTCTAAACCATGAAAAGAAGGTAAAAGTTGAATAATACCTGGTTTAAAATTAAAATGAGATGCATCGGGAGGAAAAACTATGCATGATGGTGCACTTGTTCTTGTGGGATTAATGTGGTCTCTAAGTGTTCTAGCACGGTTATTCTCATTATTCTCATTTTGAAGTGATTGATTATCTTCTTCGGCCATATTTTCTGAAAATGATGAGGATACCCTACAAAGTCTACCACTTGATGTACGTGACCACACTCTCATGCACGTGTAGGAATAAAGTAAAAGGAAGAAGAAAATAAAAGAAGAAGAAATAGGAGAAAAGAAACAAAGTTATATACAAGAAAAGTGAAAAGAGAAAATAAAATAAATATTATAATTTATACAAAACTTACCTCCCCGGCAATGGCGTAAAAAACTTGACATGACTAAAAGGTTGATGTCTTCTCCCAAGTGTAGGAGTGTCGAAGTAATAAATAACCCGGCAAGACCGGGGTCGAACCACAGGGAGGTTAATTGTACAAATTATAAATAACAATAACAATAACAACAACAACAACAACAACAATAACAACAATAATATTAATAATAATAGTAGTAGTAGTAGTAGTAGTAGTAGTAGTAATACTAGTAGTAGTAATAATAATAATAATAAAGAAAGAGAAGAAGAAGAAGATGATGAGAACTTGGAGATGAAATATTAATGTAAGGATTAAACAATAATAATAACAAATGTCAAGGTTAGAGGTTCCACTAATGGTATATCAAACAAGTATAGTATAAACTCTTATTATTGAATTGGAAACCACACATAAAGGAGGTTCCAATGAGATTATATATTGTTAACATGATTACATTAGTCATCTTATTCAATTAATGCTAATACTTGTAAATCTCGTCAAGCATTCATGATTATAACTTATGTTAACAACAAATCAAGTTCCTTTCATAGCTCAGGTGTCAGTTATACCATACATTATGGGCTATGAAAGTGCCAAGCATTTGTTGTACCAAGTGTTATACAACATAAATCAAGATTAGTCATTTAACAAGCAAAGTATTAAAGAGTGAACAAGATAACAAATATAAAACATGTTAGTATCAAACATTAAAGTCCATATTAAGTTTACACTATACTTATTCTTACACCATTAGTGTAACCTTTTCACCTTGACATAAGTAACTTAGCTAGACATAATGAAAGAAAGAAAAATAGATAAACAAAATAAGAATATAAAAGCTAACTAAGTAAAGGAAAGGAAATGAAAAGCATACACTTAATATTAATGAAAGCAAAGCATAAGAACATAAAAGCTAACTAAGTAAAGGAAAGGAAGAGCATGATCTTGATCTGGAAACCAAGATGCCTAAATGCATGGCAAATGCCTCCTTTTATAGGCCAAAATTGGGAACTATTGATTTGATGACTAATTGATAAGTGGGTGGCTAACTTTTGACTTGGTGACAATCCTTATCTTCACTTGTCTGCCCAAAACGTCATTGATAACGTCAAAATTGGAGCCAGTTGCAAACATAAAAGTTGTAGGCAATTGTCTCAGCTTTCTTGTGTAAAATATTCAGCTCATTTGGACTTCTAGAACTCCAGATATGGCCAAAATACCGAACAGTGCTCGGGCTAGAAGACAGATTCGGGCTTCTTTGTTGTTGCTACAATTTGAACTTGATAATGGCTTTTTAGATCTTGGGCTCTATATGAAAGTTGTAGGCCTATGTCTTACCTTTCCATCCATATAAATTGGACCTAAATCTGAGATCTGTAGCTCCAGATATGACCCAATTACCGAACAGTGTTCCGATTTGGATTGCACCGACATCTCTTTTCTAAGTTTGGCCATCTCTTTATCCTTGCAATTTAAGTTCTTCAAATCATCAATCAATCCTTTCATTTATGTGATAGGCCTGCATTAAAAATAGACATTTACCACAAATTATAGGTGATTAGTACTTAAAAGTGCATTTTTGTCATGGTTTTATATCATCATTTTGCACTTGAAGTATCAATAACTCCTTAACTAAAGCATGTTTTATAATAATATATCTAATAATATAAGTTACCTTTAATTTATGGTAAATGTTCATTTTAAATGCAGGCCTATCACATAATTGAAAATATTGATTGATGACTTTAAGAACTTAAATTGCAAAGGCAAAGAGATGGTCAAACGTAGAAAAGAGATGTCGGTGCAATCCAAATCGGAACACTGTTCGGTAATTAGGTCATATCTGGAGCTACAGATCTCAGATTTAGGTCCAATTTATATGGATGGAAAGGTAAGACATAGGCCTACAACTTTCATATAGAGCCCAAGATCTAAAAAGGTCATTATCAAGTCCAAATTGTAGCAACAACAAAGAAGCCCGAAACTATCTTCCAGCCCGAGCACTGTTCGGTATTTTGGCCATATCTGGAGTTCTAGAAGTCCAAATGAGCTGAATTTTTTACACAAGAAAGCTGAGATAATTGCCTACAACTTTCATGTTACAACTGGCTCCAATTTTGACATTATCAATGAAGTTTTGGGCAGACAAGAGAAGATAAGGATTGTCACCAAGTCAAAAGTTGGCCACCCACTTATATATTAGTCATCAAATCAATAGTTCCCAATTTTGGCCTATAAAAGGAGGCATTTGTCATTCATTTAGGCATCTTGGTTTCCAGATCAAGATCATGCTCTTCCTTTCTCTCTTTGTATTTTTTGTAGTGTTTATGCTTTGTTTTCATTAATATTAAGTTTATGCCTTTCATTTCCTTTCCTTTACTTAGTTAACTTTTATGTTCTTATTTTGTTTATCTATTTTGCTTTCTTTCATTATGTCTAGCTAAGTTAGTTATGTCAAGGTGAAAAGGTTACACTAATGGTGTGAGAATAAGTATAATGTAAACTTAATATGGACTTTAATGTTTGATACTAACATGTTTTATATTTGTTATCTTGTTCACTCTTTAATACTTTGCTTGTTAAATGACTAATCTTGATTTATGTTGTATAACACTTGGTACAACAAATGCTTGGCACTTTCATAGCCCATAATGTATGGTATAACCGACACCTGAGCTATGAAAGAAACTTGATTTGTTGTTAACATAAGTTATAATCATGAATGCTTGAGGAGATTTACAAGTATTAGCATTAATTGAATAAGATGACTAATGTAATCATGTTAACAATATATAATCTGATTGGAACCTCCTTTGTGTGTGGTTTCCAATTCAATACTAAGAGTTTATACTATACTTGTTTGATATACCATTAGTGGAACCTCTAACCTTGACATTTGTTATTATTATTGTTTAATCCTTACATTAATTTTCCATCTCCAAGTTCTCATCATCTTCTTTTTCTTCTTCTCTTTCTTTATTACTACTACTACTACTACTACTACTACTACTACTACTACTAGTATTATTATTATTATTATTATTATTATTATTATTATTATTATTATTATTGTTATTGTTATTGTTATTGTTATTGTTATTGTTATTGTTATTATTGTTGTTATTGTTATTGTTATTGTTGCTGTATTATTGTTATTTATAATTTGTACAATTAACCTCCCTATGGTTCGACCCCGGTCTTGCCGGGTTATTTATTACTTCGACACTCCTGCACTTGGGAGAATACATCAATCTTTTAGTCGTGTCAATAGGTATCTTATATTATTAGATACATTATTATAAAACATATTTTAGTTAAGGAGTTATTGATACTTCAAGTGCAAAATGATGATATAAAACCATGATAAAAATGCACTTTTAAGTACTAATCAGAGCGTTTGGCTAATGACTCCCAAACTAGTTGGTCTTAGGGCATTAAGTGTTGAGACATATCCTTTTGAGCCTAACAACTCGGATTGCAGATATTGATACATAAATAGTGTAATGTTTGATTCCTTTAAGGTTTTCTCCTCAACCGATATAACAAGTATTGAACCAATTACTCCCAAGTCAGTTGATTTTAGGGTATTAGGTGTTAAAACACCACTTAAGGCTTTATTGCTCAGGTTAGAGAGGCTACGAAATCAAACTTATCTTAATTTTTATTATCATTATTTTTTTTGTTTTTTGTTTTTCAATTTATATACTATCTATTTCCCTTAGTTGGTACCTTTAACAAAAGAACATAAATAATATAATAATCCAACATAAAATCCACAATCATATGTTAAAGTGTGTGTGTGTGTGACAATGAAGGTTTAAGAATACTTATTAAATAAGTATATGAGTAAACTTAAATGATAACAATGCGATAATTTGTAAACCTAAATATTTCAAGAAGTATTTTGATAGACCTTTTTATGAATATTGCAAATAACCATTGAAATTTTTTAACTAAGATACGTCTCAAGAGTTAATAAAATTTCTCCTTACTCTGTCATCTTAATAACAATAGTTTATGAAATAAAAAACACAGTTAGTTTTTTTTTTTAATATCAACTATTATTCTCCCCCCCCCAACCAAAACGAGATATTATCCTCAATATCTTAAGGTAGAAAGATAGAGTATATAAGACATCGCCTGAAACATCGAACACTGATAAACTTGAAACACACTTAAAAAAATATAAGAAACAACAAAACACAAAATAATATACTATTAAAAAAGCCAAAATACACAAGGATTCACAAACAAATACTCAAATCCAATCTAAACTTTTTACAACTTTTCTTAGTTGACCAAATTATACGACTTATGAAGGGTTCAATTACAGGAGTGAAAGATTGTAGTTGGTCAATCAATTGTTTAGCAGTAGCAGCAGAGATTATGATTTGTTATGCCGAAAATGTTAGAAATTCTTGTTCCATAGCATGATCAAGAAAAGACAACAATTTATCGTAAAAACTATTAACATTTAACATACTGACATGATCAAAAGATTGATGTTTTCTCCTGAATGTAGGAGTGTCGAAGTAATAAATAACCCAGCAAGACCAGGGTCGAACCATAGGGAAGTTAATTTTATAAACTATAAACAATAATTATAGACAATAATAATAGTAACAACAACAACAATAATAATAATACTACTACTAGTAGTAGTAGTAGTAGTAGTACTAGTAAATAAGAAGAAGAAGTTGATGAGAACTTTGAGATGGAAGATCAATGTAAGGGTTAAACAATGATAACAACAAATGTCAAGGTTAGAGGATCCACTAATGGTATGTCAAACAAGTATAGTATAAACTTTTATTATTCAATTAGAAACCACAGACAAAGGAGGTTCCAATCAAACTACAAATTGTTAACATGATTATATTAGTTATCTTATTCAATTAATGCTAATACTTGTAAATATTGTCAGGCATTCATGATTATAACTTATATTAACAACAAATCAAGATTAATCATTTAACAAGCAAAGTATTAAAGAGTGAACAAGATAACAAATATAAAACATGTTAGTATCAAACATTAAAGTCCATGTTAAGTTTACACTATACTTATTCTTACACCATTAGTATAACCTTTTCACCTTAACATAATAAACTTAACTAAACATAATGAAAGAAAGAAAAATAAATAAACAAAATAAAAACATAAAGAAGATAAAAGCTAACTAAGTAAATAAAACGAAATGAAAGGCATAAACAAGATATTAATGAAAATAAAACTTAAGCATTACAAAAATACAAAGAGAGAAAGAAAAAGCATGATCTTGATCTGAAAAGCCAAGATGCCTAAATGCATGACAAATGCCTCCTTTTATATACCAAATTTGAAAACTATTGATTTGATGACTAATTGATAAGTGGGTGGCCAACTCTTGACTTGGCGACAATCCTTATTTTCTCTTATTTTTCCGTCCATTTAAAGTAGACCTATCAAAGATCTACAAGTCCAAATATGACCCAATTACCGAACAGTATTCCGATTTGGACTGCACCAACATCTCTTTTCTAAGTTTACCATCTCTTTGTCCTTTCAATTTCAGTTCTTAAACTCATCAATCAATCCTTTCATTTATGTGATAGAACTGCATTTAAAATAAACATTTACCATAAATTAAAGATATGTTATATTATTAGATATGTTATTATAAAACATGCTTTAGTTAAGGAGTTATTGATACTTCAAGTGCAAAATGATGATATAAAACCTTGATAAAAATATACTTTTAAGTATTAATCACACCCCCCAACTAGTTTATTACTAGTCCCTAGGGAGGCTAATTGTTTAGGTTAGGGAGGTTACAAAACCAAACTTATCTACATTATTATCATCATCATTTTTTTCTTTTTCTTTTTCTTTTCAAATTATATACTATCATTTTTTCTTAGTTGTTACCTTTAACCAAAGAATATAGAAAATGTAATAATCTAATATGCAACCCACAATCATATGTTAAAGTGTGTGTGTGAAAATTAAGGTTTAAGAATACATGTTAAATGAGTATATGAGCAGAATTAAGTGATAACAATGTGAGAGTTTATAAACCTGAATATTTCAAAGGATTGATTGATGTGATTAACTATTAAAAGTGAAAAGATAAATATAGGGCTGAGTTTAAAAAAGAGATGCTGATTTAGTTCAAATTGAAACACTGTTCAGTCATTGGGTCATATTTAGAGCTGTAGATCTTGGATTTCAGTTTGGTTTATTTGGTTGGAAAGTTAAGACATATGCCTAAAATAACCTAGGTGTTGCTCAGTGTTCAACCCATATCTCAAGTTTTAGAAGTTCAAATGCACTTATTATTTTTTTATTGGATAGGTGAGATAATTTCTTAAAACTTTCATGCAGAATATCTGTTCAAATTATGATGTTAGCAATGATGTTTTTGACAAACAAGAAGATAAGGATTGTCATAAAGTCAAAAGGTTGCCACTTACTCAACAATTAGTCAACAAATTAATAGTTCTGAATCTTGGCCTATAAAAGAAGGCATTTGTCATGCATTTAGATATCTTGGTTTTCAAATACAAATAATATTCTTGCTCACTTTTTTATATATTTTTATAATGCTTTAGTTTTGCTTTCATTAATAATTTATTTATGTCTTTCATTTCCTTTACTATACTTGTATAATTGACACGACCAAAAGATTGATGTCTTCTCCTAAATACATAAATGTTGAAATAATAAATAAGCTCGTAGGGGTGTCTTAACACCTAATGCCTCAAGACCAACTAGTCCAGGAGTTATTAGTTGAAAGCTCGTTACATGGGTTAAAGATGCATGGTGTTTTTAAATTATATGTATATATTTTTTTTAAAAAAGACAAAAATAATAATCCCAACCAAAGAAAGTTAACCTTAAACATTAGAACAAAAATTTTGTTTTCTTTCAAGAAAAGCCTCATAATTATATGTTGATACATTGAGCACAAAAGAAAGGTTTATAAATATCTTGTTAAGAGGTATTGAGCAGGTATATAAATTTAATGAGAGTTTGTTTATCTAGATAGATTAATGGAAGTTAAATGATGAATACCATGCTTTCTGAAATGTGCAAATTGTTTTTGTATTTTAACGCTTTGATTACTAGGGACAAGTAATAAGCTGGTTGAGGGGTGTTATTAGTACTTAAAAGTGCATTTTTATCAAGGTTTTATATCATCATTTCGCACTTGAAGTATCAATAACTCCTTAACTAAAGAATGTTTTATAATAATATATCTAATAATATAAGATACCTTTAATTTGTGGTAAATGTTCATTTTAAATGCAGGCTTATTACATAAATAAAAAGATTGATTGATGACTTTAAGAACTTAAATTGCAAGGGCAAAGAGATGACCAAAATTAGAAAAGAGATGTCAGTGCAATCCAAACCGGAACACTGTTCGTTAATTGGGTCATATCTGGAGCTATAGATCTCAGATTTAGGTCTACTTTATATGGATGGAAAGGTAAGATATAGGCCTACAACTTTCAGCTCGAGCACTGTTCAGTATTTTGGCCATATTTGGAGTTCTAGAAGTCCAAATGAGCTGAATTGTTTACACACGAAAGCTGAGACAATTGCCTACAACTTTCATGTTACAACTGGCTCCAATTTTGACATTATCAATGAAGTTTTGGGCAGACAAGAGAAGATAAGGATTGTCACCAAGTCAAGAGTTGGCCACCCACTCATCAATTAGTCATCAAATCAATAGTTCCCAATTTTGGCCTATAAAAGGAGGCATTTGCCATGCATTTAGGCATCTTGATCTCCAGATCAAGATCATGCCCTTGCTTTCTCTCTTTGTATTTTTTTTTGTAATCTTTATGTTTGCTTTCATTAATATCAAGTTTATGCATTTCATTTCCTTTCCTTTACTTAGTTAACTTTTATCTTATTTATGTTCTTCTTTTGTTTATCTATTTTTCTTTTTTTCATTATGTCTAGCTAATTTTATTATGTCAAGGTGAAAAGGTCACACTAATGGTGTAAGAATAAGTATAGTGTAAACTTAATATGGACTTTAATGTTTGATACTAACATGTTTTATATTTGTTATCTTATTTACTCTTTAATACTTTGCTTGTTAAATGACTAATCTTGATTTATGTTGTATAACACTTGGTACAATAAATGCTTGGCACTTTCATAGCCCATACTGTATGGTATTTAGCGACACCTGAGCTATGGAAAGAACTTGATTTGTTAGCTGAAAATGCTCAAAATTGGGACACCGTGGGTACTTATGAGGCACCGAGTAAAACTCAACCTCATACATCTAGTGGCGGTATGTACAACCTTAGGGAAGATCATGACCTTTAAGCCATGTTTGCATCTTTAACAAGAAAAGTCGAGACACTAGAATTGAAAGAGAGTGGTCAATTAAAATCTATTGAAAACATTGTGTGTCAAATCTGTGAAACAAATGAACACTCAACCAACGATTGTCCAACCTTGCCTTTGATTAGTACTTAAAAGTGCATTTTTATCATGGTTTTATATCATCATTTTGCACTTGAAGTATCATTTTGCATGTTTTATAATAATATATCTAATAATATAAGATACCTTTAATTTATGGTAAATGTTCATTTTAAATGCAGGCTTATCACATAAATGAAAATATTGATTGATGACTTTAAGAACTTAAATTGCAAAGGCAAAGAGATGGCCAAACTTAGAAAAGAGATGTCGGTGCGATCCAAACCGGAACACTGTTCGGTAATTAGGTCATATCTAGAGCTATATATCTTAGATTTACGTCCAATTTATATGGATGGAAAGGTAAGACATAGGCCTACAACTTTCATATGGAGCCCAAGATCTAAAAAGGCCATTATCAAGTCCAAATTGTAGCAACAACAAAGAAGCCCAAGGCGTTTAAGCCGTTCTTGGACGTAAAACCAAGGAAAGATGTGAGCCACAATCACAACTACTTGTACATACATATGCTTTTTTTTCAAAAGTAAATAAATAAATAAATAAAAAGAGAGAGAGAGAGAGTGAGACTCCAGCTGGCCTACATATAGGTGTTATGATTGCCTTTCTAATTTCTCATTTATAAAACCCTCTTTTCCTTCCTTTCATTTCTACTCAACCCACACATTCAACAAATAGAGAAGTGTGTAGAAATGGCAAGTTCCTCAAGTCATCAAATAAGAAATATTTATGTTTTCGGTGGATTTAGTCTTGGGAAAGAAAAGGAGTTTTTAGAATCAGCAAATCATCTTGGTCAGGTGCTAGTTGAGAGAAAGATTCATTTAGTATATGGGGGAGGCAGTCTTGGGTTAATGGGAGGTGTGTCAATAGCTGCATTTTTAGGAGGTAGTCAAGTTTTAGCAGTCGTCCCTGAAGCTTTGGCACAAAGGGACATCATTGGAAAAACAATTGGAGAGGAACTTCAGGTCTCCACAATGTCGGCTCGAATAAATGCAATGTTTAACCATGCTGATGCTTTCATTGCTTTACCAGGTGGTCTAGACACATTGGAAGAGATCTTTCATATTTCCTCTTGGGCTCAATTGCACATTCACCATAAACCCATAGGTTTGTTAAATGTTAATGGTTATTATGATAAGTTGTTGTCTTTTCTTGATCATGCTGTGGAACAGGAATTTCTAACATCTTCTGCACGACAAATCATAATCTCTGCTACTACTGCTGAACAATTGATTGACCAACTACAATCTTTCATTCCTGTGATTGATCCTTCCATGAGTCGCATAAATTGGTCATTTACGGGAAGCCGTAAAAAGCTTAGATTGGATTTGAGCCTTCATTTGTGAATTTTTGTGTCTTTTAGTTTTATTATTGTGTTTTGTTATTTCTTATTTTTGTTTTAGTGTGTTTCAGGTTTTGTTAGTGTTCGTTATTTCAGGTGATATCTTCTATACTCTATCTTTCTACCTTAGAATATTGAGGACAATGTCTCGTTTTGGTTGGGGGAAGAGGGTAGTAGTTGATAAAAAAAAATTGTTTTTCATTTCATAAAGCATGTTCATAATTGTTGTTACTAGGATGGCAGAGTAAAAGAGTTCTTTTGTTAAAGTGACTCTTGAGACGCATCTTAGTAACCATTCTTAACAAGGTCTATTATAATACTTCCTGAAATATTCAGGTTTACAAACTCTCGTATTGTTACCATTTAATTCTGCTCATATACTTATTTAACATGTATTCTTAAACCTTCATTTACACACACACACTTTAACATATGATTGTGGGTTGCATATTGGATTATTACATTATTTATGTTCTTTTGTTAAAGGTAACAACTAAGGGAAAGGGATTGTATATAATAATAAAAAAAATGAAAAAAAATGAAAAAAAGAAAAAAGAAAAAAATAATGATAATAAAAATGTAGATAAGTTTGGTTTCGTAGCCTCCCTGACCTAAGCAATTAAGCCCGAGGGGGTGTTTTAACACCTAATACCCTAAAGTCAACTGACTTAGGAGCTATTGGCCCAACGCTTGTTACATGGGTTGAGGAGAAAAGCTTAAGGGAATCAAACATTGCACTATCTATATATCAGTATCTGCGACCCGAGTTACTAAGCTCGTAGGGGTGTCTTAACACCTAATGCCCTAAGACCAACTGGTTTGGGAGTCATTAGGTGAAAGCTCGTTACATGGGTTAAAGATGCATGATGTTTTTAAATTATATGTATATAGATTTAAAAAAAAGATTAAAAAAAAGACAAAAATAATAATCCCAACCCAAGGAAGTTAACCTTAAACATTAGAACAAAAATTTTGTTTTCTTTCAAGAAAAGCCCCATAATTATGTGTTGACACATTGAGCATAAAAGAAAGGTTTATTAATATCTTGTTAAGAGGTATTGAGCAAATATATAAATTTAATGAGAGTTTGTTTATCTAGATAGATTAATGGAAGTTAAATGATGAATACCTTGCTTTGTGGAATTTGCAAATTGTTTTTCTATTTTACGCTTTAATTACTAGGGACTAGTAATAAGCTGGTTGGGGGGTGTGATTAGTACTTAAAAGTGCATTTTTATCATGGTTTTATATCATCATTTTGCACTTGAAGTATCAATAACTCCTTAACTAAAGCATGTTTTATAATAATATATCTAATAATATAAGATACCTTTAATTTGTGGTAAATGTTTATTTTAAATGCAGGCCTATCACACAAATGAAAGGATTGATTGATGACTTTAAGAACTTAAATTGCAAGGGCAAAGAGATGGTCAAACTTAGAAAAGAGATGTCGGTGCAATCCAAACCGGAACACTGTTCTGTAATTGGGTCATATCTGGAGTTATATATCTCAGATTTAGGTCCAATTTATATGGATGGAAAGGTAAGACATAGGCCTACAACTTTTATATGGAGCCTAAGATCTAAAAATGCCATTATCAAGTCCAAATTGTAGCAACAACAAAGAAGCCCGAATCTGTCTTCCAGCCCGAGCACTGTTCGGCCATATCTAGAGTTCAAGAAGTCCAAATGAGTTGAAGTTTTTACACAAGAAAGCTGAGACAATTACCTACAACTTTCATGTTTACAACTGGCTCCAATTTTGACGTTATCAACGATGTTTTAGGCAGACAAGAGAAGATAAGGATTGTAACCAAGTCAAAAGTTGGCCACCCACTTATCAATTAGTCATTAAATCAATAGTTCCCAATTTTGGCCTATAAAAGAAGGCATATGCCATGCATTTACGCATCTTGGTGTCCAGATCAAGATCATGCTCTTCCTTTCTCTCTTTGTATTTTTTGTAATGTTTATGCTTTACTTTCATTAATATCAAGTTTATGCCTTTCATTTCCTTTCCTTTACTTAGTTAACTTTTATGTTCTTATTTTGTTTATTTGTTTTCCTTTCTTTCATTATGTCTAGCTAAGTTAATTATGTCAAGGTGAAAAGGTTACACTAATGGTGGCAGAATAAGTATAGTGTAAACTTAATATGGACTTTAATGTTTGATACTAATATGTTTTATATTTGTTATCTTGTTCACTCTTTAATACTTTGCTTGTTAAATGACTAATCTTGATTTATGTTGTATAACACTTGGTACAACAAATGCTTGACACTTTCATAGCCCATAATGTATGGTATAACAGACACCTGAGCTATGAAAGGAACTTGATTTGTTGTTAACATAAGTTATAATCATGAATGCTTGACGAGATTTACAAGTATTAGCATTAATTGAATAAGATGACTAATGTAATCATGTTAACAATATATAATCTGATTGGAACCTCCTTTGTGTGTGGTTTCCAATTTAATAATAAGAGTTTATACTATATTTGTTTGATATACCATTAGTGGAACCTCTAACCTTAACATTTGTTATTATTATTGTTTAATCCTTATATTAATATTCCTTCTCCAAGTTCTCATCATCATCTTCTTCTTCTCTTTCTTTATCATTATTATTATTATTATTATTAGTACTATTATTATTATTATTATTACTATTACTATTATTATTATTATTACTACTACTACTAATACTAATACTACTACTACTATTATTATTATTATTATAGTTATTGTTGTTATTGCTATTATTGTTGTTTATAATTATTGTTTATAATTTGTACATTAACCTCCCTGTGGTTCGACCCCGGTCTTGCCGGGTTATTTATTACTTCGACACTCCTGCACTTGGGAGAAGACATCAACCTTTTAGTCGTGTCAACCACCACTGAAAAAGAATTACTTGCAGTAGTATTTGCATGTGAAAAATTCAGATCTTATCTTGTTGGCTCACCTGTTGTTGTTTTTAGTGATCATGCAGCATTGAAATATCTTCTTTCTAAGAAAGATTCCAAGGCTAGATTGGTGCGGTGGATTTTATTACTTCAAGAATTTGATATCACAATCAAAGATAAGAAAGGCAGCGAAAATGTTGTCGCAGATCACTTGTCAAGATTGACAACAGATTCGAAAACTGACATCACACCAATCGATGACTACTTTCCTGGTGAATCTTTACTTTCTGTCTCTACAATGCCTTGGTTTGCTAATATTGTCAATTTTCTTGTTTCAGGACAATTGCCAGCTCATTGGAGTACCCAAGATAAAAGAAAGTTTTTGAACGAAGTGAAGGACTTTTATTGGAATGATCCTTATTTATTCAAATATTGTCCTGATCAAATATTTCAAAGATGCATTCCTGACAATGAGGTAAGTAGTGTCATTAAATTTTGTCATTCTGAGGCATGTGGGGGCCATTTCTCATCAAGAAAGACAACTGCAAAAATCTTACAAAGTGGATTTTACTGGCCCACCATGTTCAAAGACTCACATGCATTCTGCAAGTCTTGTGAAAATTGTCAAAAGTTGGGATCTATTTCAAAACGTCACATGATGCCTTTAAACCCTATTATTGTCATTGAGATCTTTGACTGTTGGGGTATAGATTTCATGGGCCCATTCCCTCCATCATTTGGTTTCTTATACATATTAGTCACAGTAGATTATGTTTCAAAATGGATAGAGGCAATTCCAAGTCGAAACAATGATCACAAAACAGTGATAAAGTTTTTGAAAGAAAATATTTTGAGTCGATTTAGAGTCCCTCGAGCCATAATAAGTGATGGTGAAAAACATTTCTGCAACAAGCCATTTGAGTCTTTAATGAAGAAATATGGAATCACACACAAAGTTGTCACCCCTTATCACCCCCAAACAAGTGGGCAAGTAGAGCTTGCTAATAGGGAGATCAAACATATTTTGGAGAAAACAGTGAACCCTAATAGGAAAGACTGGTCTTTAAGACTTAATGATGCACTTTGGGCTTATCGAACTGCTTATAAAACATCATTAGGTATGTCACCTTATAGACTAGTCTATGGAAAACCTTGTCACTTGCCTGTGGAACTTGAACATAAAGCTTATTGGGCTATTAAAGCTTTCAATTCAAATCTGGATGATGCTAGTCAACTGCGAAAATTACAAATAAATGAGCTTGAGGAAATAAGAAATGATGCATATGAAAATTCAAGAATTCATAAAGCAAGAATTAAAGAGTTTCATGACAAGAAAATACTGAGAAAAACATTCAATGTTGGTAAAAAAGTCTTGCTTTTATAATTCTCGACTGCATTTATTTCCTGGAAAATTAAGATCAAGATGGAGCGGTCCTTTTATTGTGAAACAAGTGTATCCATATGGGGCCTATGACATCGAGAATCCAAAGAATGGCAATGTTTTCAAGGTAAATGGACATCGTCTGAAAGTTTACTTTGACAATTTTTCAGTTGAACATAACTCTATTGAATTGGGTGATCCTGTATATAAAGATTGATTTTATTTTATTTTATGTTTGTTTCTTTTTGAGTGATTTTTGCAAGTTTCTTTCACCCGGTCAAATGGCGGATAACGGTACTTCGTGACTTAAGTCGGTTCTTTCAGTTTCCCACAATTACTGATATCTGTGTATATATCTGTGCAATTCTTTGAATCTCTCTTCCAATTCTCATTTGAAAATGGACACTAATCTTGAAAAATTGAAAAAGTATTTTCCCGCTCTGCCTCAGAATGCGATTACAAAAATTTACCGTACTAGATGTGCAAGATTGAGATTGTTAATGAATCATGGAATTCCTGAAGATATTCGCTGGTTGATTGAAGCAAAGGTCCGATTATCAGGTGAGTCCTCTAACTTCATTTCACACATGCCTAGAACAGGTAAAAGCACTTTTGCAAAGAAGCGTCGTGCAAAACGACTGGATGTCTATCATCAATGTGCTATATGGACTTGTAATACACAATGTCGTTCTTTAGGAATGGTATCTATAAACCGTGAAGATAAAATACAATTCATTAAGGATGGCCTAAGTAAGGAGTCTTTTAGATAATCTTCTATTGACTCTTGAGACGCATCCTAGTGGAGATGTGCATCGTGCAATTCATGATTTATGGCCACTATTTCATAAAGAACATGATCGACTTAGTCTTGGGAATCTGACTAAAAAAGACCCTGTTTGCCAGTTTTTAAGAAAACTGGATGGGAAGCCTATCCCCGACCCATAGAGGGCGTTTAAGCCGTTCTTGGACGTAAAACCAAGGGAAGATGTGAGCCACAATCACAACTACCTGTACATACACATGTTTTTTTTCAAAAGTAAATAAATAAATAAATAAAAAGAGAGAGAGAGTGTGTGAGACTCTAGCTGGCCTACATATAGATGTTATGATTGCCTTTCTAATTTCTCATCTATAAAACCCTCTTTTCCTTCCTTTCATTTCTACTCAACCCATACATTCAACAAATACAGAAGTGTGTAGAAATGGCAAGTTCCTCAAGTCATCAAATAAGAAATATCTGTGTTTTTGGTGGATCTAGTCCTGGGAAAGAAAAGGAGTTTTTAGAATCAGCAAACCATCTTGGTCAGGTGCTAGCTGAGAGAAAGATTCATTTAGTGTATGGGGGAGGCAGTCTTGGGTTAATGGGAGGTGTGTCAATAGCCGCATTTTTAGGAGGTAGTCAAGTTTTAGGAATCATCCCTGAAGCTTTGGCACAAGGGGACATCATTGGAAAAACAATTGGAGAGGAACTTCAGGTCTCCACAATGTCGGCTCGAATGAATGCAATGTTTAACCATGCTAATGCTTTCATTGCTTTAACAGGTGGTCTAGGCACATTGGAAGAGATCTTTCATATTTCCTCTTGGGCTCAATTGCACATTCACCATAAACCAATTGACTTGTTAAATGTTAATGGTTATTATGATAAGTTGTTGTTTTTTCTTGATCATGCTGTGGAACAGGAATTTCTAACATCTTCTGCACGACAAATCATAATCTCTGCTACTACTGCTGAACAATTGATTGACCAACTACAATCTTTCATTCCTGTGATTGATCCTTCCATGAGTCGCATAAATTGGTCATCTACGGGAAGCCGTAAAAAGCTTAGATTGGATTTGAGCCTTCATTTGTGAATTTTTGTGTATTTTGGTTTTATTATTGTGTTTTGTTATTTCTTATTTTTGTTTCAGTGTGTTTCAGGTTTTGTCAGTGTTCGTTATTTCAGGTGATACCTTCTATACTCTATCTTTCTACCTTAGAACATTGAGGACAATGTCTCGTTTTGGTTGGGGGGAGAGGGTAGTAGTTGATAAAAAAAATTGTTTTTCATTTCATAAAGCATGTGCATAATTGTTGTTACCAGGATGGTAGAGTAAAGGAGTTCTTTTGTTAAAATGATTCTTGAGACGCATCTTAGTAACCATTCTTAACAAGGTCTATTATAATACTTCCTGAAATATTCAGGTTTACAAACTCTCGTATTGTTACCGCTTAATTCTGCTCATATACTTATTTAACATGTATTCTTAAACCTTAATTTACACACACACACTTTAACATATGATTGTGGGTTGCATATTAGATTATTACATTATTTATGTTCTTTTGTTAAAGGTAACAACTAAGGGAAAGGGATTGTATATAATTAATAAAAAAAGAAAAAAAAGAAAAAAAATGATGATAATAAAAATGTAGATAAGTTTGATTTCGTAGCCTCCCTAACCTAAGCAATTAAGCCCGAAGGGGTGTTTTAACACCTAATACCCTAAAGTCAACTGACTTGGGAGCTATTGGCCCAACGCTTGTTACATGGGTTGAGGAGAAAAGCTTAAGGGAATCAAACATTACACTATCTACATATCAGTATCTGTGACCCGAGTTACTAAGCTCGTAGGGGTGTCTTAACACCTAATGCCCTAAGACCAACTGGTCTGGGAGTCATTAGCTGAAAGCTCGTTACATGGGTTAAAGATGCATGATGTTTTTAAATTATATGTATATAGATAAAAAAAAAATGAAAAAAAAAAGACAAAAATAGTAATCCCAACCCAAGGAAGTTAACCTTAAACATTAGAACAAAAATTTTGTTTTCTTCCAAGAAAAGCCCCATAATTATGTGTTGATACATTGAGCACAAAAAAAAGTTTATTAATATCTTGTTAAGAGGTATTGTTCAGATATATAAATTTAATGAGAGTTTGTTTATCTGGATAGATTAATGGAAGTTAAATGATGAATACCTTGCTTTGTGAAATTTGCAACTTGTTGTAACGCTTTGATTACTAGGGACTAGTAATAAGCTGGTTGGGGGGTGTGATTAGTACTTAAAAGTGCATTTTTATCATGGTTTTATATCATCATTTGGCACTTGAAGTATCAATAACTCTTTAACTAAAATATGTTTTATAATAATGTATCTAATAATATAAGATACCTATAATTTGTGGTAAATGTCTATTTTTAATGCAGGCCTATCACATAAATGAAAGGATTGATTGATGACTTGAAGAACTTAAATTGCAAGGATAAAGAGATGGTCAAACTTAGAGAAGAGATGTCGGTGCAATCCAAACCAGAACACTATTTGGTAAGTGGGTCATATCTGGAGCTACAGATCTCAGATTTAGGTCCAATTTATATGGATGGAAAGGTAAGACATAGGCCTACAACTTTCATATGGAGCCCAAGATCTAAAAAGGCCATTATCAAGTCCAAATTGTAGCAACAATATAGAAGCCCGAATCTGTCTTCCAGCCCGAGCACTGTTCGGTATTTTGGCCATATCTGGAGTTCTAGAAGTCCAAATGAGCTGAATTTTTTACACAAGAAAGCTGAGACAATTGCCTACAACTTTCATGTTACAACTGGCTCCAATTTTGACGTTATCAATGACGTTTTGGGCAGACAAGAGAAGATAAGGATTGTCACCAAGTCAAAAGTTGGCCACCCACTTATCAATTAGTCATCAAATCAATAGTTCCCAATTTTGGCCTATAAAAGGAGGCATTTTCCATGCATTTAGGCATCTTGATGTTCAGATCAAGATCATGCTCTTCCTTTCTCTCTTTGTATTTTTTGTAATGTTTATGCTTTGCTTTCATTAATATGAAGTTTATGCCTTTCATTTCCTTTCCTTTACTTAGTTAGCTTTTATGTTCTTATTTTGTTTATCTATTTTTTTTTCTTTCATTATATCTAGCTAAGTTAATTATGTCAAGGTGAAAAGGTTACACTAATGGTGTAAGAATAAGTATAATGTAAACTTAATATGGACTTTAATGTTTGATACTAACATGTTTTATATTTGTTATCTTGTTCACTCTTTAATACTTTGCTTGTTAAATGACTAATCTTGATTTATGTTGTATAACACTTGGTACAACAAATGCTTGGCACTTTCATAGCCCATAATGTATGGTATAACCGACACCTGAGCTATGAAAGGAACTTGATTTGTTGTTAACATAAGTTATAATCATGAATGCTTGACGAGATTTACAAGTATTAGCATTAATTGAATAAGATGACTAATGTAATCATGTTAACAATATATAATCTGATTGGAACCTCCTTTGTGTGTGGTTTCCAATTCAATAATAAGAGTTTATACTATACTTGTTTGATATACCATTAGTGAAACCTCTAACCTTGACATTTGTTATTATTATTGTTTAATCCTTACATTAATTTTTCATCTCCAAGTTCTCATCATCTTCTTCTTCTTCTCTTTCTTTATTATTATTATTATTACTACTACTACTACTACTACTACTACTACTACTACTACTACTACTACTACTACTACTACTACTATAGTTGTTGTTGTTGTTGTTATTGTTGTTGTTATTATTGCTATTATTGTTGCTTATAATTGTTGTCTATAATTTGTACAATTAACCTCCCTATGGTTCGACCCCGGTCTTGCCGGGTTATTTATTACTTCGACACTCCTACACTTGGGAGAAGACATCAATCTTTTCGTCGTGTCATTTATATTCTTCTTTTGTTTATTTATTTTTCTTTCTTTTATTATGTCTAGCTAAGTTTATTATGTCAAGGTGAAAAGGTTACACTAATAGTGTAAGAATAAGTATAGTGTAAACTTAATATGGATTTTAATGTTTGATACTGACATGTTTTATATTTGTTATCTTGTTCACTTTTTAATACTTTTCTTGTTAGATGACTAATCTTGATTTATGTTGTATAACACTTGGTACAACAAATGCTTGGCACTTTCATAGCCCATACTGTATGGTATTTAACGACACTGAAGCTATGGAAGGAACTTGATTTGTTGTTAACATAAGTTATAATCATAAATGCTTGATGAGATTTACAAGTATTAGCATTAATCAAATAAGATGACTAATGTAATCATGTTAACAATCTATAATCTGATTGGAACCTCCTTTGTGTGTGGTTTCCAATTGAATAATAAGAGTTTATACTATACTTGTTTGACATACCATTAGTGGATCCTCTAACCTTGACATTGTTTGTTATCATTATTTAATCCTTACGTTAATTTTCCATCTCAAAGTTCTCATCAACTCTTTCTTTTTCTTTTTCTTTTTCTTTATTATTGTTATTATTATTAGTATTAGTATTATTACTACTACTACTAGTATTATTAGTATTATTATTGCTACTATTATTCTTGTTGTTATTATTGTTACTATTGTTGTTGTTTATAATTGTTGTTTATAATTTGTACAATTAACCTCCCTATGGTTCGACCCTGGTCTTGTTGGGTTATTTATTACTTCGACACTCCTGCACTTGGAAGAAGACATCAATCTTTTAGTCATGTCAAGTTTTTGGCGCCGTTGCTTGGGAGGTAAGTTCTTGTATAAATTATAATATATTTATTTTATTTTCTCTTTTCACTTTTTTTGTATATAACTTTGTTTCTTTTCTCTTATTTCTTCTGCTTTTGTTTTCTTCTTCCTTTTATTCTATTCCTACATGTGAATGAGAGTGTGGTCACGTACATCAAGTGGTAGACTTTATAGGATATCCTCATCATTTTTAGAAAATATGGCCGAAGAAGATAATCAATCACTTCATAATGAGAATAACCGTGCTAAAACACTTAGAGACCACATGAATCCCACAAGAACAAGTGCACCATCATGCATAGTTTTTCCTCCCGATGCATCTCATTTTATTTTTAAGCCAGGTATTATTCAACTTTTACCTTCTTTTCATGGCTTAGAATTGGAAAATCCATACTTACATTTAAGGGAATTTAAGGAGATCTACAACACATATAATAATTTAAATTGTAGCATGAACACCATCACATTAAAGCTTTTTTTCCTTTTTCATTAAAAGATAAAGCTAAAACATGGCTACAAAATTTAAGACCAGGATCCATGCATGCTTGGGATGAAATGCAACAACAGTTTTTAAAGAAGTTTTTCCCTTCTCATAGAACAAACTCTTTCAAAAGACAAATTACCATTTTCACTCAAAAACCAGGAGAAACATTATTAGATATATTATTATAAAACATACTTTGGTTAAGGAGTTATTGATACTTCAAGTGCAAAATGATGATATAAAACCATGATAAAAATGCATTTTTAAGTACTAATCAATCATGCTGTGGAACAGGAATTTCTAACATCTTCTGCACGATAAATCATAATCTCTGCTGGTACTGCTGAACAATTGATTAACCAACTACAATCTTTCATTCTTGTAATTGATCCATCCATGAGTCGTATAAATTGGTCAACTAAGAAAAGCCGTAAAAAGCTTAGATTGGATTTGAGCCTTCATTTGTGAATCTGTGTGTCTGTTGGTTTTATTATTGTGTTTTATTGTTACTTATATTTATTTTAGTGTGTTTCTGGTTTGTTAGTGTTCGTTATTTTAGGTGATATCTTCTATACTCTATCTTTCTACCTTTAAATATTTAGGACAATGTCTTGTTTTAGTTAGGGGAGAGGGTAGTAGCTAAAAAAAACTATTTTCTATTTCATAAAGCATGTGCAAAATTGTTGTTACTATAATGGCAGAGTAAGGAGAACTTTTATGACTCTTGATACTCATCTTAGTAATCATTCGTAACAAGGTCTATCATAATACTTCTTGAAATATTCAGATTTACAAACTCTCGCATTGTTATCACTTAATTCTGCTCATATATTTATTTAACATGTATTATTAAACCTTAATTTACACACATACACTTAAACATATGATTGTGGGTTGCATATTAGATTATTACATTATTTATGTTCTTTTGGTAAAGGTAACAACTAAGGGAAAGGGATAGTATATAATTAAAAAAAAGAAAAAAAAAAGAAACAAATGATAATAATAAAAATGCATTAATGCAAAAACATAGTTTAGACATTGTTTGATAGTAAGATTAAGGTTGGAAATGTAAAAAAAAAAAAATTATGTAAGTTGTGTAATAGTTAGAGTGAAAAATATAGAAGTATGCCAATTATTTTATTCCTAGAAAAAAATAGATTGAAACATGTGTTTAGGTTTCGTGACAGATATGCCAAGGTTGCATACTATGAAACATGTACCACACCTAATGTTAGAAAATTAGTAGATATGTTAAAAAGTCTAGATAAATGAGAATGATAGTAAATAGTTCAAATTAATATAAAGTTTTTAATGACCAAGCAAGTTTTTCTATAGATTTGGATAAAATAGAATGTTCATATGGTAAACGAAGGATGACAATCTTTCTTTTTAGGCATATAGTCCCTTATATGCAGTAGAAGAGACTTAACTTGTATCATGTATATTACATATATAACAAGATTGTTGATCCTTCACCTAAGGCAAATCTGGATCCATAAGATGATGTCCTTATTCTACCTTATACTCTCAAAAAAAATGTTGGCAGACTTATAAAGATTAGACAAAGAAAACAAAGAGAAAATTATACTATTAATATTAAAGAAAAAAAAGCATTTGTTTTTAGGTGCAATATATGTAAGAAATATGAACATTATTCAAGGAATTGTTAAAGAGATATTGTTGAACAAATTGGATAACTCAATAATGTTAGAAGTTCAAGTAATATTGCAATGAGTTTAAGTAGTGATGGAGATTTAAGGGATACTTAAAAGAGGTTTAAAAGAAGCTCGCAGGGGTCTAAAAGGGTCTGATAGGTATTTCTAGGGGTGTTTCTATGGGTTTAAAGGGTACTGAAAAGGGTCTAAATGGTGCAGGAAATTATAGTGATGTTGAAACATCATCATCTCAAACACTCAACCCAAACTAATTGTGTTGATTAAAGTAAGCTTTATGAATGATTGTTGCTTTATTGAAGTACGTATTATGAGATATAATATTTAATTCATAAATTCATTATTGTTATTCATTTCATTTGAATATGATGAATAATATCATAGTTAGGAATAGTTGACACAACTAAAAGATTGATGTCTTTTTCTAAGTGTAGAAGTGTCAAATTAATAAATAACCCGGTAAAACCGAGATCGAACCATAGAGAGGTTAATTCTATAAATTATAGATAATAGTAACACAACAACAACAACAATAATGGTAATAGTAATATTAATAGAAGAAGAAGAAGTAGTAGTAGTACTAAAGAAAAAGTTGATGAGAACTTTGAGATGGAAGATTAATGTAATGATTAAACAATGATAATAACAAATGTCAAGGTTAGATGATCTACTAATGGCATGTCAAACAAGTATAATATAAACTCTTATTATTCAATTGGAAACCACACATAAAGAAAGTTTTAATCAGATTATAAATTGTTAACATGATTACATTAATTATCTTATTCAATTAATGCTAATATTTGTAAATCTTGTTAGGTATTCATGATTATAACTTATGTTAACAACAAATCAAGTTCCTTTCATAGCTCAGGTGTCGGTCATACTATGTAGTATGGGCTATGAAAGTGTCAAACATTTGTTGTACCAAGTGTTATACAACATAAATCTAGATTAGTAATTTAACAAACAAAGTATTAAACAGTAAACAAGATAACAAATATAAAACATATTAGTATCAAACATTAAAATCCATGATAAGTTTACACTATACTTATTCTTACACCATTAGTATAACCTTTTCACTTTGATATAATAAACTTAATTAAACATAATGAAAGAAAGAAAAATAATAAACAAAATAAGAACATAAATAAGATAAAAGCTAACTAAGTAAAGGAAAGGAAAGGAAAGACATAAAGAAGATATTAATGAAAATAAAACTTAAGCATTACAAAAATACAAAGAGAGAAAGTAAAAGCATAATCTTGATCTGGAAACCAAGATGCCTAAATACATGGCAAATGCCTCCTTTTATAAGCCAAAATTGGGAACTATTGGTTTGATGACTAATTGATGAGTGATGGTCAACTCTTGACTTGGTGACAATCCTTATCTTTTATTGTCTACCCCTAACTCTTGACTTGGTGACAATCCTTATTTTCTATTGTCTGCCCAAAATATCATTGATAACGCCAAAATTGAAAATTATCTCAACTTTCTAGGAAAACAAATGGAGATTATTTGGACTTTTAGAACTCTAGATATGGGCCAAACACTTAACAGTATTTGGGCTGGAGGACAGATTCAGACTTTTTTGTTGTTGCTACAATTTGGATTTGAAAATGGCTTTTTTTAAATCTTGGACTCCATATGAAAGATGTAGGCATATATATTACCTTTCCATCTATATAAAGTATACCTAAATTCAAGATCTACAACTCCAGATATGACCCAATTCGAGATCTACAGTACTAATCACACCCCCCCAACTAGCTTATTACTAGTCCCTAGTAATCAAAGCGTTAAAATATAAAAATAATTTGTAAATTCCAAAAAATAAGGTATTTATCATTCAACTTCCATTAATCTATCTGGATAAACAAACTCTTATTAAATTTATATATCTGCTCAATATCTATTAGACAAGATATTAAGAAACCTTTCTTTTATGCTCAATATATCAACATATAGTTATAGGGCTTTTCTTGAAAGAAAACAAAATTTTTGTTCTAATGTTTAAGGTTAACTTCCTTAAGTTGGGATTATTATTTTTTTCTTTTTTAAAAATATATATACATATAACTTAAAACACCATTGACATGACGAAAAGGTTGATGTCTTCTCCCAAGTGTAGGAGCGTCGAAGTAATAAATAACCCAGCAAGACCGGGGTCGAACCACAGGGAGGTTAATTATACAAATTATAGACAACAATTATAAACAACAATAATAGCAATAATAACAATAACAATAACAATAATAACAACAACTATAATAATAATAATAATAATAATAATAATAATAATAATAATAATAATAATAATAATAATAATAATAATACTAGTAGTAGTAGTAGTAGTAGTAGTAATACTAATAATAATAATGAAAGAGAAGAAGAAGATGATGATGATGATGAGAACTTTGAGATGAAATATTAATTAAACAATGATAATAACAAATGTCAAGGTTAGAGATTCCACTAATGGTATGTCAAACAAGTATAGTATAAACTCTTCTTATTCAATTGGAAACCACAAAAAAAAGGAGGTTTCAATCACATTATAAATTGTTAACATGATTAAATTAGTCATCTTATTCGATTAATGCTAATACTTGTAAATTTCGTCAAGCATTCATGATTATAACTTATGTTAACAACAAATCAAGTTCCTTTCATAGCTCAGGTGTCGGTTATACCATACATTATGGGCTATGAAAGTGCCAAGCATTTGTTGTACCAAGTGTTATACAACATAAATCAAGATTAATTATTTAACAAGCAAAGTATTAAAGAGTGAACAAGATAACAAATATAAAACATGTTAGTATCAAACATTAAAGTCCATATTAAGTTTACACTATACTTATTCTTACACCATTAGTGTAACCTTTTCACCTTGACATAACTAACTTAGCTAGACATAATGAAAGAAAGCAAAATAGATAAACAAAATAAGAACATAAAAGTTAACTAAGTAAAAGAAAGGAAATGAAAGGCATAAACTTCATATTAATGAAAGCAAAGCATAAACATTACAAAAAATACAAAGAGAGAAAGGAAGAGCATGATCTTGATCTGGAAAACCAAGATGCCTAAATGCATGGCAAATGCCTCCTTTTATAGGCCAAAATTGGGAACTATTGATTTGATGACTAATTGATAAGTGGGTGGCCAACTTTTGACTTGGTGACAATCCTTATCTTCTCTTGTCTGCCCAAAACGTCATTGATAACGTCTAAATTGGAGCTAGTAGCAAACATGAAAGTTGTAGGCAATTGTCTCAGCTTTCTTGTGTAAAACATTCAGCTCATTTGGACTTCTAGAACTCCAGATATGGCTAAAATACCGAACAGTGCTCGGGCTGGAAGACATATTCGGGCTTCTTTGTTGTTGCTACAATTTGGACTTGATAATGGCCTTTTTAGATCTTGGGCTCCATATGAAAGTTGTAGGCCTATGTCTTACCTTTCCATCCATATAAAGTGGACCTAAATCTGACATCTGGAGCTCCAGATATGACCCAATTACCGAACAGTGTTCCGGTTTGGATTGCACCGACATCTCTTCTCTAAGTTTGACCATCTCTTTATCCTTGCAATTTAAGTTCTTCAAGTCATCAATCAATCCTTTCATTTATGTGATAGGCCTGCATTAAAAATAGACATTTACCACAAATTATAGGTATCTTATATTATTAGATATATTATTATAAAACATTCTTTAGTTAAGGAGTTATTGATACTTCAAGTGCAAAATGATGATATAAAACCATAATAAAAATGCACTTTTAAGTACTAATCACCATACATCTTTAACCCATGTAACGAGTTTTCAGGTAATGACTCCCAAACCAGTTGGTCTTAGGACATTAGGTATTGAGACACCCTTACGAGATTAGTAACTCGGGTTGCAGATATTGATATGTAGATAATGCAATGTTTGATTTCCTTAAACTTTTCTCCTCAACCCATGTGACAAGCGTTGGGTCAATAGCTCCCAAGTTAGTTGACTTTAGGGTATTAGGTGTTAAGACACTCTTTCGGACTTAATTGTTTAGGTTAAGAAGGCTAAACTTTTAAGTACTAATCAATAGTAAAATTGCATGCACTCAATTACAAACCTATAATAACTTTACACTTTTAAAGGTAGCCTTTATATTGTGATTCATAATCCCAACTTATTGTAATTCATCTTTCATCTTCTTCACTTCATCTACTATTCGATTGATTTCATTAACACCTTCTCCTTCTATAGTAGTTAATTCAATATTATTAATAGGTTTACACCAATCAATGAATGTGTTCTTACATAACCTTTCATCACACCTATAAAAAAAATTTGTTTTTTCTTGCATCTATTTTTGATATCTTGACAACTACTCTTTTTTCATATTTCATGCACTTTTTGTTCTTGAACTTTGATGTAACCATATTATTCGATAGTTTCACCCATATTTACCTAATGTTTTGTCCATGTTTTATATGTAAAATGCCTTGATATTCTTTGTTTTATGTTTTGAAGGCACTTTTGGATGAAAAATGCAAAAAGGAGTAAATTGGAGATAATTGGCAGATTTGACGTTCAGTCAATGTTTTGTGCAGAGCGTGAGTTCTAGAGATCGAAATGAAGTGATTCCAGTGGCAATAAAAAGCTAACATCCATACCTTTCTGGAAATGTAATGCAAGAAAAATGAAAAGAGGAAGATCATGGAAATCACATCCTTCAAAGTCAAATCTTGCATTCTGCCACTGTTGACCTTTGTCTATTCAAAATTCAATATCTGAAGCTATAGAAGTCCAATTTATGCAAACTCAATTTTGTTGGATTCCTGACTCAAAGGTATATAAACTTTCCATATTTCATCCAAAAACGATGTCAGATGAGGGTGATATGATTTTTCAAAGATGACAACTGAATTCTGCCAACAATCAGGTTTCGTGAAGAAATGAGTCCAAATTACATTTCGAAGCTTCTAAACCGTCATTCAAGTTTTTATATCAGCAATTTAGCTCCTCTAAGTCAGAGTTTGAAGATTTCATGCAAGGCTATTTCTCTTTTTTAGGGAAAATAGTTATTGAAGTACTTAAATGTCAATTGTCAACTTAAGGGAGGACTACTTTGTAAATTAGGAACTAGGGTTTCTTAGCATATAAAAAGAAAGAGAGAGAGGAGAGAAAGGGTGCAGCCGCTAAAAGTGAAGAAATACAAATTCTCTCCTCTACAAACCCAAAAAAATCATGCTCTCTTTATTCTTTAAGAGTAGTTGTTCAATGGTTATGCAAGGCTAAGCTCTTTTCTTGGTTGCAAGGACACTACAAACCTTCGGATTTCAAGAACCGTGAGATTTATTCTTCCTTTTATTTTCAGTTTATATTATGAATAAGTATGGTTGTTTTCCTATGCATATTTTCTATGATTGTTGTTGATAATTGCTAGAGCGGAACTCTAAGTTATTATTGTGAACAATTTATTGCTAAGTTTGATATCAAAACCGGAGTTGTGATGTATGAACTTGTGAAGCAACTAAGCTTGATAATTGTGGCGGAACTACATTATTAAACTTAGGGAGAACACTCAAATATCTAGTTCTTAGGGCTGCCATTGAACTAAATCATTAATGCGGACATTGTGATTGTTTATTGGTTAGGGTTAGTTATACGGCAGATCCGTTAATTAACCAACATTAAGAAAAGATAAAAATTCAGAATATAAATTGTAGTTTTGTTTCAAGGATCGGTTCTAATTTCCGTTGGTGGATGTGTGCTTGCAACCAAGGTTTGTTTTCTTGATAAATTTCGATTTCAATTGATTTTGTTTGCTAGTTTAATTTCTTCCATAGTTTAGATCATCACAAATCAAAACCCCCCAATTGCATAACGTATAGCATAAAAATCTGAACTAAATCTTCCTTGTGGGATCGACCCCTTGCTTGCTCTATACTATCTTGTGTGTTGTGTTTTAAGCTAGGGTAATTAATTTGTGCGACCACGACATCGCAACAAACTTTAATCCATTCTAGTTGCTATAAGTTTGTAAGCTATTAACATTTGATAAATATGATGAAATTATAGTGGCAATTTGTGTCTGTTTTAGGCAGTGTTTATGGTTGATGATTGTTTATATTGGATTGGCAATTTTAAAGAGTATGTGTTTGCATGATTTGTAGTGAAGAATTGTTGTCAAAAGATAAAGATATATTATTGTAAATTTTTGGAATTTTTGTAACAAATTTGTGTAACTAATGTTATTCTAGTGGTTTTTTATGTTAAAATTGTGAACAACACTGGAGAATTATTGGTTTTGGCAAAAATCAATAAAGAACACTTTTCTGTAAAATTTCTATAAAGCTAATTGGTTCAAATCAAGGGTAAAATTATAAGAAATTAAAAGTTTATAGTCAAGTAAAGGTTAAATTGAAGAAATTCACAGTTAAGAACCATTTTGAAAAGGACGTTGAACTAGGAACTAAATCAATCGAAATCAGAGGTGAAATTAAAGAGATTTAAAAGTTTAATGGTTAACTAAGGGTCAATTTATATAAATTCAAGACTAATGATATAAATAAAAAAGACACTAAAATTCAAGGCTGATGTTGAAATTCGATAAAGGTAAATTTCCATTTAATCAAAAGTTCGGGGTGAATTGGGAATGTGATTGAAAGAAATCAAAAGCCAAATGATTGAATATGGCCAAATCCTTAAAAGCTAAAATGAAATTGTTTTATTTAAATAAAATGACATGTTTTAACCAAAACAACACTATTTTAACAGAACAATACCAAAATAAACAAACGATAAGTCATTTGGTTACTACTATTCATCAATTTCTTCTACTTCTTTTTCTTTTTTTAAAGAAGTCACTTGGGTGGCTACATTTTAAAGGCATTTAATGTTTCTTCTCTTCACCAAATTTGACAAAACATATACCACCATGATAGCTTGACATTTGACTATGTCTTAGTATGAATTTTTATGATTGATTGTCACTAAAGTTACCGCAACGCTACCCTAAAGGAAATTTGAGGAGGTCTGTAACACCTATAATGACTCAAATTATAGCATGAACCCCATCAGATTAAAGATTTTTTTTCCTTTTTTATTAAAAGATAAAGCTAAAACATTGCTACAAAATTTAAGACTAGGATCCATTCATGCTTGGAATGAAATGCAACAATAGTTTTTAAAGAAGTTTTTCTCTTCTAATATAACAAACTTTTTTAAAAGACAAATCAGCACTTTTACTTAAAAACCAGGAGAAACATTTTACCAATGTTAGGTTAGTATTAAGACTTGGTTAATACTTTCCCTCATCATGGTTTGAAATATGAAGATTGGTTTTATATTTTTATAAATGATTAACACCTAGAGATAGGCAAATGGTGGAATTGATGTATAATGAAACTTTTGAAGATAAAGAGCCTGATGAAGCAATGAAGTACTTAGACTTGCTAGCTGAAAATGCTCAAACTTGGGACACTACAAGCACTTATAAGGCACCAAGTAAAACTCAGCTTCATACATATAGTTGAGGTATGTAGAACCTTAGGGAAGATCATGACCTCTAAGCCAACTTTGCATCTTTAGCTAGAGAAATTAAGCTAAAATTAAAAAAAATGGTTAATTAAAATCTGTATAGGAAATTGTATGTCAAATTTGTGAAACTAATAAACACTCAACTAATGATTGTCCAACTTTTCCTTCTTTCAAGGAATGCCTTCATGAACAAACATATACTTTAAACAATTTTCAAAGACCCAATCATAACCCATACTCGTAAACATACAACCTTGGTTAAAGAAATCATCCCAATTTTAGTTGGAAGAGTGATAACAATAATGCACAAACTTTATAGCTATTGTTTCAATCACATCATATTTTTCAAAATTCTCATGGATATGCATATTTTTATGCTCCACCTCCTAGAAGAAATTTTGAGAAAACTTTATATGTATTCATTGAAAAGTAAGAGACAATCAACACTTAACTTGCTCTAAGCATGATAGATTTTAAAAATACTCTTATAAAATTGACATCTACTCTCACTTTCAAGAGAAATGTAAGTTTTCATCTCAATTTTAGTAAAATATCAAAGGATAATACAATTCAAGTGCAAGTAGCTCTGGTAGCCAATACATGAATCAAGTCTAATCAGTCATTACTCTCCATAATGGTAAAGTTATTAAAAAATCAATTCTTGAACCTTGTGAGAAAGATGATAAATCAATCTTTAAAAGTAAGAAAAGGGTTCAACTTGAACATTGCAAAGAAAATATTGATTCTCCACCAGTACTTCTATTTTCTCATGCCATGACTAAACAAAAAGAAGTCAATCACGATTCTGAAATATTTGAAACTTTCAAACAAGAAGAAATCAAGGACAAGAAAAACATTGAAAATGTTAATACGAATCTTTTAACAAGATTGACAATAGATTCGAAATCTAACATCATACCAATCGATGATTGCTTTCCTAATAAATCTTTACTTTCTCTTAGTTCAATGTCTTGGTTTGCTAAAAATATCAATTTTTTTGCTTCGGGATTTTTGTTAACTTACTAGAGTACCGAAAATAAAGGAAAGTTTTTTAACAAAGTGAAGAACTTTTATTGGATGACCCTTACTTATTCAAATATTATCTTGATCAAATATTTTGAAGATACATTTTGGATAATAAGGTAAGTAGTGTCATTAAATTTTGTCATTCTAAGGTATATGGAAGTCATTTCTTGTCAAAAAAGATGACTTTAAAAATCTTACAATGTGGATTTTATTGGCCCACTATATGTAAAGACACATATGTGTTATGCAAAATCTGAAAAAATTATCAAAAGTCAGGATTTATTTCAAAACGTATGGAATCTTTAGATAATCTTCTATTGACTTTTGAGACGTATCCTAATAGAGATGTACATTGTGCAATTCATGATTTATAACCAAATTTTCATAAAGAACATGCTCATCATAATCTTAGGAATATAACTATAAAAGACTATATTTGCTAGTTTTTAAGAAAACTGGATGGGAAGCCTATCCTCAACCACAGGGAGCATTTAAGTCGTTTTTGGACGTAAAACCAAAAAAAAAGATATGAGCTACAATTACAGATACAATTTAAAGCCTTTGTTTGTAAGAACTTTGTGTCTTTTGGTTTTCTTATTATATTTTATTGTTTTTTATATTTATTTAAGTGTGTTTCAGGTTTGTCAATGTTCGTTGTTTCAGGTGATGTCTTCTATATTCTATCTTTCTAACTTAGAACATTGAGGACAATGTCTCGTTTTGGTTGAGTAAAGAGGGTAGTAGTTGACAAAAAAAACTAACTACCTAACTACTTTTATTTTTAATAAAACTATTTAACAAAACTGTTATTATTGAGTAATGGTTATTTGCAATATTCATAACCCGACAAACACATCTTAGTAATATTTTTCATTGGTTATTTGCAATATTCATAATAAGGTTGACACGACCAAAAGATTGATGTCTTTTCCAAGTAAGCAATAAATAACCCGGCAACACTAGGGTCAAACCACAAGAAGGTTAATTGTATAAATTATAAATAACAACAATAGCAACAACAATAATAGTAGTAGTAGTAGTAGTAGTAGTAGAAGAAGAAGTTGATAAGAACTTTGAGATGGAAGATCAATGTTAGTATCAAACATTAAGGTCCATATTGAGTTTACTCTTTACTTATTCTTACACCATTAATGTAACATTTTCACCTTGACATAATAAACTTAACTAAATATAATGAAAGAGAGAAACATAAATAAATAAGATAAGAACATAAATAAAATAAAAGTTAACTAAGTAAAGGAAAGAAAATGAAAGGCATAAACAAGATATTAATGAAGGCAAAAATTAAGCAATTTAAAAATACAAAGAGAGAAAATAAGAGCATGATCTTGATGTGAAAACCAAAATACCTAAACGCATGGTAAATGCCTCTTTTTATAGGTCAAAATAGGAAACTATTGATTTAATGACTAATTGATGAGTAGGTGACCAACTTTTAACTTGATGACAATCCTTATCTTCTCTTGTCTGGATAAAACTTCATTATTAACGTCAGAATTTGAACCAAACCTCCACATGAAAGTTCTAGGGAATTGTGTCAACTTTCCAGGAAAAAAATATTGAGGTATTTGGACTTCTAGAACTCAAGATATAGGTTAAACACTGAATAATGTCTAAGCTGCAGGATAAATTCGGACTTCTTCGTTGTTACTATAATTTGGAACGGTTTTTTTAAATATTGGACTCCGCATGAAAGTTGTAGGCCTATGTCTTACCTTTCCATCCATATAAAGCAGACTTAAATTCAAGATCTACAGCTCCAAATATGACCCAATTACCGAACAGTGTTCCCATTTAGACTACACCAACATCTCTTTTTTTAGTTTGGACATCTCTTTGCCTTTTCAATTTCAATACTTAAACTCATCAATCAATCCTTTTATTTATGTGATAGGCCTGCATTTAAGATGAACATTTACCATAAATTGAAGGTATCTTATATTATTAGATATGTTATTATAAAACATGTTTTAGTTAAAGAGTTATTGATACTTCAAGTGCAAAATAATGATATAAAACCTTGATAAAAATACACTTTTAATAATTAATCAAAGGTCTATCACATATTTCTCATGAAATATTTATATTTATAAACTCTCACATTATTATCACTTGATTATGTTCATATACTTATTTAACAAGTATTTATATATCATCATGTTCACACATACATTTTAACACATGCTTATAAGTTGCACATTAGATCATTATATTAATTATGTTTTTTTATTAAAGGTAACAACTAAGGGAAAGGGATAATATATAATTTGAAGGAAAAAATGATAATAAATGTAAATAAATAAATAAAAATATAGATAAGTTTGCTTTCATAGCCTCCCTAACCTAAACAATTATGCCCAAATGAGTGTTTTAACACTTGATATCTTAAAGTCAACTGACTTGGAAACTATTAGCCTAGTGCACTATTTACATTTTAGGTTGAGGAAAAAGCTTAAGGATCAAACATTGCATTATCTACATTTTAGCATCTGCAACCCAAGTTATTAAACTCGAAGGGGTGTTTCAATACTTAATATCCTAAGACCAACTGGTCTGAGAGTCATTAACCTAAAGCTCGTTACACGTGTTTAAAATACATTGTGTTATGAATTATTACTTAAAACAAATCATCACAACCCAATAAAGATAACCTTAACCATTAGAACAAAATTTTATTTTCTTTCAAGTAAAGCCTCATAACTATGTGTTGATATATTACGCACAAAAAAAAAGTTTATTAATATATTGGTAAAGAGGTATTGAGGAGACATATAAATCGAATGAGAGTTTGTTTATCTGAATAGATTAATGAAAGATGAATGATGAATGTCTTGCTTTGTGGAACTTACAAATTATTTTTTTTTATTTTAACTCTTTAATTACTAGAGACTAGTAATAAGCTAATTAAAAGTGCATTCTAATTAAGGTTTTATATCATCATATTGCACTAAAAGTATTATTAAATTCCCTACCTTAACAAATTATATAATAACATATCAAATAATATAAGATACCTTTAATTTATAGTAAATGCTCATTTTAAATGCAAGCATATCTCACAATTTAAAGAATTGATTGATGTGGTTAACGTTAACATGTCTTATCATTTTTATCTTATTAATTCTTAATACCTTGCTTATTGAATAGTTAATCTAGATTTGTGTTGTATAATACTTGATACAACAAATGTTTGACACTTTTATAGTCATTCATATGGTATAACCTACACTTATGCTATGAAAGGAGTTTAATTTGTTGTTAATATAAGTTAGCACCATGAATTCCTGACAATATTTAAAAGTTTAATGTTACTTAAATAAGATAATTAATATGATCATATTAAATATTTATAATGAATTATTAATGACAAATCATCCAATTGGAACCTCCTTTGTGTGTTGTTTCCAATTGAGAAATAAAAAGAGTTGACATTTGATTAGTACTTAAAAGTGCATTTTTATCATGGTTTTATATCATCATTTTGCACTTGAAGTATCAATAACTCCTTAACTAAAGCATGTTTTATAATAATATATCTAATAATATAAGATACCTTTAATTTATGGTAAATATTCATTTTAAATGCAGGCCTATCACATAAATGAAAGGATTGATTAATGACTTTAAAAACTTAAATTGCAAGGGCAAAAAGATGACCAATTAGAAAAGAGATGTCGGTGCAATCCAAACCGGAACATTATTCGGTAATTGGGTCATATCTGGAGCTATAGATCTCAGATTTAGGTCTACTTTATATGGATAGAAAGGTAAGACATAGGCCTACAACTTTCATATGAAGCCCAAGATCTAAAAAAGCCATTTTCAAGTCCAAACAATGATAAAAATAAATGTCAAGGTTAGAAAATTCACTAATATTTTATGGTGAAACACTAATCAAATACCACCATAGAGATATATAGCTAATACACATTTATTTTTTAAATTAAAAAAAAAACACAATAGTATTTTGTAAGTAACCACTTCATATTATATTATATTACTAGCTATATACTCACGCACTACTTCAGGCAGTCCTCAAAATCTCTTTTTACTAAATTCTAAAATAATTAAAATAAATATTTTTAATAATCCAAATGATTTAAATTATAGAGAAAAGTATTTTTTTAGTATAAAATTTATTTTTTATATAAATACATTTTTTTATGAAAACATGTATTTTTTTATAAGTAATATGATTTTTTTTGGAATGAAAACCTAACCCAATTAAAATAAATATTTATAGGAATTCAAGATATTCAAATTATTGAGAAAAAAAACATATTTTGAAAACCTTGTACCCTTATTCATATTTATTTGCTATTGAAAACATGTTAAACAAAATTTTAATATAAGAAAAAATATCATGATATAAAAAAATAAAAAAATAATTTAAAAAAAAATATATAAAAACTAATATAAAATACACAAAATTATTAAATATTCATGAGGAAGATTTTAAAAAATTCATTTTAATGCCTTTTTAGGCAAAACAAAAATTAAAAAAACATTTTAAAAAAAAGGCTACCATAATATCAAACCGACACTAAAATGTAATAACCTAAAAAACAATAAACAAAACATAACCTGAGGGATCAAATGGAATTCCTGTGCAACATTTATGGAAAAGAACCATGTTTATTCCCTTATGTCAATCTTGCTCCTAAGTGGTTTTTAAAAGAAAGCTAAAACTATATATTTTATAAAATCTATTTGCAATTTAATGTAAAAAAACTAACCATACAAAAAAAGTAAGACAAGAATTAAAAAAAATTAAGCTCATAAAACCATGAAAACATAATTTTAAAAGATGTAATAGCAAATAAGTGAAAACATAATTTTAAAAAATGTAATTGTAAATAAGTAACATGATATATTTGAATTGAAAACTAATACAAACCTCAAAGTATAAAATATAAAAACAAAAAATACACTTTGAATGTGAGTGTTAAAAATGGTTTTCGAACTATAAAACCATATTATTTTAGTTTTTTAACAATTATAATACTTAAGAAATAATGTATATTGTATAATAACATAATTGATAATTACTTAAACAAACTAACAAAACTGGAATATGTCATAAAGCTTCATTCCTACTTATTCCTCCTCCTTTTTTTTTTTTAAATTTTTTTTAATTTAGTTCTTCTCTTAACTTAATTGGATTAAATTAGCCTTAAAATTATGATATACTTATAAAATTAAAAGATAAAGGATTAAAATGTAAGACACAATAATATATATCTAATCCTAAATCTTTATCATTTTTATTTTGATCATAAAGTTTGCTTTTGTTATTTTCAGTCATTAAATGAGAGAAAAACTCACTAGAAAATAACTAGAAGATGATTATGGAAAAAAAAGTATTTGGTTGTTACAATTATGGAAACCAAAATCATCAAGTTTGACATAAAAATATTTCATTCGACAAAAAAAGTTTGGTGATGATGGTTTTTGGTTTTTTTTTCTAAAAAAATAAATCTAGTTTTGGAAAGAATTTTTATCTGAACATAATTTTTTGCTACTTTAAAATTACAAATAAGTTTAAGGGTAATTAGATATTGTCATAGAGTCTAGTCATTTTAGATTTGATTAATTATAGTTCAGTCTTTTCATAAGTTTTTTTTTTACATAAAATAATTATTTAAGAGCTCTTAAAAGAAAAAAAATATTTAAATTGGGTTTATAAACTTTTGTGATATTTTATTTTTCAGAGTATAGTAGAATAATTCTATTATCCTTAAAATCAAAATTTCCTCGCCTAACCATTAAGGGCTTATCTGTAATTTTATTTTTAATTTTCATTAGTTTTGAGGATAATTTTGTATGTATATATATAAGGGCTTATGTGTAATTTTATTTTTAATTTTCATTAGTTTTGAGGATAATTTTGTATATGTATATATATATATATATATATAAGTTACTAGTGCTTTTATTGAACACCAATGAGTAAACCACCCCTCCATATTTAAGTAACATGCATGGTGATTTATAATGTCATAAACAACATTTCTTGATGTTTTTCGATTCATCACGACAAGGTTTACCTTCCTGAGTGATGCATGTAGTGTGATTCCTTTTAGTTTGGCGTTGGTTTGTTTTTTTTTCTCCCCTCTCCTTGATTTTCGCATTTCACCTTACAAAGTTTCACAACAATCCTTCAATTTATTTTCCCTTCGAATTTGGTCCTTGTTTTTTAATTTATATTTTTTATTTGAATTATTTTAAAGAATTAATTTTTTTTTCAATTTCACCCTCCTTTAATTTTTTAATATGTCAAATTTGACTTCTATTAACTTAATTGCTATTTATCTTATTTGAGATCATTTTTAAAATTGATTTTTTATTATGATTTCATATTTTTTTTACTTCTTTACTATTTTTTTACTTTGAATTTATATATATATATATATATATATATATATATTATAATTTCATCATTTAATATTGAATTACGCTTTGTGATTGAGTCTAGATCTATAATTTAATGGGTTGTGAATTTGAGAAATTAAAATATTTATCTGGTTCATTTATTATTATTTTTTTTTTTTAAAGATCATGTTTTTTTAATTTAATCTCTCAACATTTGAATAAATTACAGATTAGGCTCTGTTATTTTTTTTATTTACTTTTTACATGACTTTTCACTAATTTTTAAAATAACGTAGGTTATTTAGAATATTTTTATTTGTTATTCTTTATTAAATTTAGTTTTTCTAAAAAAAAACTTTAGTGTTAAATTAAATTAAATCAATTGCTTAAATATAAATATGTTAGGTTTATTTTATGATATTTTTTTAGCTTAAATATAACTTTTCTTTTGTCTTTTTCTTAATCAAATGTATTTTTTTTATTGATGATCTTCAATATTTAATTTGATTATAATTCAACTTTTAATTTTGTTTTAATTTAGGTTCAATGAGATTATAAAGTCTTATGCCCTAAATTCTAAGTTTTGGTTGTTTCAAATAAAGTTAATATGTTATGATTTTTTTTTATTTTTAAAATATACCATTTAATATAACTTGGGTTATCATTTTTTTTTTTTAAGGATTAATCCTTATCTTAATATTTTAAAAATATTTCACTTAATATGTTGTCAAATACAAAATATTGTGTTTATTTCATGATATTTTTATTTGCTTAAAAATAATATATTTTGGATATTTTTTTTATTGAATATTATATTTTTATTTTTGATCTTTAATATTTAGTTGATTAAAATTAAATTCTACATTTTATTTTAATTTAATAAAATTATTATGATTTTATATTTTAAATCATGAGTTTGGTAAGTTATTTGTTTTATATCAATACAATATATCACAATTTTAAATTTTTTAATAAAATAAATTGTTTAATATTTTTTTTTTAATATTTTAAGAGTGTTTGAGACAATAGTAATGGTAGTTTTTAAATGTATTTTAATTTTTTTATTTTTTAAAAATATATTTTTAATATGTTATACTAAAATAATTAATTTTTTTTTTTAAAATTCAAAATTTTATATAAATGTTTTTTGCACGGTTGCCTCAAAAGTGATCTCCAATTTTTGTTTTTAGATATTTTTTTAAGGATAGAATAAAAAGAAAGAAAGGGAGCAGGCGAGCAATCTAGGTAATACTGAAATCAATAATAATATATAATATCACTGTCGAAACCCCATCTTACCAAAAATCTCTCTGTTCCTCTCTCTCTCTCTCGATAATCTCGACCCCAAATCTCAGAGAGACCTTCTGCTTCGCAGATCCCTTTTTCATCTTGGTTTATGAGGTATGCACATCTTCTCTAACGCCTGATTGCCTTGGATCTGCCCATATTCGTAATTACTTTTGGATCTGTGTTTTTATTTTTTCATCGTTATTTCCTTCTAAAATATCATCTTTTCTTGTTTTAGGCTTTTATACTGTTTCTTTTGCTTTTAGGGTTCTTAGAGCAGAAGGGTCTGGTTCTTTCAAGTTTTGATTTGCTTTTAAAGCAAATTCTTGTTAATTATTTGACGTTTTATTTTTAGAATTAATTTTTTTTATGTTCTTTCACTTTTATCGTATTTGATTTGTTTTGTTCTCTTGCTTCTTCTTCTTCTGATTGGTTTTATGTTCTGTTTCTCATATGCAGCTCGAAGGAGAGACCCACTCTTGGGTATGTCTTTTCTTCTCCTTCTTGTGTTATTGCTTTTATATTTGGCAATTTCCAATTAAATTATTGGATATGATCGCGTATTCCAAGAAAAAACATGCAAATAGTTAGTTGGAGAGTTCCGGTTCCTGGGTTCTAGTCAATGAATTGTGTGATTTCTTTTCTTTTCTTTTTTCTTTTGTTTTCTTGTTGAATTACTTGATCTAATTACAGTTAAAATCTGGATTTGGAGTTGGTGTACAAAACGTCTAATTTTTAGTTTATGGACATGGTACATGTTAAGATACTGATGGTGTCTGTTCTTGTCAATGGATGTCTTGATTTTTATGAAAACTTATTTCTGTAATACCTCTCGACTAAATATTTTATCTTCAGTGGCACGCGGATTAAGACCCGCAAACGTAATATTGCTGCTCCACTGGACCCTGCAGCATTTGCCGATGCAGTGGTCCAGATTTACTTGGATAATGCTGGTGATTTGGTAATTTCTCTTTCTTTCTTTTTTATTTTTCCTAAATCTAATGCACACCAACCATCTTTTTTCTTATGTCATGTCTGAATATGCATCACTAACTTGTGCACCTGGATCTTATTGAAATTCCCAACGTGCAGGAACTTGTTGCAAAGAGCATTGAATCTGCTGACCTTAACTTCTCAAGATACGGTGACACCTTTTTTGAGGCAAGCTCATCATTTATTATATAGAAGGTTCAAATGGTCAATATCATTTCTAAAGAATGCTCCAAAATCAAAGGGAGCATTTCGTTGGTAGTTTAACTAGACTTAATCCTTTTTTTCAGAATCAGAAATGTTAATCTCAGATGAAAAAAAAAGATTTAGGGAAGTTATATCCTTGTTGCATATGCTTGCTGGTGGTCCATGTGCAGAAGATGAAAGAAAAATCATTCTAAGGAATGCAGGAACAAATATTTTGGAGTCGCATGCATGAAATTTACCTTTGCAGGATTTAAGGCATTTAATATGTTCTTGCTATGCTAATTCTATAAATTAATTTCGGTTTTCAAGTTGGAGTATGTGTGTTTATTTTTTTTTATAAAAAACCTTGATTTCTCCTTTCTAAATGTGAAAGGAAGTGTTGGGAGCTAAAATGCTTCAGCTCAACATTAATGCAGATGCTAATCTATGTAATTTGGGCAATGGGTTTCCTATCTACGGTCATATATGTTCTGTTTTGGAGGAAATTTTGAGCTGTTTGGAGCTGTCATATTCCAACAAATTGCTTATATCACTATATTTTCACCTAAAGTGAATTCTTAAATTCTCAGACAATCTAATTTATCATATACATGCAGGTTGTTTTCACAGGAGGCCGTACACAACCTGGCACAACAAAACCTGATGAAGGTGAACGCCATCCGTACTCTATAATAGATTGTGAGCCTACACGGGAAATCATTTTACCATCAGTAATCTACACGCAGAAAATTCTGCGCCGCAAGCCATTTCTCATTAAGAACCTTGAAAATGTTATGCGAAGGTTCCTGCAATCACTGGAACTTTTTGAAGAAAATGAAAGAAAGAAGCTGGCCATTTTCACGGCTCTTGCATTCTCCCAGAAATTATCTGGTTTGCCACCGGAGACTGTTTTCCAGCCTCTGCTTAAGGATAACCTTGTGGCCAAAGGGATAGTTCTTTCATTTATAACAGACTTCTTCAAGGAGTATCTGGTTGATAATAGCCTTGATGATCTGATTTCAATTCTGAAACGGGGAAAAATGGAGGAGAACCTTCTGGATTTCTTCCCATCTGCAAAGAGATCTCCTGAAGGCTTCTCTGAGCATTTCTCGTGAGTTTTCTTCCACCTGCTCTTTGATAATAGAATGAAATATTTTTCAGAGATAATTTATTATTTTGTAATTTTTAAAATAAACTTTATTGCCAAATGCGAATCTACACTTTGTGATGCTGATTGATAAAATTGGCATCGATCTTTATTGCATTTCTTGATTTAACCCTTTAAAGCTTTTGATTTTGCTGAATGCTTCTGTTTCTGATAGGATATATAATGTTTCATGACCATGAAAAAATACATGACTTTTTTATGACTGTTGATTCTTATCTTTTTTTTTTTCTTCTTGTTTTGAGTTACTTTGTGGAGAATTTGTGGTTCTTAGATATATAATGTTTCATGGCCATGAAAAATACATGACTTTTTTATACATGTCAATTCTGATCCTTTTTTTGCTTTGAGTTACTTTATGTGGTTCTTGTCTTTCTTTTAACCTTGAAATTACTATGCCATTTGTTATGTGTATTTGGATGATGGTTTCAACTCTCTGGTCATTTCCAGAAATGGGCTGTCTTCCTGTCATTTGCAAATGGTAAGATTTCATTGTTTCGAAAAGAACAAAAAAAATTAGTTGTTTAATTTGGATATCGGCTAAGATATCTGTGATCAATGATATGATGCTTCGTTATCTTGGAATGGAGAAGAGCCCACATGTTTAGCTTTTCTGATTTGAGTTGAATGGTTATGCTTGTTCAATTTGATGATTTATTTTGGTGAAAACTTGTCGCTGAGATGACAAAGGTAATTTTTTATGCTTGATCTATTACACACCATTTTGGGCCCAACATATGGTGGTGTGCAGGTGTGGTGAGATGTGGTTGTGTGTATGCTTTTGGGAAATATAAATGTCTTGAGAAATTTTGAAGAAAAAGTTTCAGTTGACATCCCTTGATGTAATGTGAACAAAATTCTAGCTGTAGCTTGGAGCAGAAGAGTAGTGCTATTTCCTCTGCCAATTAAATATTTTCCAAAGAAAAAAGATATTCTTACAACATCAACAGTAAAATGATTGATGTAATGCTGCTTGGTTTTGGCTCATGATACATGGTAGCCAAGTTTCGATACAGATAGCTTTTCTCATGATTGTTAAGTGAATTAAGCTCTGCCTCAACTTCTTTTCCATGTTTTAGATCTTGAGATGCTAGTTTGACCCATTTGACTTTTCCTATCTGTTGCAGTTTTGTCAATTTAATTTGTTGGCTTATGTTCCAACAATGCACCCAAACTCTTTTCTTGGGTGGAAATGACTATAAGAGTGCAATAAAGATTAATTATGCACAAATAAATTATCTATTCAGTTGCATGAAAACTCGTCCATCTAAAAGTCTCATTTGAACTCTCAAAGCATGCACAAATTTATAGCCTTCGTGCTTCCCTAGCACTTGTTTTTTGCATGCATTGTCTTTCATCAGTAACACTAATTTTTTTATTACCCATAATCTGGAACTTATCTATATCTAATCATTGTTGATCCTCAGCAAGGAAGGACTGATACCTTTGGTTGAATATAATGAAAAGAAAATATTTGAGGTGAAGCTGAAGGAAATGAAATCTGCATTAACAACTCAGATAGCTGAGGAAGCTGAGATGTCTGAAGTCATTGAGACTGTGAAACAACGAGTTAAAGATGCTAAGTTACCAGACATTGAAATTGTGCGTATTTTGTGGGATGTATTAATGGATGCTGTACAATGGTCTGGGAAGAATCAGCAGCAGAATGCCAATTCCGCTTTGCGCCAGGTATGGCTTGAAGCACACTTTTTTTCCTTGTATTACCAAAGATATTGATGCCATTTTTCAGTGAACTTGTGCACTCATGTTGACACAAATGAATGAAATACTTCAGTTAGAAAGGAAAATTGATTAGATGACACAGGATGCATATGGACCTGTTCCGGGTCTGAATACAGGGGCTGTTTGAATTGTAACATGATATTTTTTTAGGGGACTTTAGGCTTAATCTTTGATGGGTAATTGATGTAGGATTGATTAGGTATGCATGGGAGGCTGTTTAGGGACTATTGATCAGTGTTTAAGGCTAGATCAATGTGATTTTTCTCTCTGAATGTGGATGTGGGATAGATTTCTAGAAGTCATGCCTAGGAGAAGGAAAAACCAAAGCTTCACACCTAGTATTTGTAGAAATCACACCTAAGAGAAGATTGAGTTGCACAATCAAAAGCAAGTTGTTGGAAATTTTATTTATACTGGCTCTTTATATTGATCAATTACATAACCTTTTTATAGAGTTCCTAGCAGTCCAAGGCTCCATTAAGCAGGTTGAGAAGCAAAAACAAACAGGGCCCAAGTCTGTCAAGGACTTGTTATCATGTGTAGAAAGCAGGTCTTACAAGGACTTCTTATTATATGTAAAAAGCATCCTAATAGTTTATTTAGAATAGGAAAAAACTAGTGAAGCTAGTTATTTTGGAACTCATAAAATAAAATGTAGACCTAGAAAATCTGGACATTGCAGAAATACCCTTGCCTACAACAATAAAGTTATTTTGCTGCTTTTATTATCTGCATAACTAGACTTGATCCATTTTTTTCTTGGTACTTGTTATACTTGCAAGTAGTTTTCATTGTGAACTTTGTTTTTGTGCTTCCCTTCACTTAGAGACACTAAGGTTCTTATGAGCAATGGTAAGGTCGTTGGAGAATTTCTGTTTTCATAACATGCTGAGTACATGAGATGCTAGGAAGACTAAGCCTTAATGAGTGATTTTTCCCTCACTGCGATGTCTTTTCTAGTGTCATATAAGCAAAAATTTGAATTTCTTAGTAGAGATGGTACCCATGGGATGGGTTTCTTTATTTTCATATCCTATCCATTATCCATAGGTTAAGAAATTTAGATATCCATATGCTATTCATTGGGTTGCGAGTATCGGGTATCCATATGGATATCTATTTTATTATTATGATTTATTATTCAACAAAAAGTAAAATAGTACCCAGCCCAAAAAAAATGTAAATGGTCTCTCTCTCTCTCTCTCTATATATATATATATATATATATATATAATGTCCTGGGTTAGGTTGGTGTTGGGTTTGATAATATTTATACTTTATCCATTACCCATTGAGTAAGGTAGCTATCCATAAAAAATCCATCAATTCGGGTTGGTATCCATTGGGTTCAAATTAACTTGCCATCCCTATTTCTTAGTCCTTTTATCAACTGGTAACAATTTTGGTGCTGGGGCAACCTTTGTGAACTTTTGAATGCTTTCACTTCACATATAATGTCTAGGTAGACTACTGTACCTTATTTCAGAGTGCAGTTTGATGGGCTAATTGTACATACTAGGAAAGGACAATTTGAGTTTAAAGATCTTGCAGGTGTGGATATGGTTATTTAAGTACAAAGCTCGCTGTTAACCTGTGGCAGCTGCATGCCAGTTGCTTAATGATAAAAGGTCACCAGTTGTAATCTAATGAAATAATGCTGTCTTTGTGATGAGTTCTCTTGTCATGAATCAGGTAAAGACATGGGCAAAACTCTTAAATACATTTTGCACAAGTGGCAAACTTGAGCTGGAACTCTTGTACAAAGTTCAGATGCAATGCTATGAGGATGCTAAGTTGATGAAGCTATTTCCTGAGATTGTGAGGTCTCTCTATGAACAGGACGTGCTTGCAGAAGACACCATTATGCACTGGTTCCGCAAAGGAACAAATCCCAAGGGCAGGTATGCAAGCTCAATTCATTCACTCTATCAGGCAACATAAAAACAAACAAGGCTCTTGTTAACTGAATTTAAAAGTCCTCTGGCCAAGGTTTGCTGTGTTATTTCACTTAAGTTTATCCAAGTTTCTTCACTTTTGGCATCTTGCGCGCTAAGTTCTATATTCTCTAAATTGCTCTGTTCACTTAATAATCTGAGGAGATCAATAATGCATACTATGGGATGAAGTTTTTGTTTTGTAGGAGAATAATAATTGGAAATAAAAAAAATAGAAAACCTGGAATGAAATCTTTCTTACTGGTTGATTAACCTTCCATTATGACATGGAAAGGTTAGTGGCTTGGTTCCATTCCAATACTGTATTCAACATCATTTTTGGTTGGGTTTTCTGTATATTCTGCATGAATTTAGGCCATTATATTCTTAATTTGGCATTTTGTTCTGAACTAATGAAGCTAATACTTCATACGTTGGGAATGTTACAGGCAAACCTTTGTGAAGGCCCTGGAGTCCTTTGTTAGCTGGCTGGAAGAGGCTGAGGAAGAGGAGTGAGTGCAGCTGGATCATATGTAGGGAATGTTCTCACATAATAACGACTTATAAATCTCCAGCTTTCATAATATTTTGTATGCCTGTTTGTTTTTGATGATGACGACGATGATGATACCGTTTATGGCTATAATAATTACTTGGAAGAACGAAGTGCTGCTTTATGTGCTCTCCTTTCCTGCTGATGTGATCATTTTATGCGTGTTTTTTTTTGTCTTAAATGAGAGGCTTGAACAGGACCTCTTTGGTTGAGGTACAGGCCCATCGGCATGCTTTGCTTCTTGTTTGTCTGTAAACACTTGCATGGAATTAATTACCCAGAGTAGTTCGTTGCCACATCATCTGATTCCATGGAACCTGTGCTACTTGCAGTTGGTTGTAGTTGCAAATCCCTTGGAAAATATTTTTTTGATGAGCTGCCCCTGTTGGCTGTTTTTTTTTTTTTTTATTATTATTTGGTCACGTCCTATCCTTTTAAAGGTAAGACTCCAATGGCATGAAGGATTTGCCGAGTGTTGGTGGAAACAAACCCCCTGCCAGAGGTTGATGTTGAAAGTTGATTGCCGTGGTAGATGCTTTCTAAACAGGTCTGTTCTTGGCGGTGGAAAAGGTTTTTTTTTTTGTGCTTTAAATTTTTTTTATTAATTTTTTTAAAATAAAAATATATTATGGTTGTGAAAGTAAATATCAATAAAAAAAATTTAAAATTATACGGTCGTTCGAGTTTGCCTTAAATTTATGTTCATAACGCTTCCCCACTAGTTTTATAGATTACAATTTGCAATCCAAATTTAGGTTCATGAAAGTTAAAAATCAATTAAAAAGAGTTTAAGAAGTTTGCAGGATTGTCATTATAATTAAATTAATGATTAAATAATCCTGGAGAGGTTAAGAGTGTTTGGTACTGTGGTAGTTGTTATGGCTGTAATTTGAAAAAAAATTGTTTTATAAAAAATATTTTTAATTAAAATTGGTTTAAAAAATAGATATTTGATTAAAACTGTAGTTAAAATTAAGGTTAAATAACAAATAATTAATTTGTTTGGTTAAAAATGTTTTTGAAATTAAGATTATAAAATAATTTTTAAAAATATATATTAATATTAATGATTTTTAATTTAAATATTGTAAATTTAACTATTGATATTATATCATGAAATAAATCATACTTAATATAAAATATTTTTTATTATTCTATAAAATCATCTACAATTCTATTACGTATAAAATAAATTCGACAAGAACTACAGTTTCTATAATTTTTATAGTTTCTATAATAAAATTAGATAAAATATTATCAAGTATACACTAATTTAAAAATATATTAAAAAATTACCAACTTAATTAAAAAAAAAACAGTGCAAGTAAACATTGCAATTTTCTTGTACTATTTACATGAACAATGTATTCATGCACACTATTAATGTTAATTGCACTGTTTATTGAACAGTGCAATTATGTGAACAATACAAGAAAAGCTGCTTCTTTCAATCCTGTGTTCCAAACACAGAAATTAATGAGGTCCATGAATAATATTAGTGGCTTTTTCTTTACCAAACACTTGCCTCCTGCGTTTTATTTTAAATGTAACTTTTAACGTGTAAACAAACGGTCTCTAAATATTGCAATGTGATTTAAGAATCTCACAACGCCAAGTGTTTGGGTCTATGATAATTAAATTAATGAACAATGTTCTTGAAAACTATGATATAATTGCTTACATATTATTTTAATTAATTTATTTAAAGATTATATTATTTTATTTAAATCCCCACCACCTTTGGTTGAAAAATTAGGAGTGAACTTTTTAAACCTCAAAAACCAAATTCTCAAATTATTTTAACTTAAAAACATTTCCAAAACACCTATAGAAACCTTTATAAAACTATCTCCAAACTTTAAACGCCATGCAATTCTCTTTAAAAAATATAAATCAATTTGAATTAAAATAAGATTGATAATTTTTTATATACTTTTTTCAGCATGTTTGAAGGATAGATCATGCCGATCAAAATTTACTCTTTAAAACGAACACATTAACAATGTGATCAATATTTTTTAAGGTTGAAATATCACCAATCAAACCTTTTTTTCTTAATATTTTTTAGTGATCTTCTCTCTCCTCTATCAACATCAAAATAATGAAATGCAATAAAAATAAAGTTTTGAGATTACAACGTAAAAATACCAAACAATAGGAACTAAATGATTCATAATTTTAAAATTGAGGGATTAAAAAGAAGTTTTTCATGTGTTTTGAATTGTTTTTTTCTTGTGTTAAATTTTACTCCTTTTCTTTTATTTTTTAATTACAGTTTAAAATTCTATTTTACATCATCAATCTTTTTACACTTCACATGTGAGAGCATGTAAAATGGAATAAAATCCTTACAAAAAAAATTATGTTATAATTTTGAATGATGAAATTCAAAAAACATAAAATTTTATTATTCAAAATAAAAAATTACAGAAATGAACATTACGATATATAATAAAGCTAAATCTAAGATTAATTAATACTGTTCAAAATCAAGGGTTCTTTTAGTTTAATTTAATAGGCGATCACAACTAGCTCTTTGTTAGCATTTGTTTAGAGTCCTAGAATTAAAAGGAATGAAGATAACAGAGATATAAATATGTTTTGTTGAAGAGACAAAAATAAAGATATAGACATAAAAATAAATTTATCTTTGGAATAATTTTAAAGTGAATTTTTGTACTTTCAAAACATAAACTACAAAGGAGACATGTCTTCAGAAACAATATTTATTATTTTTTATTTCCTAAATATTCTTGTAAAAAACTCTCAATTTCAAATTACCTAACTTAAACATGTAAGAATAAAATTATTATTATCATCATAGTTTTAAGACCCAGTATAGGGGTCGGTTAAAGGTAAAGCCTAAGTCAGCATAAGAATAAAAATATTTATTGTCATAGTTTTAAACCTGATTCGAGAGGTGACCCGGGACAAGACCTAAGTGATTAGTGAGGTTGATCGTAGACCTAGGTTCATATAAAGATAAAAATAGTTATTATCATAATTTTAAAATTTGACTCATGGATCAACCCAGGTTACTGCTCAGGTCATGTGTTAGGAGGGCTGACTGGAGTCAATATAAGTGGTTATTATCAAAGTTCTAAAACTTTATTCGAGGGTTAATCAAGGGTAAATCTCAGGTCATGGATTAGAAAGGTTAACTCGTGGTTATTCAGGTCAATATAATGATAAAAATTATTATTATCATAATTTTAAAAATTAACTTGGAGGTCGATTAGGGTAAGGCCCATGTTACCAGTTGAGAGGGTTAACACTAGTAGACCCAAGTTAACACTTGGATAAAAGTGGTTATTATAATAGTTTTAAAACTCAAATCATGAGTAGACTTAATGCAAAGTTTAGGTCATTGATCGCGAGGGTTAACCCAGACCCCCAATAATAATAATAATAATAATAATCTTATTATGATTATTTTTTTCAAAAAAGTCAACATGTATTTGACTCGTATTTTATCTTGAGTTGACCTGAATTTTTAATCGAGTTAGATCGAGTCAAACATTCATCTTTTTCTTAAACTTAGATCAGTCCAGGCCTTGATAAACTAGTCAAGTCATTCATGGTTTTATAACTAGAGTTATTATAATATTATTAATTTCAATACTCAATATAAATTAAAATAAAAAATAATATTTAATTGTTTTCTAAAATATATAAGTTTAACAAATAATTTTTTTAATATTTTATTCTATTTTAATCATCAACGTACAAAAACAATCAATTTATCTTATACACTACTCACCATAAAACACATATTTATTCATCTCTCTCTCTCTCTCTCTAATATCTTATCTCTTCTATCTGTCTCTAGTGTTTTAGAATAATAACCCTGCATTACATTTGTATTGTTTGTTCATGGGTAGGGTCCATAGTCATGTCGACATGCATGCATCAGCTAAATATGGCTATCAATTATCAAATGAGATTAGAAAATACTTGGTCAACAGACTCGCATTACACTATATAGCTTGGATTTTTTTAATGTTTTTCTTAACATGACAAAAAGAATATCTACAAAAAATTACTTATTATTATTATTAAATATAGTTTGGTGGGTTAATAATGAAATATTTTAATTTCATTTTCATCTAGTTTAAATTTAAATTAAATCATGTAAAAGTTAGTTTGAATCAACTTGATTAATTTAAAGACAATCTAGTAAAAACAATTATGAGAAAAAAATAAAAAAGATATGACTAGCTCAATATCCTTTCTTAGTACTTGTCGAATCCTTTTCTAATAACAGTCTTCCTGTCTATTCTTTTGCTCAGGATAGTCATGTTTTTTTGGACACTTGTAATTATAACAGTTGCCGTAATCTAAACATGGAAGATGACTCTTCAAAGCCAAAAAAGAAAAAAAAAATCTTCTAGTAAGAAATTTAAAGACAGATACGATTAAGGAGCCCTAACAATTGACACTTTAGGACAGCTATCTGGAAAATTTGATTATTTTGTCAAATATATACTCTTACCTCTTGGGCAAATTCATAATAAGTCCCCACCGTTTCCATGTATTAACCTACAAGGCCTTATGAGGATGATTTTCCTGCTTTAAAAGAACAAGTCAAAGATAGGGTTCGTACTTTGACATGACTAGAAAATTGATGTCTTCTTTCAAGTGCAGAAGTGTCGAAGTAATAAATAACCCGACAAAACCAGGGTCGAACCACATGTAGGTTAATTGTATAAATTATAGATAATAATAATACAATAACAACAATAGTAACAATAATAATAATAACAATAGTAGTAGTAGTAGTAATAATAATAATAATAAAAAATAAGTAGAAGAAGAAGAAGAAGAAGAAGAAGAAGAAGAAGAAAAAGTTGATGAGAATTTTGAGATGGAAGATTAATGTAAGGATTAAACAATGATAACAAAAAATATCAAGGTTATAAGATCTACTAATGGTATGTCAAACAAATATAGTATAAACTCTTATTATTCAATTGGAAACCACACAAAGGAGGTTCCAATCAAATTATAAATTGTTAACATGATTACATTAGTTATCTTATTTGATTAATGTTAATACTTGTAAATATTGTTAGGTATTCATGATTATAACTTATGTTAACAACAAATCAAGTTCTTTTCAGAGCATAGGTGTTGGTTATACCATACAGTATGAGCTATGAAAGTGTCAAGTATTTGTTGTACCAAGTGTTATATAACATAAATCTAGATAAATCATTTAACAAGCAAAATATTAAAGAGTGAACAAGATACCAAATACAAAATATATTAGTATCAAACATTAAAGCTCATGTTAAGTTTACACTATATTTATTTTACACTATCAGGGTAACCTTTTCACCTTGACATCCTAAACTTAGCTAAACATATTCAAAGAAATAAACATAAATAAGATAAAAGTTAACTAAGTAAAGGAAAGAAAATGAAAGACATAAACTTACAAAACTTAAGCAATACAAAGAGAGAAAGCAAGAGTATGATCTTGATATGAAAACCAAGATGTCTAAATACATGGCAAATGCCTCCTTTTATGGGCCAAAATTGAAAACTATTGATTTGATGACTAATTGATGACTTGGTGGCCAACTATTGACTTGGTGACAATCCTCATCTTCTCTTGTTTGAATAAAAAATCATTGATAACGTCAGAATTGGAACCACTTGTACTTATGAAAATTCTAGGAAATTATCTTAGCTTTATAGAAAAAAAAAAGATCATTTGAACTTTTGAAACTCAAGATATGGGTTGAATATTAAACAGTGTCTGGGCCATAAGGCAGATTCAAACTTTTTCATTGTTGCTATAATTTGAACTTGAAAACGGCCTTATTAAAACCAGACCTTAACATGAAAGTTGTATGTATATATCTTACCTTTCCATCCATATAAAGTGAACCTAAATTCAAGATCTACAACTCTAGATATGATCCAATTATCAAATAGTGTTCCAATTTGAATTGCACTAGCATTTCTTTTCTATGTTTGACCATCTCGTTTTCCTTTCAATTTCAATACTTAAACTCATCAATCATTCCTTTCATTTATGTGATAGGCCTACATTTAAGGTAAATATTTACCATAAATTAAAGGTATCTTATATTATTAAATATGTTATTATAAAACATGTTTTAGTTAAAGAGTTACTGATACTTCAAGTGCAAAATGTTGATATAAAACCTTAATAAAAATTTACTTTTAAGTACTAATTACACTCTTCCACAAGTTCACAACCTTTAAGGCGTAGATGCTAGTGGCTGCCCTAAACAAGTCACCCAAGCCAAAGCAGTTCTTAATTGGCAAAGTCAAAATGCCATCGCCTAAAATTCTGTTCTTCATATAGTTAAATCTAAGGTTGACTTGATTCAGATTAATTTGAAAAAGATGATAGTCTGAGTTGATTCTTGAATTCTTACTCTCAAACAACTTTATGCTGAGATTCAAAAAAGGATCTCTACCATCCATGACTATTTACTCATTCAAGCTTCTAATGGTAAATATGTAGATACTTAGAATGAACACACAACTTAAGTCTTTTCAGGCTGAATTAGCCAAATCCAAATCTAAGCCTTTACCATTTCTTGAACCTTCATAGACTAAGATGACCTCTTATTATCTAGACCCTTATTGGGCTAAACATTCCCCTTCTTACAAACCACAACCTCCACTTACCAGACCTTAACTATTTGAAAACCCAAACATCAAAAGACTTTTTAAATCTCTCTCTAAAAGAGATCAAGGGAAAAACCCAGTATCAACCACTTCTAAAAACCTAGATCACTAACATCTATCATCTTTTCATCCACTGATTCTTCTGAATCTAAAAAGAATAAAGCTGATGATCCCTTCTAAGACTTCCAGAACCTTTATCAACTTATGATCCAATTAAACCAAGCTTCCAACCCTATCTAATCTTTTCTTACTACCTATTCCCACTAGACTATTCCTAGAATCCTTACCTATAAACCTCTTGACAATACATCTAAAGAAGAGACTCCTGATGCCGAAACTCTTATAACTTCTAAGGAATCTTTCATTGAGGATGATTCTTTTGACACTTGTTTTATGCCACTGATTAGTACTTAAAAGTGTATTTTTATCATGGTTTTATATCATCATTTTGCACTTGAAGTATCAATAACTCCTTAACTAAAATATGTTTTATAATAATGTATCTAATAATATAAGATACCTATAATTTATGGTAAATGTCTATTTTTAATGCAGGCCTATCACATAAATGAAAGGATTGATTGATGATTTGAAGAACTTAAATTGCAAGGATAAAGAGATGGCCAAACTTAGAAAAGAGATGTCGGTGCAATCCAAACCGGAACACTGTTCGGTAATTGGGTCATATCTAGAGCTATATATCTCAGATTTAGATCCAATTTATATGGATGGAAAGGTAAGACATAGGCCTACAACTTTCATGGAGCCCAAGATCTAAAAAGGCCATTATCAAGTCCAAATTATAGCAACAACAAAGAAGCCCGAATCTGTCTTCCAGCCCGAGCACTGTTCGGTATTTTGGCCATATCTGGAGTTCTAGAAGTCCAAATGAGCTGAATTTTTTACACAAGAAAACTGAGACAATTGCCTACAACTTTCATGTTACAATTGGCTCCAATTTTGACATTATCAATGAAATTTTAGGCAGACAAGAGAAGATAAGGATTGTCACCAAGTCAAGAGTTGGCCACCCACTCATCAATTAGTCATCAAATCAATAGTTCCCAATTTTGGCTTATAAAAGGAGGCATTTGCCATGCATTTAGGCATCTTGATCTCCAGATCAAGATCATGCCCTTGCTTTCTCTCTTTGTATTTTTTTTTTGTAATCTTTATGTTTGCTTTCATTAATATCAAGTTTATGCATTTCATTTCCTTTCCTTTACTTAGTTAACTTTTATCTTATTTATGTTCTTCTTTTGTTTATCTATTTTTCTTTTTTTCATTATGTCTAGTGATTAGTACTTAAAAGTGCATTTTTATCATGGTTTTATATCATCATTTTGCACTTGAAGTATCAATAACTCCTTAACTAAAATATGTTTTATAATAATGTATCTAATAATATAAGATACCTATAATTTGTGGTAAATGTCTATTTTTAATGCAGGTCTATCACATAAATGAAAGGATTGATTGATGACTTGAAGAACTTAAATTGCATGGATAAAGAGATAGTCAAACTTAGAGAAGAGATGTCGGTGCAATCCAAACCGGAACACTGTTCGGTAATTGGGCCATATCTGGAGCTACAGATCTCAGATTTAGGTCCACTTTATATGGATGGAAAGGTAAGACATAGGCCTATAACTTTCATATGGAGCCCAAGATCTAAAAAGGCCATTAGCAAGTCCAAATTGTAGCAACAACAAAGAAGCCCGAATCTGTCTTCCAGCCCGAGCACTGTTCGGTATTTTGGCCATATCTGGAGTTCTAGAAGTCCAAATGAGCTGAATTTTTTACACAAGAAAGCTGAGACAATTGCCTACAACTTTCATGTTTGCATCTGGCTCCAGTTTTGACGTTATCAATGACGTTTTGGGCAGACAAGAGAAGATAAGGATTGTCACCAAGTCAAAAGTTGGCCACCCACTTATCAATTAGTCATCAAATCAATAGTTCCTAATTTTGGCCTATAAAAGGAGGCATTTGCCATGCATTTAGGCATCTTGGTTTCCAGATCAAGATCATGCTCTTCCTTTCTCTCTTTGTATTTTTTGTAATGTTTATGCTTTGCTTTCATTAATATCAAGTTTATGCCTTTCATTTCCTTTCCTTTACTTAGTTAACTTTTATGTTCTTATTTTGTTTATTTATTTTTCTTTCTTTCATTATGTCTAGCTAAGTTAATTATGTCAAGGTGAAAAGGTTACACTAATGGTGTGAGAATAAGTATAATGTAAACTTAATATGGACTTTAATGTTTGATACTAACATGTTTTATATTTGTTATCTTGTTCACTCTTTAATACTTTGCTTGTTAAATGACTAATCTTGATTTATGTTGTATAACACTTGGTACAACAGATGCTTGGCACTTTCATAGCCCATAATGTATGGTATAACCGACACCTGAGCTATGAAAGGAACTTGATTTGTTGTTAACATAAGTTATAATCATGAATGCTTGACGAGATTTACAAGTATTAGCATTAATTGAATAAGATGACTAATGTAATCATGTTAACAATATATAATCTGATTGGAACCTCCTTTGTGTGTGGTTTCCAATTCAATAATAAGAGTTTATACTATACTTGTTTGCTATACCATTAGTGGAACCTCTAACCTTGACATTTGTTATTATTATTGTTTAATCCTTACATTAATATTTGATCTCCAAGTTCTCATCATCATCATCTTCTTCTTCTTCTCTTTCTTTATTATTATTATTATTATTATTATTATTATTATTATTATTATTGTTATTACTATTATTATTGTTATTGTTGTTATTATTGTTGTTGTTGTTGTTGTTGTTATTGTTGTTGTTGTATTATTATTATTTATAATTTGTACAATTAACCTCCCTGTGGTTCGACCCCGGTCTTGCCGGGTTATTTATTACTTCGACACTCCTGCACTTGAGAGAAGACATCAATCTTTCAGTCGTGTCAAGTTTTTGGCGCCGTTGCCGGGGAGGTAAGTTCTTGTATAAATTATAATATTTATTTTATTTTCTCTTTTCACTTTTCTTGTATATAACTTTGTTTCTTTTCTCTTGTTTTCTTCCTCCTTCTTTTGCTTTCTTCTTCTTTTTTATTTTATTCCTACACGTGCATGAGAGTGTGGTCACGTACATCAAGTGGTAGACTTTGTAGGATATCCTCATCATTTTCAGAAAATATGGCTGAAGAAGATAATCAATCACTTCATAATGAAAATAATGAGAATAACCGTGCTAGAACACTTAGAGACCACATGAATCCCACAAGAACAAGTGCACCATCATGCATAGTTTTTCCTCCTGATGCATCTCATTTTAATTTTAAACCAGGTATTATTCAACTTTTACCTTCTTTTCATGGTTTAGAATTGGAAAATCCATACTTGCATTTAAGGGAATTTGAAGAGGTCTGCAACACATATAATAATTTAAATTGTAGCATGAACACCATCAGATTAAAGCTTTTCCCTTTTTCATTAAAAGATAAAGCTAAAACATGGCTACAAAATTTGAGACCAGGATCCATTCGTGCTTGGGATGAAATGCAACAACAATTTTTAAAGAAGTTTTTCCCATCTCATAGAACAAACTCTTTCAAGAGACAAATCACCACTTTCACTCAAAAACCAGGAGAAATATTTTACAAATGTTGGGATAGGTATCGAGACTTGCTTAGTACTTGCCCTCATCATGGTTTTGAAACATGGAGATTGGTTTCACATTTCTATGAAGGGTTAACACCTAAAGATAGGCAAATGGTTGAATTGATGTGCAATGGAACTTTTGAAGATAAAGACCCTGATGAAGCAATGGAGTACTTAGACTTGTTAGCTGAAAATGCTCAAAATTGGGACACCGCGGGTACTTATGAGGGACCGAGTAAAACTCAACCTCATACATCTAGTGGAGGTATGTACAACCTTAGGGAAGATCATGACCTCCAAGCCAAATTTGCATCTTTAGCTAGAAAAGTCGAGGCACTAGAATTGAAAAAGAGTGGTCAATTAAAATCTGTTGAAAACATTGTGTGTCAAATTTGTGAAACAAATGAACACTTAACCAACGATTGTCCAACCTTGCTTTCTTTTAAGGAATGTCTCCATGAACAAGCTCATGCTTTAAACAGTTTCCAAAGGGCCAACTACAACCCATACTCCCAAACATACAACCCTGGTTGGAGAAATCACCCAAATTTCAATTGGAAGAGTGAGAACAACAATGCACAAACTTCACAACCACCGTTTCAAGCACACCACAATTTCCAAAATTCTCATGGATATGCACCTCCTTATGCTCCACCTCCTAGAAGAAATCTTGAGGAAACATTGCATGCATTCATTGAAAAGCAAGAGACAATCAATACTCAACTTGCTCAAAACATGACAGATTTTAAAGATACTCTTGCTAAATTAACATCTGCTCTTAGTTTCCAAGAGAAAGGTAAGTTTCCATCTCAAACACAACAAAATCCCAAAGGGCAATACAATGCAAATGCAAGTAGTTCCGAAAGCCAACACATGGATCAAGTCAAATCAGTCACTACTCTGCGCAGCGGTAAGGTTATTGAAAAACCCTCTTTTGAACCTTATGAGAAAGATGATGAGTCAATCTCTGAGGGTAAGGAAGGGGATCAATCTGAAAATTGCAAAGAAACGACTGATTCACCGCCAGCACTTCCATTTCCTCAAGCCATGACCAAACAAAGGAAAGTCAATCACAATTCTGAAATTTATGAAATTTTCAAACAGGTAAGGATCAATATACCTTTGCTGGATGCAATTAAACAGGTTCCTTCCTATGCTAAATTTTTGAAAGATCTCTGCACTGTGAAGAGGAAACTGAATGTGAAAAAGAAAGCTTTTCTAGCCGAACAAGTAAGTGCTATTCTTCAAAACAATAATGCTTTGAAATATAAAGACCCTGGTTGTCCTACAATTTCTTGCTTTATTGGAGAACATAAAATTGAAAGAGCCTTACTTGATGTTGGTGCTAGTGTGAATTTACTTCCATATTCAGTCTTTCAGAGTCTCAATCTAGGTGAGTTAAAACCAACTTCTATATCTCTTTTACTTGCCGATAGATCTGTAAAAGTGCCTAGAGGAATAATTGAAGATGTGCTAGTACAAGTCGATAAATTCATTTATCCTGTGGATTTTATTGTCTTGGACACAGAACCTGTTGAAGCATGTAATTCATTTCCTGTTATTTTAGGACGTCCATTTCTTGCAACTTCTAATGCATTGATTAATTGTAGGAATGGACTGATGAAGCTATCATTTGGAAACATGACATTGGAGATGAATATTTTCAACATTTGCAAGCAACCTGGAGATGATAATGATTTACAAGAAGTAGATCATATTGATGAATTAGTTTATGATCAACTTGAATCTACTTTAAGTAAAAATGAATTGGATGAAACTGAAGATTTGCAAATGGTTTATTCTGAGGAAGAAATCACGGATGAAAAAAGCACCGAAAATGTTGATGCGAATCTTTTGTCAACAGTGACAACAGATTCAACATTTGACATCATACCAATCGATGATTACTTTCCTAACGAATCCTTACTTTCTCTTAGTCCAATGTCTTGGTATGATAAAAATATCAATTTTCTTGCTTTAGGAGATTTGCCACCTGATTGGAGTACCCAAGACAAAGAAAAGTTTTTGAACGAAGTGAAGAGCTTTTATTGTGATGACCCTAACTTATTCAAATATTGTCCTGATCAAATATTTCAAAGATTCATTCCCGACAATGAGGTAAGTAGTGTCATTAAACTTTGTCATTCTGAAGCATGTGGAAGTTATTTCTCGTCAAAAAAGACAACTGCAAAAATCTTACAAAGTGGATTTTATTGGCCCACCATGTTCAAAGACACACATGCATTCTGCAAAACTTGTGAAAATTGTCAAAAGATTGATACTGGTCAAAAAGTTTTGTTTTATAATTCTCAACTCTATGCAGTCCCTAGAGAGCTAAGACCAAGATGGAGCAATCCTTATGGGGCCTGTGATATTGAGAATTCAATGAATGACAATGATTTTAAGGAAAATGGACATCGTTTGAAAGCTTACTTTGATAATTTTCCTAGTAAAAATGAATCAACTGGTTTGAATGATCTTGTAGATAAAGGTTGATTATTTTGTTTTTCTCACATTTTGTTTTTCATGTTTCTTTTTGAGTGATTTTTGCTAGTTTCTTTCACCCCGGTCAAATGGCGGATAACGGTACTCCGTGACTTAAGTCGGTTCTTTCAGTTTCCCACAATTACTGATAGCTGTGTATATATCTATGCAATTCTTTGAATCTCTCTTCCAATTCTCATTTGAAAATGGACACTAATCTTGAAAAATTGAAAAAGTATTTTCCCGCTCTGCCTCAGAATGCGATTACAAAAATTTACCGTGCTAGATGTGCAAGATTGAGATTGTTAATGAATCATGGAATTCCTGAAGATATTCGCTGGTTGATTGAAGCAAAGGTCCGATTATCAGGTGAGTCCTCTAACTTCATTTCACACATGTCTGGAACAGGTAAAAGCACTTTTGCAAAGAAGCGTCGTGCAAAACGACTGGATGTCTGTCATCGTTGTGCTAGATGGACTTGTAATACACAATGTCGTTCTTTAGGAATGATATCTATAAACCGTGAAGATAAAATACAATTCATTAAGGATGGCCTGAGTAAGGAGTCTTTAGATAATCTTCTATTGACTCTTGAGACGCATCCTAGTGGAGATGTGCATCGTGCAATTCATGATTTATGGCCACTATTTCATAAAGAACATGATCGACTTAGTCTTGGGAATCTGACTAAAAAAGACCCTGTTTGCCAGTTTTTAAGAAAACTGGATGGGAAGCCTATCCCCGACCCATAGAGGGCGTTTAAGCCGTTCTTGGACGTAAAACCAAGGGAAGATGTGAGCCACAATCACAACTACCTGTACATACACATGCTTTTTTAAAAGTAAATAAATAAATAAATAAAAAGAGAGAGAGAGAGTGTGAGACTCCAGCTGGCCTATATATAGGTGTTATGATTGCCTTTCTAATTTCTCATCTATAAAACCCTCTCTTCCTTCCTTCATTTCTACTCAACCCATACATTCAACAAATACAGAAGTTTGTAGAAATGGCAAGTTCCTCAAGTCATCAAATAAGAAATATTTGTGTTTTCGGTGGATCTAGTCCTGGGAAAGAAAAGGAGTTTTTAGAATCAGCAAATCATCTTGGTCAGGTGCTAGCTGAGAGAAAGATTCATTTAGTGTATGGGGGAGGCAGTCTTGGGTTAATGGGAGGTGTGTCAATAGCTGCATTTTTAGGAGGTAGTCAAGTTTTAGGAGTCGTCCCTGAAGCTTTGGCACAAGGGGACATCATTGGAAAAACAATTGGCGAGGAACTTCAGGTCTCCACAATGTCGGCTCGAATGAATGCAATGTTTAACCATGCTGATGCTTTCATTGCTTTACCAGGTGGTCTAGGCACATTGGAAGAGATCTTTCATATTTCCTCTTGGGCTCAATTGCACATTCACCATAAACCCATAGGTTTGTTAAATGTTAATGGTTATTATGATAAGTTGTTGTCTTTTCTTGATCATGCTGTGGAACAGGAATTTTTAACATCTTCTGCACGACAAATCATAATCTCTGCTACTACTGCTGAACAATTGATTGACCAACTACAATCTTTCATTCCTGTGATTGATCCTTCCATGAGTCGCATAAATTGGTCATCTAAGGAAAGCCGTAAAAAGCTTAGATTGGATTTGAGCCTTCATTTGTGAATTTTTGTGTCTTTTGGTTTTATTATTGTGTTTTGTTATTTCTTATTTTTGTTTCAGTGTGTTTCAGGTTTTGTCAGTGTTCGTTATTTCAGGTGATATCTTCTATACTTTATCTTTCTACCTTAGAACATTGAGGACAATGTCTCGTTTTGGTTGGGGGAGAGGGTAGTAGTTGATAAAAAAAAAAATTGTTTTTCATTTCATAAAGCATGTGCATAATTGTTGTTACTATGATGGCAGAGTAAAGGAGTTCTTTTGTTAAAGTGACTCTTGAGACGCATCTTAGTAACCATTCTTAACAAGGTCTATTATAATACTTCCTGAAATATTCAGGTTTACAAACTCTCGTATTGTTACCGCTTAATTTTGCTCATATACTTATTTAACATGTATTCTTAAACCTTAATTTACACACACACACTTTAACATATGATTGTGGGTTGCATATTGGATTATTACATTATTTATGTTCTTTTGTTAAAGGTAACAACTAAGGGAAAGGGATTGTATATAATTAAAAAGAAAAAAAGAAAAACATGAAAAAAAAAAGAAAAAAAAATGATGATAATAAAAATGTAGATAAGTTTGGTTTCGTAGCCTCCCTAACCTAAGCAATTAAGCCCGAAGGGGTGTTTTAACACCTAATACCCTAAAGTCAACTGACTTGGGAGCTATTGGCCCAACGCTTGTTACATGGGTTGAGAAGAAAAGCTTAAGGAAATCAAACATTGCACTATCTACATATCAGTATCTGCAACCCGAGTTACTAAGCTCGGAGGGGTGTCTTAACACCTAATGCCCTAAGACCAACTGGTCTGGGAATCATTAGCTGAAAGCTCGTTACATGGGTTAAAGATGCATGATGTTTTTAAATTATATGTATATACATTTTAAAAAAAAAGAAAAGAAAAAAAAAGAAGTAAAAAAAAAAAAGACAAAAATAATAATCTCATCCCAAGGAAGTTAACCTTAAATATTAGAACAAAAATTTTGTTTTCTTCCAAGAAAAGCCCCATAATTATGTGTTGATACATTGAGCACAAAAGAAAGGTTTATTAATATCTTGTTAAGAGGTATTGAGCAGATATATAAATTTAATGAGAGTTTATTTTTCTGGATAGATTAATGGAAGTTAAATGATGAATACCTTTCTTTGTGACATTTGCAAATTGTTGTAACGCTTTAATTACTAGGGACTAGTAATAAGCTGGTTGAGGGGTGTGATTAGTACTTAAAAGTGCATTTTTATCACGGTTTTATATCATCATTTTGCACTTGAAGTATCAATAACTCCTTAACTAAAATATGTTTTATAATAATGTATCTAATAATATAAGATACCTATAATTTGTGGTAAATGTCTATTTTTAATGCAGGTCTATCACATAAATGAAAGGATTGATTGATGACTTGAAGAACTTAAATTGCATGGATAAAGAGATAGTCAAACTTAGAGAAGAGATGTCGGTGCAATCCAAACCGGAACACTGTTCGGTAATTGGGCCATATCTGGAGCTACAGATCTCAGATTTAGGTCCACTTTATATGGATGGAAAGGTAAGACATAGGCCTATAACTTTCATATGGAGCCCAAGATCTAAAAAGGCCATTAGCAAGTCCAAATTGTAGCAACAACAAAGAAGCCCGAATCTGTCTTCCAGCCCGAGCACTGTTCGGTATTTTGGCCATATCTGGAGTTCTAGAAGTCCAAATGAGCTGAATTTTTTACACAAGAAAGATGAGACAATTGCCTACAACTTTCATGTTTGCATCTGGCTCCAGTTTTGACGTTATCAATGACGTTTTGGGCAGACAAGAGAAGATAAGGATTGTCACCAAGTCAAAAGTTGGCCACCCACTTATCAATTAGTCATCAAATCAATAGTTCCTAATTTTGGCCTATAAAAGGAGGCATTTGCCATGCATTTAGGCATCTTGGTTTCCAGATCAAGATCATGCTCTTCCTTTCTCTCTTTGTATTTTTTGTAATGTTTATGCTTTGCTTTCATTAATATCAAGTTTATGCCTTTCATTTCCTTTCCTTTACTTAGTTAACTTTTATGTTCTTATTTTGTTTATTTATTTTTCTTTCTTTCATTATGTCTAGCTAAGTTAATTATGTCAAGGTGAAAAGGTTACACTAATGGTGTGAGAATAAGTATAATGTAAACTTAATATGGACTTTAATGTTTGATACTAACATGTTTTATATTTGTTATCTTGTTCACTCTTTAATACTTTGCTTGTTAAATGACTAATCTTGATTTATGTTGTATAACACTTGGTACAACAAATGCTTGGCACTTTCATAGCCCATAATGTATGGTATAACCGACACCTGAGCTATGAAAGGAACTTGATTTGTTGTTAACATAAGTTATAATCATGAATGCTTGACGAGATTTACAAGTATTAGCATTAATTGAATAAGATGACTAATGTAATCATGTTAACAATATATAATCTGATTGGAACCTCCTTTGTGTGTGGTTTCCAATTCAATAATAAGAGTTTATACTATACTTGTTTGCTATACCATTAGTGGAACCTCTAACCTTGACATTTGTTATTATTATTGTTTAATCCTTACATTAATATTTGATCTCCAAGTTCTCATCATCATCATCTTCTTCTTCTTCTCTTTCTTTATTATTATTATTATTATTATTATTATTATTATTATTATTATTATTATTATTATTATTATTGTTATTACTATTATTATTGTTATTGTTGTTATTATTGTTGTTGTTGTTGTTGTTGTTATTGTTGTTGTTGTATTATTATTATTTATAATTTGTACAATTAACCTCCCTGTGGTTCGACCCCGGTCTTGCCGGGTTATTTATTACTTCGACACTCCTGCACTTGAGAGAAGACATCAATCTTTCAGTCGTGTCATCTAGCTAATTTTATTATGTCAAGGTGAAAAGGTCACACTAATGGTGTAAGAATAAGTATAGTGTAAACTTAATATGGACTTTAATGTTTGATACTAACATGTTTTATATTTGTTATTTATTACTTCGACACTCCTGCACTTGGGAGAAGACAACAATCTTTTCGTCGTGTCAAGTTTTTGGCGCCGTTGCCGAGGAGGTAAGTTCTTGTATAAATTATAGTATTTATTTTATTTTCTCGTTTCACTTTTCTTGTATATAACTTTGTTTTTTTTTTTGTTTTCTTCCTCCTTCTTTTGCTTTTTTCTTCTTCTTTTTATTTTATTTTATTCCTACACGTGTATGAGAGTGTGGTCACGTACATCAAGTGGTAGACTTTGTAGGATATCCTCATCATTTTCAGAAAATATGGCCGAAGAAGATAATCAATCACTTCATAATGAAAATAATGAGAATAACCGTGCTAGAACACTTAGAGACCACATGAATCCCACAAGAACAAGTGCACCATCATGCATAGTTTTTCCTCCTGATGCATCTCATTTTAATTTTAAACCAGGTATTATTCAACTTTTACCTTCTTTTCATGGTTTAGAATTGGAAAATCCATACTTGCATTTAAGAGAATTTGAGGAGGTGTGCAACACATATAATAATTTAAATTGTAGCATGAACACCATCAGATTAAAGCTTTTTCCTTTTTCATTAAAAGATAAAGCTAAAACATGGCTACAAAATTTGAGATCCCACAAGAACAAGTGCACCATCATGCATAGTTTTTCCTCCTGATGCATCTCATTTTAATTTTAAACCAGGTATTATTCAACTTTTACCTTCTTTTCATGGTTTAGAATTGGAAAATCCATACTTGCATTTAAGGGAATTTGAGGAGGTGTGCAACACATATAATAATTTAAATTGTAGCATGAACACCATCAGATTAAAGCTTTTTCCTTTTTCATTAAAAGATAAAGCTAAAACATGGCTACAAAATTTGAGATCCCACAAGAACAAGTGCACCATCATGCATAGTTTTTCCTCCTGATGCATCTCATTTTAATTTTAAACCAGGTATTATTCAACTTTTACCTTCTTTTCATGGTTTAGAATTGGAAAATCCATACTTGCATTTAAGGGAATTTGAGGAGGTGTGCAACACATATAATAATTTAAATTGTAGCATGAACACCATCAGATTAAAGCTTTTTCCTTTTTCATTAAAAGATAAAGCTAAAACATGGCTACAAAATTTAAGATCCCACAAGAACAAGTGCACCATCATGCATAGTTTTTCCTCCTGATGCATCTCATTTTAATTTTAAACCAGGTATTATTCAACTTTTACCTTCTTTTCATGGTTTAGAATTGGAAAATCCATACTTGCATTTAAGGGAATTTGAGGAGGTGTGCAACACATATAATAATTTAAATTGTAGCATGAACACCATCAGATTAAAGCTTTTTCCTTTTTCATTAAAAGATAAAGCTAAAACATGGCTACAAAATTTGAGATCCCACAAGAACAAGTGCACCATCATGCATAGTTTTTCCTCTTGATGCATCTCATTTTAATTTTAAACCAGGTATTATTCAACTTTTACCTTCTTTTCATGGTTTAGAATTGGAAAATCCATACTTGCATTTAAGGGAATTTGAGGAGGTGTGCAACACATATAATAATTTAAATTGTAGCATGAACACCATCAGATTAAAGCTTTTTCCTTTTTCATTAAAAGATAAAGCTAAAACATGGCTACAAAATTTGAGACCAGGATCCATTCGTGCTTAGGATGAAATGCAACAACAATTTTTAAAGAAGTTTTTCCCATCTCAAAGAACAAACTCTTTCAAGAGACAAATCACCACTTTCACTCAAAAACCAGGAGAAACATTTTACAAATGTTGGGATAGGTATCGAGACTTGCTTAGTACTTGCCCTCATCATGGTTTTGAAACATGGAGATTGGTTTCACATTTCTATGAAGGGTTAACACCTAAAGATAGGCAAATGGTTGAATTGATGTGCAATGGAACTTTTGAAGATAAAGACCCTAATGAAGCAATGGAGTACTTAGACTTGTTAGCTGAAAATGCTCAAAATTGGGACACCGCAGGTACATATGAGGCACCAAGTAAAACTCAACCTCATATATCTAGTGGAGGTATGTACAACCTTAGGGAAGATCATGACCTCCAAGCCAAATTTGCATCTTTAGCTAGAAAAGTCGAGGCACTAGAATTGAAAAAGAGTGGTCAATTAAAATCTATTGAAAACATTGTGTGTCAAATCTGTGAAACAAATGAACACTCAACCAACGATTGTCCAACCTTGCCTTCTTTTAAAGAATGTCTCCATGAACAAGCTCATGCTTTAAACAGTTTTCAAAGGGCCAACCACAACCCATACTCCCAAACATACAACCCTGGTTGGAGGAATCACCCAAATTTCAGTTGGAAGAGTGAGAACAACAATGCATAAACTTCATAACCACCGTTTCAAGCACACCATAATTTCCAAAATTCTCATGGATATGCACCTCCTTATGCTACACCTCCTAGAAGAAATCTTGAGGAAACATTGCATGCATTCATTGAAAAGCAAGAGACAATTAATTCTCAACTTGTTCAAAACATGACAGATTTTAAAGATACTCTTGCTAAATTAACATCTGCTCTTAGTTTCCAAGAGAAAGGTAAGTTTCCATCTCAAACACAACAAAATCCCAAAGGGCAATACAATGCAAATGCAAGTAGTTCCGGAAGCCAACACATGGATCAAGTCAAATCAGTCACTACTCTGCGCAGTGGTAAGGTTATTGAAAAACCCTCTCTTGAACCTTATGAGAAAGATGATGAGTCAATCTCTGAGGGTAAAGAAGGGGATGAATTTGAAAATTGCAAAGAAACGACTGATTCACCGCCAGCACTTCCATTTCCTCAAGCCATGACCAAACAAAGGAAAGTCAATCACAATTCTGAAATTTATGAAATTTTCAAACAGGTAAGGATCAATATACCTTTGCTGGATGCAATTAAACAGGTTCCTTCCTATGCTAAATTTTTGAAAGATCTATGCACTGTGAAGAGAAAACTGAATGTGAAAAAGAAAGCCTTTCTAGCCGAACAAGTAAGTGCTATTCTTCATAACAATAATGCTTTGAAATATAAAGACCCTGGTTGTCCTACAATTTCTTGCTTTATTGGAGAACATAAAATTGAAAAAGCCTTACTTGATCTTGGTGCTAGTGTGAATCTACTTCCATATTCAGTTTTTCAAAGTCTCAATCTAGGTGAGTTAAAACCAACTTCTATATCTCTTTTACTTGCCGATAGATCTGTAAAAGTGCCTAGAGGAATAATTGAAGATGTGTTAGTACAAGTCGATAAATTCATTTATCCTGTGGATTTTATTGTCTTGGACACAGAACCTGTTGAAGCATGTAATTCATTTCCTGTTATTTTAGGACGTCCATTTCTTGCAACTTCTAATGCATTGATTAATTGTAGGAATGGACTGATGAAGCTATCATTTGGAAACATGACATTGGAGATGAATATTTTCAACATTTGCAAGCAACCTGGAGATGATAATGATTTACAAGAAGTAGATCATATTGATGAATTAGTTTATGATCAACTTGAATCTACTTTAAGTAAAAATGAATTGGATGAATCTGAAGATTTGCAAATGATTTATTCTAAGGAAGAAATCACGGATGAAACAAGCACCGAAAATGTTGATGCAAATCTTTTGTCAACATTGACAATAGATTCGACATCTAACATCACACCAATCGATGATTACTTTCCTAAGAAATCCTTACTTTCTCTTAGTCCAATGCCTTGGTATAATAAAAATATCAATTTTCTTACCTTAGAAGATTTGCCAGCTGATTGGAGTACGCAAGACAAAGAAAAGTTTTTGAACGAAGTGAAGAGCTTTTACTGTGATGATCCTAACTTATTCAAATATTGTCCTGATCAAATATTTCAAAGATTAATTCCCGACAATGAGGTAAGTAGTGTCATTAAACTTTGTCATTCTAAAGCATGTGGAAGTTATTTCTCGTAAAAAAAGACAGCTACAAAAATCTTTCAAAATGGATTTTATTGGCCCACCATGTTCAAGGACACGCATGCATTCTGCAAAACTTGTGAAAATTGTCAAAAGATTGATACAGGTCAAAAAGTTTTGTTTTATAATTCTCAACTCTATGCATTCCCTAGAGAGCTAAGACCAAGATGGAGCAATCCTTATGGGGCCTGTGATATTGAGAATTCAATGAATGACAATGATTTTAATGAAAATGGACATCGTTTGAAAGCTTACTTTGATAATTTTCCTAGTGAAAATGAATCAACTGGTTGCACTGATCTTGTAGATAAAGGTTAATTTTTTTTTTCTCACATTGTTTTTGTGTTTCTTTTTGAGTGATTTTTGCTAGTTTTTCTCACCCCGGTCAAATGGCGGATAACGGTACTTCGTGACTTAAGTCGGTTCTTTCAGTTTCCCATAATTACTGATATCTGTGTATATATCTGTGCAATTCTTTGAATCTCTCTTCCAATTCTCATTTGAAAATGGACACTAATCTTGAAAAATTGAAAAAGTATTTTCCCGCTCTGCCTCAGAATGCGATTACAAAAATTTACCGTGCTAGATGTGCAAGATTGAGATTGTTAATGAATCATGGAATTCCTGAAGATATTCGCTGGTTGATTGAAGCAAAGGTCCGATTATCAGGTGAGTCCTCTAACTCCTTCATTTCACACATGCCTGGAACAGGTAAAAGCACTTTTGCAAAGAAGCGTCGTGCAAAACGACTGGATGTCTGTCATCGATGTGCTAGATGGACTTGTAATACACAATGTCGTTCTTTAGGAATGGTATCTATAAACCGTGAAGATAAAATACAATTCATTAAGGATGGCCTGAGTAAGGAGTCTTTAGATAATCTTCTATTGACTCTTGAGACGCATCCTAGTGGAGATGTGCATCGTGCAATTCATTATTTATGGCCACTATTTCATAAAGAACATGATTGACTTAGTCTTGGGAATCTGACTAAAAAAGACCCTGTTTGCCAGTTTTTAAGAAAACTGGATGGGAAGCCTATCCCCGACCCATAGAGGGCGTTTAAGCCGTTCTTGGACGTAAAACTAAGGGAAGATGTGAGCCACAATCACAACTACCTGTACATACACATGTTTTTTTCAAAAGTAAATAAATAAATAAATAAAAAGAGAGAGAGAGAGTGTGAGACTCCAGCTGGCCTATATATAGGTGTTATGATTGCCTTTCTAATTTCTCATCTATAAAACTCTCTTTTCCTTCCTTTCATTTCTACTCAACCCATACATTCAACAAATACAGAAGTGTGTAGAAATGGCAAGTTCCTCAAGTCATCATATAAGAAATATTTGTGTTTTCGGTGGATCTAGTCCTCGGAAAGAAAAGGAGTTTTTAGAATCAGCAAATCATCTTGGTCAGGTGCTAGCTGAGAGAAAGATTCATTTAGTATATGGGGGAGGCAGTCTTGGGTTAATAGGAGGTGTGTCAATAGCTGCATTTTTAGGAGGTAGTCAAGTTTTAGGAGTCGTCCCTGAAGCTTTGGCACAAGGGGACATCATTGGAAAAACAATTGGAGAGGAACTTCAGGTCTCCACAATGTCGGCTCGAATGAATGCAATGTTTAACCATGCTGATGCTTTCATTGCTTTACCAGGTGGTCTAGGCACATTGGAAGAGATCTTTCATATTTTCTCTTGGGCTCAATTGCACATTCACCATAAACCCATAGGTTTGTTAAATGTTAATGGTTATTATGATAAGTTGTTGTCTTTTCTTGATCATGCTGTGGAACAGGAATTTCTAACATCTTCTACATGACAAATCATAATCTCTGCTACTACTGCTGAACAATTGATTGACCAACTACAATCTTTCATTCCTGTGATTGATCCTTCCATGAGTCGTATAAATTGGTCATCTAAGGAAAGCCGTAAAAAGCTTAGATTGGATTTGAGCCTTCATTTGTGAATTTTTGTGTCTTTTGGTTTTATTATGTTTTGTTATTTTTTATTTTTGTTTTAGTGTGTTTCAGGTTTTGTCAGTGTTCGTTATTTCAGGTGATATCTTTTATACTCTATCTTTCTACCTTAGAACATTGAGGACAATGTCTCGTTTTGGTTGGGGGGAGAGGGTAGTAGTTGATAAAAAAAAAATTGTTTTTCATTTCATAAAGCATGTGCATAATTGTTGTTACTAGGATGGCAGAGTAAAGGAGTTCTTTTGTTAAAGTGACTCTTGAGACGCATCTTAGTAACCATTCTTAACAAGGTCTATTATAATACTTCCTGAAATATTTAGGTTTACAAACTCTCGTATTGTTACCACTTAATTCTGCTCATATACTTATTCAACATGTATTCTTAAACCTTAATTTACACACACACACTTTAACATATGATTGTGGGTTGCATATTGGATTATTACATTATTTATGTTCTTTTGTTAAAGGTAACAACTAAGGGAAAGAGATTGTATATAATTAAGAAAAAAAAAACATGAAAAAAATGAAAACAAAAAGAAAAAAAAGAAAAAAAAAAGAAAAAAAATGATGATAATAAAAATGTAAATAAGTTTGGTTTCGTAGCCTCCCTAACCTAAGCAATTAAGCCCGAAGGGGTGTTTTAACACCTAATACCCTAAAGTCAACTGACTTGGGAGCTATTGGCCCAACGCTTGTTACATGGGTTGAGGAGAAAAGCTTAAGGGAATCAAACATTGCACTATCTACATATCAGTATCTGCGACCCGAGTTACTAAGCTCGTAGGGGTGTCTTAACACCTAATGCCCTAAGACCAACTGGTTTGGGAGTCATTAGCTGAAAGCTCGTTACATGGGTTAAAGATGCATGATGTTTTTAAATTATATGTATATAGAGTTGAAAAAAAAGAAAAAAAAAGAAAAAGAAAAAAAAGACAAAAATAATAATCCCAACCCAAGGAAGTTAACCTTAAACATTAGAACAAAAATTTTGTTTTCTTCCAAGAAAAGCCCCATAATTATGTGTTCATACATTAACCACACAAAAGAAAGGTTTATTAATATCTTGTTAAGAGGTATTGAGCAGATATATAAATTTAATGAGAGTTTGTTTATCTGGATGGATTAAAGGAAGTTAAATGATGAATACCTTGCTTTGTGAAATTTGCAAATTTGTTTTCTATTTTAACGCTTTGATTACTAGGGACTAGTAATAAGCTGGTTGGGGGGTGTGATTAGTACTTAAAAGTGCATTTTTATCATGGTTTTATATCATCATTTTGCACTTGAAGTATCAATAACTCCTTAACTAAAATATGTTTTATAATAATGTATCTAATAATATAAGATACCTATAATTTATGGTAAATGTCTATTTTTAATGCAGGCCTATCACATAAATGAAAGGATTGATTGATGATTTGAAGAACTTAAATTGCAAGGATAAAGAGATGGCCAAACTTAGAAAAGAGATGTCGGTGCAATCCAAACCGGAACACTGTTCGGTAATTGGGTCATATCTAGAGCTATATATCTCAGATTTAGATCCAATTTATATGGATGGAAAGGTAAGACATAGGCCTACAACTTTCATGGAGCCCAAGATCTAAAAAGGCCATTATCAAGTCCAAATTATAGCAACAACAAAGAAGCCCGAATCTGTCTTCCAGCCCGAGCACTGTTCGGTATTTTGGCCATATCTGGAGTTCTAGAAGTCCAAATGAGCTGAATTATTTACACAAGAAAGCTGAGACAATTGCCTACAACTTTCATGTTTGCACCTGGCTCCAGTTTTGACGTTATCAATGATGTTTTGGGCAGACAAGAGAAGATAAGGATTGTCACCAAGTCAAAAGTTGGCCACCCACTTATCAATTAGTCATCAAATCAATAGTTCCCAATTTTAGCCTATAAAAGGAGGCATTTGCCATGCATTTAGGCATCTTGGTTTCCAGATCAAGATCATGCTCTTCCTTTCTCTCTTTATTTTTTGTAATGTTTATGCTTTGCTTTCTTTAATATTAAGTTTGTGCCTTTCATTTCCTTTCCTTTACTTAGTTAACTTTTATGTTCTTATTTTGTTTATCTATTTTGCTTTCTTTCATTATGTCTAGCTAAGTTAATTATGTCAAGGTGAAAAGGTTACACTAATGGTGTGAGAATAAGTATAATGTAAACTTAATATGGACTTTAATGTTTGATACTAACATGTTTTATATTTGTTATCTTGTTCACTCTTTAATACTTTGCTTGTTAAATGACTAATCTTGATTTATGTTGTATAACACTTGGTACAACAAATGCTTGGCACTTTCATAGCCCATAATGTATGGTATAACCGACACCTGAGCTATGAAAAGAACTTGATTTGTTGTTAACATAAGTTATAATCATGAATGCTTGACGAGATTTACAAGTATTAACATTAATTGAATAAGATGACTAATGTAATCATGTTAACAATATATAATCCGATTGGAACCTCCTTTGTGTGTGGTTTCCAATTGAATAATAAGAGTTTATACTATACTTATATGACATACCATTAGAGAAACCTCTAACCTTGACATTTGTTATTATTATTGTTTAATCCTTACATTAATTTTCCATCTCCAAGCTCTCATCATCATCTTCTTCTTCTCTTTCTTTATTATTATTATTATTATTATTATTATTATTACTACTACTACTACTACTACTACTACTACTAGTATTATTATTATTATTATTATTATTATTATTATTATTATTATTATTATTATTATTATTATTATTATTATTATTGTCATTGTTGTTATTATTGTTATTACTATTATTATTGTTGTTGTTTATAATTGTTATTTATAATTTGTACAATTAACCTCCCTGTGGTTCGACCCCGGTCTTGCCGGGTTATTTATTACTTCGACACTCCTGCACTTGGGAGAAGACAACAATCTTTTCGTCGTGTCAGCCACCATTACTGATGGCTGATCCTCCTCCAACATAAACATCAGATCCCCAATCATCACAGATTCAACAAGAGCCTACTTTGACCTCTACCATAAAAGTTAGTATGGATGAACCAACTGGCAGTGATGATAAAGTAAATCTCAATCCTCGCCATTATCAACCTTATATCTATTCTCTAAGTATCCCATGGTAACGTTGTGAGATATAATCCTTTAATTTCATTCATGGCTAACTAGTTATATGTTTAAGGATTGTGCAACCCTTAGGGATGTATTATAAAAATTCTCTACAAAGTTCTCAAACACCTTATGGGATTGGTTCCATACCTTAGGTGATTACAAGCAAAAATAATTTATGAACAGTACGTCTCTTTTTGAAGCTTTGGGCTGGCTCCATTATGAATTCCTTAGAGAAGCTTTAAATGACAAAGAAATAGTATGGTATGAGTACTTTAAAATGAAGTGTTGTTTCTATTTGAGATCTGATTTTGAAAGATATTTTAAAGAAATGTGCTGATGATATCATATTCTCTCTTGTCCTGATGGTCCATGCCCCAAGCATGCCTTTTTGGCATCTATACTTAGAGATTTGGCTTATGAAACATTTAAATTATTCAAAACCAGAAAAGAGGTAATTGATAACCAATCTCGTTGGACCGTATTTCATCAGGTGTTGGAAGCACTCAACAAAATATATGATCAACACAAATATTTCACCAAAATATTACAACATGATAAAACTATGCTCCCTGCCTGCAAACAACCAGATTTGCTGATTAAATATTCAAACAATGATGATTGCATTTGTTATATGAAAAAGAAGAGGCATTTCAAGAAAATTCACAGATTTTATTCTAATGGTTACAAGAAGAAATGAAAGTTTTTAAGATGCCGCCACACTAGATGCCTTAAGCACCTCACTTCCTACTCTAATAGATGTTTTATTTGTAAGTGCAAAGTTTATTTTGTAAAGACCTATCCACAAAAGAAGGCCTAGTCACTGAAGTTGATTTTCATGTCTAAAATACAAAGTTCAATCATAATGATGATGAAGTTGAATTGTTACCCCTTCATATCTAACACTTTTAGCCCTTGTTACCATTCTTACGTCCATATATGCTAAGCCCATTAAAATCATAGCCTTATTTGACACAAGAGCTCATAAAACCATTCTTAACCTTAAAGTTCTTCCATCTCGTTGTTGAGTCCCATATAAAGAATACTTTCAAGCTGTAGATAATCAAGTATTTTGTACCCAATTCAAAATTAAAAAGCCTATTACCATATAAATCCTGCCCCAATATTCAGTTAAAACCCTGTTACTATCTTTATGTCACCTCCATCTATATTATTTTCCCTAAAGGTGTTTATGCTCATATTTAACAGGCCTTGATTAAGACATTCTGCTCCTTTATCGGGTTGTATTACATATGCTGCTTTTGGAAATAACACTATAAAGGGAGGGATTTTTAGCTTTTCTTCTTCAGGCTCTCTTCCTTCAATTCTAGCCATTCTTCTTTCCCTCCTTTGGCCAGCAGCCCACTAATGATCCTCGTTATTAGGTTAACCCAACCTAAATCTTTGGTCAACACATTTTATCTTCGTCGGATTAACTTGTTCTGGTACCCTAGTGATGGGGCTATACTGAAATGGGATCCTGCGTTCCAAGAAGCATTGAGTTGCCATCCTTGTTGCTTCTAAGATCCTTGGCCTTCTCAGTACTGTGTTCTCCAACACCCCGTCAGTGTTCATAATTTGAGAAGCATGGATATTGTTATCATTGCCATCCTCCGCCTTGACGAAAGATACATCCACATTCTTTAGCATGGATACTATCTCCTTAGCTTTGACGGTTACCAACATCCCATTCATGATATACTCCAAGCATTGGAGTACTGATGAAGTTACCACCCTGCATGAATCCAAGGTCTTCCTAACAACATACTATAGGAAGGGTGGACATCTATAACTTGAAGCATCATCAAGAACATTTATGGCCCCATATATAGCTCCACTTCTAAAGTCTCAATTAATGGCCTAGGTGAGTGCTTGACCGCTTTTTATGATCGGCTTGTTTTAACTCGCAAGTGCACGAGTGTGCGATGTAGCAATTAACTCGGTAAGATCGAGGTCATATCCACAGAGAGCTAGATCTGGAAATTAAGCTAGGTAACCAAAAAAAAAAAACTCAAGAGAAATTAAATTAACAATAACTTGGTTGAAAATAATTGATGGATTTGTTTTCAAAGATAAAAAAGTGTAAATAGATTTTAAATGACAAGAAAAAGTAAGTCTTGGTCCAAATCAATTTTAATGGTGATGTATTGGTGATTTCTTCAACATATATAAGATAACTCAACCTAATATCAACAATGGTGATATTAGATCGGAAGATATTACAATAAAGTTTAGAAAGATGAATATTGATTATTGCTAAAGAATGAACAAGTACTTTCATATTAAGTAAGACATTGAATCAAGCAATCTCTATACCAAAACTAAAGTTTGTGCATAAAAATTCAAGATTATAACATTACCTAAATGATTTCTAAAATTTCTTTACAATAATAAATCATTCATGAAGAAAATGAGAAGATAAACATTAAGATTCATTCATATCCTAAAAAGCTCACCTCAATCACCATTATCCTTGATTTGGATCCAAGAAAGAGTTTAGCCAACCATGATTATATATAAGAACACTTCAATAAACATGAAAGAACTTGAATCCAACTGAAATAATAAGTTTTACAAACTAAAGAACCGAAATCTATAAAGAAGAACACAATACAATTTCAGAAAAAATTCAGACACAAATCTGACTATAACTTTGGACAACAATTTGACCCTCTTAGAAGCTTTTTTTCGAGAAGTCTATTAGATACATATTTATAGGAAATTCTGTCACCTTTCCAGAGCATTAAAGAACAGGTCATTGTGACACCTGAGTCAAAAGTTATGGGCAAAACACCGAAAGGTGTTCTGAAAAATCAAATCAAGACAGTTTTACAACTACTTTGGTGCACGTTTTTCTTCCTCATTTATGAGGTGTCTCTTTCTTCTTTTTGACCCAAAATAATGTAAAAATATCCCCTCCAGCTTTCCATCCATGTGCTTGCCTTCTTGGATCAATGGATTACCCAAAATAAATCAATTGTTATTTGTTGTGTGGACATGTAAGGTCATGGATTGTGTTTGGGTTGATTTGAAGGTTGATCTGGGGTTGATTTAGGGCTGATTTTGAGCATCAAATAAGTATACAAATGTACTTATTATTTGGGCTAAGATTGACATTAAAACCTTGAGTGTTTAATGGTTGAAGTTTGCACACAACATAAGGCAAGTTTGGGCTTGAAATAAATCATATGATGTTCTTTTCTAGAATTGGAATATAATTGATTTTTGGGACAAATTTGGAGCATTTGTTTGAACCAAGATTTGCTTCAATCTTCAACTAAATGTCTCTTCAATTCTTTGTTCTGAATTCCGACGTTGAATTTTCTGAATTAATTTATTTAAGCTCCAAAAACCTATCGAAACATTAAAACAAACTTCATTACTAAAAAAACACATCAATTATTATAAAAACAACCAAATAAAAATAATAAATACATATGTAAAATAAGAGACTTAATGACACTTTTGATGCACAATCAGTGAGCCATCATATGCTCTAGCTATCATAGTATTTGACTTCATATGAGATTCGTCTATCAACATTTCTTTTAGAATGTGTTTTGGCAATACGTTGAGACCCGAGCCGTTGTCGATGAGTACTTTTCCTATGAGGCAGTCCTTGCACTTAACAGTAATGTATAAGGGCTTGTTGTGTCCAGTACCTTCAACATCAAGCTCATCATCCATGAATTAGAAGTAATTAGTTGCATGGATCCTCTCCACCAGATGCTTCATGGTTTTATGTTCAATGTCTTGGGGGTACATACGCCTCATTCAATACCTTTTGCAAGGCACTTCAATGTGGCTCAGAGCTTAGTATCAAGGACATAGAGATCCTAGCTAGAGTCTTTTTTTAGCTGATCTACTACACAATATTTGCTATGCTTTATCAACTTCAAAAATTCATTGGATTCCTCTTTAGTCACTAGCTTATTAACTTCTAGTGTCTTGCCAAGATCTACCACTTCTTTACCCTTTGCCTTCCTCAATTCCTCAGGTGTGAAACATTGACCACTCTGCATCAAACCACTGATCTGGGTTTGGAAAAAAGGAGCTCGAAGGTTGGAGTCATAGCCATAATTATAAGGCATGCCATTGTGATTTCCTTTTGTGTTGGAAGGTTTAACCAAGATTAACTTTGGTGGCCCATTAGTTGTTGGTTGGACCCTACATACTCTTGTCATCTTATTTTGACCTTCCATCATACTCACCTCACCATTCCTCTCTATGGGTTCAATCCTCAACTCCCCTATTTTTAGCATTTTCACAATCTTTTCACAAAACTCGATGCAATCCTCAATATGATGTCCCTCTCTTCTATGGAACTCACAATAATCATATCCCTTTGAATGGCCTCAACATTTGGCTCTAGAAATCCTGACTATACAAACATGTCTTACAACTTTTTCATGGACACTTTCAATGCCTTACACTGATTTCTAGCTTCTATCATGCCAACTCCACTACTACCTGTGGCATGCTTGGGCAATGGATTTGAATTATCATTGCATTTGTCTTCAAATGATACCCACCTTATCTTAATAAGCTCCAATAACCTCTTCTTGAAAGCATAACAAGTTTCAATCCCATGCTTGAGATTACCAGCATGGTACTCACAAGTCAACTCAAGCTTGTACCAAATTGAGAATGGTGGTTGTAGTGGTAGTGCAGGGATAAGAGTTATGTGTCCAATTCTTAACAATTTGGAATACATGTCCTTCAAATGCATGGGTAACGACGGCAGTTGTTCTGAAATGTATCTTGTATTTGGTCTTTGGTGATTGTTTTGGTTGTTTGAATGGTTATTTGTTCGATTAAGGGAAAAAGGTTGGCAAAAGTTCATGTTGAAAAATTGAGAGGTAGGTATTTGTAGGTTATGAGAATCCACTCTCTTACCCTTGTATCCACCTTCCAAATTGATAACATCACTTTCCTTCTTCCTTCAAATAAAAACCCTTCTTCTCCAACCACTTAAAAATGTGCCCAACTTTAATCCTTGCTCTATCCTTTCAGCTATGCGTACCGCATCATAGAAATGAGCTATCTACTAAATGCTTATAATAAGGTGCCTTGAAGGTATTGGCAAACAAGGTCCCCATCTATATTTTTATTAAAAGGGGTTGGACATGCATTGCCTCATCCCTCTACCTTTGTGCATAAGCCCTTATTGACTTTTGGTTCCTTTTTTCCATTGACATTAGACTTGTTTGCTCAAGAGCGATTTCGATGTTAAACTTGTATTGATTAAGGAAAGCCTCTACCAAATCTCTCTAGCTCCTGATCCTGATGCTGTCTAACCTTATATACCAACTCAAAGCAAATCCTGCTAGGCTATCTTAAAAGAAATAGATTAACAATTTATCATCACGGATTACTTCCGCCATTTTGTTGTTGTAGGATCGAAGGTGAGTGTTTGGGCATTCCAAACCACTATACTTAATGAACTCTGGTATCCTAAAATCTTTTGGCACCACAATGTTTGGAACCAAACATGCTTCTGCGGCTCGCATAGGGTCATACCAGTCATTACCCTCAACTGCCCTTAATCTTTCTTCCAAAGCAAACAACTTGTCTTGGTCCATCAAATTGGGTGACCTATTATCGGGGATTCCCTCCACTGTTAAGTTTATAGTAATTGGAGCATGAGTTGGCTGGATAGGGGTGATAGATATAAAATGTTGTTCATTGGCCAAGTTTGCCCCCTGGTTTTGAGATGCTTGAGGGATGTGAGCTGTTGGCGCTCCTTCAGGTTGTTGTGCTGATGTTCCCTCCCCATTCTTAGCTCTTAAAAGTTGCTCGAGTAGATCGGTTAGCCGGAAAACTTTATTTTTTATGAATTCTAACTTGGTCTAATAATGTGACTCTAAATGAGCTCTTTCTTCGCTGTCCATCCTTGGTCTGGACCGGGTGTGGTGAACTTTGGATGGGAGACGATATTTCTTAAATCTTTTTCATTATAAGTCCTTTTCCTTTTTGGTTGCTCTATTGCTGATTCTGGATGTTTTGGTGTTGCGAAACCTCTCACTTTAGAAAGCTCATTATTCCTCCAAACCATATAATTCTGGCTGAATGATGTTTCAAAACTGCTTTGTTCTTTCCTTTTTACCATTAGAGGTCTTTCCTAGTCTTGTCGGATAAGTTCCATCTTTTCAAGGAAAGGTTGGTGTTTGAACAAACTTATGAAGTCGGCTAAACCTAGAGTTCTTGATGTGTAATACATTCTATCCAATTACCTTGTTACAAGTACTGGTGTATAACTGATTTATTTAGTTACACCAATCAAGGGAACCTAGATTTTGCTTCCATAACTCATTGTGCAGATGACGTTGTTCATCCATGGTCCTTTCTATTTGAAGTTACTCCTTGGCAATGCTGTATATTTATCTATCCATGCTTTCTCATCCTAGTTCTTCTAAGTCTCATATATGGTAACTTTTAATGGTCGCAGATCAAACCACTAGAAGTTGTTAAGGATGTCCCTTGGTGTTTCGATATGGTTGATAATTTATAAATACAACATATGAATGCAACCTCTTATGGATCCTTTTCCATGTGTTTTGCAGGGGTTGAGTGATAACATGGTTTCTCCTAAAATGGATGAAAAGGGATTGATCCGGTTATGCTCGTATTCTATGAAGACATTTACAGCTTCTAAATTGATGACTCAGATTTTAGATGGGAACAATATTAGTCTAAAGATGGCGATGGCCACCAACCTATATCATTCATCTCCTAACTTGCCTTCTTCAACATTTTTCTTCATTCGGGCTTTAATGACCTTCCATTTAAAATCCCATTCGGCGACTCTACATTGGCTAATCTTTCCCAGGCCTAATAAACTAACTACCTCTAAAGTTGTGTCTTCAATTTTTCACCTAAGGTAGATCTTGTGGCTGTTGTTTGGAAAATCTAGAATCCTATTGTATTCCTCCGACGTCGGTGTCATCCATGTTCCTAAAGGTAAAACACCAATAACTAGGATCGTAAAAATTAAGTAAGGCTTTGATTGCTGCTACTTATATCGGTAACCTCATTAGTTGTGAAATTCTCCTATATTGCCTTTCAAAAAGAGTCTCATCAACATATTCCATAACAAACAATAACTTTCCTAAGTCATTTACCATGTGATTTATATTGGTAATGCAAGGCAACCCACTAACATCGATTCTTGGACATTTTCCTTCAGCTACCTGAGTCAACTCAGATTCTTGCCCAAACTCTTGGAAAGATAGGTACTTAGCCATGATTTTTACTCAAAACCGGGATTGATGAATTTAACATTATGAATCATGATGCAAATGAACACAAGCTGTATTTATTAAGTGAGAACAGGTATCTGGTCTTGAATGGTCTCATATCTGCTGATGTGCATCTGGGAATGATAATCCATCTCGTAAAGGTAAATCAAATATGCAAGGAGGATTTAGATGGTCCAATGAGAAGAGTGAGAGCGAGAGCGAAACAACTACAAAGGACCTTGACGAGTTAGATTAGAATGATTAAAGCTGCGTTAGAGTTAAAAATTGGCAATCAGTTTCAAATTGGTTCAAGGGTGCTTATTTGCATACAATTGGAGCTTAAAGATGGGAAGAGCCCTTAATGGTTCTTTTGATGCTGGACTACTTGAATTTGGGTTGATAATGGAAATAAGTTAAGAAATTAATGCTGTTTACGTCAGAACAGTAGATGAATTTGAACCTGAATTTGAAGTCATCCATTGCATGTGAAAACAAGACTAATCTAGGTGGATTTCAAGTTCAGAACGTGATCTTTCCAGATTGTCCAACCATGATTGCATTGGACTTTTGTGCAAGAAGTTATAGCCATTTTAAATTCAGTCTGTTTATGTTTCAATTAAAGTCAGAAAATGTGTGCTAGTTTAATTTGTTTGGTTACTTTGTCAAAGTCCAATTTTTGGGCTTGAATTCTGTCATGTTGATATTTTTCTAAGTATGGAGGGATGTTCCAGTTATAAATATGACATCAGAATATGTAATAAACAAATTTTGGCCAAGATTTGAACTTAATTCAGAGAATTAAGAGTTGTTCTTCTAGATTGATTTGTGAAGAACCGTACCTGACTTGTCACTCTTCAATCATAGAGAGTGTGGCGTCAAAATCCTAGATTAATCTTTATGGCGTCCAGATCGACTTATCAAAGTATCACTCTAGTCTATCCTCCATTTTATATACCTTAAAAATCACTATAATCCAGTCTAAACACTAAAAGAAAGACAACACAACCAGACCCATCCTTCATCTATTTTTGTCAGATTCATTGTTGCCGATTTTCAAATCATTCATGGCACATCATCTGGTATCAGAGCATCAGTTGCGATCTAAGGCAGGAGCTAGAAATAAAAGAAAGGCTTGCAGGAATTGAGGTTGATAAACTTAATTATGGATAGAGATAAAGAAGATTTGCCAAGAGGGTTAAGTTTAGAACAAGCACAGGTTATGGGCTTACAACGATCTTATGCTGAGATTCGGGATGAAATGACTGGAATTCGTGAACAGTTGCATACCCTTATGCAAATGATGCAAAGAAATAATTTGCAACCCCAGCAGAGGCAAGCACTTAGGATGCCATGAAATGATTTTGTAGAAGATGATGGAGATCCAAATAGGGATGATGAGGCTTATAATAGGGGCAAACCAAGAAGATAGAACAATAATCCTCCTAGTGGTCTCAAACTTAAGATTCCACCGTTTCGAGGAAGTAGTTCACCCGAGGAATACTTGGAATGGATTCAAAAGCTTGAAAAGGTGTTCGAATGGTATGAATATTCTGAAGAAAGGAAGTGCAAGGTGGCAGCACTTGAGTTTATAGATTATGCTCTTTTATGGTGGGAAAACTTAAAGATTCAGAGGAGAAGGGATGGAGAAGAGGAGATTAGAACGTGGGCAACTATGAAAAGAGTGATGAAAAAGAGATTTGTTCCTGATTACTATAAACAAGAGCTATACATCAGACTTCGAACTTTGCGACAAGGATCTTTAAGGGTGGAAGAGTATGTGAAAGAGTTTGAGTTGCTACAGGTTCGATGTGAATTGATGGAACCCCAAGAGCAAACAATAGCTAGATTTCTTGGAGGGTTGAGGAAAGATATAACCAATGTTGTTGAATTGCAATCTTACATCTTCCTTGAGGATGTTATAAAGCTTGCAACTCGAGTAGAGAGGCAGCAGAAACGAGGAGGTGTCCAAACTAGTGTAACTATGCCAAGTACAACAAGGGCTGTATCTACGCCTACACGAATATGGAGTACACCTAAACAAGATGAGAAGGTGGAGGTTAACAAGGGGAATACTAGTTTTGATTCTTTAAAGGGAAAGGAGAAGGTGACAGAACCTCCACATCTTAGGAGGTCTTGGGACATCAAGTGCTTAGGACATGGGCACATTGCTTCAGAATGTCTAAATAAAAGGATGATGATATTGCATGGGGATCATGGAGAGCTGATCAGTGGAGATGAGGCTGAAATTGGAGATGAAGATGAGGCACAAATGGAACAAGAAGAGGATTTCAAACCAGTAAAGAGAGATTTATTGGTTATGCAACGGGTTCTGAATGCACAAGTTGATGTTAGTGATGAGCAACGTGAGAACATCTTTCATACTCGATGTCAGATTCGTGATAAGGTGTGTGGGATGATCATTGATAATGGAAGTTGCATTAATGTTGCGTCAACTACCTTAGTGGAGAAATTGGGTTTAACTACCATTCCACATCCCAGACCGTATAGTTTGTGATGGCTGAATGAGAATAGGGAGATTCAGGTGACAAAGCAAGTTCTTGTGCCCTTTTCCATTAAAACCTATCATGACGAGGTTTTGTGTGACATTGCGCCGATGTCAGCTAGCCATTTTTTACTGGGTCGTCCATGGAAGTTTGATAAGGATGTGACCTACAATGGATGAAAGAACACTTATTCTTTCATGCTGAATGGAAAGAAGGTGAACTTGTTACCATTGAGTTATCAACAGGTTAGAGAGGATCAGTTACGACACCAACAAAAGAAGGTGCAATCACGTAAGGGGCTGTTGTTAGCCAAAAAAGGCGATATCAAACAGACATTAGCTTCGACGGGGGTTGTTTTCATGATCTGGGCAAAGCAATTGCTACAAGTAGAAGGATTGGACTTACCAACACAGATTAAGGAATTGCTGGAAGAATTTAAAGATGTGTTTCCAGATGAATTACCTAAAGGGTTACCGCCTATTTGTGGAATTGAGCATCAAATTGATTTGGTGCCGGGAGCTTCACTTCCTAATAGACCAGCATACAGATGTAATCCAGAGGAAGCAAAAGAGATTCAAAGGCAGGTTGGTGAGCTTGTAGAGAAGGGCTATGTTCGAGAATCACTTAGTCCATGTTCCATACCTACTTTGCTTGTACTGTAGAAAGATGGTACCATGAATATGGACAACCGTGCTATCAACAAAATAACAGTTAAGTATCAATTTCCTATACCCAGACTTGATGATTTGCTTGATGAGTTGCATGGTGTTGCATTGTTTTCTAAAGTCGATTTGATGAGTGGTTATCACCAAATTAGAATGAAAGAGGGAGATGAATGGAAAACAACATTTAAAACTAAACAGGGGTTATATGAATGGATGGTAATGTTGTTTGGGTTATCTAATGCGCTTAGTACATTTATGAGGCTTATAAATCATGTTTTGAGGAAGTATATTGGGCTGTTTGTTGTAGTATATTTTGATGATATCCTGGTGTATAATGACATGATGAAAAGATTGATGTCTTCTTCCAAGTGAAGGAGTGTCGAAGTAATAAATAACCCGGCAAGACCGGGGTCGAACCACAGAGAGGTTAATTATACAAATTATAAATAACAATTATAGTAACAACAACAACAACAACAATAATTGTAATAACAATATGGTAATAATAATAATAATAATAATAATAATAGTACTAGTAGTAGTACTGACAAACCTGAAACACACTGAAACAAAAATAAAAAATAACAAAACACAATAATAAAACCAAAAGACACAAAAATTCACAAATGAAGGCTAAAATCCAATCTAAGTTTTTTACGGCTTTCCTTAGATGACCAATTTATACGACTCATGGAAGGATCAATCACAGGAATGAAAGATTGTAGTTGGTCAATCAATTGTTTAGCAGTAGCAGCAGAGATTATGATTTGTCGTGCAGAAGATGTTAGAAATTCCTGTTCCACAGCATGATCAAGAAAAGACAACAACTTATCATAATAACTATTAACATTTAACAAACCTATGGGTTTATGCTGAATATGCAGTTGAGCCCAAAAGGAAATATGAAAGATCTCTTCCAATGTGCCTAGACCACCTGGTAAAGCAATGAAGGCATCAGTATGGTTAAACATTGCATTCATTTGAGCCGACATTGTGGAGACCTGAAGTTCCTCTTCAATTTTTTTTCCAATCATGTCCCCTTATGCCAAAGCTTTGGGGACGACCCCCAAAACTTGACTGCCTCCTAAAAATAGAGTTATTGACACACCTCCCATTAACCCAAGACTGCCTCCCCCATACACTAAATGAATCTTTCTCTCAGCTAGCACTTGACTAAGATGATTTGCTGATTCTAAAAACTCCTTTTCTTTCCCAACACTAGATCCACCGAAAACACAAATACTTTTTATTTGATGACTTGAGGAACTTGCCATTTCTACACACTTCTATATTTATTGAATGTAGTGTTTTAAGTACTAATCATATAGTAAGACCTTTGATGATCATGTGAAGCTTCTTAGAGTTGTGTTTGAAACTTTGTGAGATTTTAAGTTGTATGGAAAACTCATAAAGTGTTACTTCTGTAAAGACAATGTCGTGTTTCTTGGATATATTATCTCTAGCGAGGGAGTTAAGGTTGATGAGGTGAAAATTAAGGCAATTCAGGGCTGGCCAAAACCTGGTAGTATCGCTGATGTAAAGAGTTTTCATGGTTTAGCTTCTTTCTACAGGCGATTTGGGAAAGATTTCAGCTCTATTGTTGCTCCCATAACAGAATACTTGAAAAAAGGGAACGAGTTTAGATGGAGTGCAGATGCGCAAAAAGCTTTTGAGCTAATTAAAGAAAAGTCACATATTGCTCTAGTTTTAGCACTTCCAGACTTTGCTAAAACATTTGAAATAGAGTGTGATGCTTCCGAAGTTGGAATTGGGGCTGTTTTGATGCAAGAAAGGGGCCAATTGCATTTTTCAGTGTAAAGTTAAATGGAGCATGTTTGAACTACTCTATTTACAACAAGGAGTTCTATGCTTTGATTCGGGCTCTGGAGGTATGGCAGCACTACTTGTTGCCTAAAGAATTCGTTATACATACTGATCATGAATCCTTGAAGTATCTTAAGGGGCAAAGCAAGCTGAATCGAAGACATGCTAAATGGGTGGAGTTTATGGAGTCATTTCCTTATGTTATAAAGTACAAGAAAGGGCAAGTTAATGTGGTTGTTGATGCTCTTTCTAGGAGGTATGCACTGATCTCTATGTTAAATGCAAGGCTGATGGGTTTTGAACAGGTGAAGAATCAGTACGCTAATGATTCCTACTTTGCTAATGTGGTTACCGAATGTGCAAAGGGAGCTTGTGATGGGTTCTTTATGCATGAAGGTTAATTGTTCAAAATGGGTAGAATGTGTATTCCTTTAGGTTCATTACGGGAGTTGCTTGTGCGAGAGGCTCATGGTAGTGGTCTTAGTGGTCATTTTGGGGAGAAGAAGACTTATGAGTTGCTGAAAGAACATTTCTTTTGGCCTAGCATGTTACGGGATGCACAAGATGATTGAGAGATGTGTTGTTTGCAAGAAAGCTAAGGGTAAAGAGAATGCATATGGGTTGTATATGCCGTTGCCTATTCCAGAGCAATCATGGATGGATGTTAGCATGGACTTTGTACTGGGTTACCAAGAACACAGCACGGAAAGGATTCAATAATGGTTGTGGTTGATCGATTCTCCAAAATGTCTTATTTCATTCTTTGCAACAAAACTAATGATGTCGTACATGTAGCTGATTTGTTCTTTAAAGAGATTGTTCGTTTGCATGGAGTTCCTAAAAGCATTGTCTCTGATCGTGATACAAAGTTCTTAAGCCACTTTTGAAAGACTCTATGGAGCAAGCTTGGAACGAAGTTACTTTTCAGTATGACATGTCATCCACAAACTGAGGTAGTAAACTGAACTTTATCTTCTTTGTTACGAGCTGTTATACATAAGAATTTGAAGAGTTGGGATACTTGTTTGCCTATTATGGATTTTGCATATAATCGTAGTGTGCATGGGGCTACGAAATTTTCACCATTTGAGGTCGTGTATGACTTTAATCCTTGTGTTCCTATTGATCTTGTTCATATTCTAATTGATAAGAGGACATCTATGGATGGAATTAGAAAGGCAGAATTGATGAAGAAACTACATGAGCAGGTTCGATTACATATTGAGGAGAAAACAACAAAGTATGCTAAACAGGCTAACAAGGGGCAGAAAATGGTTAGGTTTGAACTTGGTGATCTTGTTTGGATTCATCTTAGTAAGGGCAGATTTCCAAGCAAACGCAAGTCCAAGTTGATGCCAAGAGTTGATGGTCCATTTCGGATTATAGAGAAGGTGAATGATAATGCGGATAAGGTAGATCTTCCTGGTGATTACAATGTATCAGCTACTTTTAATGTGAAAGACTTGACTCCATACTTGGATGATGACGACGATTATGATTTGAGGGCAAATCATAATCAACCCGGAGCTGATGATGTGCATCATGGGAATGATAATCCATCTCGTAAAGGTAAATCAAATATGCAAGAGGATTCAGATGGTCCAATGACAAGAGCGAGAGCGAAACAACTACAAAGGACCTTGACGAGTCATATTGGAATGATTGAAGCTGCGTCGGAGTTAAAAATTGGCAATCAGTTTCAAATTGGTTCAAGGGTGCTTATTTGCCTACAATTGGAGCTTAAAGATGGGAAGAGCCCTTAATGGTTCTTTTGATGCTGGACTACTTGAATTTGGATTGATAATGCAAATAAGTTAAGAAATTGATGTTTACGTCAGAATAGTAGATGAATTTGAACCCAAATTTGAAGTCATCCATTGCATGTGAAAACAAGACTAATCTAGGTGGATTTCAAGTTCAGAACGTGATCTTTCCAAATTTTCCAACCATGATTGCATTGGACTTTTGTGCAAAAAGTTATAGTCATTTTAAATTCAGTCTGTTTATGTTTCAATTAAAGTCAGAAAATGTGTGCTAGTTTAATTTGTCTGGTTACTTTGTCAAAGTCTAATTTTTGGGCTTGAATTCTATCATGTTGAATTTTTCTAAGCATGGAGGGATGTTCCAGTTATAAATATGACATCAGAATATGTAATAAACAAATTTTGGCCAAGATTTGAACTTAATTCAGAGAATTAAGAGTTGTTCTTCTAGATTGATTTATGAGGAACCCTACCTGACTTGTCACTCTTCAATCATAGAGAGTGTGGCGTCAAAATCCTAGATTGATCTTTGTGGCGTTCAGATCAACTTATCAAAGTATCACTCTAATCTATCCTCCATTTTATATACCTTAAAAATCACTATAATTCAGCCTAAACACTAAAAGAAAGACAACACAACCAGACCCATCCTTCATCCATTTTTGTCAGATTCATTGTTACCGATTTTCAAATCATTCATGGCACATCATCTGCCCAGTGATGTTCTTCGTAAAGATAGTGTGGGTGCATTGCAAGGAACAATTAAGGCACGTATGCCCACCATTACCAAGCAGGCTCTCAGATATGAGTTGGGTGTTTCACGCATCTAACCCCTGACTAATAGTCATAGGGCAAATCATTAATCCCTCACCTAACTTAAGGCTCATGTGTGTTTCTCAAAATCAAAGTATGTGATGTATGTGATAGTTCTATAAGATGTATGAGACAGTTCTATACAATGTATGAACAATATATGTAAAATATTTAAAGCATAGAAGTAGATGACAAAAGGAAAGGCATTTTAACAATAAACACACGAAACAAAAACAAAGCTTAGTCCATAAGGTCCCCAGAGGAGTCGCCATTCTGTCACACGTGTGTAGCGAGTTTTTCACTTTTATCTAGAAATGTATAATATCTAATGACAAATATAAGGGGATAAGAAAATCTAGTCTTTTGATGGTAAAAAAATAGAATGGGAGTCGCTACTTAGTATTTTGGTCACTAGAAACCCTAACTGGTCTTAGAGATTGGGTACAGGGACTGGTTGCGTAAAGGGAAGGTATTAGCACCCTAAATACGCCCTACCTTATTGTCTGATAAAATCTAAGGTCTTGTCGTATTTTCTAGTTATTGATATGGTTTAAGAAAAATCCTCCTCAGTAAGGAGATCCTTATCTTATTAGGTAATTCTAATGTCAACAAAAGAGTTTAATATCCAGAATACGTCTTATATATAACATCGTAACCTCAAATATTAAAAGAAAACAAAATAATTTTTTTATAATTTCTGAAATATTGGCCTAATTTTTATGGCTTGAATAAACTGGTTATTAAAGCCAAAATGCATGCTAATACATATATTTTTTGAGATTTTATTTGTTGTATGAAAATATGATATGATGATATATATATATATATATATATATATATATATATATATATATTGGAGAGATTGGGTCGTATGCATGAAAACAAAATATTTTTATTTTTATATTTTTTTGATGACTTAACAAAAACTTAGTATTTTAATACCAGATTTGTATCTTTACAGTATAAAAATACAAACCGATATTAATCAAAATGCATTAATAAAACTTGCGAAAAATCACAGATTCTTTGAAATAATTTTTGAATAATTTTTATTTTATTATTTGTTTTTTGTAAATTTCACTATTCACATGAATTATAATTTACGTGCACATTGAAATAACATTTCACTATTCAAGTGAATTATGTTTCATTTGAATAGTAAAATACGAGGAAATGGTGCAGGCACAATGACGAGTGGGGGTGGACAAACCTGGTGGCAGAAACGATGTTGACGACGATGGCAGACACTCTTAGTGATGCTGGTGGTGGTGCTAGTGGCCGGTTTGGGTGGTGGCGTTGCTGCGGCAGTGGCTGGGGAGTGATTAGTACTTAAAAGTGCATTTTTATCATGGTTTTATATCATCATTTTGCACTTGAAGTATCAATAACTCCTTAACTAAAATATATTTTATAATAATGTATCTAATAATATAAGATACCTATAATTTATGGTAAATATCTATTTTTAATGCAGGCCTATCACATAAATGAAAGGATTGATTGATGACTTGAAGAACTTAAATTGCATGGATAAAGAGATGGTCAAACTTAGAGAAGAGATGTCGGTGCAATCCAAACCGGAACACTGTTCGGTAATTGGGTCATATCTGGAGCTACAGATCTCAGATTTAGGTCCAATTTATATGGATGGAAAGGTAAGACATAGGCCTACAACTTTCATATGGAGCCCAAGATCTAAAAAGGCCATTATCAAGTCCAAATTGTAGCAACAACAAAGAAGCCCGAATCTGTCTTCCAGCCCAAGCACTGTTCGGTATTTTGGCCATATATGGAGTTCTAGAAGTCTAAATGAGCTGAATTTTTTACACAAGAAAGCTGAGACAATTGCCTACAACTTTCATGTTACAACTGGCTCCAATTTTGACATTATCAATGACTTTTTGGGCAGACAAGAGAAGATAAGGATTGTCACCAAGTCAAAAGTTGGCCACCCACTTATCAATTAGTCATCAAATCAATAGTTCCCAATTTTGGCCTATAAAAGGAGGCATTTGCCATGAATTTAGGCATCTTGGTGTTCAGATCAAGACCATGCTCTTCCTTTCTCTCTTTGTATTTTTTGTAATTTTTATGCTTTGCTTTCATTAATATCAAGTTTATGCTTTTCATTTGCTTTCCTTTACTTAGTTAGCTTTTATGTTCTTATTTTGTTTATTTATTTTTCTTTCTTTCATTATGTCTAGCTAAGTTAATTATGTCAAGGTGAAAAGGTTACACTAATGGTGTAAGAATAAGTATAGTGTAAACTTAATATGGACTTTAATGTTTGATACTAACATGTTTTATATTTGTTATCTTATTCACTCTTTAATACTTTGCTTGTTAAATGACTAATCTTGATTTATATTGTATAACACTTGGTACAACAAATACTTGGCACTTTCATAGCCCATAATGTATGGTATAACCGACACCTGAGCTATGAAAGGAACTTGATTTGTTGTTAACATAAGTTATAATCATGAATGCTTGACGAGATTTACAAGTATTAGCATTAATTGAATAAGATGACTAATGTAATCATGTTAACAATATATAATCTGATTGGAACCTCCTTTGTGTGTGGTTTCCAATTCAATAATAAGAGTTTATACTATACTTGTTTGATATACCATTAGTGGAACCTCTAACCTTGACATTTGTTATTATTATTGTTTAATCCTTACTTTAATATTTCATCTCTAAGTTCTCATCATCATCTTCTTCTTCTTCTTCTCTTTCTTTATTATTATTATTATTATTATTATTATTATTATTGCTATTACTACTACTACTACTAGTATTATTATTATTATTATTGTTATTATTATTATTATTATTGTTATTGTTAGTACTATTATTGTTGTTTTATAATTGTTGTTTATAATTTGTACAATTAACCTCCCTGTGGTTTGACCCCGGTCTTGCCAGGTTATTTATTACTTCGACACTCCTGCACTTGGGAGAAGACATCAACCTTTTAGTCGTGTCAAGTTTTTGGCGCCGTTGCCGGGGAGGTATGTTCTTGTATAAATTATAATATTTATTTTATTTTCTCTTTTCACTTTTCTTGTATATAACTTTGTTTCTTTTCTCTTGTTTCTTCTTCTTTTATTTTCTTCTTCCTTTTATTTTATTCCTACACGTGCATGAGAGTGTGGTCACGTACATCAAGTGGTAGACTTTGTAGGATATCCTCATCATTTTCAGAAAATATGGCCGAAGAAGATAATCAATCACTTCAAAATGAGAATAATGAGAATAACCGTGCTAGAACACTTAGAGACCACATGAATCCCACAAGAACAAGTGCACCATCATGCATAGTTTTTCCTCCTGATGCATCTCATTTTAATTTTAAACCAGGTATTATTCAACTTTTACCTTATTTTCATGGTTTAGAATTGGAAAATCCATACTTGCATTTAAGGGAATTTGAGGAGGTGTGCAACACATATAATAACTTAAATTGTAGCATGAACACCATCAGATTAAAGCTTTTTCCTTTTTCATTAAAAGATAAAGCTAAAACATGGCTACAAAATTTACGACCAGGATCCATTCGTGCTTGGGATGAAATGCAACAACAGTTTTTAAAGAAGTTTTTTCCATCTCATAGAACAAACTCTTTCAAGAGACAAATCACCACTTTCACTCAAAAACCAGGAGAAACATTTTACAAATGTTGGGATAGGTATCGAGATTTGCTTAGTACTTGCCCTCATCATGGTTTTGAAACATGGAGATTGGTTTCACATTTCTATGAAGGGTTAACACCTAAAGATAGGCAAATGGTTGAATTGATGTGCAATGGAACTTTTGAAGATAAAGACCCTGATGAAGCAATGGAGTACTTCGACTTGTTAGCTGAAAATGCTCAAAATTGGGACACCGCGGGTACTTATGAGGCACTGAGTAAAACTCAATCTCATACATCTAGTGGAGGTATGTACAACCTTAGGGAAGATCATGACCTTCAAGCCAAGTTTGCATCTTTAGCTAGAAAAGTCGAGGCACTAGAATTAAAAAAGAGTGGTCAATTAAAATCTGTTGAAAACATTGTGTGTCAAATCTGTGAAACAAATGAACACTCAACCAGTAACTGTCCAACCTTGCCTTCTTTTAAAGAATGTCTCCATGAAAAAGCCCATGCTTTAAATAGTTTTCAAAGGGCCAACCACAACCCATACTCCCAAACATACAACCCTGGTTGGAGGAATCACCCAAATTTCAGTTGGAAGAGTGAGAATAATAATGCACAAACTTCACAACCACCGTTTCAAGCACACCATAATTTCCAAAATTCTCATGGATATGCACCTCCTTATGCTCCACCTCCTAGAAGAAATCTTGAGGAAACATTGCATGCATTCATTGAAAAGCAAGAGACAATTAATACTCAACTTGTTCAAAACATGACAGATTTTAAAGATACTCTTGCTAAATTAACATCTGCTCTTAGTTTCCAAGAGAAAGGTAAGTTTCCATCTCAAACACAACAAAATCCCAAAGGGCAATACAATGCAAATGCAAGTAGTTCCGGAAGCCAACATATGGATCAAGTCAAATCAGTCACTACTCTGCGCAGTGGTAAGGTTATTGAAAAACCCTCTCTTGAACCTTATGAGAAAGATGATGAGTCAATCTCTGAGGGTAAGGAAGGGGATGAATCTGAAAATTGCAAAGAAACGACTGATTTACCGCCAGCACTTCCATTTCCTCAAGCCATGACCAAACAAAGGAAAGTCAATCAGAACTCTGAAATTTTTGAAATTTTCAAACAGGTAAGAATCAATATACCTTTGCTGGATGCTATTAAACAGGTTCCTTCCTATGCTAAATTTTTGAAAGATCTATGCACTGTGAAGAGAAAACTGAATGTGAAAAAGAAAGCCTTTCTAGCTGAACAAGTAAGTGCCATTCTTCAAAACAATAATGCTTTGAAATATAAAGATCCTGGTTGTCCCACAATTTCTTGCTTTATTGGAGAGCATAAAATTGAAAGAGCCTTACTTGATCTTGGAGCTAGTGTGAATTTACTTCCATATTCAGTTTTTCAAAGTCTCAATCTAGGTGAGTTAAAACCAACTTCTATATCTCTTTTACTTGCCGATAGATCTGTAAAAGTGCCTAGAGGAATAATTGAAGATGTGTTAGTACAAGTCGATAAATTCATTTATCCTGTGGATTTTATTGTCTTGGACACAGAACCTATTGAAGCATGTAATTCATTTCCTGTTATTTTAGGACGTCCATTTCTTGCAACTTCTAATGCATTGATTAATTGTAGGAATGGACTGATGAAGCTATCATTTGGAAACATGACATTGGAGATGAATATTTTCAACATTTGCAAGCAACCTGGAGATGATAATGATTTACAAGAAGTAGATCATATTGATGAATTAGTTTATGATCAACTTGAATCTACTTTAAGTAAAAATGAATTGGATGAAACTGAAGATTTGCAAATGGTTTATTCTGAGGAAGAAATCACGAATGAAACAAGCACCGAAAATGTTGATGCGAATCTTTTGTCAACAGTGACAACAGATTCGACATTTGACATCACACCAATCGATGATTACTTTCCTAACAAATCCTTACTTTCTCTTAGTTCAATGCCTTGGTATGATAAAAATATTAATTTTCTTGCTTTAGGAGATTTGCCAGCTGATTGGAGTACCCAAGACAAAGAAAAGTTTTTGAACGAAGTGAAGAGCTTTTATTGTGATGACCCTAACTTATTCAAATATTATTCTGATCAAATATTTCAAAGATTCATTCCCGACAATGAGGTAAGTAGTGTCATTAAACTTTGTCATTCTGAAGCATGTGGAAGTTATTTCTCGTCAAAAAAGACTGCTGCAAAAATCTTTCAAAATGCATTTTATTGGCCCACCATGTTCAAGGACACACATGCATTCTGTAAAACTTGTGAAAATTGTCAAAAAATTGACACTGGTCAAAAAGTTTTGTTTTATGATTCTCAACTCTATGCACTCCCTACAGAGCTAAGATTAAGATGGACCAATCCTTATGGGGCCTGTGATATTGAGAATTCAATGAATGACAATGATTTTAAGGAAAATGGACATCGTTTGAAAGCTTACTTTGATAATTTTCCTAGTGAAAATGAATCAGCTGGTTTGAATGATCTTGTAGATAAAGGTTGATTATTTTGTTTTTCTCACATTTTCTTTTTTGTATTTCTTTTTGAGTGATTTTTGCTAGTTTCTCTCACCCCGGTCAAATGGCGGACAACGGTACTCCGTGACTTAAGTCGGTTCTTTCAGTTTCCCATAATAACTGATATTTGTGTATATATTTGTGCAATTCTTTGAATCTCTCTTCCAATTCTCATTTGATAATGGACACTAATCTTGAAAAATTGAAAAAGTATTTTCCCACTCTGCCTCAGAATGCGATTACAAAAATTTACCGTGCTAGATGTGCAAGATTGAGATTGTTAATGAATCATGGAATTCCTGAAGATATTCGCTGGTTGATTGAAGCAAAGGTCCGATTATCAGGTGAGTCCTCTAACTTCTTCATTTCACACATGCCTAGAACATGTACAAGCACTTTTGCAAAGAAGCGTCGTGCAAAACGACTGGATGTCTGTCATCGTTGTGCTAAATGGACTTGTAATACACAATGTTGTTCTTTAGGAATGGTATCTATAAACCGTGAAGATAAAATACAATTCATTAAGGATGACTTGAGTAAGGAGTCTTTAGATAATCTTCTATTGACTCTTGAGACGCATCCTAGTGGAGATGTGCATCGTGCAATTCATGATTTATGGCCATTATTTCATAAAGAACATGATCGACTTAGTCTTGGGAATCTGACTAAAAAAGACCCTGTTTGCTAGTTTTTAAGAAAACTGGATGGGAAGCCTATCCCCGACCCATAGAGGGCGTTTAAGCCGTTCTTGGACGTAAAACCAAGGGAAGATGTGCGCCACAATCACAACTACCTGTACATACACATGTTTTTTTTTCAAAAGTAAATAAATAAATAAATAAAAAGAGAGAGAGAGAGTGTGGGACTCTAGCTGGCCTACATATAGGTGTTATGATTGCCTTTCTAATTTCTCATCTATAAAACCCTCTTTTCCTTCCTTTCATTTCTACTCAACCCATACATTCAACAAATACAGAAGTGTGTAGAAATGGCAAGTTCCTCAAGTCATCAAATAAGAAATATTTGTGTTTTCGGTGGATCTAGTCCTGGGAAAGAAAAAGGAGTTTTTAGAATCAGCAAACCATCTTGGTCAGGTGCTAGCTGAGAGAAAGATTCATTTAGTGTATGGGGGAGGCAGTCTTGGGTTAATGGGAGATGTGTCAATAGCTGTATTTTTAGGAGGTAGTCAAGTTTTAGGAGTCGTCCCTGAAGCTTTGGCACAAGGGGACATCATTGGAAAAACAATTGGAGAGGAACTTCAGGTCTCCACAATGTCGGCTCGAATGAATGCAATGTTTAATCATGCTGATGCCTTCATTGCTTTACCAGGTGGTCTAAGCACATTGGAAGAGATCTTTCATATTTTCTCTTGGGCTCAATTGCACATTCACCATAAACCCATAGGTTTGTTAAATGTTAATGGTTATTATGATAAGTTGTTGTCTTTTCTTGATCATGCTGTGGAACAGGAATTTCTAACATCTTCTGCACGACAAATCATAATCTCTGCTACTACTGCTGAACAATTGATTGACCAACTACAATCTTTCATTCCTGTGATTGATCCTTCCATGAGTCGTATAAATTGGTCATCTACGGGAAGCCGTAAAAAGCTTAGATTGGATTTGAGCCTTCATTTGTGAATTTTTGTGTCTTTTGGTTTTATTATTATGTTTTGTTATTTCTTATTTTTGTTTTAGTGTGTTTCAGGTTTTGTTAGTGTTCATTATTTCAGGTGATATCTTTTATACTCTATCTTTCTACCTTAGAACATTGAGGACAATGTCTCGTTTTGGTTGGGGGGAGAGGGTAGTAGTTGATAAAAAAAAAAAATTGTTTTTCATTTCATAAAGCATGTGCATAATTGTTGTTACTAGGATGGCAGAGTAAAGGAGTTCTTTTGTTAAAGTGACTCTTGAGACGCATCTTAGTAACCATTCTTAACAAGGTCTATTATAATACTTCCTGAAATATTCAGGTTTACAAACTCTCATATTGTTACCACTTAATTCTGCTCATATACTTATTTAACATGTATTCTTAAACCTTAATTTACACACACACACTTTAACATATGATTGTGGGTTGCATATTGGATTATTACATTATTTATGTTGTTTTGTTAAAGGTAACAACTAAGGGAAAGGGATTCTATATAATTAAGAAAAAAAAACATGAAAAAAAAAGAACAAAAAAAAGAAAAAAAAAGAAAAAAAAATGATGATAATAAAAATGTAGATAAGTTTGGTTTCGTAGCCTCCCTAACCTAAGCAATTAAGCCCGAAGGGGTGTTTTAACACCTAATACCCTAAAGTCAACTGACTTGCGAGCTATTGGCCCAACGCTTGTTACATGGGTTGAGGAGAAAAGCTTAAGGGAATCAAACATTGCACTATCTACATATCAGTATCTGCGACCCGAGTTACTAAGCTCGTAGGGGTGTCTTAACACCTAATGCCCTAAGACCAACTGGTCTGGGAGTCATTAGCTGAAAGCTCGTTATATGGGTTAAAGATGCATGATGTTTTTAAATTATATGTATATAGAGTTAAAAAAAAAGATTAAAATAATAATCCCAACCCAAGGAAGTTAACCTTAAACATTAGAACAAAAATTTTGTTTTCTTCCAAGAAAAGCCCCATAATTATGTGTTGATACATTGAGCATAAAAGAAAGGTTTATTAATATCTTGTTAAGTGGTATTGAGCAGATATATAAATTTAATGAGAGTTTGTTTATCTGGATAGATTAATGGAAGTTAAATGATGAATACCTTGCTTTGTGAAATTTGCAAATTGTTGTAACGCTTTGATTACTAGGGACTAGTAATAAGCTGGTTGAGGGGTGTGATTAGTACTTAAAAGTTCATTTTTATCATGGTTTTATATCATCATTTTGCACTTGAAGTATCAATAACTCCTTAACTAAAATATGTTTTATAATAATGTATCTAATAATATAAGATACCTATAATTTATGGTAAATATCTATTTTTAATGCAGGCCTATCACATAAATGAAAGGATTGATTGATGACTTGAAGAACTTAAATTGCATGGATAAAGAGATGGTCAAACTTAGAGAAGAGATGTCGGTGCAATCCAAACCAGAACACTGTTCGGTAATTGGGTCATATCTGGAGCTACAGATCTCAGATTTAGGTCCAATTTATATGGATGGAAAGGTAAGACATAGGCCTACAACTTTCATATGGAGCCCAAGATCTAAAAAGGCCATTATCAAGTCCAAATTGTAGCAACAACAAAGAAGCCCGAATCTGTCTTCCAGCCCAAGCACTGTTCGGTATTTTGGCCATATATGGAGTTCTAGAAGTCTAAATGAGCTGAATTTTTTACACAAGAAAGCTGAGACAATTGCCTACAACTTTCATGTTACAACTGGCTCCAATTTTGACATTATCAATGACTTTTTGGGCAGACAAGAGAAGATAAGGATTGTCACCAAGTCAAAAGTTGGCCACCCACTTATCAATTAGTCATCAAATCAATAGTTCCCAATTTTGGCCTATAAAAGGAGGCATTTGCCATGAATTTAGGCATCTTGGTGTTCAGATCAAGACCATGCTCTTCCTTTCTCTCTTTGTATTTTTTGTAATTTTTATGCTTTGCTTTCATTAATATCAAGTTTATGCTTTTCATTTGCTTTCCTTTACTTAGTTAGCTTTTATGTTCTTATTTTGTTTATTTATTTTTCTTTCTTTCATTATGTCTAGCTAAGTTAATTATGTCAAGGTGAAAAGGTTACACTAATGGTGTAAGAATAAGTATAGTGTAAACTTAATATGGACTTTAATGTTTGATACTAACATGTTTTATATTTGTTATCTTATTCACTCTTTAATACTTTGCTTGTTAAATGACTAATCTTGATTTATATTGTATAACACTTGGTACAACAAATACTTGGCACTTTCATAGCCCATAATGTATGGTATAACCGACACCTGAGCTATGAAAGGAACTTGATTTGTTGTTAACATAAGTTATAATCATGAATGCTTGACGAGATTTACAAGTATTAGCATTAATTGAATAAGATGACTAATGTAATCATGTTAACAATATATAATCTGATTGGAACCTCCTTTGTGTGTGGTTTCCAATTCAATAATAAGAGTTTATACTATACTTGTTTGATATACCATTAGTGGAACCTCTAACCTTGACATTTGTTATTATTATTGTTTAATCCTTACTTTAATATTTCATCTCTAAGTTCTCATCATCATCTTCTTCTTCTTCTTCTCTTTCTTTATTATTATTATTATTATTATTATTATTATTATTGCTATTACTACTACTACTACTAGTATTATTATTATTATTATTGTTATTATTATTATTATTATTGTTATTGTTAGTACTATTATTGTTGTTTTATAATTGTTGTTTATAATTTGTACAATTAACCTCCCTGTGGTTTGACCCCGGTCTTGCCAGGTTATTTATTACTTCGACACTCCTGCACTTGGGAGAAGACATCAACCTTTTAGTCGTGTCAAGTTTTTGGCGCCGTTGCCGGGGAGGTATGTTCTTGTATAAATTATAATATTTATTTTATTTTCTCTTTTCACTTTTCTTGTATATAACTTTGTTTCTTTTCTCTTGTTTCTTCTTCTTTTATTTTCTTCTTCCTTTTATTTTATTCCTACACGTGCATGAGAGTGTGGTCACGTACATCAAGTGGTAGACTTTGTAGGATATCCTCATCATTTTCAGAAAATATGGCCGAAGAAGATAATCAATCACTTCAAAATGAGAATAATGAGAATAACCGTGCTAGAACACTTAGAGACCACATGAATCCCACAAGAACAAGTGCACCATCATGCATAGTTTTTCCTCCTGATGCATCTCATTTTAATTTTAAACCAGGTATTATTCAACTTTTACCTTATTTTCATGGTTTAGAATTGGAAAATCCATACTTGCATTTAAGGGAATTTGAGGAGGTGTGCAACACATATAATAACTTAAATTGTAGCATGAACACCATCAGATTAAAGCTTTTTCCTTTTTCATTAAAAGATAAAGCTAAAACATGGCTACAAAATTTACGACCAGGATCCATTCGTGCTTGGGATGAAATGCAACAACAGTTTTTAAAGAAGTTTTTTCCATCTCATAGAACAAACTCTTTCAAGAGACAAATCACCACTTTCACTCAAAAACCAGGAGAAACATTTTACAAATGTTGGGATAGGTATCGAGATTTGCTTAGTACTTGCCCTCATCATGGTTTTGAAACATGGAGATTGGTTTCACATTTCTATGAAGGGTTAACACCTAAAGATAGGCAAATGGTTGAATTGATGTGCAATGGAACTTTTGAAGATAAAGACCCTGATGAAGCAATGGAGTACTTCGACTTGTTAGCTGAAAATGCTCAAAATTGGGACACCGCAGGTACTTATGAGGCACTGAGTAAAACTCAATCTCATACATCTAGTGGAGGTATGTACAACCTTAGGGAAGATCATGACCTTCAAGCCAAGTTTGCATCTTTAGCTAGAAAAGTCGAGGCACTAGAATTAAAAAAGAGTGGTCAATTAAAATCTGTTGAAAACATTGTGTGTCAAATCTGTGAAACAAATGAACACTCAACCAGTAACTGTCCAACCTTGCCTTCTTTTAAAGAATGTCTCCATGAAAAAGCCCATGCTTTAAATAGTTTTCAAAGGGCCAACCACAACCCATACTCCCAAACATACAACCCTGGTTGGAGGAATCACCCAAATTTCAGTTGGAAGAGTGAGAATAATAATGCACAAACTTCACAACCACCGTTTCAAGCACACCATAATTTCCAAAATTCTCATGGATATGCACCTCCTTATGCTCCACCTCCTAGAAGAAATCTTGAGGAAACATTGCATGCATTCATTGAAAAGCAAGAGACAATTAATACTCAACTTGTTCAAAACATGACAGATTTTAAAGATACTCTTGCTAAATTAACATCTGCTCTTAGTTTCCAAGAGAAAGGTAAGTTTCCATCTCAAACACAACAAAATCCCAAAGGGCAATACAATGCAAATGCAAGTAGTTCCGGAAGCCAACATATGGATCAAGTCAAATCAGTCACTACTCTGCGCAGTGGTAAGGTTATTGAAAAACCCTCTCTTGAACCTTATGAGAAAGATGATGAGTCAATCTCTGAGGGTAAGGAAGGGGATGAATCTGAAAATTGCAAAGAAACGACTGATTTACCGCCAGCACTTCCATTTCCTCAAGCCATGACCAAACAAAGGAAAGTCAATCAGAACTCTGAAATTTTTGAAATTTTCAAACAGGTAAGAATCAATATACCTTTGCTGGATGCTATTAAACAGGTTCCTTCCTATGCTAAATTTTTGAAAGATCTATGCACTGTGAAGAGAAAACTGAATGTGAAAAAGAAAGCCTTTCTAGCTGAACAAGTAAGTGCCATTCTTCAAAACAATAATGCTTTGAAATATAAAGATCCTGGTTGTCCCACAATTTCTTGCTTTATTGGAGAGCATAAAATTGAAAGAGCCTTACTTGATCTTGGAGCTAGTGTGAATTTACTTCCATATTCAGTTTTTCAAAGTCTCAATCTAGGTGAGTTAAAACCAACTTCTATATCTCTTTTACTTGCCGATAGATCTGTAAAAGTGCCTAGAGGAATAATTGAAGATGTGTTAGTACAAGTCGATAAATTCATTTATCCTGTGGATTTTATTGTCTTGGACACAGAACCTATTGAAGCATGTAATTCATTTCCTGTTATTTTAGGACGTCCATTTCTTGCAACTTCTAATGCATTGATTAATTGTAGGAATGGACTGATGAAGCTATTATTTGGAAACATGACATTGGAGATGAATATTTTCAACATTTGCAAGCAACCTGGAGATGATAATGATTTACAAGAAGTAGATCATATTGATGAATTAGTTTATGATCAACTTGAATCTACTTTAAGTAAAAATGAATTGGATGAAACTGAAGATTTGCAAATGGTTTATTCTGAGGAAGAAATCACGAATGAAACAAGCACCGAAAATGTTGATGCGAATCTTTTGTCAACAGTGACAACAGATTCGACATTTGACATCACACCAATCGATGATTACTTTCCTAACAAATCCTTACTTTCTCTTAGTTCAATGCCTTGGTATGATAAAAATATTAATTTTCTTGCTTTAGGAGATTTGCCAGCTGATTGGAGTACCCAAGACAAAGAAAAGTTTTTGAACGAAGTGAAGAGCTTTTATTGTGATGACCCTAACTTATTCAAATATTATCCTGATCAAATATTTCAAAGATTCATTCCCGACAATGAGGTAAGTAGTGTCATTAAACTTTGTCATTCTGAAGCATGTGGAAGTTATTTCTCGTCAAAAAAGACTGCTGCAAAAATCTTTCAAAATGCATTTTATTGGCCCACCATGTTCAAGGACACACATGCATTCTGTAAAACTTGTGAAAATTGTCAAAAAATTGACACTGGTCAAAAAGTTTTGTTTTATGATTCTCAACTCTATGCACTCCCTAAAGAGCTAAGATTAAGATGGACCAATTCTTATGGGGCCTATGATATTGAGAATTCAATGAATGACAATGATTTTAAGGGAAATGGACATCGTTTGAATGCTTACTTTGATAATTTTCCTAGTGAAAATGAATCAGCTGGTTTGAATGATCTTGTAGATAAAGGTTGATTATTTTGTTTTTCTCACATTTTCTTTTTTATGTTTCTTTTTGAGTGATTTTTGCTAGTTTCTCTCACCCCGGTCAAATGGCGGATAACGGTACTCCGTGACTTAAGTCGGTTCTTTCAGTTTTCCACAATTACTGATATCTGTGTATATATTTGTGCAATTCTTTGAATCTCTCTTCTAATTCTCATTTGAAAATGGACACTAATCTTGAAAAATTGAAAAAGTATTTTCCCGCTCTGCCTCAGAATGCGATTACAAAAATTTACCGTGCTAGATGTGCAAGATTGAGATTATTAATGAATCATGGAATTCCTGAAGATATTCGTTGGTTGATTGAAGCAAAGGTCCGATTATCAGGTGAGTCCTCTAACTTCTTCATTTCACACATGCCTGGAACAGGTAAAAGCACTTTTGCAAAGAAGCGTCGTGCAAAACGACTGAATGTCTGTCATCGATGTGCTAGATGGACTTGTAATACACAATGTCGTTCTTTAGGAATGGTATCTATAAACCGTGAAGATAAAATACAATTCATTAAGGATGGCTTGAGTAAGGAGTCTTTAGATAATCTTCTATTGACTCTTGAGACGCATCCTAGTGGAGATGTGCATCGTGCAATTCATGATTTATGGCCACTATTTCATAAAGAACATGATCGACTTAGTCTTGGGAATCTGACTAAAAAAGACCCTGTTTGCTAGTTTTTAAGAAAACTGGATGGGAAGCCTATCCCCGACCCATAGAGGGCGTTTAAGCCGTTCTTGGACGTAAAACCAAGGGAAGATGTGAGCCACAATCACAACTACCTGTACATACACATGCTTTTTTCAAAAGTAAATAAATAAAAAGAGAGAGAGAGAGAGAGTGTGAGACTCCAGCTGGCCTACAGATAGATGTTATGATTGCCTTTCTAATTTCTCATCTATAAAACCCTCTTTTCCTTCCTTTCATTTCTACTCAACCCATACATTCAACAAATACAGAAGTGTGTAGAAATGGCAAGTTCCTCAAGTCATCAAATAAGAAATATTTGTGTTTTCGGTGGATCTAGTCCTGGGAAAGAAAAGGAGTTTTTAGAATCAGCAAATCATCTTGGTCAGGTGTTAGCTGAGAGAAAGATTCATTTAGTGTATGGGGGAGGTAGTCTTGGGTTAATGGGAGGTGTGTCAATAGCTGCATTTTTAGGAGGTAGTCAAGTTTTAGGAGTCGTCCCTGAAGCTTTGGCACGAGGGGACATCATTGGAAAAACAATTGGAGAGGAACTTCAGGTCTCCACAATGTCGGCTCGAATGAATGCAATGTTTAACCATGCTGATGCTTTCATTGCTTTACCAGGTGGTCTAGGCACATTGGAAGAGATCTTTCATATTTCCTCTTGGGCTCAATTGCACATTCACCATAAACCCATTGGTTTGTTAAATGTTAATGGTTATTATGATAAGTTGTTGTCTTTTCTTGATCATGCTGTGGAACAGGAATTTCTAACATCTTCTGCACGACAAATCATAATTTCTGCTACTACTGCTGAACAATTGATTGACCAACTACAATCTTTCACTCCTGTGATTGATCCTTCCATGAGTCGCATAAATTGGTCATCTAAGGAAAGCCGTAAAAAGCTTAGATTGGATTTGAGCCTTCATTTGTGAATTTTTATGTATTTTGGTTTTATTATTGTGTTTTGTTATTTCTTATTTTTGTTTCAGTGTGTTTTAGGTTTTGTCAGTGTTCGTTATTTCAGGTGATATCTTCTATACTCTATCTTTCTACCTTAGAACATTGAGGACAATGTCTCGTTTTGGTTGGGGGGAGAGGGTAGTAGTTGATAAAAAAAAAAAATTGTTTTTCATTTCATAAAGCATGTGCATAATTGTTGTTACTAGGATGGCAGAGTAAAGGAGTTCTTTTGTTAAAGTGACTCTTGAGACGCATCTTAGTAACCATTCTTAGCAAGGTCTATTATAATACTTCCTGAAATATTCAGGTTTACAAACTCTTGTATTGTTACCACTTAATTCTGCTCATATACTTATTTAACATGTATTTTTAAACCTTAATTTACACACACACACTTTAACATATGATTGTGGGTTGCATATTGGATTATTACATTATTTATGTTCTTTTGTTAAAAGTAACAACTAAGGGAAAGGGATTGTATATAATTAAAAAAAAAACATGAAAAAAAAAGAAAAAAAAATAATAAAAAATGATGATAATAAAAATGTAGATAAGTTTGATTTCGTAGCCTCCCTAACCTAAGCAATTAAGCCTGAAGGAGTGTTTTAACACCTAATACCCTAAAGTCAACTGACTTGGGAGCTATTGGCCCAACGCTTGTTACATGGGTTGAGGAGAAAAGCTTAAGGCAATCAAACATTGCACTATCTACATATCAGTATCTGCGACCCGAGTTACTAAGCTCGTAGGGGTGTCTTAACACCTAATGCCCTAAGACCAACTGGTCTGGGAGTCATTAGCTGAAAGCTCGTTACATGGGTTAAAGATGCATGATGTTTTTAAAGTATATGTATATAGAGTTAAAAAAAAAAAAGACAAAAATAGTAATCCCAACCCAAGGAAGTTAACCTTAAACATTAGAACAAAAATTTTGTTTTCTTCCAAGAAAAGCCCCATAATTATGTGTTGATACATTGAGCACAAAAAAAAGGTTTATTAATATCTTGTTAAGTGGTATTGAGCAGATATATAAATTTAATGAGAGTTTGTTTATCTGGATAGATTAATGGAAGTTAAATGATAAATACCTTGCTTTGTGAAATTTGCAAATTGTTTTAACGCTTTAATTACTAGGGACTAGTAATAAGCTGGTTGAGGGGTGTGATTAGTACTTAAAAGTGCATTTTTATCATGGTTTTATATCATCATTTTGCACTTGAAGTATCAATAACTCCTTAACTAAAATATGTTTTATAATAATGTATCTAATAATATAAGATACCTATAATTTGTGGTAAATGTCTATTTTTAATGCAGGTCTATCACATAAATGAAAGGATTGATTGATGACTTGAAGAACTTAAATTGCATGGATAAAGAGATGGTCAAACTTAGAGAAGAGATGTCGGTGCAATCCAAACCGGAACACTGTTCGGTAATTGGGCCATATCTGGAGTTACAGATCTCAGATTTAGGTCCAATTTATATGGATGGAAAGGTAAGACATAGGCCTACAACTTTCATATGGAGCCCAAGATCTAAAGAGGCCATTATCAAGTCCAAATTGTAGCAACAACAAAGAAGCCCGAATCTGTCTTCCAGCCCGAGCACTGTTCGGTATTTTGGCCATATCTGGAGTTCTAGAAGTCCAAATGAGCTGAATGTTTTACACAAGAAAGCTGAGACAATTGCCTAGAACTTTCATGTTTGCACCTGGCTCCAGTTGTGACGTTATCAATGACGTTTTGGGCAGACAAGAGAAGATAAGGATTGTCACCAAGTCAAAAGTTGACCACCCACTTATCAATTAGTCATCAAATCAATAGTTCCAAATTTTGGCCTATAAAAGGAGGCATTTGCCATGCATTTAGGCATCTTGGTGTTCAGATCAAGATCATGCTCTTCCTTTCTCTCTTTGTATTTTTTGTAATGTTTATGTTTTGCTTTCATTAATATCAAGTTTATGCCTTTCATTTCCTTTCCTTTACTTAGTTAGCTTTTATGTTCTTATTTTGTTTATTTATTTTGCTTTCTTTCATTATGTCTAGCTAAGTTAATTATGTCAAGGTGAAAAGGTTACACTAATGGTGTGAGAATAAGTATAATGTAAACTTAATATGGACTTTAATGTTTGATACTAACATGTTTTATATTTGTTATCTTGTTCACTCTTTAATACTTTGCTTGTTAAATGACTAATCTTGATTTATGTTGTATAACACTTGGTACAACAAATGCTTGGCACTTTCATAGCCCATAATGTATGGTATAACCGACACCTGAGCTATGAAAGGAACTTGATTTGTTGTTAACATAAGTTATAATCATGAATGCTTGACGAGATTTACAAGTATTAGCATTAATCGAATAAAATGACTAATGTAATCATGTTAACAATCTATAATCTGATTGGAACCTCCTTTATGTGTGGTTTCTAATTGAATAATAAGAGTTTATACTATACTTGTTTGACATACCATTAGTGGAACCTCTAACCTTGACATTTGTTATTATTATTGTTTAATCCTTACATTAATTATCCATTTCCAAGTTATCATCATCTTCTTCTTCTTCTCTTTCTTTATTATTATTATTATTATTACTACTACTATTATTATTATTAGTATTACTATTATTATTATTATTATTATTATTATTATTATTATTATTATTATTATTCTTGTTGTTGTTGTTGTTATTATTATTGTTGTTTTATAATTGTTGTTTATAATTTGTACAATTAACCTCCCTGTGGTTCGATCCCGGTCTTGTCGGGTTATTTATTACTTCGACACTCCTACACTTGGGAGAAGACATCAACCTTTTAGTCGTGTCACTCCCTGTATGAAAACCTCCTAGATAACCTTCAAGACATTAAGACCTTATAAAAAACAGTATGCCTTAATAACAACATCATTCTTGATGAAATATAGCCTAAAGGAATAAACCCTGATGAAGAAATTAATTATGATTTGTATGACACTCAATATTCTTTTCATTTTCATAACTTATAGATGCAGTATAAAAATAAAAAACTCAAGCAGATAATTTTAGGAATACTAAAGCTTCTAGAATCACATGAGATGAAAATGATTGCAGATGATGACTATGTGCTGGCCCTATAAGTCCAAACTATTCATGATTAGGATAATCTTTCAAATGAAAATTTCTCTCCAGATCATGAACCTATTGTCGATTGATATTAGTATTGTATTAGCTTGTTGTTTGTATCATCAGTAATATAAGCGTGCATTATTAAGTGTGCTTTAGTGCTTTCTAATGTAAGATGTGATGTAAGCAAAAGCCTCCAAAGTAGTACAAATTGAGGCTGTGTGTAATGTTGCAAGGTAGAACCTTGAGAGGGTAGACCTCGAAGAAGATGCCTCTTCAATAAAGAACCTGCTTTTCTAATTCTCTATTCTTTAAGCCCTCTTTACATCTTAAACTAGAAGCTTTTGTTATCATCAGATAAGACATGACTCTAGTGAGTAGTGCTTGATCACTTTTTATGATGAGCTTGTTTTAACTCGCAAGTGCACGAGTGTGCGATGTAGCAATTAACTTAGTAAAATCGAGGTCATATCCACAGAGACCTAGATCTAGAAATTAAGCTAGGTAACAAAAAAACTTACGAGAAATTAAATTAATAATAACTTGGTTGAAAATAATTGATGGATTTTTTTTCAAAGATGAAAACATGTAAATAGATTTTAAATGACAAGAAAAAGTAAGTCTTGGTCCAAATCAATTTTAATGGTGATGTATTGGTAATTCCTTCAAGATATACAAGATAACTCAACCTGATATCAATGATGGTAATATTAGATTGGAAGATATTACAGTGAAGTTTAAAAAGATAAAGATTGATTATTATTTAAGAATGAACAAGTACTTTCATGTTAAGTAAGACATTAAATCAAGTAATCTCTATACCAAAACTAAAGTTTGTGCATAAAAATTCAAGATTATAACATTACCTGAATAATTTCTAAAATTTCCTTGCAATAATAAAACATTCATGAAGAAAATGAGAAGATAAACATTAAGATTCATTCATATCTTAAAGAACTCACCTCAACCACCATCATCCTTGATTTGGATCGAAGAAAAAGATTAGCCAACCATGATTATATATAAGAACACTTTAATAGACATGAAATAACTTGAATTAAATTAAAATAACAAGTTTTACAAACTAAAGAACTGAAATCTACAAAGAAGAACACAACACAATTTCAATAAAAATTCAAACATAAATATAACGCTAATTTTGTACAACAATTTAGAGCCTCTTAGAAGCCTTTTCTGGAGATGTCTATTAGAAACATATTTATAGAAAATTTTGTTATGTTTCTAGATCATTAGAGAACAATTCATTTGGACATCAGAGTCAAATGGTATGGGTAAAAAACCGAATGGTGTTTTGAAAAATCAAATCAGGCTAGCTTTGCAATCACTTTGGTGCACATTTTTCTTCCTCTTTTATGAGATGTCTCTTTCTTCTTTTTGACCTAAAATAATATAACAATGTCCCCTCCACCTTTCCATCCATGTGCTTGCCTTCTTGAATCAATGGATTACCCAAAATAAATCAATTGTTATTTATTGTGTGGACATGGAAGATCATGAATTGTGCTTGGGCTGATTTGAGATTGAATTTAAGTATCATATAAGGATACAAATATATCTATTATTTGGGCTAAGATTGATATTAAAACCTTGAGTGTTTTATGGTTGAAATTTGCACACAATATAAGACAAGTCTAGGCTTGAAATAGATCATATGATAATCTTTTCTAGGATTGGAATAGAATTGATTTTTTCAAGAAAATTTAAAGCACTTATTTGAACTAAGATTTGCTTTAAACTTCAACTAAATTTCTCTTCAATTCTTTGTTCCGAATTCTGACATTAAATTATCTAACATAATCTATTTAAGATCCAAAAACCTAGCAAAACATTAAAAAAAACTTTATTACTAAAAATCACATCAATTATTATAAAAATCCAAATAAAAATAATAAATATATATGTAAAATAAGAGACTTAATGATACTTTTGATGCACAATCAAGTAGATATTAAATGTTCATAAAGTTGGTCATGTTAAGCTAATCTATCAGAGTACATGACTTACAATTATCTAGCTCAAATTTAAAATTACATTGTGCTGAAGTTGATATGATATAGTCAACTAGCATGTCTAAATTTATCCTTGTATTTAGAATAAAATCAATTTTATCCTTAAATACACATAAAGTTTCTAATTTATTATTAGGGATAAAAAAATTTAAATCAATCCAATTTAGTCATATGATTTGAAGTGATAATGAGTTTACTATACTAGAGAATTTATCTTGTGAACTAGTTTAATAATCTCGTTGAAAAAATAAATTAGAAACTTCACCTATATTAAAAGTTAAAATTGACTGAAATTGAGATACAAGTATCTTATTATTAAAAGAGAGCATTAACCCTATTAAAGAGCAACTGCGAGAGCAATAAGAATAAACTAATAAAACAAAATCTCACATTCTTTGTTTTAGAAAAAATTGCTTCTTAAAAGTAGTTGAAGTCTTAATATCATTAGCAAACAGATAGATATAAAGCCAAAAATCCATATTACCTCTCCATCTCATTGGTTGGTCTAACATTTGTTGCCAAAACAAGGTTGGTCAAAATTTAATTTTAATTTTAATTTTTTTTATATTTTTAGATCGTTTCAATGTTAAAAATAAATTTTTAAAAATAAAAATATTAATTTTAATATATTTGTTTTAAAAAAATACCTTGAAAAACAATCATGTTAAATCAACCCAACCACTAAAATGAACCACTTCAACCGTAGACCCATTCGATGTGATCTATATTAGTGTGTTTAGGAGTGTGGTTACTGTTATTTTTCAAAGTAGTTTTCACTTGGAAATATATCAAAATAATTTTTTCTATTTTTAAAAAAATATTTTTAACATTAGCATATCAAAATGATAAAAAAAAATACTAAAAACACTTTATTTTGAACAAAAAAATAAAATAAAAATAAAATCTTTTTTTAAAATATTTTTATACATAAAAAAAAATATGATAATTCTCTTTGTTTCCTAACCACTGGCATTATCCATTAGAATTGAGAAAAAGCCAAGTGAAAACCTAATTCCAGCATGAAAGTTCTCAAGTTACAAGCCCACTTCCATGCACAATCTAAGTGGAATCAAACTTTGTTGATCAAAAGTCATTAGAGATATAATATAATTGGTTAGTTTATATTGCATGCAAAAAAAGAAAAAAAGAAAGGAAAAACATAAACTTGTAAAAGAGTTTAAAATAAAAACCTTTTAATGCACCCTAATCATATAATTAAATATATGGAATTTCATTTAAATCATCAAGAACCTAGAACACATTGTATTATACTTCAACTAAAATCAATGTATATTAAAGGTACTAATTTATTATAGAACTTAGAACTAGATTAAGATAAAAATCTTTTGTTGTCATATATCAATTATTTGTTTTTCAAATTTTATTACTTATTTCTTAATGTAAATGAAATGAAAGCAATTGGCTTCTTATAATTGTAATAAGACCACTATCTTGTTTAGTTCAACCTTTAAACAAGTTCTATAAATTCAAGAAAATATTAGTTAGAATCAAGGTTATTAAAATCATGATTTTAACACGGCATGAAAAATACAAAATAAATTTGGATTGTAAAATTGTAAAGAATTTTAAAATACATTAAAAAAATTCATGCTTCAAATAAAAATTCATACATAGTTCAAGTACTTTAAAATACATGATTCAAATAAACATTCATACATAATTTAAATAACTTTTCATTAACTAATAATTAACAAATTTAAAGCAAATAATCTGCTGGTGTGTCACGTAAACTAAAACCAGCTTCATTGCCTTCATCTTCCTTATTATTCCTTAGGCATTCATCAATATCATTAGCATCAATATAATTATTAGTGTCACCACTAGTACCAATACCAATATTATGAACATTAGTGCTACTACTAGTAGTAACACCAATATTATCAATGTTATTTAACTCAAAACTCAATGAATTCTCTAAATTGTCATCAATTTGAATCACCAAATCATCTTTAGTACCATCATTCTCCATTTCAACATCATTAGGAATTTCTTCTTCATCACATTCATCTTTTTTACCATTTTTTCTTCGTGTTGCACTATCAATAACACCAAACAAATCAATGTTTTTATATGATTTTTTTAGGCGGTAAAACCAGCTACTTGATTTGTTTTTTAATTTTTTTTTAGGCGGTAAAACCAGCCAATTGAATTTTTTTATATGATTTTTTTTAGTTTTCCAATAATCAAATCTAAATTTGTTACCTTTGCTTGCTAGCTCCCCGGCAACGGCGCCAAAATTGCTTGACCGCTTTTTATGATCAGCTTGTTTTAACTCGTAAGTGCACGAGTGTGCGATGTAGCAATTAACTCGGTAAGATCGAGGTCATATCCATAGAGAGCTAGATCTGGAAATTAAGCTAGGTAACAACAAAAAAAAAACTCAAGAGAAATTAAACTAACAATAACTTGGTTGAAAATAATAATGGATTTGTTTTCAAAGATAAAAAAGTGTAAATAGATTTTAAATGACAAGAAAAAGTAAGTCTTGGTCCAAATCAATTTTAATGGTGATGTATTGGTGATTTCTTCAACATATATAAGATAACTCAACCTAATATCAACGATGATGATATTAGATCGGAAGATATTACAATGAAGTTTAGAAAGATGAATATTGATTATTGCTTAAGAATGAACAAGTACTTTCATATTAAGTAAGACATTGAATCAAGCAATCTCTATACCAAAACTAAAGTTTGTGCATAAAAATTCCAGATTATTACATTACCTAAATGATTTCTAAAATTTCTTTACAATAATAAATCATTCATGAAGAAAATGAGAAGATAAACATTAAGATTCATTCATATCTTAAACAACTTACCTCAATCACTATTATCCTTGATTTGGATCCAAGAAAGAGTTTAGCCAACCATGATTATATATAAGAACACTTCAATAAACATGAAAGAACTTGAAAACAACTGAAATAATAAGTTTTACAAACTAAAAAATCAAAATCTATAAAGAAGAACATAATACAATTTCAGAAAAAATTCAGACACAAATCTGACTCTAACTTTGGACAGCAATTGGACCCTCTTAGAAGCTTTTTTTTCGAGATGTCTATTAGAGACATATTTATAGGAAATTTTGTCACCTTTCCAGATCATTAAAGAACAGCTCATTTGGACACCTGAGTCAAAAGTTATGGGCAAAACACCGAAAGGTGTTCTGAAAAATCAAATCAAGATAGCTTTACAACCACTTTGGTGCACGTTTTTCTTCCTCATTTATGAGGTGTCTCCTTCTTCTTTTTGACCCAAAATAATGTAAAAATATCCCCTCCAGCTTTCCATCCATGTGCTTGCCTTCTTGGATCAATGGATTACCCAAAATAAATCAATTGTTATTTGTTATGTGGACATGTAAGATCATGAATTGTGTTTGGGTTGATTTGGGGTTGATTTGGGGTTGATTTAGAGCTGATTTGGGGCTGAATTTGAGCATCAAATAAGTATACAAATGTACTTATTATTTGGGCTAAGATTGACATTAAAACCTTGAGAGTTTAATGGTTGAAGTTTGCACACAACATAAGACAAGTTTGGGCTTGAAATAGATCATATGATATTCTTTTCTAGAATTGGAATAGAATTGATTTTTAGGACAAATTTGGAGTACTTATTTGAACTAAGATTTGCTTCAATCTTCAACTAAATATCTCTTCAATTCTTTGTTCTGAATTCCAACATTGAATTTTCTGAATTAATTCATTTAAGCTCCAAAAACCTATCGAAACATTAAAACAAACTTCATTACTAAAAAACACATCAATTATTATAAAAAAAACCAAATAAAAACAATAAATACATATGTAAAATAAAAGACTTAATGACACTTTTGATGCACAATCACACCCCCCAACTTAGATTTTGCTAGTCCTCAAGCAAAACAAAACATAAAACCTTTAAAATAAAAAAAATAATAATAACAACCATAATTAGGCTCGATTCATCACACTTGAAGGACCTATCATGCAAACATTGGTATCTTTAACTTAGTGTACACAATAGCAAATAAAGAAAAATAAGCATACTCACATTCTCTAAATCAAACATCCATACAAAATTTCCAAATTCAGTCATATTTATCGTGCAGCCAACATAATTGATTCATATGAAAACTCAACTTGTAATCTTCCCTTCTCACCAACACAAACAAGGTAGCAAACTAGAGAAATATCTATATATATTTTTTCTTTTTTTTTGAAGATATGATTTATTCTTTGTCTTTAAGTTGTCACTTCTCTTTTGACGCGAATACAAACATTTGTGATGAATGCACCCGGTTACTTACAAAGTAATAAACTTAAAGTGCTTTGCATACTCATATTCAAACTGCCGTTTGATGTAAAGATAAACATATATGATGAATACCCCTAGTTACTGAGCAACTCAAAACATTGGAGTAGATAGAACTTTGTACACATTTATTTATTTATGTAATAATTATTACTCTATTTACTTAAACCTTGTTTAGGACTAGATCAAAAGGGATAATCACAAGTAAAGCATCATACTCATCTTTCATGCATATTCACACAACTCACACAATTTTTACAAAGAAAGATGTACTTCAGTAATCTTAAAAACAAATATGCTATATCTTGCTTTATAAGATATTATCTATCCCAAATTAAAGCATGCAATGTTCAACACAATAATGAACCCAAAAATGTAATGATGATCCTAAACAAGTCTCATTCACATACCAATGCAAGTATTTTTTTTTTTTAACAAGCATGGTTATCTCAAGCATTCAACATAATGAAATTTCTAAAATTAAGTTTTACATTATCCTCGATGTAAAAGAGAAAGATAAGAAAAGTATAAAGATTAGAAAATTGTTACTCCCCTTCTGTTTTCAAGGATGAATGTCTAATTGAATTGGGCATGAGCTGACTTTGACACGACTAAAAGATTGATGTCTTCTCCCAAGTGCAGGAGTGTCGAAGTAATAAATAACCCGGCAAGACCGGGGTCGAACCACAGGGAGGTTAATTGTACAAATTATAGACAACAATTATAAGCAACAATAATAGCAATAAGAACAACAACAATAACAATAACAACAACAACTATAATAATAATAATAATAATAATAATAATAATAATAATAACAATAGTAGTAGTAGTAGTAGTAGTAGTAGTAGTAGTAGTAGTAATAGTAGTAGTAATAATAATAATAATAAAGAAAGAGAAGAGGAAGAAGATGATGATGATGAGAACTTAGAGATGAAATATTAATGTAAGGATTAAACAATAATAATAACAAATGTCAAGGTTAGAGGTTCCACTAATGGTATATCAAACAAGTATAGTATAAACTCTTATTATTGAATTGGAAACCACACACAAAGGAGGTTCCAACCAGATTATATATTGTTAACATGATTACATTAGTCATCTTATTCAATTAATGCTAATACTTGTAAATCTCGTCAAGCATTCATGATTATAACTTATGTTAACAACAAATCAAGTTCCTTTCATAGCTCAGGTGTCGGTTATACCATACATTATGGGCTATGAAAGTGCCAAGCATTTGTTGTACCAAGTGTTATACAACATAAATCAAGATTAGTCATTTAACAAGCAAAGTATTAAAGAGTGAACAAGATAACAAATATAAAACATGTTAGTATCAAACATTAAAGTCCATATTAAGTTTACATTATACTTATTCTTACACCATTAGTGTAACCTTTTCACCTTGACATAATTAACTTAGCTAGACATAATGAATGAAAGAAAAATAAATAAACAAAATAAGAACATAAAAGTTAACTAAGTAAAGGAAAGGAAATGAAAGGCATAAACTTACTATTAATGAAAGCAAAGCATAAACATTACAAAAAATACAAAGAGAGAAAGGAAGAGCATGATCTTGATCTGGAAACCAAGATGCCTAAATGCATGGCAAATGCCTCCTTTTATAGGCCAAAATTGGGAACTATTGATTTGATGACTAATTGATAAGTGGGTGGCCAATTTTTGACTTGGTGACAATCCTTATCTTCTCTTGTCTGCCCAAAACGTCATTGATAACGTCAAAATTGGAGCCAGTTGTAAACATGAAAGTTGTAGGCAATTGTCTCAGCTTTCTTGTGTAAAAACTTCAGCTCATTTTCACTTCTAGAACTCCAGATATGGCCAAAATACCGAACAGTGCTCGGGCTGGAAGACAGATTCGGGCTTTTTTGTTGTTGCTACAATTTGGACTTGATAATGGCCTTTTTAGATCTTGGGCTCCATATGAAAGTTGTAGGCCTATGTCTTACCTTTCCATCCATATAAATTGGACCTAAATCTGAGATATATAGCTTCAGATATGACCCAATTACCGAACAGTGTTCCGGTTTGGATCGCACCGACATCTCTTTTCTAAGTTTGGCCATCTCTTTGCCTTTGCAATTTAAGTTCTTCAAGTCATCAATCAATCCTTTCATTTATGTGATAGGTCTACATTAAAAATAGACATTTACCACAAATTAAGTACTTCAAGTGCAAAATGAGTTATATATTAGATACATTATTATAAAATATATTTTAGTTAAGGAGTTATTGATACTTCAAGTACAAAATGATGATATAAAACCATGATAAAAATGCACTTTTAAGTACTAATCACACCCCCCCAACCAGCTTATTACTAGTCCCTAGTAATCAAAGCGTTAAAACAATTTGCAAATTTCACAAAGCAAGGTATTCATCATTTAACTTCCATTAATCTATCCAGATAAACAAACTCTCATTAAATTTATATATCTGCTCAATACCTCTTAACAAGATATTAATAAACCTTTCTTTTGTGCTCAATGTATCAACACATAATTATGGGGCTTTTCTTGGAAGAAAACAAAATTTTTGTTCTAATGTTTAAGGTTAACTTCCTTGGGTTGGGATTACTATTTTTGTCTTTTTTTTTCATTTTTTTCATTTTTTTTTTAAATCTATATACATCTAATTTAAAAACATCATGCATCTTTAACCCATGTAACGAGCTTTCAGCTAATGACTCCCAGACCAGTTGGTCTTTAGGGCATTAGGTGTTAAGACACCCCTACGAGCTTAGTAACTCGGGTCGCAGATACTGATATGTAGATAGTGCAATGTTTGATTCCCTTAAGCTTTTCTCCTCAACCCATGTAACAAGCGTTGGGCCAATAGCTCCCAAGTCAGTTGACTTTAGGGTATTAGGTGTTAAAACACCCCTTCGGGCTTAATTGCTTAGGTTAGGGAGGTTACGAAACCAAACTTATATACATTTTTATTATCATCATTTTTTTTCTTTTTTTCTTTTTTTTTTTAATTATATACAATCCCTTTCCCTTAGTTGTTACTTTTAACAAAAGAACATAAATAATGTAATAATCCAATATGCAACCCACAATCATATGTTAAAGTGTGTGTGTGTGTAAATTAAGGTTTAAGAATACATGTTAAATAAGTATATGAGCAGAATTAAGTGGTAACAATACGAGAGTTTGTAAACCTGAATATTTCAGGAAGTATTATAATAGACCTTGTTAAGAATGGTTACTAAGATGCGTCTCAAGAGTCACTTTAACAAAAGAACTCCTTTACTCTGCCATCCTAGTAACAACAATTATGCACATGCTTTATGAAATAAAAAATAAATTTTTTTTTTATCAACTACTACCCTCTCCCCCCAACCAAAACGAGACATTGTCCTCAATGTTCTAAAGTAGAAGGATAGAGTATAGAAGATATCACCTGAAATAACGAACACTGACAAAACCTGAAACACACTGAAACAAAAATAAGAAATAACAAAACACAATAATAAAACCAAAAGACACAAAAATTCACAAATGAAGGCTCAAATCCAATCTAAGCTTTTTACGGCTTCCCGTAGATGACCAATTTATGCGACTCATGGAAGGATCAATCACAATAGTGAAAGATTGTAGTTGGTCAATGATTAGTACTTAAAAGTGCATTCTTATTAAGGATTTATGTCATCATATTGCACCTAAAGTATCATTAAATTCCCTAACAAAAGCATGTTTTATATTAGCAAGTCTAAAAATATAATATACCTTTAATTCATGGTAAATGTTCATCCTAAATGCAGGTATATCACATAAATAAAAGGATTGATTGATGAGTTTAAGGATTGAAATTGAAAGGATAAAAAGAAGGCCAAACTTAGCAAAGTGTTGCTGGTGCATTCCAAACTCGAACACCGTTCAGTAATTTGATCATATCTGGAGCTGTAGATATCAGATTTAGGTCCATTTTATATCGATGGAAAGGTAAGACATAGACCTACAACTTTCATATGAAGTCAAAGACTCAGTTCTGCCGTTTTCAAGCCCAAATCTTAGCAACAACGAAGACGTCGGAAGCTGTCCTGCAGCTCAAGCACTATTCGGTTTTTGGCTCATATCTTGAGTTCTAGAAGTCCAAATGAGCTCTGGTTTTTTTTTATGGAAAGCTGAGACAATTGCCCACAGCTTCCACAATTCAGTTGGCTATAATTCTGATGTGAGCAATGACATTTTGGCCAGCCAACAATATTAAAAATCAGCCCACAATATCAAAAAACCAGCAGCCATTAATGTCAAAAACCAGCCACCAAATCAATGGATGCCCACCAATTCTTCAATCAATCAATAGTTCTGAAACTTAGCCTATAAAAGGAGGCATTGTCCATGTATTTAGTCATATTAATTTTCAGATCAAAGTTATCTTCTTGCTTTCTCTCTACATCTTTGTAATGTTCAAGTTTTCTTTTATGCTATAGTAATCTCTTGTTTATGCTCTTTCATTTCCTTTCCTATACTTAGCTTATATTATGTTTATGTTCTTATATTGTTTATTTGTGTTTTTCTCCTTCTTAATGTTTAGCTAAGTTAATTATGTCAAGGTGAAAAGGTTTCTCTAATGGTGCTAGAATAGGTATAATATAAACTCAACATGAGCTTTAAATGTTTATATCCAAGAAAGATTGTTATTAACATGTTTTATCTTTTTATCTTACTAATTCTTAATACCTTGCTTATTAAATGTTTAATTTAGATTTGTGTTGTATAATATTTGGTACATCAAATGCTTGATCTTTCATAGTTTTCGGCCGAAATCGTTATTATGATAGAAACTTGATTTGTTGTTAACATAAACTAGCAACATGAATGCTTGATGATATTTATAAGTATGGTATTACTTATATAAGATAATTAATATGATCATGTTAGTAATTTATAATGAGCTAATAACGAGAAATCATCCGATTAGAACCTCCTTTGTGTGTGGTTTCTAGTTGAGTAATAAAAAGAGTTTATATTATATTTATTTGAAATACCATTAGTGAATCCTATAACCTTGACATATGTTTTGTTATTGTTTAATCCTTACATCAATATCACATCCCAAAACTTTCTTCAACTCCTTTTCTGTTATTATTCTCTTTAAATCTTTTTCTTTATTTGTAATTTATATAATTCACCTCCCTGTGGTTCGACCCCGGTCTTGCCGGGTTATTTTACTTTGACACTCCTGCACTTGGGATAAGACATCAACCCTTTGATCGTGTCAGTCAATCAATTATTCAGCAGTAGTTAGTAGCAGAGATTATGATTTGGCGTGCAGAAGATGTTAGAAATTCCTGTTCCACAGCATGATCAAGAAAAGACAACAACTTATCATAATAACCATTAACATTTAACAAACCAATGGGTTTATGGTGAATGTGCAATTGAGCCTAAGAGGAAATATGAAAGATCTCTTCCAATGTGCCTAGACCACCTGTTAAAGCAATGAAAGCATCAGCATGGTTAAACATTGCATTCATTCGAGCCGACATTGTGGAGACCTGAAGTTCCTCTCCAATTGTTTTTCCAATGATGTCCCCTTGTGCCAAAGCTTCAGGGACGACCCTCAAAACTTGACTACCTCCTAAAAATGCAGCTATTGACACACCTCCCATTAACCCAAGACTGCCTCCCCCATACACTAAATGAATCTTTCTCTCAGCTAGCACCTGACCAAGATGGTTTGCTGATTCTAAAAACTTCTTTTCTTTCCCAGGACTAGATCCACCAAAAACACAAATATTTCTTATTTGATGACTTGAGGAACTTGTCATTTCTACACACTTCTGTATTTGTTGAATGTATGGGTTGAGTAGAAATGAAAGGAAGGAAAAGAGGGTTTTATAGATGAGAAAGTAGAAAGGCAATCATAACATCTATATGTAGGCCAGCTAGAGTCTCACACTCTCTCTCTCTCTTTTTATTTATTTATTTATTTACTTTTGAAAAAAGCATGTGTATGTACAGGTAGTTGTGATTGTGGCTCACATCTTCCCTTGGTTTTACGTCCAAGAACGGCTTAAACGCCCTCTATGGGTCGGGGATAGGCTTCCCATCTAGTTTTCTTAAAAACTGGCAAACAGGGTCTTTTTTAGTCAGATTCCCAAGACTAAGTCGATCATGTTCTTTATGAAATAATGGCCATAAATCATGAATTGCACGATGCACATCTCCACTAGGATGCGTCTCAAGAGTCAATAGAAGATTATCTAAAGACTCCTTACTCAGGCCATCCTTAATGAATTGTATTTTATCTTCACGGTTTATACATACCATTCCTAAAGAACGACATTGTGTATTACAAGTCCATCTAGCACATCGATGACAGACATCCAGTCGTTTTGTACGACGCTTCTTTGCAAAAGTGCTTTTACCTGTTCCAGGCATGTGTGAAATGAAGAAGTTAGAGGACTCACCTGATAATCGGACCTTTGCTTCAATCAACCAGCGAATATCTTCAGGAATTCCATGATTCATTAATAATCTCAATCTTGCACATCTAGCACGGTAAATATTTGTAATCGCATTCTGAGGTAGAGCGGGAAAATACTTTTTCAATTTTTCAAGATTAGTGTCCATTATCAAATGAGAATTGGAAGAGAGATTCAAAGAATTGAACAGATATATACACAGATATCAGTAATTGTGGGAAACTGAAAGAACCGACTTAAGTCACGGAGTACCGTTATCCGCCATTTGACCGGGGTGAGAGAAACTAGCAAAAATCACTCAAAAAGAAACATAAAAAAAGAAAATGTGAGAAAAACAAAATAATCAACCTTTATCTACAAGATCATTCAAACCAGCTGATTCATTTTCACTAGGAAAATTATCAAAGTAAGCTTTCAAACGATGTCCATTTTCCTTAAAATCATTGTCATTCATTGAATTCTCAATATCACAGGCCCCATAAGGATTGGTCCATCTTAATCTTAGCTCTTTAGGGAATGCATAGAGTTGAGAATCATAAAACAAAACTTTTTGACCAGCGTCAATTTTTTGACAATTTTCACAAGTTTTGCAGAATGCATGTGTGTCCTTGAACATGGTGGGCCAATAAAATCCATTTTGAAAGATTTTTGCAGCAGTCTTTTTTGACGAGAAATAACTTCCACATGCTTCAAAATGACAAAGTTTAATGACACTACTTACCTCATTGTCCGGAATGAATCTTTGAAATATTTGATCACGACAATATTTGAATAAGTTAGGGTCATCACAATAAAAGCTCTTCACTTCGTTCAAAAACTTTTCTTTGTCTTGGGTACTCCAATCAGCTGGCAAATCTCCTAAAGTAAGAAAATTGATATTTTTATCATACCAAGGCATTGGACTAAGAGAAAGTAAGGATTTGTTAGGAAAGTAATCATCCTTTGGTGTGATGTCAGATGTCAAATCTGTTGTCACTGTTGACAAAAGATTCGCATCAACATTTTCGGTGCTTGTTTCATCCATGATTTCTTCCTCAGAATAAATCATTTGCAAATCTTCAGTTTCATCCAATTCATTTTTACTTAAAGTAGATTCAAGTTGATCATAAACTAATTCGTCAATATGATCTACTTCTTGTAAATCATTATCATCTCCAGGTTGCTTGCAAATGTTGAAAATATTCATCTCCAATGTCATGTTTCCAAATGATAGCTTCATCAGTCCATTCCTACAATTAATCAATGCATTAGAAGTTGCAAGAAATGGACGTCCTAAAATAACAGGAAATGAATTACATGCTTCAACAGGTTCTGTGTCCAAGACAATAAAATCCACAAGATAAATGAATTTATCGACTTGTACTAACACATCTTCAATTATTCCTCTAGGCACTTTTACAGATCTATCGGCAAGTAAAAGAGATATAGAAGTTGGTTTTAACTCACCTAGATTGAGACTCTGAAAAACTGAATATGGAAGTAAATTCACACTAGCACCAAGATCAAGTAAGGCTCTTTCAATTTTATGCTCTCCAATAAAGCAAGAAATTGTAGGACAACCAGGGTCTTTATATTTCAAAGCATTATTGTTTTGAAGAATAGCACTTACTTGTTCGGCTAGAAAGGCTTTCTTTTTCACATTCAGTTTCCTCTTCACAGTGCATAGATCTTTCAAAAATTTAGCATAGGAAGGAACCTGTTTAATAGCATCCAACAAAGGTATATTGATCCTTACCTGTTTGAAAGTTTCAAAGATTTCAGAGTTGTGATTAACTTTCCTTTGTTTGGTCATGGCTTGAGGAAATGGAAGTGCTGGCGGTGAATCAGTCGTTTCTTTGTAATTTTCAGATTCATCCCCTTCCTTACCCTCAGAGATTAACTCGTCATCTTTCTCATAAGGTTCAAGAGAGGGTTTTTCAATAACCTTACCGCTGCGCAGAGTAGTGACTGATTTGACTTGATCCATGTGTTGGCTTCCGGAACTACTTGCATTTGCATTGTATTGCCCTTTGGGATTTTGTTGTGTTTGAGATGGAAACTTACCTTTCTCTTGGAAACTAAGAGGAGATGTTAATTTAGCAAGAGTATCTTTAAAATCTGTCATGTTTTGAGCAAGTTTAGTATTGATTGTCTCTTGCTTTTCAATGAATGCATGCAATGTTTCCTCAAGATTTCTTCTAAGAGGTGGAGTATAAGGAGGTACATATCCATGAGAATTTTGGAAATTGTGGTGTGCTTGAAACGGTGGTTGTGAAGTTTGTGCATTGTTGTTCTCACTCTTCCAACTGAAATTTGGGTGATTCCTCCAACCAGGGTTGTATGTTTGGGAGTATGGGTTGTGGTTGGCCCTTTGAAAACTGTTTAAAGCATGGGCTTGTTCATGGAGACATTCCTTAAAAGAAGGTAAGGTTGGACAATCGTTGGTTGAGTGTTCATTTGTTTCACAGATTTGACACACAATGTTTTCAACAGATTTTAATTGACCACTCTTTTTTAATTCTAGTGCCTCGACTTTTCTAGCTAAAGATGCAAACTTGGCTTGAAGGTCATGATCTTCCCTAAGGTTGTACATACCTCCACTGGATGTATGAGGTTGAGTTTTACTCGGTGCCTCATATGTACCCACGATGTCCTAATTTTGAGCATTTTCAGCTAACAAGTCTAAGTACTCCATTGCTTCATCAGGGTCTTTATCTTCAAAAGTTCCATTGCACATCAATTCAACCATTTGCCTATCTTTAGGTGTTAACCCTTCATAGAAATGTGAAACCAATCTCCATGTTTCAAAACCATGATGGGGGCAAGTACTAAGCAAATCTCGATATCTATCCCAACATTTGTAAAATGTTTCTCCTGGTTTTTGAGTGAAAGTGGTGATTTGTCTTTTGAAAGAGTTTGTTCTATGAGATGGGAAAAACTTCTTTAAAAACTGTTGTTGCATTTCATCCCAAGCACGAATGGATCCTGGTCTCAAATTTTGTAGCCATGTTTTAGCTTTATCTTTTAATGAAAAAGGAAAAAGCTTTAATCTGATGGTGTTCATGCTACAATTTAAGTTATTATATGTGTTGCACACCTCCTCAAATTCCCTTAAATGCAAGTATGGATTTTCCAATTCTAAACCATGAAAAGAAGGTAAAAGTTGAATAATACCTGGTTTAAAATTAAAATGAGATGCATCGGGAGGAAAAACTATGCATGATGGTGCACTTGTTCTTGTGGGATTCATGTGGTCTCTAAGTGTTCTAGCACGGTTATTCTCATTATTTTCATTATGAAGTGATTGATTATCTTCTTCGGCCATATTTTCTGAAAATGATGAGGATATCCTACAAAGTCTACCACTTGATGTACGTGACCACACTCTCATGCACGTGTAGGAATAAAATAAAAAAAAAGAAGAAAGCAAAAGGAGGAAGAAAACAAAATAAAAAGAAACAAAAGAAAAGAAACAAAGTTATATACAAGAAAAGTGAAAAGAGAAAATAAAATAAATACTATAATTTATACAAGAACTTACCTCCCCGGCAACGGCGCCAAAAACTTGACACGACTAAAAGATTGATGTCTTCTCCCAAGTGCAGGAGTGTCGAAGTAATAAATAACCCGGCAAGACCGGGGTCGAACCACAGGGAGGTTAATTGTACAAATTATAGACAATAATTATAAGCAACAATAATAGCAATAACAACAACAACAATAACAATAACAACAACAACTATAATAATAATAATAATAATAATAATAATAATAATAATAATAATAATAATAATAACAATAGTAGTAGTAGTAGTAGTAGTAGTAGTAGTAGTAATAATAATAATAAAGAAAGAGAAGAGGAAGAAGATGATGATGATGAGAACTTAGAGATGAAATATTAATGTAAGGATTAAACAATAATAATAACAAATGTCAAGGTTAGAGGTTCCACTAATGGTATATCAAACAAGTATAGTATAAACTCTTATTATTGAATTGGAAACCACACACAAAGGAGGTTCCAACTAGATTATATATTGTTAACATGATTACATTAGTCATCTTATTCAATTAATGCTAATACTTGTAAATCTCGTCAAGCATTCATGATTATAACTTTTGTTAACAACAAATCAAGTTCCTTTCATAGCTCAGGTGTCGGTTATACCATACATTATGGGCTATGAAAGTGCCAAGCATTTGTTGTACCAAGTGTTATACAACATAAATCAAGATTAATCATTTAACAAGCAAAGTATTAAAGAGTGAACAAGATAACAAATATAAAACATGTTAGTATCAAACATTAAAGTCCATATTAAGTTTACATTATACTTATTCTCACACCATTAGTGTAACCATTTACTTTGAAAATATTTCCATTCTTGGGATTTTCTACCTCAAATGCACCATGTTCAGAGATGGATTTAATCACAAATGGACCAATCCATTTTGTCCTCAACTTCCCAGGAAAGAGATGTAATCGTGAATTAACAAGAGAACCTTTTGACCAACATGAAAGGATTTTCTAAGAATATGTTTATCATGCAAAGTTTTCATCTTATGTTTTGAAATTTTTGCATTTTCAAATGCATCATTTGCCAACCTCGTTTTCATTGTCATTGAATTGCCGAATGGCCCAATATGCACGGTGCTTAATCTCAACAGGGAGATGACAATGCTTTCCATAAACTAGCCTATAAGGAGACATTCCTAAAGAGGTCTTATAAGCAGTGCGATATGCCCACAAAGCATCACCTAGTTGTAGGGACCAATCTTTACGGTTTGGATTGACTGTTTTCTCTAAAATGTTCTTGATCTCCCTATTTGCCAACTCAGCTTGGCCACTAGTCTGTGGGTGATAGGGGGTACTGACCTTGTGAATTACACCATATTTTCTCATCAAAATCCCAACGGGCTTGTTACAAAAATGTTTTCCCCCATCACTAATCATAGCCTAAGGCATGCCAAAACGAGGGAAAATATTTTCTTTCAAGAATTTGACCACAAGTCGATGGTCATTGGTTCGAAATGCAATGGCCTCCACCCATTTAGACACATAATCAACAGCTACAAGGATGAATTGGTAACCAAATGAACTTGGAAAAGGTCCCATGAAATCAATCCCCCAACAATTAAATATTTCCAAAACAAGGATGGGGTTAAGGGGCATCATGTTACGCCTAGTGAGGCTACCTAGTCGTTGGCATCGGTCACATGCAACACCGAAGGCATGAACATCTTTAAACATGGTAGGCCAATAAAAACCACACTGCAAGATTTTGGCAATGGTTTTCTTGGAAGAGAAATGCCCACCACAGGCTAATGTATGACAAAAAATAATGACCCTTGGAATTTCATGATCAGGGATGTATCGCCTAATAATTTGGTCAGGACAGTATTTAAATAGGTAGGGGTCATCCCAAAAAAAAGTGCGCACATTGCGCAAGAATTTTTGTTTGTCAAGTTTAGACCAATGAGAAGGAATCTGACTTGTGGCTAGGTAATTTGCTATGTCAGCATACCTTGGAGAACCAATGTAAGAGACAGTACCTGCACAAAATAAATTTTCATCAGTAAAGAGTTCATTTATTGGAGATTCATCAATTATGGTCTTATAGCTTGAAAGACGAGACAAATGATCAGCCACTACATTCTCTACTCCCTTTTTATCTCGAATTTCAATGTTAAACTCTTGGAGTAGGAGGATCCATCGAATCAAACGTGGTTTGGCATCTTGTTTTGTGAGCAAATATTTCAATGCTGCATGATCAGTGAAAACAATAACAAGAGATCCAACCAAATAAGACCTAAACTTGTCTAATGCAAAGACCACAGCTAAGAGTTCTTTTTCAGTTGTAGTGTAATTCAATTGAGCATCATTCAAAGTCTTGTTGAATAATATATGACATGAGGTTTCTTGTCTTTTCTTTGCCCTAAAACAGCCCCAACCGCAAAATCACTAGCATCACACATCAGTTCAAATGGTAAAGACCAATCAGGAGCTTGCATGATTGGTGTAGTTGTCAACAACCCTTTAAGCTTTTCAAAAGCTTCTTGACATTTTGATGTCCAATCAAATAGGACATCTTGTGATATCAAGTTACACAATGGTTTGGCAATGGTACTAAAAGAATGAATGAATCTTCGATAAAAACCAGCATGTCCTAAAAAGGATCTCACATCTTTCACAGTCTTAGGGGTAGTTAATTTTTGAATGACTTCCATTTTTGACTTATCTACCTCTATCCCTTTTGAAGAGACAATGTGACCTAAAACAATGCCATGTGTCACCATAAAATGACACTTCTCCCAATTGAGTACAAGATTGCTCTCTTCACACCTTTCAAGAACTTTTTCTAGATTCATTAGACACAACTTATAAGAATCCCCATAAACTGAAAAATCATCCATGAAAACTTCCAAAAAATTTTCCACCATGTCATTAAAGATACTCATCATACACCTTTGAAAAGTGGCTGGTGCATTACACAAACCAAAAGGCATTCTTCTATAAGCATAGGTACCAAAAGGACAAGTGAAAGTGGTTTTTCCTTGGTCTTCTAAAGAAATCTCAATTTGGTTGTAACTTGAGTATCCATCAAGAAAACAATAGAAAGCTCTTCCAGCTACTTTTTCAAGCACTTGGTCTAAAAATGGAAGTGGAAAATGGTCTTTCATATTCACCATGTTCAATTTACGATAATCAATACACATACGCCATCCAATTTGGCTTCTAGTTGGTACTAGTTCATTATTTTCATTCTTCACTACCGTGACTCCAGATGTTTTAGGGACAACTTGGGTTGGACTAACCCATTTTGAGTTTGCAATAGGGTAAATGATACCTGCATCAAGTAACTTAAGCACTTCACCTCTCACTACTTCTTTCATGTTTGGGTTCAATCGTCTTTGCATTTGCCTCACAGATTTAGCCTATTCTTCAAGATAGATTCTATGTGTATATAAAAGAGGGCTAATTCCTTTCAAGTCAGTAATTTTCCACCCAATAGCTTTCTTGTGTTTTCTCACCATTCTCAAAAGTTTTTGTTCTTGCTCTATGCTAAGTTTTGATGAGATCACAATAGGATATGATTCATCTTCCCCTAGAAATGCATACTTAAGATCACTCGGTAAAGGCTTCCTTTCAGGTTTATAAGGCTGGACAAGAGATGCCTCAACTTTCATTTGGGGTGAAATCAAAGGCTCAAACAATGGGGTCCATTGACCTATTGACATAATAGGCATTGAATCTAGATAAGTCTCGAGTTCTCTTACTTCCTCATCAACACACTCTAAAGAACAAAATCTTTCATCATGAATTAAAGTTCTCTCCAATGGATCCTTGATCCACTCTCTCTCAAAGTGTTCTTCACAAACTGTTTGGATCAAATCTACCTCTCTAATGTCCTAATGTTCCCCAATTTGTTTGGAGACATTGAATATATTCATCTCCACAGTCATATTGCCAAAAGACAATTTCATCACCCCATTCCTACAGTTAATTAAGGCATTGGATGTAGCTAGGAAAGTTCTCCCTAAAATGACTGGGATGGGAGCATTAGAACCTTGAATTGGTGCGGTGTCTAACACTACAAAATCAATAGGAAAGTAGAATTTATCTACTTGGATCAACACATCCTCAAGATACCCCTAGGAGTCTTGATTGACCTATCAGCTAATTGAATGGTGATTCGAGTAGGCTTGATTTCTCCTAAACCTAATTGTTCGTAAACAATGTAGGGTATTAAATTCACACTTGCTCCTAAATCCAACAAAGCTTGATCTATCTTATGACTTCCAATAATGCATGAAATGGTAGGACAACCAAGATCTTTGTACTTGGGAGGGGTCTTAAATTGGATGATGTCACTAGCATGTTTAGTTAGAAAAGCTCTTTCTTTCACATTCAATCTCCTTTTAACTGTGCATAAATCCTTAAGAAATTTTGCATAAGATGGAACTTGTTTAATTGCATCAAAGAGTGGAATATTGACTTTCACTTGTTTGAACAATTCATAGATTTCTGAGTTCATAAGATCTTGTTTAGGTTTCCCTAACCTTTGTGGAAATGGTGCTCTAGGAACAAATTCTAAATCACTCACTTTGACTTTAATTTTTCTTGAATCATTTCCTTTCTCACTCATCTCTTTCTCATTTAGCTCACCTTCTTTATCACTCAAACTCTTATTTGTCACTTGTGTTTTGATTCCCTCTTCACTTTCCCTAGATTTCTCCTTCACAATACCTTTAGGAATCCTAAAACCTATACCTTTGTCAACAATCTTTCCATTTCTAAGGGTAGTGATGGCTTAAAGTTGTTCATGGTTTGAAGGTTCACTAGGTGAGGATTCACTCATGTGTACCTGACCTCTAGGATTGGGCATTGGTTGAGCTGGGATTTTTCCCTTCTCTTGAATGCTTAGTGATTGAGTCAACTTAGTTAGTTGACTTTGAATGTCATCTAAGGTCCTATTGGTCTGGTCTTGGAATTTGTAGACTTGGTTGTTGATTCCTCCTTACGTTTGCATGAATTGTTGAAAAGTATCCTCTAAGGATCTCTTATGAGGTGGTTGGTATGTGTTATGTGTGGGAGCATGAAATGGTTGGGGTGGAGGTTGAAATGTTTGAGGTACTGAAGAGCCCTCATTTCTCCATCCAAAATTTGGGTGGTTCCTCCATCCAGGATTATAGGTCTCAGAGTAGGGATTGCCTACTTGGTTTGGAAATGGCTTTCTAACATTACTTGAATCAGAAGTTTGGCCATATAGCACTTCCTTGAAGGCTGGAATGGTAGGACACTCAGTTATCCTATGCCATTTGCTCTCACAAACAACACAACTTTCCTCTTGTTGTTCACTTATAACATGCACTTTTTTAATCTCAAGAGACTCTACTTTCCTAGCCAATGAGGCTAATTTAGCATTGAGGTCATCAGTCTCTTTCAATTGAAACTTCCCACTTGAATGAGAAATGGTGTTTCTAGACTCAACATGAACTGGGAGAGAAGTCTTCCATTGCTTTGTGTTTTCAGCCAATTGATCAAAAAAATCAAAGGCCTCACTTGGTTCTTTGTCATAAAACTCACCATTACACATGGTTGACACTAGCTTTTTAAAATCTACGGTAAGAGAGTCATAAAAGAAACTCACTAACCTCCACATCTCAAAACCATGGTGAGGGCATGCATTTAACAAGTCTTTGAACCTTTCCCAAGCTTGGTGAAATGACTCATTTGGACTACAAGAAAAATTCATCATTTGACGTTGTAAGGCTACTGTCCTATGAGTGGGGAAGTATTTTTTCAAAAATTCAGCTTGCATTTCTCTCCATGTACCTATAGACCTAGGACGCAAGGATTTTAGCCAAGGCTTGGCTTGATCCTTTAGAGAGAATGGGAATAATTTAAGCCGAATGGTTTCCTCGGTGCATGTTCTATCAATAAAAGTATTACATACCTCTTCAAAGTCTTTAATGTGTATGTATGGATTTTCAGAATCCATACCATGAAATGTGGGAAGAAGTTGAATCATGCCTGGTTTCAAATTGAAAGCTTGTTGGTTAAGATGTAAGATAATACACGAAGGTGTACTTTGTCTAGCCGGATGAAGATACTCTCTAAGAGTTTGAAAATTAGGTTGATCATTGAATTGTGGAGGTCCATTACCTTGAACACTCCCTTCACCCTCTACATCTTCAACATTAGCCATGATAAAATAATAATAATAATAGTAGTAATAATAATATAACAATTATATGAATATGAAAGGAAAGGAAAGAAAAGAAAAAAAAATGCAAATAAAAGTAATAGCTCAAAAATAAAAATACAACAAATTAAGAAATTCACTCTCCAATTAATAAGCACTATTAACAACAATAAACATTAAAATATAATTATAACAAGCTTGCATAAAAAGGCGGTAATACCGGCCAAGCACTTTAGACAATAAATAAAAACAATATCAACCAAATAAAATGAAATAAACAAGAAAAATATTAGCAACTAATAAGAATAGACAATAAAAGAAAAATGGTTTAACCAACCAAAATCCAACAATTAATAGTCCAGTCCATAGTCCAATATCCGAAACGTTAAGGTCAATTTTTTTTTAGGCGGTAAAATCAGCCACTTGATTTGTTTTTCAATTTTTTTTTGAGGCTGTAAAACCAGCCAATTGAATTTTTTTATATGGTTTTTTTTAGTTTTCCAATAATCAAATCTAAATTTGTTACCTTTGCTTATTAGCTCCCCGACAACGGCGCCAAAATTGCTTGACCGCTTTTTATGATCGGCTTGTATTAACTCGCAAGTACACGAGTGTGCGATGTAGCAATTAACTCGGTAAGATCAAGGTCATATCCACAGAGAGCTAGATCTAGAAATTAAGCTAGGTAACAACAAAAGAAAACTCAAGAGAAATTAAACTAACAATAACTTGGTTGAAAATAATTGATGGATTTGTTTTCAAAGATAAAAAAGTGTAAATAGATTTTAAATGACAAGAAAAAGTAAGTCTTGGTCCAAATCAATTTTAATGGTGATGTATTGGTGATTTCTTCAACATATATAAGATAACTCAACCTAATATCAACGATGGTGATATTAGATCGAAAGATATTACAATGAAGTTTAGAAAGATGAATATTGATTATTGCTTAAGAATGAACAAGTACTTTCATATTAAGTAAGACATTGAATCAAACAATCTCTATACCAAAACTAAAGTTTGTGCATAAAAATTCCAGATTATAACATTACCTAAATGATTTCTAAAATTTCTTTACAATAATAAATCATTCATGAAGAAAATGAGAAGATAAACATTAAGATTCATTCATATCTTAAAGAACTCACCTCAATCACCATTATCCTTGATTTGGATCCAAGAAAGAGTTTAGCCAACCATGATTATATATAAGAACACTTCAATAAACATGAAAGAACTTGAATCCAACTAAAATAATAAGTTTTACAAACTAAAGAACCAAAATCTATAAAGAAGAACACAATACAATTTCAGAAAACATTCGGACACAAATTTGACTCTAACTTTGGACAACAATTTGACCCTCTTAGAAGCTTTTCTTTCGAGATGTCTATTAGAGACATATTTATAGGAAATTCTGTTACTATTCCATATCATTAAAGAATAGCTCATTTGGACACCTGATTCAAAAGTTATGAGCAAAACACCGAAAGGTGTTCTGAAAAATCAAATCAAGACAGCTTTACAACCACTTTGGTGCACGTTTTTCTTCCTCATTTATGAGGTGTCTCTTTCTTCTTTTTGACCCAAAATAATGTAAAAATATCTCCTCCAGCTTTCCATCCATGTGCTTGCCTTCTTGGATCAATGGATTACCCAAAATAAATCAATTGTTATTTGTTGTGTGGACATGTAAGATCATGGATTGTGTTTAGGTTGATTTGAAGGTTGATTTGGGGTTGATTTAGGGCTGATTTTGGGCTGATTATGGGCTGAATTTGAGCATCAAATAAGTATACAAATGTACTTATTATTTGGGCTAAGATTGACATTGAAACCTTGAGTGTTTAATGGTTGAAGTTTGCACACAACATAAGACAAGTTTGGGCTTGAAATAGATCATATGATATTCTTTTCTAGAATTGGAATAGAATGGATTTTTGGGACAAATTTGGAGCACTTATTTGAACCAAGATTTGCTTCAATCTTCAACTAAATATCTCTTCAATTCTTTGTTTTGAATTCCGATGTTGAATTTTCTGAATTAATTCATTTAAGCTCCAAAAACCTATCAAAATATTAAAACAAACTTCATTACTAAAAAACACATCAATTATTATAAAAACAACCAAATAAAAACAATAAATACATATGTAAAATAAGAGACTTAATGACACTTTTGATGCACAATCACATAGAACTAAGAATAGTTCTTGAATAAATATATGAGGTGATTCTCCTCCCATTAGTAATAGTTACTTGATGATAATGATTTATAGGAAGTGGACTTTACTGAAAAATTAATTCATGATCAATTTTAAACCACTTCTAGTGAAATTGAGATTGATGAATCTGATGATTTGTAAATGGTTTGTTTTCAGGAAGAATCTAAGGCAAGTAATTGGAGACCATAAATTAAAGAATTGCCACCATGATCAATTAAATCCATTCCTTCAAGTGTTCAACCACCCAAACCTGATTTGAAGTCGTTGCCATGCAATCTCAAATACTCATTTTTGGGAGAAAATGAAATTTTTCTGATAATAATCTCTTCCAAATTTAATGCACCTCAAGAAGGTAAGTTATTACAAACTCTGAAAATGCACAAAAATACATTAGGATGGACCATAACTGACATAAAAGAAATTAGTCCATTGATTTGTACACACATAATTTATTTGGAGGAAAATGTTAAACCCTCTAAGGAAATGCAATGAAAGCTCAATCCTAATATGAAAGAAGTAGTGAAAAATAAAGTCATTTAGATTTTAGATAATGAAATAATTTATCTTATTTCTGACAGCAAATGGGTATGTCCTACCCAAGTTGTACCCAATAAGTCTAGAGTCACTATGATAACAAATGAGAACAATGAGTTAATTCCCACTAGAACTGTTACTGGCTGGCACATGTGCATTGACTATAGGAAACTTAATTCAATGACTAGAAAAGATCATTTTCCTTTACCTTTCATGGATCAAATCCTAGAAAAAATTGCAGGTTATGAATTTTATTATTTCCTAGATGACTATTTAGGTTACAACCAAATTGAAATTGCATTGGAAGATCAATAAAAGACTACTTTCATATGTCCATTTGATACTTTTACATATCAAAGGATGTCTTTTGAATTATGTAATGCACCATCCACGTTTCAAAGATGCATGCTCAGTATATTTAGTGATATGGTTGAACATTTTATTGAGATTTTTATGGATGATTTTTCTATTTTTGAGGATTCATTTAATGATTGTCTAGCTAACTTAGAAAAGGTTTGAGTAGGTGTGAAGAGAAGAATCTTGTATTGAATTGGAAAAAATGTCACTTTATGGTAACAAACGACATTGTACTTGGTCACATTGTTTAATCAAAAGGAATTGAGGTTGACAAATCTAAAATCGAGTTAATTGCTAACTTGCCAACACTAACATTTATTAAAGATATTAGATCATTCTTAAGACATGCTGGTTTTTATATAAGGTTCATCAAAGATTTTAGTGTAATATCTAAACCTTTAGGTAACCTTCTAACAAAGGACAATATTTTTTAATGGACCGAACATTGTGAAGAAGCCTTTGTTAAACTTACAAACTTGCTTACTTGTGTTCCTGTCATTCAACCTCCTGATTGGTCATTACCTTTCAAAATAATGTGTGATGCTAGTGATTATGCTGTAGTTGCTGTTTTGGGACAAAGAAAAGATAAAAAACCTTATGTGATTTACTATGTAAGTAAAACTTTAAATAGTGCTCAAATGAATTACACCACCACTAAAAAACAATTACTTGCAGTAGTATTTGCATGTGAAAAATTTAGGTCTTATCTTGTTGGCTAGATTGGTGTGGTGAATTTTGTTACTTCAAGAATTTAATATCACAATCAAAGATAAGAAAGGCACTTAAAATGTTGTCGCGGATCATTTGTCAAGATTGACAACAGATTCGAAAACTGACATCACACCAATCGATGACTACTTTCCAGATGAATTTTTTACTTTCTATCTTTACAATGCCTTGATTTGCTAATATTGTCAATTTTCTTGTTTCAGGACAATTGCTAGGTCATTAGAGTACCCAAGATAAAAAAAAAGTTCTTGAACGAAGTGAAGAGCTTTTATTAGGATGACCCATATTTATTCAATATTGTCTTAATTAAATATTTTGAAGATGCATTCCTAACAATGAGATAAGAAGTGTCGTTAAATTTTGTTATTCTAAGGCATATGGGGATCATTTCTCATCAAGAAAGACAACTGTAAAAATCTTACAAAGTAGATTTTACTGGCCCACCATGTTCAAGGACTCACATGCATTCTGCAAGCCTTGTGAAAATTGTCAAAAGTTAGGATCTATTTTGAAACATCACATGATGCCTTTAAATCCTATTCTTGTCATTGAGATCTTTGATTATAGGGGTATAGATTTCATGAGTCCATTCCCTCCATCATTTGGTTTCTTGTACATATTAGTTGCAGTAGATTATGTTTCAAAATAGATAGAGGCAATTCTAAGTCGAAATAATGATCACAAAACAGTGATAAAGTTTTTGAAAGAAAATATTTTGAGTCGATTTGGAATCCCTCGAGCCATAATAAGTGATGGTGGAACACATTTCTGGAACAAGCCATTTGAGTCTTTAATGAAGAAATACAGAATCACATATAAAGTTGCCACCTCTTATCACCCTTAAACAAGTGGACAAGTAGAGCTTGCTAATAGGGAGATCAAACATATTTTGAAGAAAACAATGAACCCTAATAGGAAAGATTGGTCTTTAAGACTTAATGATGCACTTTGAACTTATCGAACTGCTTATAAAACATCACTATGTATGTCACTTTATAGACTAGTCTATGGAAAACCTTGTCACTTGCCTGTGGAACTTGCACATAAAGCTTATTGGGCTATTAAAGCTTTCAATTCAAATCTTGTTGATGCTAGTCAACCGTGAAAATTACAAATAAATAAGCTTGAGGAAATAAGAATTGATGCATATGAAAAATCAAAAATTCATAAAGCAAGAATCAAAGAGTTTCATGACAAGAATATTCTGAGAAAAACATTTAATGTTGGTCAAAAAGTCTTACTTTATAATTCTCGACTGCATTTATTTCCTAGAAAACTATGATTAAGATGGAGCAGTTCTTTTATTGTGAAACATGTGTATCCATATGGGGCCTATGATATCGAGAATCTAAAGAATGACAATGTTTTCAAGGTAAATGGACATCGTTTGAAAGTTTACTTTGACAATTTTTCAGTTAAAAATGACTCTACTGAATTGGGCGATCCTATATATAAAGATTGATTTTTTTTTCTCACATTGTTTTTGTGTTTCTTTTTGAGTGATTTTTCCTAGTTTCTCTCTCCTCGGTCAAATGACGGACAACGGTACTCCATGACTTAAGTCGGTTCTTTCAGTTTCCCATAGTAACTGATATCTGTGTATATATTTGTTCAATTCTTTGAATCTCTCTTCCAATTCTTATTTGATAATGGATACTAATCTTGAAAAATTGAAAAGGTATTTTCCTGCTTTGCCTTAGAATGCGATTACAAAAATTTACCAGGCTAGATGTGCAAGATTGAGGTTGTTAATGAATCATGAAATTCTTGAAGATATTTGCTAGTTGATTGAAGCAAAGGTCCAATTATCTGGTGAGTCCTCTAATTCTTTCATTTCATATATGCCTAGAACAGGTAAAAACACTTTTGCCAAGAAATGTCGTGCAAAAGGACTGAAAGTGTATCATCGATGTGTCAGATGGACTTGTAAGGCACAATGTCATTCTTTAGGAATGATATCTATAAACCGTGAAAATAAAATACAATTCATTAAGGATGGCCTGAGTAAGGGTCTTTAGATAATCTTCTATTAACTCTTGAGATGCATCTTAGTGGAGATGTGCATCGTGCAATTCATGATTTATGACTACATTTTTATAAAGAACATAATAGACTTAGTCTTGGGAATCTAACTAAAAATGACCTTATTTGCCTATCCCTGACCAATAGAGGGCGTTTAACCCGTTTTTGGACATAAAACTAAGGGAAGATATGATCCATAATCACAACTACCTATACATACATGTGTTTTTTTTAATAAATAAATAAATAAATAAAGAGAAATAGAGAGAGTGTGTGAGACTTCATCTGACCTACATATATATGGTAGGATTGACTTTTTAATTTCTCATCTATAAAATCCTCTCTTCCTTCCTTTTATTTCTACTCAACCCATACATTAAAAAAATATAGAAGTGTGTAGAAATGTCTAGTTTCTCAGGTCATCACATAAGAAATATTTGTGTTTTTGGTGGATCTAGTCCTGGAAAAGAAAAGGAGTTTTTAGAATCAGTAAATCATCTTGGTCAGGTGCTAGCTGAGAGAAAGATTCATTTAGTGTATGGGGAAGAAAATCAGGGGTTAATGGAAGATGTGTCATTAGCTACATTTTTAGGAGGTAATCAAGTTTTGGGGGTCGTCTCCGAAGCTTTAGCACAAGAGAACATCATTGGAAATAATAATATATCAAATAATATAAGATACCTTTAATTCATGGTAAATGTTCATTTTAAATGCAGGCCTATCACATAAATGAAAGAATTGATTGATGAATTTAAGAACTGAAATTGAAAGGATAAAGAGATGGCCAAACTTAGAAAAGCCGAAGAAGATAATCAATCATTTCATAATGAGAATAATGAGAATAACCGTGCTAGAATACTTAGAGACCATATGAATCCCACAAGAACAAGTGCACCATCATGCATAATTTTTCCTCCGGATGCATCTCTTTTTAATTTTAAGCCGGGTATTATTCAACTTTTACCTTCTTTTCATGGCTTGGAATTGGAAAATCCATTCTTGCATTTAAGGCAATTTGAGGAGGTTTGCAACACATATAATAATTTAAATTGTAGCATGAGCACCATCAAATTAAAGCTTTTTCCTTTTTCATTAAAAGATAAAGCTAAAACATGGCTACCAAATTTAAGACCAGGATCCATTCGTACCTGGGATGAAATGCAATAACAGTTTTTGAAGAAGTTTTTCCTATCTCATAGAACAAACTCTTTCAAAAGACAAATCACCACTTTCACTCAAAAACCAGGAGAAATATTTTACCAATATTGGGATAGGTATCGAGACTTGCTTAGTACTTCCCTCATCATGGTTTTGAAAAATAAAGATTGGTTTCACATTTCTATTAAGGGTTACCACCTAAAGATAGATAAATGGTTGAATTGATGTGCAATGAAACTTTTAAAGATAAAGACCCTAATAAAGCAATGGAGTACGTAGACTTGTTAGCTGGAAATGTTCAAAATTAGGACACCGCGGGTACTTATGAGGCACCGAGTAAAACTCAACCTCATACATCTAGTGGAGGTATGTACAACCTTAGGGAAGATCATGACCTTCAAGCCAAGTTTGCATCCTTAGCTAGAAAAGTCGAGACACTAGAATTGAAAAAGAGTGGTCAATTGAAATCTGTTGAAAACATTGTGTGTCAAATCTGTGAAACAAATAAACACTCAACCAATAATTGTCCAACCTTGCCTTCTTTTAAGGAATGTCTCCATGAACAAGCTCATGCTTTAAACAGTTTCCAAAGGGCCAACCACAACCCATACTCGCAAACATATAACCCTGGTTGGAGAAATCACCCAAATTTCAGTTCGAAGAGTGAGAACAACAATGTACAAACTTCACAACCACCATTTTAAGCACACCATAATTTCCAAAATTCTCATGGATATGCAGCTCCTTATGCTCCATCTCCTAGAAGAAATTTTGAGGAAATGTTGCATGTATTCATTGAAAAGCAAGAGACAATCAATACTAAACTTGCTCAAAACATGACAGATTTTAAAGATACTTTTGCAAAATTAACGTCTGCTCTTAGTTTTCAAGAGAAAGGTAAGTTTCCATCTCAACCACAACAAAATACCAAGGGGCAATACAATGCAAATGTAAGTAGTTATGGAAGCCAACACATAGATCAAGTCAAATCAGTCACTACTCTGCACAGTGGTAAGGTTATTGAAAAACCCTCTCTTGAACCTTATGAGAAAGATGATGAGTCAATCTTTGAGGGTAAGGAAGGGGTTGAATCTAAAAATTGCAAAGAAATGACTGATTCACCACCACCACTTCCATTTCCTCATGCCATGACCAAACAAAGGAAAGTCAATCATAACTCTGAAATTTTTGAAATTTTCAAACAGGTAAGGATCAATATACCTTTGTTGGATGCTATTAAACAGGTTCCTTTCTATGCTAAATTTTTGAAAGATCTCTGCACTGTGAAGAGGAAACTGAATGTGAAAAAGAAAGCCTTTCTAGCCGAACAAGTAAGTGCTATTCTTCAAAACAATAATGCTTTGAAATATAAAGACCCTGGTTGTCCTACAATTTCTTACTTTATTGGAGAACAAAAAATTAAAAGAGTCTTGCTTGATCTTGGTGCTAGTGTAAATTTACTTCCATATTCAGTTTTTCAGAGTCTCAATCTAGGTGAGTTAAAACCAACTTCTATATCTCTTTTACTTGTTGATAGATCTGTAAAAGTGCCTAGAGGAATAATTGAAGATGTGTTAGTACAAGTCAATAAATTCATTTATCCTGTTGAAGCATGTAATTCATTTCCTGTTATTTTAGGACGTCTATTTCTTGCAACCTTTAACGCATTGATTAATTATAGGAATGGACTAATGAAGCTATCATTTGGAAATATGACATTAGAGATGAATATTTTTAATATTTACAAGCACCTGGAGATGATAATGATTTACAAGAAGTAAATCATATTGACGAATTAGTTTATGATCAACTTGAATCTACTTTAAGTAAAAATGAATTGGATGAATATAAAGATTTGCAAATGAGTTATTCTGAGGAAAAAATCATGGATGAAAAACATACCGAAAATGTTGATGCGGATCTTTTGTCAAAAGTGACAGCAAATTCGACATTTAACATCACATCAATCGATGATTACTTTCCTAACGAATCCTTACTTTCTCTTAGTCCAATGCCTTGGTATGATAAAAATATCAATTTTCTTGCTTTAGGAGATTTTGTCAGCTGATTGGAGTACCCAAGATAAAGAAAAGTTTTTGAACGAAGTGAAGGCTTTTAATGTGATGACTTTAACTTATTAAAATATTGTCCTCATCAAATATTTCAAAGATTCATTCCCGACAATGAGGTAAGTAGTGTCATTAAACTTTGTCATTTTGAAGCATGTGAAAGTTATTTCTCGTGAAAATAAAAAACTGCAAAAATCTTTCAAAATGGATTTTATTGGCCTACCACGTTCAAGGACACGTATGCACTCTGCAAAACTTGTGAAAATTATCAAAAAGTTGATACTGGTCAAAAAGTTTTGTTTTAAAATTCTCAATTTTATGCATTTTCTAAAGAGCTAAGATTAAGATGGAGCAATCCTTATGGGGCCTGTGTGACACGACTAAAAGGTTGATGTCTTCTCCCAAGTGTAGGAGTGTCGAAGTAATAAATAACCCAGCAAGACCGGGGTCGAACCACAGGGAGGTTAATTGTACAAATTATAGACAACAATTATAAGCAACAATAATAGCAATAATAACAACAACAATAACAATAACAACAACAACTATAATAATAATAATAATAATAATAATAATAATAATAATAATAATAATAATAATAATAATAATAATAGTAGTAGTAGTAGTAGTAGTAGTAGTAAAGAAAGAGAAAAAGATAAAGATGATGAGAACTTGGAGATGAAAAATTAATGTAAGGATTAAACAATAATAATAACAAATGTCAAGGTTAGAGGTTCCACTAATGGTATATCAAACAAGTATAGTATAAACTCTTATTATTGAATTGGAAACCACACACAAAGGAGGTTCCAATCAGATTATATATTGTTAACATGATTACATTAGTCATCTTATTCAATTAATGCTAATACTTGTAAATCTCATCAAGCATTCATGATTATAACTTATGTTAACTGATTAGTACTTAAAAATGCATTTTTATCATGGTTTTATATCATCATTTTGCACTTGAAGTATCAATAACTCCTTAACTAAAATATGTTTTATAATAATGTATCTAATAATATAAGATACCTATAATTTGTGGTAAATGTCTATTTTTAATGCAGGCCTATCACATAAATGAAAGGATTGATTGATGACTTGAAGAACTTAAATTGCAAGGATAAAGAGATGGTCAAACTTAGAGAAGAGATGTCGGTGCAATCCAAACCGGAACACAGTTCGGTAATTGGGTCATATCTGGAGCTACAGATCTCAGATTTAGGTCCAATTTATATGGATAGAAAGTTAAGACATAGGCCTACAACTTTCATATGGAGCCCAAGATCTAAAAAGGCCATTTGCAAGTCCAAATTGTAGCAACAACAAAGAAGCCCGAATCTGTCTTCCAGCCCGAGCACTGTTCGGTATTTTGGCCATATCTGGAGTTCTAGAAGTCCAAATGAGCTGAATGTTTTACACAAGAAAGCTGAGACAATTGCCTACAACTTTCATGTTTGCACCTGGCTCCAGTTTTGACGTTATCAATGACGTTTTGGGCAGACAAGAGAAGATAAGGATTGTCACCAAGTCAAAAGTTGGCCACCCACTTATCAATTAGTCATCAAATCAATAGTTCCCAATTTTGGCCTATAAAAGGAGGCATTTGCCATGCATTTAGGCATCTTGGTGTTCAGATCAAGATCATGCTCTTCCTTTCTCTCTTTGTATTTTTTGTAATGTTTATGCTTTACTTTCATTAATATCAAGTATATGCCTTTCATTTCCTTTCCTTTACTTAGTTAGCTTTTATGTTCTTATTTTGTTTATCTATTTTGCTTTCTTTCATTATGTCTAGCTAAGTTAATTATGTCAAGGTGAAAAGGTTACACTAATGGTGTGAGAATAAGTATAATGTAAACTTAATATGGACTTTAATGTTTGATACTAACATGTTTTATATTTGTTATCTTGTTCACTCTTTAATACTTTGCTTGTTAAATGACTAATCTTGATTTATGTTGTATAACACTTGGTACAACAAATGCTTGGCACTTTCATAGCCCATAATGTATGGTATAACCGACACCTGAGCTATGAAAGGAACTTGATTTGTTGTTAACATAAGTTATAATCATGAATGCTTGACGAGATTTACAAGTATTAGCATTAATTGAATAAGATGACTAATGTAATCATGTTAACAATATATAATCTGATTGGAACCTCCTTTGTGTGTGGTTTCCAATTCAATAATAAGAGTTTATATTATACTTGTTTGATATACCATTAGTGGAACCTCTAACCTTGACATTTGTTATTATTATTGTTTAATCCTTACATTAATTTTCCATCTCCAAGTTATCATCATCTTCTTCTTCTTCTCTTTCTTTATTATTATTATTACTACTACTATTACTACTACTACTATTATTATTATTATTATTATTATTATTATTATTATTATTATTATTAGTATTATTAGTATTAGTATTACTATTATTATTGTTATTATTATTATTGTTATTGTTGTTATTGTTGTTGTATTATTGTTATTTATAATTTGTACAATTAACCTCCCTGTGGTTCGACCCCGGTCTTACCGGGTTATTTATTACTTCGACACTCCTGCACTTGGGAGAAGACATCAATCTTTCAGTCGTGTCATTAACAACAAATCAAGTTCCTTTCATAGCTCAGGTGTCAGTTATACCATACATTATGGGCTATGAAAGTGCCAAGCATTTGTTGTACCAAGTGTTATACAACATAAATCAAGATTAGTCATTTAACAAGCAAAGTATTAAAGAGTGAACAAGATAACAAATATAAAACATGTTAGTATCAAACATTAAAATCCATATTAAGTTTACATTATACTTATTCTCACACCATTAGTGTAACCTTTTCACCTTGACATAATTAACTTAGCTAGACATAATGAAAGAAATAAAAATAGATAAACAAAATAAGAACATAAAAGTTAACTAAGTAAAGGAAAGGAAATGAAAGGCATAAACTTAATATTAATGAAAACAAAGCATAAAAAATACAAAGAGAGAAAGGAAGAGCATGATCTTGATCTGGAAACCAAGATGCCTAAATGCATGGCAAATGCCTCCTTTTATAGGCCAAAATTGGGAACTATTGATTTGATAACTAATTGATAAGTGGGTGGCCAACTTTTGACTTGGTGACAATCCTTATCTTCTCTTGTCTGCCCAAAACGTCATTGATAACGTCAAAATTGGAGCCAGTTGTACATGAAAGTTGTAGGCAATTTTCTCAGCTTTCTTGTGTAAAAACTTCAGCTCATTTGGACTTCTAGAACTCCAGATATGGCCAAAATACCGAATAGTGCTCGGGCTGGAAGACAGATTCGGGCTTCTTTGTTGTTGCTACAATTTGGACTTGATAATGGCCTTTTCAGATCTTGGGCTCCATATGAAAGTTGTAGGCCTATGTCTTACCTTTCCATCCATATAAATTGGACCTAAATCTGAGATATATAGCTCCACATATGACCCAATTACCGAACAGTGTTCCGGTTTGGATCGCACCGACATCTCTTTTCTAAGTTTGGCCATCTCTTTGCCCTTGCAATTTAAGTTCTTAAAGTCATCAATCAATATTTTCATTTATGTGATAGGCCTGCATTTAAAATGAACTTTTACCATAAATTAAAGGTATCTTATATTATTAGATATATTATTATAAAACATGCTTTAGTTAAGGAGTTATTGATACTTCAAGTGCAAAATGATGATATAAAACCATGATAAAAATACACTGATTTGACTTGATCCATGTGTTGGCTTCCAGAACTACTTGCATTTGCATTGTATTGCCCCTTGGGATTTTGTTGCGGTTGAGATGGAAACTTACCTTTCTCTTGGAAACTAAGAGCAGATGTTAATTTAGCAAGAGTATCTTTAAAATCTGTCATGTTTTGAGCAAGTTGAGTATTGATTGTCTCTTGCTTTTCAATGAATGCATGCAATGTTTCCTCAAGATTTCTTCTAGGATGTGGAGCATAAGGAGGTGCATATCCATGAGAATTTTGGAAATTGTGGGGTGCTTGAAATGGTGGTTGTGAAGTTTGTGCATTGTTGTTCTCACTCTTCCAACTAAAATTTGTGTGATTTCTCCAACCAGGGTTGTATGTTTGGGAGTATGGGTTGTGGTTGGCCCTTTGAAAACTGTTTAAAGCATGGGCTTGTTCATGGAGACATTCTTTAAAAGAAGGCAAGGTTGGACAATCGTTGGTTGAGTGTTCATTTGTTTCACAAATTTGACACACAATGTTTTCAACAGATTTTAATTGACCACTCTTTTTTAATTCTAGTGCCTCGACTTTTCTAGCTAAAGATGCAAACTTGGCTTGAAGGTCATGATCTTCCCTAAGGTTGTACATACCTTCACTAGATGTATGAGGTTGAGTTTTACTCGGTGCCTCATAAGTACCCGCGGTGTCCCAATTTTGAGCATTTTCAGCTAACAAGTCTAAGTACTCCATTGCTTCATCAGGGTCTTTATCTTCAAAAGTTCCATTGCACATCAACTCAACCATTTGCCTATCTTTAGGTGTTAACCCTTCATAGAAATGTGAAACCAATCTCCATGTTTCAAAACCATGATGAGGGCAAGTACTAAGCAAGTCTCGATACCTATCCCAACATTTGTAAAATGTTTCTCCTGGTTTTTGAGTGAAAGTGGTGATTTGTCTCTTGAAAGAGTTTGTTCTATGAGATGGGAAAAACTTCTTTAAAAACTGTTGTTGCATTTCATCCCAAGCACGAATGGATCCTGGTCTTAAAATTTGTAGCCATGTTTTAGCTTTATCTTTTAATGAAAAAGGAAAAAGTTTTAATCTGATGGTGTTCATGCTACAATTTAAGTTATTATATGTGTTGCACACCTCCTCAAATTCCCTTAAATGCAAGTATGGATTTTCCAATTCTAAACCATGAAAAGAAGGTAAAAGTTGAAAAATACCTGGTTTAAAATTAAAATGAGATGCATCAGGAGGAAAAACTATGCATGATGGTGCACTTGTTATTGTGGGATTCATGTGGTCTCTAAGTGTTCTAGCACGGTTATTCTCATTATTCTCATTTTGAAGTGATTGATTATTTTCTTCGGCCATATTTTCTAAAAATGATGAGGATATCCTACAAAGTCTACCACTTGATGTACGTGACCACACTCTCATGCATGTGTAGGAATTAAAAAAAAAAAAGCAAAAGAAGGAGGAAGAAAGCAAAATAAAAAGAAACAAAAGAAAAGAAACAAAGTTATATATAAGAAAAGTGAAAAGAGAAAATAAAATAAATACTATAATTTATACAAGGACTTACCTCCCCGGCAACGGCGCCAAAAACTTGACACGACTAAAAGGTTGATGTCTTCTCCCAAGTGCAGGAGTGTCGAAGTAATAAATAACCCGGCAAGACCGGGGTCGAACCACAGGGAGGTTAATTGTACAAATTATAGACAACAATTATAAGCAACAATAATAGCAATAATAACAACAACAATAACAATAACAACAACAACTATAATAATAATAATAATAATAATAATAATAATAATAATAATAGTAGTAGTAGTAGTAGTAGTAGTAGTAGTAAAGAAAGAGAAAAAGATGAAGATGATGAGAACTTGGAGATGAAAAATTAATGTAAGGATTAAACAATAATAATAACAAATGTCAAGGTTAGAGGTTCCACTAATGGTATATCAAACAAGTATAGTATAAACTCTTATTATTGAATTGGAAACCACACATAAAGGAGGTTCCAATCAGATTATATATTGTTAACATGATTACATTAGTCATCTTATTCAATTAATGCTAATACTTGTAAATCTCGTCAAGCATTCATGATTATAACTTATGTTAACAACAAATCAAGTTCCTTTCATAGCTCAGGTGTCGGTTATACCATACATTATGGGCTATGAAAGTGCCAAGCATTTGTTGTACCAAGTGTTATACAACATAAATCAAGATTAGTCATTTAACAAGCAAAGTATTAAAGAGTGAACAAGATAACAAATATAAAACATGTTAGTATCAAACATTAAAGTCCATATTAAGTTTACATTATACTTATTCTCACACCATTAGTGTAACCTTTTCACCTTGACATAATTAACTTAGCTAGACATAATGAAAGAAATAAAAATAGATAAACAAAATAAGAACATAAAAGTTAACTAAGTAAAGGAAAGGAAATGAAAGGCATAAACTTAATATTAATGAAAACAAAGCATAAAAAATACAAAGAGAGAAAGGAAGAGCATGATCTTGATCTGGAAACCAAGATGCCTAAATGCATGGCAAATGCCTCCTTTTATAGGCCAAAATTGGGAACTATTGATTTGATAACTAATTGATAAGTGGGTGGCCAACTTTTGACTTGGTGACAATCCTTATCTTCTCTTGTCTGCCCAAAACATCATTGATAACGTCAAAATTAGAGCCAGTTGTAAACATGAAAGTTGTAGGCAATTTTCTCAGATTTCTTGTGTAAAACATTCAGCTCATTTGGACTTGATAATGGCCAAAATACCGAACAGTGCTCGGGCTGGAAGACAGATTCGGGCTTCTTTGTTGTTGCTACAATTTGGACTTGATAATGGCCTTTTCAGATCTTGGGCTCCATATGAAAGTTGTAGGTCTATGTCTTACCTTTCCATCCATATAAATTGGACCTAAATCTGAGATATATAGCTCCACATATGACCCAATTACCGAACAGTGTTCCGGTTTGGATCGCACCGACATCTCTTTTCTAAGTTTGGCCATCTCTTTGCCCTTGCAATTTAAGTTCTTAAAGTCATCAATCAATATTTTCATTTATGTGATAGGCCTGCATTTAAAATGAACTTTTACCATAAATTAAAGGTATCTTATATTATTAGATATATTATTATAAAACATGCTTTAGTTAAGGAGTTATTGATACTTCAAGTGCAAAATGATGATATAAAACCATGATAAAAATACACTTTTAAGTACTAATCACTGTGATATTGTGAATTCAATGAATGGCAATGATTTTAAGGAAAATGGACATCGTTTGAAAGCTTACTTTGATAATTTTTCTAGTGAAAATGAATCAACTGGTTTGAATAATCTTGTAGATAAAGGTTGATTATTTTTTTTCTCACATTATTTTTGTGTTTCTTTTTAAGTGATTTTTACTAGTTTCTCTCACCCCGGTCAAATAGCGGATAACGGTACTCCATGACTTAAGTTGATTCTTTTAGTTTCCCAGAATAACTGATATTTGTGTATATATTTGTGCAATTCTTTGAATCTCTCTTCCAATTCTCATTTGAAAATGGACAATAATCTTGAAAAATTGAAAAAGTATTTTCCGCTCTGCCTTAGAATGCGATTACAAAAATTTACCATGCTAGATGTGTAAGATTGAGATTGTTAATAAATCATGGAATTCTTGAAGATATTCGCTGCTTGATTGAAGCAAAGGTTCGATTATCAGGTGAGGCTTCTAACTCTTTCATTTCACATATGCCTGGAATAGGTAAAAGCACTTTTGCAAAGAAACATCATGCAAAACAACTGAAAGTTTGTCATCGAAGTGTTAGATGGACTTGTAATACACAATGTCGTTCTTTAAGAATGATATCTATAAACTGTGAAGATAAAATACAATTCATTAAGGATGGCCTTAGTAAGGAGTCTTTATATAATCTTCTATTGACTCTTGAGACGCATCCTAGTGGAGATGTGCATCATGTAATTCATGATTTATGGCCATTATTTTATAAAGAACATGATTGACTTAGTCTTGAGAATCTGATTAAACAAGACCCTGTTTGCTTGTTTTTAAGAAAACTGGATGGGAATCCTATCCCCGACCCATAAAGGGCGTTTAAGTCGTTCTTGTACGTAAAACCAAGGGAAGATGTGACCCACAATCACAACTACCTGTACATACACATGCTTTTTCAAAAGTAAATAAATAAATAAATAAAAAGAGAGAGAGTGTGTGCGAGACTCCAGTTGGCCTACATATAGGTGTTATGATTGCCTTTTTAATTGCTCATTTATAAAACCCTCTCTTCCGTCCTTTCATTTCTACTCAACCCATACATTCAAGAAATACAGAAGTGTGTAGAAATGACAAGTTCTTCAAGTCATCATATAAGAAATATTTGTATTTTCGGTGGATCTATTTCTGGGAAAGAAAAGGAGTTTTTAGAATCAAAAAATCATCTTGGTCAGGTGCTAGCTGAGAGAAAGATTCATTTAGTGTATGGGGGAGGTAGTCTTGGGTTAATGGGATGTGTGTCAATAGCTGCATTTTTAGGAGGTAGTCAAGTTTTGGGGGTTGTCCCCGAAGCTTTAGCACAAGGAGACATCATTGAAAACACAATTGGAGAGAAACTTCAGGTCTCCACAATGTCGGCTCGAATGAATGCAATATTTAACCATGTCGATGCCTTCCTTTGCTTTACTAGGTGGATTAGGCACATTGGAAGAGATCTTTCATATTTTCTCTTGGGCTCAACTGCACATTCACCATAAACTCATAGGTTTGTTAAATGTTAATGGTTATTATGATAAGTTGTTGTCTTTTCTTCATGCTGTGGAACAGGAATTTCTAACATCTTCTGCACGACAAATCATAATCTCTACTGCTACTGCTGAACAATTAATTGACCAACTACAATCCTTCATTCTTGTAATTGATCCCTCCATGAGTTGCATAAATTGGTCAACTAAGAAAAGCCATAAAAAGCTTAGATTGGATTTGAGCCTTGATTTGTGAATTTTTGTGTCTTTTGGTTTTATTATTGTGTTTTGTTATTTCTTATTTTTGTTTCAGTGTGTTTCAGGTTTGTTAGTGTTTGTTATTTCAAGTGATATCTTCTATACTCTATCTTTCTACCTTAGAACATTGAGGACAATGTCTCGTTTTAATTAGGGGGAGAGGGTAGTAGTTGATAAAAAAAATGTTTTTCATTTTATAAAGCATGTGTATAATTGTTGTTACTAGGATAACAGAGTAAAGGAGCTCTTTTGTTAAAGTGACTCTTGAGACGTATCTTAGTAACCATTCTTAACAAGGTACACTTCTTAAAATATTCAGGTTTACAAACTTTCACATTGTTATCACTTAATTGTGCTCATATACTTATTTAACATGTATTCTTAAACCTTAATTTACACACACACACTTTAACATATGATTGTGGGTTGCATATTGGATTATTACATTATTTATGTTCTTTTGTTAAAGGTAACATCTAAGGAAAAAGGATAGAATATAATTTAAAAAAAAAGAAAAAAAATATTGATAATAAAAATGTAGATAAGTTTGGTTTCGTAGCCTCCCTAACCTAAGCAATTAAGCTCGAATGGGTGTTTTAACACCTAATACCCTAAAGTCAACTGACTTAGGAGCTATTAGCCCAACGCTTGTTAGATGGGTTGAGGAGAAAAGCTTAAGGGAATCAAACATTGCACTATCTACATATTAGTATCTGCCACCCGAGTTATTAAGCTCGTAGGGGTGTCTTAACACCTAATGCCTTAAGACCAACTGGTCTAGGAGTCATTAGCCGAAAGCTTGTTACATGGATTAAAGATGCATGGTGTTTTAAGTTATATGTGTGTGTGTGTATATAAAAGAAAAAAAAGATAAAAATAATAATCCCAATTTAAGGAACTTAACCTTAAACATTAGAATAAAAATTTTGTTTATGTCCAAGAAAAGCCCCATAATTATGCGTTGATAAATTGAGCACAAAAGAAAGGTTTATTAATATTTTGTTAAGAGGTATTGAGCTGATATATAAATTTAATGAGAGTTTGTTTATCTAGATAGATTAATGGAAGTTAAATGATGAATACCTTGCTTTGTGGAATTTACAAATTATTTTTCTATTTTAACACTTTGATTACGAGGGACTAGTAATAAGCTGGTTGGGGGGGTGTGATTAGTACTTAAAAGTGTATTTTTATCATGGTTTTATGTCATCATTTGGCACTTGAAGTATCGATAACTTCTTTACTAAAACATGTTTTATAATAATATATCTAATAATATAAGATACCTTTAATTTGTGGTAAATGTTCATTTTAAATGCAGGCCTATCACATAAGTTAAAGGATTGATTGATGACTTTAAGAACTTAAATTACAAGGGGAAAGAGATGACCAAACTTAGAAAAGAGATGTCGGTGCAATCCAAACGGGAACATTGTTCGGTAATTGGGTCATATCTGGAGCTATAGATCTCATATTTTGGTGTACTTTATATGGATGGAAAGTTAAGACATATGCCTACAACATTTGTATGGAGCCCAAGATCTAAAAATGCCATTTTCAAGTCCAAATTATTGCAACAACAAAGAAGCCCGAATATGTCCTCCAGCCCGAGCACTATTCAGTATTTTGGCCATATCTGGAGTCCTAGAAGTCCAAATGAGCTGAATTGTTTACACAAGAAAGCTGAGACAATTGCCTACAACTTTCATGTTTGGAGTGGCTCTAATTTTGACGTTATCAATGATGTTTTGGGCAGACAAGAAAAGATAAGGATTGTCACCAAGTCAAAAGTTGGCCACCCACTCATCAATTAGTCATTAAATCAATAATTCCCAATTTTGGCCTATAAAGGAGGCATTTGCCATGCATTTAGGAATCTTGGTTTCCAGATCAAGATCACACTCTTGCATTCTCTCTTTGTATTTTTTTGTAATGTTTATGCTTTGCTTTCATTAATATCAAGTTTATGCCCTTCATTTCCTTTCATTTACTTAGTTAACTCTTATCTTATTTATGTTCTTATTTTATTTATTTATTTTTCTTTCGTTCATTATGTCTAGCTAAGTTTATTATGTCAAGGTGAAAAGGTTACACTAATGGTATAAGAATAAGTATAATGTAAACTTAATATGGATTTTAATGTTTGATACTAACATGTTTTGTATTTGTTATCTTGTTCACTCTTTAATACTTTGCTTGTTAAATGACAAATCTTGATTTATGTTGTATAACACTTGGTACAACAAATGCTTGGCACTTTCATAGCCTATACTGTATGGTATAACCGACACATGAGCTATGAAAGGAACTTGATTTGTTGTTAACATAAGTTATAATCATGAATGCTTGACGAGATTTACAAGTATTAGCATTAATCAAATAAGTTGCCTAATGTAATCATGTTAACAATCTATAATCTGATTGGAACCTCTTTTCTGTGTGGTTTTCAATTGAATAACAAGAGTTTATACTATACTTATTTGACATACCATTAGTGGATCCTCTAACCTTGACATTGTTTATTATCATTGTTTAATCCTTACATTAATTTTCCATCTCAAAGTTCTCATAAACTTTTCTTCTTCTTCTCCTTCTTTATTATTATTATTATTATTAGTATTATTATTATTATTAGTATTGTTAGTATTATTACTACTACTACTACTACTAGTATTAGTGTTATTAGGATTATTATTATTATTATTGTCATTACTATTATTATTGTTGTTGTTGCTATTATTATTGTTATTGTTATTATTATTATTGTTGTTATATTATTGTTATTTATAATTTATACAATTAACCTCCCTATAGTTCGACCCTGGTCTTGCCGGGTTATTTATTACTTTGACACTCCTATACTTGGGTGAAGACATGAATATTTTGGTCGTGTCACTTTTATTATTGTGTTTTGTTGTTTCTTATATTTGTTAGAGTGTGTTTCAGGTTTGTTAGTATTTGTTATTTCAGGTTTGTTAGTATTTGTCATTTCAGGTCATCTCTTCTATATTTTATCTTTCTACCTTAGAACATTAAGGACAATGTCTCATTTTAGTTAAGGGAAGAGGGTAGTAGCTTTAAAAAAAAAATTAACTAACTGTATTTTTTATTTCATAAAGCATGTGCAAAATTATTGTTACTAGAATGACAGAGTAAAGAAGCTCTTTTATTAAAGTGACTCTTGAGACGCATCTTAGTAACCATTCTTAACAAGGTAATACTTCTTGAAATATTCAAGTTTACAAACTCTCATATTATTATCACTTAATTCTGCTCTTATATTCATTTAACACGTATTCTTAAAGCTTAATTTTCACACACACTTTAACATATGATTGTGGGTTGCACATTGAATTATTACATTATTTATGTTCTTTTGTTAAAAGTACCAACTACGAGAAATGGATAGTTTATAATTTAAAAAAAAACAAAAAAGAGGAAAAAATGATGATAATAAAAATATAGATAAGTTTGGTTTTGTAACCTCTCTAACCTAAGCAATTAAGCCCGAAGGGGTGTTTTAACACCTAATACCCTAAAGTCAACTAACTTGGGAGTTATTAGTCCAACGCTTGTTACATTGGTTGAGGAGAAAAGCTTAATGGAATTAAAACTTGTACTATCTACATATGAGTATCTGCAACCCGAGTTACTAAGCTCGTAGGGTTGTCTCAACACCTAATGCCTTAAGACCAATTGGTTTGGGAGTCATTAGTTGAAAGCTCGTTACATGGGTTAAAGAAGCAATGTGTTTTAAGTTACATGTATATATATTAAAAAAAACAAACAAAAAAAAAAGAAAAAAAAATCTCAACCCAAGAAAGTTAACCTTAAACATTAGAACAAGAATTTTATTTTCTTCCAAGTAAAGACCCATAACTATGTGTTGATATATTGAGTACAAAAAAAAAGTTTATTAATATTTTGTTTAAGAGGTATTGAGAAAATATATAAATTTAATGAGAGTTTGTTTATCTGGATAGATTAATAGAAGTTGAATTATGAATACCTTGCTTTGTGGAATTTACAAATTATTTTTTCTATTTTAACGCTTTGATTACTAAGGACTAGTAATAAGCTTGTTGGAGGGTGTGATTAGTACTTAAAAGTGAATTATTTATCAAGGTTTTATGTCATCATTTTGCACTTGAAGTATCAATAACTCTTCAACTAGGCACTCTCATAGCCCATACTATATGATATAACCAACACCTAAGCTATGAAAGAAACTTGATTTGTTGTTAACATAAGTTATAATCATGAATATCTGATAATATTTACAAGTATTAGCATTAATCGAATAAGATGACTAATATAATCATGTTAACAATTTATAATCTGATTGGAACCTCCTTTGTGTGTGGTTTCCAATTAAATAATAGGAGTTTTATACTATACTTGTTTGATATATGACATGACAAAAAGATTGATGTCTTCTCCCAAGTGCAGGAGTGTCGAGGTAATAAGAAACTGGACAAGATCAAGATCGAACCACAGGGAGGTTAATTGTACAAATTATAAACAACAACAATAATAATGATAACAATAAAAAAATATCAATAACAATAACAACAATAGCTATAATAATAATAATAATAATAAAGAAAAAGAAGGAGAAGAAGAAGATGAGAACTTTGAGATGCAATATTAATGTAACGATTAAACAATGATAATAAAAAATATCAAGGTTACAGGATCCACTAATGCCATGTCAAACAAGTATACTATAAACTCTTATTATTCAATTGGAAACCACACATAAAGGAGGTTGCAATCAAATTATAGATTGTTAACATGATTACATTAGTCATCTTATTCGATTAATGCTAATACTTGTAAATCTTAGTCAAGCATTTATGATTATAACTTGTGTTAACAACAAATCAAGTTCCTTTCATAACTCATGTGTCATTTATACCATACAGCATGGGCTATGAAAGTGCCAAGTATTTGTTGTACAAAGTGTTATACAACATAAATCAAGATTAGTTATTTAACAAGCAAAGTATTAAATAGTGAATAAGATAACAAATATAAAACATGTTAGTATCAAACATTAAAGTCCATATTAATTTTATACTATACTTATTCTTACACCATTAGTGTAACCTTTTCACCTTGACATAATAAACTTAACTAGACATAATGAAAGAAAGAAAAATAAATAAATAAAATAAGAACATAAATAAGATAAGAGTTAACTAAGTAAATGAAAGGCATAAACTTGATATTAGTGAAAGCAAAGTATAAACATTACAAAAAATACAAAGAGACAAAGGAAAAGCATGACCTTGATCTGGCCACTAAGATGCCTAAATGCATGGCAAGTGCCTCCTTTTATAGGCCAAAATTGGGAACTATTGATTTGATGACTAATTGATAAGTGGGTGGCCAACTCTTGACTTGGTGACAATCCTTATCTTCTTTTTTCTGCCTAAAACGTCATTGATAACGTTAAAATTCGAGCCACTCGTAAACATGAAAGTTGTAGGCAATTGTCTCAACTGTCTTGTGTAAACAATTCAGCTCATTTGGACTTCTAGAACTCTAGATATGGCCCAAATACTGAACAGTGCTCGGGCTGGAGGATAGATTCAGGCTTCTTTGTTGTTGCTATAATTGGGACTTGAAAATGACCTTTTTAGATCTTGGGCTCCATATGAAAGTTGTAGTCCTATGTCTTATCTTTCCATATATATAAAGTAGACCTAAATCTGAGATCTATAGCTCCAGATATGACCCAATTACCAAATAGTGTTCCTGTTTAGATTGCACCGACATCTCTTTTCTAATTTTGGTCATCTCTTTGCCCTTGCAATTTAAGTTCTTAGCGTCATCAATCAATTCTTTCATTTATGTGATAGGCCTGCATTTAAAATGAACATTTACCATAAATTAAACGTATCTTATATTATTAGGTATATTATTATAAAACATCCTTTACTTAAGAAGTTATTGATACTTCAAGTGCAAAATGATGATATAAAACCATGATAAAAATGCACTTTTAAGTACTAATTACACTCCCCAACCAGCTTATTACTAGTCCCTAGTAATCAAAGCGTTAAAATAGAAAAACAATTTGCAAATTCCACAAAGCAAGGTATTCATCATTTAACTTCCATTAATCTATCCAGATAAACAAACTCTCATTAAATTTATATATCTGCTCAATACCTCTTAACAAGATATTAATAAACCTTTCTTTTGTGCTTAATGTATCAACACATAATTATGGGGCTTTTCTTGGAAGAAAACAAAATTTATATTCTAATGTTTAAGGTTAACTTCCTTGGGTTGGGATTATTATTTTTGTCTTCTTTTTTTTTCTTATTTTTTTAAAATATATATACATATAATTTAAAAATATCATGCATCTTTAAACCATGTAATGAGCTTTCAGCTAATGACTCCCAGACTAGTTGGTCTTAGGGCATTAGGTGTTAAGACACCCCTACGAGCTTAGTAACGTGGGTCGTAAATACTAATATGTAGATAGTGCAATGTTTGATTCCCTTAAGCTTTTCTCCTTAACCCATGTAACAAGCGTTGGACCAATAGTTCCTAAGTCAATTGATTTTAGGGTATTAGGTGTTAAAACACCCCTTCAGGCTTAATTGCTTAGGTTAGGGAGGCTAGGAAACCAAACTTATCTATATTTTTATTATTATCATTTTTTTATTTTTTTTTTCCTCTTTTTTTCTTTTTTTTTCTTTTTTTTTAATTATATACAATCCCTTTCCCTTAGTTGTTACCTTTAACAAAAGAACATAAATAATGTAATAATCCAATATGCAACCCACAATCATATGTTAAAGTGTGTGTGTGTAAATTAAGGTTTAAGATTTGATAAGTGGGTGATCAACTTTTCACTTGGTGACAATCCTTATCTTCTCTTGTCTGCCCAAAACGTCATTGATAACGTCAAAATTGGAGCTAGTTGTAAACATACAAGTTGTAGGCAATTGTCTCAGCTTTCTTTTGTAACAAATTCAGCTTATTTGGACTTCTAGAACTCCAGATATGGCCAAAATACCGAACAGTGCTCAGGCTGGAAGACAGATTTGGGTTTCTTTGTTGTTGCTACAATTTGGACTTGATAATGGCCTTTTTAGATCTTGGGCTCCATATGAAAGTTGTAGGCCTATGTCTTACCTTTCCATCCATATAAATTGGACCTAAATCTGAGATATATAGCTCCAGATATGACCCAATTACCGAACAGTGTTCCGGTTGGGATCGCACCGACATCTCTTTTCTAAGTTTGGCCATCTCTTTGCCCTTGCAATTTAAGTTCTTAAAGTCATCAATCAATATTTTCATTTATGTGATAGGCCTGCATTTAAAATGAACATTTATCATAAATTAAAGGTATCTTATATTATTAGATATATTATTATAAAACATGCTTTAGTTAAGGAGTTATTGATACTTCAAGTGCAAAATGATGATATAAAACCATGATAAAAACGCACTTTTAAGTACTAATCAATGTCGAATCTGTTATCACTATTGACAAAAGATTCGCATCAACATTTTCGGTGCTTATTTCATCCGTGATTTCTTCCTTAGAATAAATGATTTGCAAATCTTCAAATTCATCCAACTTATTTTTACTTAAAGTAGATTCAAGTTGATTATAAACTAATTTATCAATATGATCTACTTTTTGTAAATCATTATCATCTTCAGGTTGCTTGTAAATGTTGAAAATATTCATCTCCAATGTCATGTTTCCAAATGATAGCTTTATCAGTACATTCCTACAATTAATCAATGCATCAGAGGTTGCAAGAAATGGGCGTCCTAAAATAACAGGAAATGAATTACATGCTTCAACAGGTTGTGTGTCTAAGATAACAAAATCCACAGGATAAATGAATTTATCGACTTGTACTAACACATCTTCAATTATTTCTCTAGGCACTTTTACAGATCTATCAATAAGTAAAAGAGATATAGAAGTTGGTTTTAACTCACCTAGATTGAGACTTTGAAAAACTGAATATAGAAGTAAATTCACACTAGCACCAAGATCAAGTAACGCTTTTTCAATTTTATGTTCTCCAATAAAGTAAGAAATTGCAGGACAACCAGGGTCTTTATATTTCAAAGCATTATTGTTCTGAAGAATAGCACTTACTTGTTCAGCTAGAAAGGCTTTCTTTTTTCACATTCAGTTTCCTCTTCACAGTGCATAGATCTTTTAAAAATTTAGCATAGGAAGGAACCTGTTTAATAGCATCCAGCAAAGGTATATTGATTTTTACCTGTTTGAAAGTTTTAAAAATTTCAGAGTTGTGATTGACTTTTCTTTGTTTGGTCATGACTTGAGCAAATGGAAAAGCTGGCGGAGAATCAGTCTTTTCTTTATAATTTTCAGATTCAACCCCTTCCTTACCCTCAAAGATTCACTCATCATCTTTCTCATAAGGTTCAAGAGAGGGTTTTTCAATAACCTTACCCCTGCGAAGAGTAATGACTGATTTGACTTGATCCATGTGTTGGCTTCCGGAACTACTTGCAATTGCATTGTATTGCCCCTTGGGATTTTGTTGTGGTTGAGATGGAAACTTACCTTTCTCTTCGAAACTAAGAGCAGAAGTTAATTTTGCAAGAGTATCTTTAAAATCTATCATGTTTTGAGCAAGTTGAGTATTGATTGTCTCTTGTTTTTCAAAGAATGCATGCAATGTTTCCTCACGATTTCTCTAGGAGGTGGAGCATAAGGAGGTGCATATCCATGAGAATTTTGGAAATTATTGTGTGCTTGAAAAGGTGGTTGTGAAGTTTGTGCATTGTTGTTCTCACTCTTCCAACTAAAATTTGAGTGATTTCTCGAACCAGAGTTATATGTTTGTGAGTATGGGTTGTGGTTAGCCCTTTGAAAATTGTTTAAAGCATGAGTTTGTTCATGGATACATTCCTTAAAAGAAGGCAAGGTTGGACAATTGTTGGTTGAGTGTTTATTTGTTTCACATATTTGACACACTATTTTCAATAGATTTCAATTGACCACTCTTTTTCAATTCTAGTGCCTCGACTTTTCTAACTAAAGATGCAAACTTGGCTTGAAGGTCATGATCTTCCCTAAGGTTGTACATACCTCCACTACATGTATGAGGTTGAGTTTTACTCAGTGCCTCATAAGTACCCGCGGTGTCCCAATTTTGAGCATTTTCAGCTAACAAGTCTAAATACTCCATTGCTTCGTCCGGATCTTTATCTTCAAGATTAGTTATTTAACAAGCAAAGTATTAAAGAGTGAATAAGATAACAAATATAAAACATATTAGTATCAAACATTAAAGTCCATATTAAGTTTATACTATACTTATTCTTACACCATTAGTGTAACCTTTTCACCTTGACATAATAAACTTAGCTAGACATAATGAAAGAAAAAAAAATAAACAAAACAAGAACATAAATAAGATAAAGGTTAACTAAGTAAAGGAAAGGAAATGAAAGACATAAACTTGATATTAATGAAAGCAAAGCATAAGCAATACAAAAAATACAAAGAGAGAAAGCAAGATCATGATCTAGGTCTCCAGATCATGTTTTCGAACACTGTTCAGTATTTTGGCCATATCTGGAGTTCTAAAAATCCAAATGAGCTGAATGTTTTACACAAGAAAGTTGAGATAATTTCTTACAACTTTCATGTTGTCGAGGGGCTCCAATTTTGATGTTATCAATGATGTTTTGGGCAGACAAGAGAAGATAAGGATTGTCACCAAGTCAAGAGTTGGCACCCACTCATTGATTAGTACTTAAAAGTGCATTCTCATTAAGGATTTATGTCATCATATTGCACCTAAAGTATCATTAAATTCCCTAACAAAAGCATGGTTTATATTAGCAAGTCTAAAAATATAATATACCTTTAATTCATGGTAAATGTTCATCCTAAATGCAAGTCTATCACATAAATAAAAGGATTGATTGATGAGTTTAAGGATTGAAATTGAAAGGATAAAAAGAAGGCCAAACTTAGTAAAGTGTTGCTGGTGTATTCCAAACTCGAACACTATTCGGTAATTTGATCATATCTGGAGCTGTAGATATCAGATTTAGGTCCATTTTATATGGATGAAAGGTAAGACATAGACCTACAACTTTTATATGGACTCAAAGACTTAGTTCTACCATTTTCAAGCTCAAATCTTAGTAACAACGAAGACGTTGAAAGCTGTCCTGAAGCTCAAACACTATTCGGTTTTTGGCTCATATCTTAAGTTATAGAAGTCCAAATGAGCTTTGGTTTTTTTTGTTGGAAAGCTGAGATAATTGCCCACAATTTCCATAATTCAGTTGGCTATAATTCTAAATGACCAATGACGTTTTGGCTAGCCAACAATATCAATAATCAGCCTACAATATCAAAAAAATAACAGCCATTAATATAAAAAACCAGCCACCAAATCAATGGATGCCCACCAAATCAATGGATGCCCACCAATTATTCAATCAATCAATAGTTCTAAAACTTAGCCTATAAAAGGAGGCATTGTCCATGTATTTAGTCATATTAATTTTCAGATGAAAGTTATCTTCTTGCTTTCTCTCTACATCTTTGTAATGTTCAAGTTTTCTTTCATGCTATAATAATCTCTTGTTTATGCTCTTTCATTTCCTTTCCTATACTTAGTTAGCTTATATTATGTTTATGTTCTTCTACTTTTTATTTATGTTTTTCTCCTTCTTAATGTTTAGCTAAGTTAATTATGTCAAGGTGAAAAGGTTTCTCTAATGGTGTTAGAATAGGTATAATATAAACTCAACATGGGCTTTAAATATTTATATCCAAGAAAGATTGTTATTAATATGTTTTATCTTTTTATCTTACTAATTCTTAATACCTTGCTTATTAAATGATTAATTTAGATTTATGTTGTATAATATTTGGTACATCAAATGCTTAATCCTTCATAGTTTTCAGCTGACATCGTTATTATAATAGAAACTTGATTTGTTGTTAACATAAACTAGCAACATGAATGCTTGATGATATTTATAAGTATGGTGTTACTTAGATAATATGATTAATATGATCATGTTAGTAATTTATAATGAGCTAATAATGAGAAATCATCCGATTGGAACCTCCTTTGTGTGTGGTTTCTAGTTGAGTAATAAAAAGAGTTTATATTATATTTATTTGAAATACCATTAGTGAATCCTATAATCTTGACATATGTATTGTTTAATCCTTACATCAATATCACATCCCAAAACTTTCTTCAACTCTTTTTCTGTTATTATTCTCTTCAAATCTTTTTCTTTATTTGTAATTTATATAATTCATCTCCCTGTGGTTCGACCCCGATCTTGCTGGGTTATTTTACTTTGACACTCCTGCACTTAGGATAAGACATCAACTCTTTGATTGTGTCACTTATCAATTAGTCATCAAATCAATAGTTTCCAATTTTGGCCTATAAAAGGAGGCATTTGCCATGCATTTAGGTATCTTGGTCTCCAAATCAAGATCATGCTCTTACTTTCTCTCTTTGTATTTTTTGTATTGCTTATGCTTTGCTTTCATTAATATCAAGTTTATGCCTTTCATTTCCTTTCCTTTACTTAGTTAACCTTTATCTTATTTATGTTCTTGTTTTGTTTATTTATTTTTCTTTCTTGCATTATGTCTAGCTAAGATTATGTCAAGGTGAAAAGGTTACACTAATGGTATAAGAATAAGTATAGTATAAACTTAATATAGACTTTAATGTTTGATACTAACATGTTTTATATTTGTTATCTTGTTCACTCTTTAATACTTTGCTTGTTAAATGACTAATCTTGATTTATGTTGTATAACACTTGCTACAACAAATGATTGACACTTTCATAGCCTATACTGTATGGTATAACCGACACCTGAGCTATGAAAGGAACTTGATTTCTTGTTAACATAAGTTATAATCATGAATGCTTGACGAGATTTACAAGTATTAGCATTAATCGAATAAGATGACTAATGTAATCATGTTAGCGATCTATAATTTGATTGGAACCTCCTTTGTGTGTGGTTTCCAATTAAATAATAAGAGTTTATATTATACTTGTTTAACATACCATTAGTGGAATCTCGAACCTTGACATTTGTTATTATCATTGTTTAATCCTTACATTAATATTTCATCTCAAAGTTCTTATCTTCTTCTTCTTCTTCTCCTTCTTCTTCTTTATTATTACTATTACTATTACTATTACTATTACTATTGTTATTGTTATTGTTATTATATTATTATTTATAATTTATATAATTAACCTCCCTATGGTTCGACCCCGATCTTCTCGGATTATTTATTACTTCGACACTCCTACACTTGGAAGAAGACATCAATCTTTTAGTCTGGTCATAGAACAAACTTGATTAGTACTTAAAAGTGCATTTTTATCATAGTTTTATATCATCATTTTGCACTTGAAGTATCAGTAACTCCTTAACTAAAGCATGTTTTATAATAATATATCTAATAATATAAGATACCTTTAATTTCTAGTAAGTGTTTATTTTAAATGCAGGTCTATCACATAAATGAAAGGATTGATTGATGACTTTAAGAACTTAAATTGCACGGGCAAAGAGATGACCAAAATTAGAAAAGACATGTTGGTGCAATCCAAACGGGAACACTGTTTGGTAATTGATGTCAAGATGAAAAGGTTACACTAATGGTGTAAGAATAAGTATAGTATAAACTTAATATGGACTTTAATGTTTGATACTAACATGTTTTGCATTTGTTAACTTGTTCACTCTTTAATACTTTGCTTGTTAAATAACTAATCTTGATTTATATTGTATAACACTTGGTACAACAAATGCTTAACACTTTCATAGTTGATACTGTATGGTATAACCGACACCTGAGCTATGAAAGGAACTTGATTTGTTGTTAACATAAGTTATAATCATGAATGCTTGACGAGATTTACAAGTATTAGCATTAATCGAATAAGATGACTAATGTAATCATGTTAACAATCTATAACCTAATTGAAATCTCCTTTGTGGGTGGTTTCCAATTGAATAATAAGAGTTTATACTATACTTGTTTGACATACCATTAGTGGATCCTCTAACCTTGACATTTGTTATTATCATTGTTTAATCGTTACATTAATATTCCATCTTCCATCTCAAAGTTCTCATCATCATCATCATCATCATCATCATCTTCTTCTTCTTCTTCTTCTTCTTCTTCTTCTCCTTCTTTTTCTTTATTATTATTAGTACTACTACTACTATTACTATTATTATTATAGTTGTTGTTGTTATTGTTATTGTTATTATTGTTGTTATTGCTATTATTGTTGTTTATAATTTGTACAATTAAGCTCCATGTGGTTCAACCCCGGACTTGCCGGGTTATTTATTACTTCGACACTCCTGCACTTGGGAGAAGAGAACAATCTTTTAGTCGTGTCAAGTTTTTGACACCGTTGTCGGGGAGCTAAGTCCTTGTATAAATTATAATATTTACTTTATTTTCTCTTTTCACTTTTCTTGTATATAACTTTGTTTCTTTTCTCTTGTTTCTTCTTCTTTTGTTTTCTTTTTCTTTTTATTCTATTCCTACATGTGCATGAGAGTGTGGTCACGTACATCAAGTGGTAGACTTTGTAGGGTATCCTCATCATTTTCAGAAAAATGGCCGAAGAAGATAATCAATCACTTCATAATGAGAATAATGAGAATAACTGTGCTAGAACATTTAGAGATCATATGAATCCCACAAGAACAAGTGCACCATCATGTATAGTTTTTCCCTTGATGCATCTCATTTTAATTTTAAACCAGGTATTATTCAACTTTTACCTTCTTTTCATGACTTAGAATTGGAAAATCCATACTTGCATTTAAGGGAATTTGAAGAGGTTTGCAACACATATAATAATTTAAATTGTAGCATAAACACCATCAGATTCAAGCTTTTTCCTTTTTCATTAAAAATTAAAGCTAAAACATGGCTATAAAATTTGAGACCAGGATCCATTCGTGCTTGGGATGAAATGCAACAACAGTTTTTGAAGAATTTTTTCCCATCTCATTTAACAAACTCTTTCAAAAGACAAATCACCACTTTCACTCAAAAACTAGGAGAAACATTTTACCAATGTTAGGATAGGTATCGAGACTTGCTTAGTACTTGCCCTCATCATGGTTTTGAAATATAGAGATTGGTTTCACATTTCTTTGAAGGGTTAACACCTAAAGATAGGCAAATAATTGAATTAATATGTAATGAAACTTTTAAAGATAAAGACCCTCATGAAGCAATGGAGTATGTAGACTTGTTAGCTGAAAATGCTCAAAATTGGGACACTACAGGTACATATGAGGCACCGAGTAAAACTCCACCTCATACATCTAGTGGAGGTATGTACAACCTTAGAGAAGATCATGACCTTCAAGCCAAGTTTGCAGCTTTAGCTAAAAAAGTCGAGGTGCTAGAATTGAAAAAGAGTGGTCAATTAAAATCTATTGAAAACATTGTGTCAAATATGTGAAATAAATGAACACTCAACCAACGATTGTCTAACCTTGCCTTCTTTTAAGGAATGTCACCATAAACAAGCCCATGCTTTAAACAGTTTCCAAAGGCCCAACCACAACCCATACTCCCAAACATACAACCTTGGTTGGAGAAATCACCCAAATTTCAATTGGAAGAGTGATAATAACAATGTACAAACTTAATAACCACCATTTCAAGCACACCACAATTTCTAAAATTCTTATAGATATATACCCCCTTATGCTCCACCTCCTAGAAGAAATCTTAAGGAAACATTGCATGCATTCATTAAAAAGCAAGAGACAATCAATACTCAACTTGCTCAAAACATGACAAATTTTAAAGATACTCTTGCAAAATTAACATCTGCTATCAGTTTCCAAGAGAAAGGTAAATTTCCATCTCAACCACAATAAAATTCCAAGAGGCAATTCAATACAAATGCAAGTAGTTCTGGAAGCCAACACATAGATCAAGTCAAATCAGTCACTACTCTTCATAGTGGTAAGGTTATTGAAAAACCCTTTCTTGAACCTTATGAGAAAGATGATGAGTCAATCTATGAGGGTAAGAAAGGGGTTGAATCTGAAAATCTATGAGATGATAATGATTTGCAAGAAGTAGATCATATTGACGAATTAGTTTATGATCAACTTGAATATACTTTAAGTAAAAATGAGTTGGATGAATCTGAAGATTTGCAAATGATTTATTCTGAGGAAGAAATCACGGATGAAAAAAGCACTGAAAATGTTGAAACGGATCTTTTATCAAAAATGACAACAGATTCGACATTTGACATCACATCAATTGATGATTACTTTTCTAAATAATCCTTACTTTCTCTTAGTCCAATGCCTTGGTATGATAAAAATATCAATTTTCTTGCTTTAGGAGATTTGCCAACTGATTGGAGTACTCAAGATAAAGAAAAGTTTTTGAACGAAGTGAAGAATTTTTATTGTGATAACCCTAACTTATTCAAATATTGTCCTGATCAAATATTTCAAAGATTCATTCCCGATAATGAGGTAAGTAATGTCATTAAACTTTGTCATTCTGAAGCATGTGGAAGTTATTTCTTGTCAAAAAAGACAGCTGCAAAAATCTTTTAAAATGGATTTTATTGGCCCATCATATTCAAGGACACGCATGCATTCTGCAAAACTTGTCAAAAATTGTCAAAATTCTTATAGATTTTATTTTGCTTATTTATTTTTCTTTCTTTCATTATGTCTAGCTAAGTTTATTATGTCAAGGTGAAAAGGTTACACTAATGGTGTAAGAATAAGTATACTGTAAACTTAATATGGACTTTAATGTTTGGTACTAACATGTTTTGCATTTGTTAACTTGTTCACTCTTTAATACTTTGCTTGTTAAATAACTAATCTTGATTTATGTTGTATAACACTTGGTACAACAAATACTTGGCACTTTCAGAGCCCATACTGTATGGTATAACTGACACCTAAGCTATGAAAGGAACTTGATTTGTTGTTAACATAAGTTATAATCATGAATGCTTGACAAGATTTACAAGTATTAGCATTAATCGAATAAGATAACTAATGTAATCATGTTAACAATCTATAACCTAATTGGAACCTCCTTTGTGTGTGGTTTCCAATTAAATAATAAGAGTTTATACTATACTTGTTTGACATACCATTAGTGGATCCTCTAACCGTGACATTTGTTATTATCATTGTTTAATCGTTACATTAATATTCCATATTCCATCTCAAGGTTCTCATCTTCTTCTTCTTCTTCTCCTCTTTCTTTTTCTTTATTACTACTACTACTACTACTACTACTACTACTACTATTATTATAGTTGTTGTTGTTATTGTTATTGTTATTATTATTGCTATTGCTATTATTGTTGTTTATAATTTGTACAATTAATCTCCCTGTGGTTCGAGCCGGTCTTGCCGGGTTATTTATTACTTTGACACTCCTACACTTGGAAGAAGACAACAATCTTTTAGTCGTGTTAAAAACTTGACACAACTAAAAGATTGCTATCTTCTTCCAAGTGCAAAAGTGTCGAAGTAATAAATAACCCGGCAAGACCGAGGTCGAACCATAGGGAGGTTAATTATATAAATTATAAATAATAATACAATAACAATAACAATAATAATAATGATGATGATGATGATGATGATGATGATGATGAAAATAAAGAAGAAGAAGAAGAAGAAGAAGAAGAAGAAGAAGATAAGAACTTTGAGATGGAATATTAATGTAACAATTAAACAATGATAATAACAAATGTCAAGGTTAAACGTTTCACTAATGGTATATCAAACAAGTATAGTATAAACTCTTATTATTCAATTGGAAACCACACACAAAGGAGGTTCCAATCAGATTATAGATTGTTAACATGATTACATTAGTCATCTTATTCAATTAATGCTAATACTTGTAAATCTCATCAAGCATTCATGATTATAACTTATGTTAACAACAAATCAAGTTCCTTTCATAGCTCAGGTGTCGGTTATACCATACAGTATGGGATATGAAAGTGTCAAGCATTTGTTGTACCAAGTGTTGTATAACATAAATCAAGATTACTCATTTAATAAGCAAAGTATTAAAGAGTGAACAAGATAACAAATATAAAACATGTTAGTATCAAACATTAAAGTCCATATTAAGTTTATACTATACTTATTCTTACACCATTAGTGTAACCTTTTCACCTTGACATAATTTTAGCTAGACATAATGCAAGAAAGAAAAATAAATAAACAAAACAAGAACATAAATAAGATAAAGGTTAACTAAGTAAAGGAAAGGAAATGAAAGGCATAAACTTGATATTAATGAAAGTAAAGCATAAGCAATACAAAAAATATAAAGAGAGAAAGGAAGAGCATGATCTTGATCTGGAGACCAAGATGCCTAAATGCATGGTAAATGCCTCATTTTATAGGCCAAAATTGAGAACTATTGATTTGATGACTAATTGATGAGTGGTAGCCCAACTCTTGACTTGGTGACAATCCTTATCTTCTCTTATCTGCCCAAAACATCATTGATAACGTCAAAATTGGAGCCACTCCAAAACATGAACATTGTAGGAAATTATCTCAGCTTTCTTGTGTAAAAACATCAACTCATTTGGACTTCTAGAACTCCAGATATGGCTAAAATACTGAACAGTGCTCGGGCTGGAGGACAAATTCGGGCTTCTTTGTTGTTGCAATAATTTGGAATGAACTTTTGAAGATAAAGATCCTGATAAAGCAATGGAGTACTTAGACTTGTTAGCTGAAAATGCTCAAAATTGGGACACCGCGGGTACTTATAAGGCACCGAGTAAAACTCAACCTCATACATCTAGTGGAGGTATGTACAACCTTAAGGAAGGAAAAGTAGAGGTGCTAGATGATTAGTACTTAAAAGTGCATTTTTATCATGGTTTTATATCATCATTTTGCACTTGAAGTATCAATAACTCCTTAACTAAAATATGTTTTATAATAATGTATCTAATAATATAAGATACCTATAATTTGTGGTAAATGTCTATTTTTAATGCAGGTCTATCACATAAATGAAAGGATTGATTGATGACTTGAAGAACTTAAATTGCATGGATAAAGAGATGGTCAAACTTAGAGAAGAGATGTCGGTGCAATCCAAACCGGAACACTGTTCGGTAATTGGGCCATATCTGGAGCTACAGATCTCAGATTTAGGTCCAATTTATATGGATGGAAAGGTAAGACATAGGCCTACAACTTTCATATGGAGCCCAAGATCTAAAAAGGCCATTATCAAGTCCAAATTGTAGCAACAACAAAGAAGCCCGAATCTGTCTTCCAGCCCGAGCACTGTTCGGTATTTTGGCCATATCTGGAGTTCTAGAAGTCCAAATGAGCTGAATTGTTTACACAAGAAAGCTGAGACAATTGTCTACAACTTTCATGTTTGCACCTGGCTCCAGTTTTGATGTTATCAATGACGTTTTGGGCAGACAAGAGAAGATAAGGATTGTCACCAAGTCAAAAGTTGGCCACCCACTTATCAATTAGTCATCAAATCAATAGTTCCCAATTTTGGCCTATAAAAGGAGACATTTGCCATGCATTTAGGCATCTTGATTTCCAGATCAAGATCATGCTCTTCCTTTCTCTCTTTGTATTTTTTGTAATGTTTATGCTTTGCTTTCATTAATATTAAATTTATGCCTTTCATTTCCTTTCCTTTACTTAGTTAACTTTTATGTTCTTATTTTGTTTATCTATTTTGCTTTCTTTCATTATGTCTAGCTAAGTTAATTATGTCAAGGTGAAAAGGTTACACTAATGGTGTAAGAATAAGTATAATGTAAACTTAATATGGACTTTAATGTTTGATACTAACATGTTTTATATTTGTTATCTTGTTCACTCTTTAATACTTTGCTTGTTAAATGACTAATCTTGATTTATGTTGTATAACACTTGGTACAACAAATGCTTGGCACTTTCATAGCCCATAATGTATGGTATAACCGACACCTGAGCTATGAAAGGAACTTGATTTGTTGTTAACATAAGTTATAATCATGAATGCTTGACGAGATTTACAAGTATTAGCATTTATTAAATAAGATGACTAATGTAATCATGTTAACAATATATAATCTGATTGGAACCTCCTTTGTGTGTGGTTTCCAATTCAATAATAAGAGTTTATACTATACTTGTTTGATATACCATTAGTGGAACCTCTAACCTTGACATTTGTTATTATTATTGCTTAATCCTTACATTAATATTTGATCTCCAAGTTCTTATCATCATCATCTTCTTCTTCTTCTCTTTCTTTATTATTATTATTATTATTATTATTGTTGTTGTTGTTGTTATTGTTGTTTTATAATTGTTGTTTATAATTTGTACAATTAACCTCCCTGTGGTTCGACCCCGGTCTTGCCGGGTTATTTATTACTTCGACACTCCTGCACTTGGGAGAAGACATCAATCTTTTAGTCGTGTCAAGTTTTTGGCGCCGTTGCCGGGGAGGTAAGTTCTTGTATAAATTATAGTATTTATTTTATTTTCTCTTTTCACTTTTCTTGTATATAACTTTGTTTCTTTTCTTTTGTTTCTTTTTATTTTGTTTTCTTCCTCCTTCTTTTGCTTTCTTCTTCTTCTTCTTCTTTTTATTTTATTCCTACACGTGCATGAGAGTGTGGTCACGTACATCAAGTGGTAGACTTTGTAGGGTATCCTCATCATTTTCAGAAAATATGGCCGAAGAAGATAATCAATCACTTCATAATGAAAATAATGAGAATAACCGTGCTAGAACACTTAGAGATCATATGAATCCCACAAGAACAAGTGCACTATCATGCATAGTTTTTCCTCCTGATGCATCTCATTTTAATTTTAAACCAGGTATTATTCAACTTTTACCTTCTTTTCATGGCTTAGAATTGGAAAATCCATACTTGCATTTAAGGGAATTTGAGGAGGTCTGCAACACATATAATAATTTAAATTGTAGCATGAACACCATCAGATTAAAGCTTTTTCCTTTTTCATTAAAAGATAAAGCTAAAACATGGCTACAAAATTTGAGACCAGGATCCATTCGTGCTTGGGATGAAATGCAACAACAGTTTTTAAAGAAGTTTTTCCCATCTCATAGAACAAACTCTTTCAAGAGACAAATCACCACTTTCACTCAAAAACCAGGAGAAACATTTTACAAATGTTGGGATAGGTATCGAGACTTGCTTAGTACTTGCCCTCATCATGGTTTTGAAACATGGAGATTGGTTTCACATTTCTATGAAGGGTTAACACCTAAAGATAGGCAAATGGTTGAATTGATGTGCAATGGAACTTTTGAAGATAAAGACCCTGATGAAGCAATGGAGTACTTAGACTTGTTAGCTGAAAATGCTCAAAATTGGGACACTACAGGTACATATGAGGCACCGAGTAAAACTCAACCTTATACATCTAGTGGAGGTATGTACAACCTTAGGGAAGATCATGACCTTCAAGCCAAATTTGCATCTTTAGCTAGAAAAGTCGAGGCACTAGAATTGAAAAAGAGTGGTCAATTAAAATCTGTTGAAAACATTGTGTGTCAAATCTATGAAACAAATGAACACTCAACCAATGATTGTCCAACCTTGCCTTCTTTTAAGGAATGTCTCCATGAACAAGCCCATGCTTTAAACAATTTTCAAAGGGCCAACCACAACCCATACTCCCAAACATACAACCCTGGTTGGAGAAATCACCCAAATTTCAATTGGAAGAGTGAGAACAACAATGCACAAACTTCACAACCACCGTTTCAAGCACACCATAATTTCCAAAATTCTCATGGATATGCACCTTCTTATGCTCCACCTTCTAGAAGAAATCTTGAGGAAACATTGCATGCATTCATTGAAAAGCAAGAGACAATTAATACTCAACTTGTTCAAAACATGACAGATTTTAAAGATACTCTTGCTAAATTAACATCTGCTCTTAGTTTCCAAGAGAAAGGTAAGTTTCCATCTCAAACACAACAAAATCCCAAAGGGCAATACAATGCAAATGCAAGTAGTTCCGGAAGCCAGCACATGGATCAAGTCAAATCAGTCACTACTCTGCGCAGTGGTAAGGTTATTGAAAAACCCTCTCTTGAACCTTATGAGAAAGATGATGAGTCAATCTCTGAGGGTAAAGAAGGGGATGAATCTGAAAATTGCAAAGAAACGACTGATTCACCGCCAGCACTTCCATTTCCTCAAGCCATGACCAAACAAAGGAAAGTCAATCACAATTCTGAAATTTATGAAATTTTCAAACAGGTAAGGATCAATATACCTTTGCTGGATGCAATTAAACAGGTTCCTTCCTATGCTAAATTTTTGAAAGATCTCTGCACTGTGAAGAGGAAACTAAATGTGAAAAAGAAAGCCTTTCTAGCCGAACAAGTAAGTGCTATTCTTCAAAACAATAATGCTATGAAATATAAAGACCCTGGTTGTCCTACAATTTCTTGCTTTATTGGAGAGCATAAAATTGAAAGAGCCTTACTTGATCTTGGTGCTAGTGTGAATTTACTTCCATATTCAGTTTTTCAGAGTCTCAATCTAGGTGAGTTAAAACCAACTTCTATAACTCTTTTACTTGCCGATAGATCTGTAAAAGTGCCTAGAGGAATAATTGAAGATGTGTTAGTACAAGTCGATAAATTCATTTATCCTGTGGATTTTATTGTCTTGGACACAGAACCTGTTGAAACATGTAATTCATTTCCTGTTATTTTAGGACGTCCGTTTCTTGCAACCTCTAACGCATTGATTAATTGTAGGAATGGATTGATGAAGCTATCATTTGGAAACATGACATTGGAGATGAATATTTTCAACATTTGCAAGCAACCTGGAGATGATAATGATTTACAAGAAGTAGATCATATTGACGAATTAGTTTATGATCAACTTGAATCTACTTTAAGTAAAAATGAGTTGGATGAATCTGAAGATTTGCAAATGATTTATTCTGAGGAAGAAATCACGGATGAAACAAGCACCGAAAATGTTGATGCGAATCTTTTGTCAATAGTGACAACAGATTCGACATCTAACATCACACCAATCGATGATTACTTTCCTAACGAATCCTTACTTTCTCTTAGTCCAATGCCTTGGTATGATAAAAATATCAATTTTCTTACTTTAGGAGATTTGCCAGCTGATTGGAGCACCCAAGACAAAGAAAAGTTTTTGAACGAAGTGAAGAGCTTTTACTGTGATGACCCTAACTTATTCAAATATTGTCCTAATCAAATATTTCAAAGATTCATTCCCGACAATGAGGTAAGTAGTGTCATTAAACTTTGTCATTCTGAAGCATGTGGAAGTTATTTCTCGTCAAAAAAGACAGCTGCAAAAATCTTTCAAAATGGATTTTATTGGCCCACCATGTTCAAGGACACGCATGCATTCTGCAAAACTTGTGAAAATTGTCAAAAAATTGATACTAGTCAAAAAGTTTTGTTTTATAATTCTCAACTGTATGCATTCCCTAAAAAGATAAGATTAAGATGGAGCAATCCTTATGGGGCTTGTGATATTGAGAATTCAATGAATGACAATGATTTTAAGGAAAATGGACATCGTTTGAAAACTTACTTTGATAATTTTCCAAGTAAATATGAATCAACTGGTTGGAATGATCTTGTAGATAAAGGTTGATTTTTTTTTCTCACATTGTTTTTGTGTTTCTTTTTGAGTGATTTTTGCTAGTTTCTCTCGCCCCGGTCAAATGGCGGATAACGGTACTCCGTGACTTAAGTCGGTTCTTTTAGTTTCCCATAATTACTGATATCTGTGTATATATCTGTGCAATTCTTCGAAGCTCTCTTCCAATTCTCATTTGAAAATGGACACTAATCTTGAAAAATTGAAAAAGTATTTTCCCGCTCTGCCTCAGAATGCGATTACAAAAATCTACCGTGCTAGATATGCAAGATTGAGATTGTTAATGAATCATGGAATTCCTGAAGATATTCGCTGGTTGATTGAAGCAAAAGTCCGATTATCAGGTGAGTCCTCTAACTTCATTTCACACATGCCTGGAACAGGTAAAAACACTTTTGCAAAGAAGCGTCGTGCAAAACGACTAGAAGTTTGTCATCGATGTGCTAGATGGACTTGTAATACACAATGTCGTTCTTTAGGAATGGTATCTATAAACCGTGAAGATAAAATACAATTCATTAAGGATGGCCTGAGTAAGGAGTCTTTAGATAATCTTCTATTGACTCTTGAGACGCATCCTAGTGGAGATGTGCATCGTGCAATTCATGATTTATGGCCACTATTTCATAAAGAACATGATCGACTTAGTCTTGGGAATCTGACTAAAAAAGACCCTGTTTGCCAGTTTTTAAGAAAACTGGATGGGAAGCCTATCCCCGACCCATAGAGGGCGTTTAAGCCGTTCTTGGACGTAAAACCAAGGGAAGATGTGAGCCACAATCACAACTACCTGTACATACACATGCTTTTTTTCAAAAGTAAATAAATAAATAAATAAAAAGAGAGAGAGAGAGTGTGAGACTCCAGCTGGCCTACATATAGATGTTATGATTGCCTTTCTAATTTATCATCTATAAAACCCTCTTTTCCTTCCTTTCATTTCTACTCAACCCATACCTTCAACAAATACAGAAGTGTGTAGAAATGGCAAGTTCCTCAAGTCATCAAATAAGAAATATTTGTGTTTTCGGTGGATCTAGTCCTGGGAAAGAAAAAGAGTTTTTAGAATCAGCAAATCATCTTGGTCAGGTGCTAGCTGAGAGAAAGATTCATTTAGTATATGGGGGAGGCAGTCTTGGGTTAATGGGAGGTGTGTCAATAGCTGCATTTTTAGGAGGTAGTCAAGTTTTGGGGGTCGTCCCTGAAGCTTTGGCACAAGGGGACATCATTGGAAAAACAATTGGAGAGGAACTTCAGGTCTCCACAATGTCAGCTCGAATGAATGCAATGTTTAACCATGCTGATGCTTTCATTGCTTTACCAGGTGGTCTAGGCACATTGGAAGAGATCTTTCATATTTCCTCTTGGGCTCAATTGCACATTCACCATAAACCCATTGGTTTGTTAAATGTTAATGGTTATTATGATAAGTTGTTGTCTTTTCTTGATCATGCTGTGGAACAGGAATTTCTAACATCTTCTGCACGACAAATCATAATCTCTGCTACTACTGCTGAACAATTGATTGACCAACTACAATCTTTCATTCCTGTGATTGATCCTTCCATGAGTCGCATAAATTGGTCATCTACGGGAAGCCGTAAAAAGCTTAGATTGGATTTGAGCCTTCATTTGTGAATTTTTATGTATTTTGGTTTTATTATTGTGTTTTGTTATTTTTTATTTTTGTTTTAGTGTGTTTCAGGTTTTGTCAGTGTTCGTTATTTCAGGTGATATCTTCTATACTCTATCTTTCTACCTTAGAACATTGAGGACAATGTCTCGTTTTGGTTGGGGGGAGAGGGTAGTAGTTGATAAAAAATAAATAAATTATTTTTCATAAAGCATGTGCATAATTATTGTTACTAGGATGGCAGAGTAAAGGAGTTCTTTTGTTAAAGTGACTCTTGAGACGCATCTTAGTAACCATTCTTAACAAGGTCTATTATAATACTTCCTGAAATATTCAGGTTTACAAACTCTCGTATTGTTACCACTTAATTCTGCTCATATACTTATTTAACATGTATTCTTAAACCTTAATTTACACACACACACTTTAACATATGATTGTGGGTTGCATATTGGATTATTACATTATTTATGTTCTTTTGTTAAAGGTAACAACTAAGGGAAAGGGATTGTATATAATTAAAAAAAAAACATGAAAAAAAAAGAAAAAAAATAAAAATAAAAAATGATGATAATAAAAATGTAGATAAGTTTGATTTCGTAGCCTCCCTAACCTAAGCAATTAAGCCCGAAGGGGTGTTTTAACACCTAATACCCTAAAGTCAACTGACTTGGGAGCTATTGGCCCAACGCTTGTTACATGGGTTAAGGAGAAAAGCTTAAGGCAATCAAACATTGCACTATCTACATATCAGTATCTGCGACCCGAGTTACTAAGCTCGTAGGGGTGTCTTAACACCTAATGCCCTAAGACCAACTGGTCTGGGAGTCATTAGCTGAAAGCTCGTTACATGGGTTAAAGATGCATGATGTTTTTAAATTATATGTATATACATTTTAAAAAAAAAGAAAAAAAAAGAAGTAAAAAAAAAAGACAAAAATAATAATCCCATCCCAAGGAAGTTAACCTTAAACATTAGAAAAAAAAAAATTTGTTTTCTTCCAAGAAAAGCCCCATAATTATGTGTTGATACATTGAGCACAAAAGAAAGGTTTATTAATATCTTGTTAAGTGGTATTGAGCAGATATATAAATTTAATGAGAGTTTGTTTATCTGGATAGATTAATGGAAGTTAAATGATGAATACCTTGCTTTGTGAAATTTGCAAATTGTTTTAACGCTTTAATTACTAGGGACTAGTAATAAGCTGGTTGAGGGGTGTGATTAGTACTTAAAAGTGCATTTTTATCATGGTTTTATATCATCATTTTGCACTTGAAGTATCAATAACTCCTTAACTAAAATATGTTTTATAATAATGTATCTAATAATATAAGATACCTATAATTTGTGGTAAATGTCTATTTTTAATGCAGGTCTATCACATAAATGAAAGGATTGATTGATGACTTGAAGAACTTAAATTGCATGGATAAAGAGATGGTCAAACTTAGAGAAGAGATGTCGGTGCAATCCAAACCGGAACACTGTTCGGTAATTGGGCCATATCTGGAGCTACAGATCTCAGATTTAGGTCCAATTTATATGGATGGAAAGGTAAGACATAGGCCTACAACTTTCATATGGAGCCCAAGATCTAAAAAGGCCATTATCAAGTCCAAATTGTAGCAACAACAAAGAAGCCCGAATCTGTCTTCCAGCCCGAGCACTGTTCGGTATTTTGGCCATATCTGGAGTTCTAGAAGTCCAAATGAGCTGAAGTTTTTACACAAGAAAGCTGAGACAATTGCCTACAACTTTCATGTTTGCACCTGGCTCCAGTTTTGATGTTATCAATGACGTTTTGGGCAGACAAGAGAAGATAAGGATTGTCACCAAGTCAAAAGTTGGCCACCCACTTATCAATTAGTCATCAAATCAATAGTTCCCAATTTTGGCCTATAAAAGGAGACATTTGCCATGCATTTAGGCATCTTGGTTTCCAGATCAAGATCATGCTCTTCCTTTCTCTCTTTGTATTTTTTGTAATGTTTATGCTTTGCTTTCATTAATATTAAATTTATGCCTTTCATTTCCTTTCCTTTACTTAGTTAACTTTTATGTTCTTATTTTGTTTATCTATTTTGCTTTCTTTCATTATGTCTAGCTAAGTTAATTATGTCAAGGTGAAAAGGTTACACTAATGGTGTGAGAATAAGTATAATGTAAACTTAATATGGACTTTAATGTTTGATACTAACATGTTTTATATTTGTTATCTTGTTCACTCTTTAATACTTTGCTTGTTAAATGACTAATCTTGATTTATGTTGTATAACACTTGGTACAACAAATGCTTGGCACTTTCATAGCCCATAATGTATGGTATAACCGACACCTGAGCTATGAAAGGAACTTGATTTGTTGTTAACATAAGTTATAATCATGAATGCTTGACGAGATTTACAAGTATTAGCATTTATTAAATAAGATGACTAATGTAATCATGTTAACAATATATAATCTGATTGGAACCTCCTTTGTGTGTGGTTTCCAATTCAATAATAAGAGTTTATACTATACTTGTTTGATATACCATTAGTGGAACCTCTAACCTTGACATTTGTTATTATTATTGCTTAATCCTTACATTAATATTTGATCTCCAAGTTCTTATCATCATCATCTTCTTCTTCTTCTCTTTCTTTATTATTATTATTATTATTATTATTATTATTATTATTATTATTATTATTATTATTATTATTATTATTATTATTATTATTGTTGTTGTTGTTGTTGTTATTGTTGTTTTATAATTGTTGTTTATAATTTGTACAATTAACCTCCCTGTGGTTCGACCCCGGTCTTGCCGGGTTATTTATTACTTCGACACTCCTGCACTTGGGAGAAGACATCAATCTTTTAGTCGTGTCACTAGAATTGAAAAAGAGTGGTCAATTAAAATATGTTGAAAATATTGTGTCAAATATGTGAAACAAATGAACACTCAACTAGTAACTGTCCAACCTTGCTTTATTTTAAGGAATGTCTTCATGAACAAGCTCATGCTTTAAACAGTTTTCAAATGCCCAACCATAACTCATACTCACAAACATACAACACTGGTTGAAGAAATCACCTAAATTTTAGTTGGAAGAGTGGGAACAACAATGCACAAACTTCACAACCACCATTTCAAGCACACCACAATTTCCAAAATTCTTATGGATATGTACCTCCTTATGCTCCACCTCTTAGAAGAAATATTGAGGAAATATTACATGCATTCTTTGAAAAGCAAGAGACAATTAATACTCAACTTGCTCAAAACATAATAGATTTTAAAGATACTATTGCAAAATTAACATTTGCTCTCAGTTTCCAAGAGAAAGGTAAGTTTCCATCTCAACCACAACAAAATCCCAAGGGGCGATACAATGCAAATGCAAGTAGTTCTAGAAGCCAACATATGGATTATGTCAAATCAGTCACTACTCTTTATAGTGGTAGGGTTATTGAAAAACCCTCTCTTGAACCTTATGAGAAAGATGATGAGTCAATCTCTAAAGGTAAGGAAGGTGTTGAATCTGAAAATTGCAAAGAAAAGACTGATTCTCAGCTGAAATTTTTGAAACTTTCAAACATGTAATAATCAATATACCTTTGTTAGATGCTATTAAACAGGTTCCTTCCTATGCTAAATTTTTGAAAGATCTATGCACTGTGAAGAGGAAATTGAATGTGAAAAAGAAAGCCTTTCTAGCCGAACAAGTAAGTGCTATTCTTCAGAACAATAATGCTTTGAAATATAAAGACCCTGGTTGTCCTACAATTTCTTGCTTTATTGGAGAGCATAAAATTGAAAGAGCCTTACTTGATCTTGGAGCTAGTGTGAATTTACTTCCATATTCAGTTTATCAGAGTCTCAATCTAGGTGAGTTAAAACCAACTTCTATAACTCTTATACTTGCCGATAGATCTATAAAAGTGCTTAGAGGAATAGTCGAAGATGTCTTAGTACAAGTTGAAAAATTCATTTATCCTATGGATTTTGTTGTCTTGGACACACAACCTGTTGAAGCATATAATTCATTTCCTGTTATTTTAGGACGTCTGTTTCTTGCAACTTCTCACGTATTGATTAATTGTAGGAATGGACTGATGAAGCTATCATTTGAAAACATGACATTAGAGATAAATATTTTCAATATTTACAAGAAGTAGATCATATTGATGAATTAATTTATGATCAACTTGAATCTACTTTAAGTAAAAATCAATTGGATGAATCTGAAGATTTGCAAATGATTTATTCTAAGGAAGAAATCACGAATGAAAAATGCACCGAAAATATTAATGCGAATCTTTTTTCAAAAGTGACAATAAATTCGACATCTAACATCACACCAATGGATGATTACTTTCCTGATGAATCCTTACTTTCTCTTAATCCAATGCCTTGGTATGACAAAGAAAAGTTTTTAAACGAAGAATTTTTATTGTAATGACCCTAACTTATTCAAATATTGTCCTGATCAAATATTTTAAAGATTCATTCCCGACAATAAGGTAAGTAGTGTCATTAAACTTTATCATTTTGAAGCATGTGGAAGTCATTTCTCATCAAAAGAGACAGCTACAAAAATCTTTCAAAATGGATTTTATTGGCCCACCATGTTCAAGGACACACTTGCATTCTACAAAACTTGTGAAAATTGTCAAAAAGTTGATACTGGTCAAAAAATTTTGTTTTATAATTCTCAACTTTATACATTCCCTAGAGAGCTAAGGCAATTCTTATGGGGTTTGTGATATTGAGAATTCAATGAATGACAATATTTTTAAGGAAAATGGACATCGTTTAAAACTTACTTTGATAATTTTCCTAGTGAAAATGAATCAACTAGTTTGAATGATCTTGTAGATAAAGGTTGATTATTTTGTTTTTCTCACATTGTTTTTTTTGTTGTTTTTAGTGATTTTTGCTAGTTTCTCTCACTCTGGTCAAATGGCGGATAACAGTACTCTGTAACTTAAGTCGATTCTTTTAGTTTCCCTCAATAACTGATATCTGTGTATATATTTGTGTAATTTTTTGAATCTCTCTTCCAATTCTCATTTGAAAATGGACACTAATCTTGAAAAATTGAAAAAGTATTTTCCCGCTCTACCTCACAATGCAATTACAAAAATATACCATGCTAGATGTGCAAGATTGAGATTGTTAATGAATCATGGAATTCCTGAAGATATTCGCTGGTTGATTGAAGCAAAGGTCCGATTATCAGGTGAATCCTTTAACTCCTTCATTTCACACATGCTTGGAATAAGTAAAATCAATTTTGCAAAGAAACATCGTGCAAAACGACTGAAAGTCTATCATTGATGTGCTAGATGGACTTCTAATGCACAATGTCGTTCTTTAGGAATGGTATCTATAAACCGTGAAGATAAAATACAATTCATTAAGGATGGCCTAAGTAAGGAGTCTTTAGATAATCTTCTATTGACTCTTGAGATGCATCCTAATGGAGATGTGCATCGTGTAATTCATGATTTATAGCCACTATTTCATAAAGAACATAATCGACTTAGTCTTGGGAATCTAACTAAAAAAGACCTTGTTTGCCAATTTTTAAGAAAACTGGATGAGAAGCCTATCCCCAACCCATAGAGGGCATTTAAGTCGTTCTTAGACATAAAATCAAGGGAAGATGTGAGCCACAATCACAACTACCTATACATACACATGTTTTTTTTAAAGTAAATAGATAAATAAATAAAAAGAGAAAGAGAGAGAGTGTGTGAGACTCTAGTTGGTCTGCATATAGGTGGTATGATTGCCTTTCTAATTTCTCATCTATAAAATCCTCTCTTCCTTCCTTTCATTTCTACTCAACCCATACATTCAACAAATACAGAAGTGTGTAGAAATGGCAAGTTCCTCAAGTCATCACATAAGAAATATTTGTGTTTTTGGTGGATCTAGTCCTGAGAAAGAAAAGGAATTTTTAGAATCAGCAAATCATCTTGGTGAAGTGCTAGCTAAGAGAAAGATTCATTTAATGTATGGGAGAGATAGTCTTGGGTTAATGGGAAGTGTGTCAATAGCTATATTTTTAGGAGGTAGTCAAGTTTTGGGGGTCGTCCCAGAAGCTTTAGCACAAGGGGACATCATTGGAAAAACAATTGGAGAGGAACTTTAGGTCTCCACAATGTCAGCCGAATGAATGCAATGTTTAACCATGTTGATTCCTTCATTGTTTTACCAAATGGTCTAGGCACATTGGAAGAGATTTTTCATATTTTTTCTTGGGCTCAACTGCACATTCACCATAGACCCATATGTTTGTTAAATGTTAATGGTTATTATGATAAGTTGTTGTCTTTTCTTGACCATGCTGTGGAACAATAATTTCTAACATCTTCTGCACGACAAATCATAATCTCTACTGCTACTATTGAACAATTTATTGACCAACTACAATCTTTCATTCCTGTAATTGATCCTTCTATGAGTCGCATAAATTGGTCAACTAAGGAAAGCTGTAAAAAGCTTACATTGGATTTGAGCCTTCATTTGTGAATCTTTGTGTCTTTTGGTTTTATTATTGTGTTTTGTTGTTACTTATTTTTGTTTCAGTGTGTTTCAGGTTTGTTAGTGTTTGTTATTTCAGGTGATATCTTCAATACTCTATCTTTCTACCTTTAAACATTGAGGACAATGTCTTGTTTTAGTTGGGAGGAGAGGGTAGTAGTTAAAAAAAAACTGTGTTTTCTATTTCATAAAGCATGTGCAAAATTGTTGTTACTATGATGGTAGAGTAAGGAGAACTTTTATGACTCTTGAGAGGCATCTTACTAATCATTCGTAACAAGGTTTATCATAATACTTCTTGAAATATTCAACTTTACAAACTCTCACATTGTTATCACTTAATTATGCTCATATACTTATTTAACATGTATTCTTAAACCTTAATTTACACACACACACTTTAACATATGATTGTGGGTTGCATATTGGATTATTATATTATTTATGTTCTTTTGTTAAAGGTAACAACTAAGGGAAAGGGATAGTATATAATTAAAAAAAAAGAACAAAAAAGGAAAAAAAAGAAAAAAATGATAATAATAAAAATATAGCTAAGTTTGGTTTCGTAGCCTCCCTAACCTAAGCAATTAAGCCCGAAGGAGTGTTTTAACACCTAATACCCTAAAGTCAACTGATTTGGGAGCTATTGGCCAAACGCTTGTTACATGGGTTGAGGAGAAAAGCTTAAGAGAATCAAACATTACATTATCTACATACCAGTATCTGTGACCCGAGTTACTAAGCTCGTAGGGTGTCTTAACACTTAATGCTCTAAGACCAATTGGTATGGGAGTCATTAGCTGAAAGCTCATTACATGGGTTAAAAATGCATGGTGTTTTTAAATTATATGTATATATATTTTAAAAAGAAAAAAGAAAAAAAACAAAAATAATAATCTCAACCCAAGGAAGTTAAACATTAGAACAAAGATTTTGTCTTCTTTCAAGAAAAGCTCTATAATTATGTGTTGAAACATTGAGCATAAAAAAAAGGTTTATAAATATCTTGTTAAAAGGTATTGAGTAGGTATATAAATTTAAGGAGAATTTATTTATCTGGATAGATTAATGGAAGTTAAATGATGACTACCTTGCTTTGCGGAATTTGCAAAGTATTTTTCTATTTTAACGCTTTGATTACTAGGGACTAGTAATAAACTAGTTGGGGGGTGTGATTGATACTTAAAAGTGTATTTTTATCAAGGTTTTATATCATCATTTTGCACTTGAAGTATCAATAACTCCTTAACTAAATCATGTTTTATAATAATATATCTAATAATATAAGATACCTTTAATTTATGGTAAATGTTCATTTTAAATGCAGGCCTATCATATAAATGAAAGGATTGATTGATGAATTTAAGAACTGATATTGGAAGGACAAAGAGATGGCCAAACTTAGAAAAGAGATATCGGTGCAATCTAAACCGGAACATTGTTTGGTAATTGGGTCATATCTGTAGCTATAGATATCATATTTAGGTCTACTTTATATGGATGGGAAGGTAAGACATAGGCCTACAACTTTCATATGGAGCCCAAGATCTAAAAAGGCTATTTTCAAAGTCCAAATTGTAGCAACAACAAAAAAGCCCGAATCTGTCCTCCAGCCTGAGCACTATTCAGTATTTTGGCCATATCTGGAGTTCTAAAAGTCGAAATGAGCTGAATGTTTTACACAAGAAAGCTGAAACAATTTCTTACAACTTTTATGTTTTCAAGTGACTCCAATTTTGACATTATTAATGATGTTTTGGGCAGACAAGAAAAGATAAGGATTGTCACCAAGTCAAGAATTGGTCACCCACTCATTAATTAGTCATCAAATCAATAGTTCCCAATTTTGGCCTATAAAAGGAGCCATTTGCCATGCATTTAGGCATCTTGGTTTCCAAATCAAGATCATGCTCTTGCTTTCTCTCTTTGTATTTTTTGTAATATTTATGCTTTACTTTCATTAATATCATGTTTATACCTTTCATTTCCTTTCACTTACTTAGTTAACTTTAATCTTATTCATGTTCTTATTCTATTTATTTATTTTTCTTTCTTTCATAATGTCTAGCTGAGTTTATTATGTCAAGGTAAAAAGGTTATACTAATGGTGTAAGAATAAGTATACTGTAAACTTAATATGGACTTTAATGTTTGATACTAACATGTTTTGTATTTGTTATTTTATTCACTCTTTAATACTTTGATCTTGATTTATGTTGTATAACACTTGGTACAACAAATACTTGGCACTTTCATAGCCTATACTGTATAGTATAACAGACACCTGAGTTATGAAAGGAACTTGATTTGTTGTTAACATAAGTTATAATCATGAATGTTTAACGAGATTTACAAATATTAGCATTAATTGAATAAGATGACTAATGTAATCATGTTAATAATTTATAATATGATTGGAACCTCTTTTGTGTGTGGTTTCCAATTGAATAATAAGAGTTTATATTATACTTGTTTGACATACCATTAGTAGAACTTCTAACCTTAACATTTATTATTATCATTGTTTAATCTTTACACTAATATTCTATCTCCAAGTTCTCATCTTCTTCTTCTTCTTCTTCTTCTTCTTCTTTATTATTATTATTACTACTACTACTACTACTACTACTACTATTATTATTATTATTGCTAATATTATTGTTATTTTTATTGTTGTTATTACTATTTGATTAGTACTTAAAAGTGCATTCTCATTAAGGATTTATGTCCTCATATTGCACCTAAAGTATCATTAAATTCCCTAACAAAAGCATGTTTTATATTAGCAAGTCTAAAAATATAATATACCTTTAATTCATGGTAAATGTTCATCCTAAATGCAGGTCTATCACATAAATAAAAGGATTGATTGATGAGTTTAAGGATTGAAATTGAAAGGATAAAAAGAAGGCCAAACTTAGCAAAGTGTTGCTGGTGCATTCCAAACTCGAACACCGTTCAGTAATTTGATCATATCTGGAGCTGTAGATATCAGATTTAGGTCCATTTTATATCGATGGAAAGGTAAGACATAGACCTACAACTTTCATATGAAGTCAAAGACTCAGTTCTGCCGTTTTCAAGCCCAAATCTTAACAACAACGAAGACGTCGGAAGCTGTCCTGCAGCTCAAGCACTATTCGGTTTTTGGCTCATATCTTGAGTTCTAGAAGTCCAAATGAGCTCTGGTTTTTTTTTAGGGAAAGCTGAGACAATTGCCCACAGCTTCCATAATTCAGTTGGCTATAATTCTGATGTGAGCAATGACGTTTTGGCCAGCCAACAATATCAAAAATCAGCCCACAATATCAAAAAACCAGCAGCCATTAATGTCAAAAACCAGCCACCAAATCAATGGATGCCCACCAATTCTTCAATCAATCAATAGTTCTGAAACTTAGCCTATAAAAGGAGGCATTGTCCATGTATTTAGTCATATTAATTTTCAGATAAAAGTTATCTTCTTGCTTTGTCTCTACATCTTTGTAATGTTCAAGTTTTCTTTTATGCTATAGTAATCTCTTGTTTATGCTCTTTCATTTCCTTTCCTATACTTAGTTAGCTTATATTATGTTTATGTTCTTATATTGTTTATTTATGTTTTTCTCCTTCTTAATGTTTAGCTAAGTTAATTATGTCAAGGTGAAAAGGTTTCTCTAATGGTGTTAGAATAGGTATAATATAAACTCAACATGAGCTTTAAATGTTTATATCCAAGAAAGATTGTTATTAACATGTTTTATCTTTTTATCTTACTAATTCTTAATACCTTGCTTATTAAATGTTTAATTTAGATTTGTGTTGTATAATATTTGGTACATCAAATGCTTGATCTTTCATAGTTTTCGGCCGAAATCGTTATTATGATAGAAACTTGATTTGTTGTTAACATAAACTAGCAACATGAATGCTTGATGATATTTATAAGTATGGTATTACTTATATAAGATAATTAATATGATCATGTTAATAATTTATAATGAGCTAATAACGAGAAATCATCCGATTAGAACCTCCTTTGTGTGTGGTTTCTAGTTGAGTAATAAAAAGAGTTTATATTATATTTATTTGAAATACTATTAGTGAATCCTATAACCTTGACATATGTTTTGTTATTGTTTAATCCTTACATCAATATCACATCCCAAAATTCTCTTCAACTCTTTTTCTGTTATTATTCTCTTCAACTCTTTTTCTTTATTTGTAATTTATATAATTCACCTCCCTGTGGTTCGACCCCGGTCTTGCCGGGTTATTTTACTTTGACACTCCTGCACTTGGGATAAGACATCAACTCTTTGATCGTGTCAAGTTTTTGGCGCCGTTGCCGGGGAGGTAAGTTCTTGTATAAATTAAATATTTTATTTTATTTTATTTTCACTTTTATTTGTTTTTCTAATTGTTTTTTCTTTTTCTTTTTCTTTTTTTTCTTTTCTTTTCTTTTGTATTTGTATGAGAGTTTGGACACGTACATTAAGTGGTAGACTTTCTAGAAAATCCTCATTTTCTTTAGAAAGCATGGCCGAAGAAGATAACCAATCAATTCATAATGAGAATAATGAGAATAATGAGAATAATCGTGTTAGAACACTTAGAGATCATATGAATCCAACAAGAACAAGTGCACCATCATGTATTGTTTTTCCTCCTGATGCATCTCATTTTAATTTTAAGCCAAGTATTATTCAACTTCTACCCACTTTTCATGGCTTAGAATTAGAAAATCCATACTTGCACTTAAGAGAATTTGAAGAAGTTTGTAACACTTATAATGACTTAAATTGTAGCATGAACACCATCAGATTAAAGCTTTTTCCTTTTTCGTTAAAAGATAAAGCTAAAACATGGCTACAAAATATTAGGTCAGGATCCATTCATGCTTGGGATGAAATGCAACAATAGTTTTTAAAGAAATTTTTCCCTTCTCATAGAACAAACTCTTTCAAAAGACAAATCACCACTTTTACTCAAAAACCAGGAGAAACATTTTATAAATGTTGGGATAGATATAAAGACTTGCTTAATACCTGTCCTCATCATGGTTTTGAAACATGGAGATTGGTTTCACAATTTTATGAAGGGTTAACACCTAAAGATAGACAAATGGTAGAATTGATGTGCAATGGAACTTTTGAAAATAAAGACCCTGATGAAGCAATGGAATACCTAGAGTTGCTAGCTGAAAATGCTCAAAATTGGGACACCACAGGTACTTGTGAGGCACCAGGTAAAACTCAACCTCATACATCTAATGGAGGCATGTATAGCCTTAGGGAAGATCATGACCTCCAAGCCAAATTTGCATCTTTAGCTAGAAAAGTTGAGGCACTAGAATTAAAAAAGAGTGGTCAATTAAAATCTGTTCAAGAAATTGTGTGCCAAATTTGTGAAACCAATGAACACTCAACCAATGATTGTCCTACGTTGCCTTCTTTTAAGGAATGTCTCTATGAACAAGCCAATGCTTTAAATAGTTTCCAAAGACCAAGTCATAACCCGTACTCACAAACGTACAACCCTGGTTGGAGAAATCACCCAAATTTCAGTTGGAAGAGTGGTAACAATAATGCACAAACTTCACAGCCACCATTTCAAACACAACATAATTTTTAAAATTCTCATGGATATACACCTCCTTATATTCCCCCTCCTAGAAGAAATCTTGAGGAAACATTACATGCATTCATTGAAAAGCAAGAGACAATCAACACTCAAAATGCTCAAACCATGGCTGATTTGAAAGATACTCTTGCAAAGTTCACATCTGCTCTCAGTTTTCAGGAGAAAGGTAAGTTTCCATCTCAACCCCAGCAAAATCCCAAAGGGCAATACAATTCAAGTACAAGCAGTTTTGGAAGCCAACATTTGGATCAAGTCAAATCAGTCACTACTCTCCGTAGTGGTAAGGTTATTAAAAAACCTATTCTTGAACCTTGTGAGAAAGAAGATGAGTTAGTCTCCAAGGGTAAGGAAATGGTTGAACCTGATCATTGCAAGGAAGAGACTGATTCCCCACCAGCACTTCCATTTCCTCATGCCATGACCAAACAAAGGAAAGTCAATCACAATTCTGAAATCTTTGAAACTTTCAAACAGGTAAGGATTAATATACCTTTGCTAGATGCTATTAAACAAGTACCATCTTATGCTAAATTTTTGAAAGATCTATGCACTGTAAAGAGAAAATTGAATGTGAAAAAGAAAGCCTTCTTAGCCGAACAAGTAAGTGCCATTCTTCAGAACAATAATGCTTTGAAATATAAAGACCCTGGTTGTCCTACAATTTCTTGCTTTATTGGAGAACATAAAATTGACAGAGCTTTACTTGATCTTGGAGCTAGTGTGAATTTACTTCCATATTCGGTTTTTCAAAGTCTAAATCTCGGTGAGTTAAAACCTACTTCTGTTACTCTTTTACTTGCTGATAGATCTATAAAAATGCCTAGAGGAATAGTTGAAGATGTGTTAGTACAAGTTGATAAATTCATCTTTCCTGTGGATTTTATTGTCTTGGATACACAACCTGTTGAAGCATGCAATTCAATTCCTGTTATTTTAGGACGTCCATTTCTTGCAACTTCTAATGCATTGATTAATTGTAGGAATGGAGTGATGAAGTTATCTTTTGGAAACATGACATTAAAAATGAATGTTTTTAACATTTGCAAGCAACCTGGAGATGATAATGATTTACAGGAAGTAGATTTTATTGAAAAAATAATTTACGATCAATTTGAAAATTTTTCCAATGAAATTGAGTTTAATGAATCTGAAGATTTGCAAATGGTTTGTTTTCAGGAAGAATCAAAGGCAAATATTTGGAGACCAAAAATTAAGGAATTGCCACCATGATCAATTGGGTCCATACCTTCAAGTGTTCAACCACCAAAACCCGATTTGAAGCCATTACCATGTAATCTCAAATACTCATTTTTAGGAGAAAATGAAACTTTTCCGGTAATAATTTCTTCCAAACTTAATGTTCATCAAGAAGGTAAGTTATTACAAACTCTTAAAATGCACAAAAATGCATTAGGATGGACCATAGCTGACATAAAAGGAATTAGTCATTTGATTTGCTCACACAAGATTTATTTGGAGGAAAATGCTAAACCCTCTAGAGAAATACAACGAAGGCTTAATCCTAATATGAAAGAAGTAGTGAGAAATGAAGTCATTAAACTTCTAGATAATGGAATCATTTATCCTATTTCTGACAGCAAATGGGTAAGTCCTACCCAAGTTGTACCTAAAAAGTCTGGAGTTACTGTGATAACAAATGAGAAAAATGAGTTAATTCCAATGAGGAATATTACTGGTTGGCGTATGTGCATTGACTATAGGAAACTTAATTCAATGACTAGAAAAGATCACTTTCCTTTACCTTTCATGGATCAAATTCTAGAAAGAGTTGCAGGTCATGAATTTTATTGTTTCCTAGATGGTTATTCAGGTTACAACCAAATTGAAATTGCATTTGAAGATCAAGAGAAAACTACTTTCACATGTCCATTTGGTACATTTGCATATCGAAGGATGCCTTTTGGATTATGTAATGCACCAGCCACGTTTCAAAGATGCATGCTTAGCATATTCAGTGATATGGTTGAACGCTTTCTTGAGATATTTATGGATGATTTTTCTGTTTTTGGTGATTCATTTGATAATTGTTTAACTAATTTGGAAAAGGTTTTGTGATTAGTACTTAAAAGTGCATTTTTATCATGGTTTTATATCATCATTTTGCACTTGAAGTATCAATAACTCCTTAACTAAAATATGTTTTATAATAATGTATCTAATAATATAAGATACTTATAATTTGTGGTAAATGTCTATTTTTAATGCAGGTCTATCACATAAATGAAAGGATTGATTGATGACTTGAAGAACTTAAATTGCATGGATAAAGAGATGGTCAAACTTAGAGAAGAGATGTCGGTGCAATCCAAACCGGAACACTGTTCGGTAATTGGGTCATATCTGGAGCTACAGATCTCAGATTTAGGTCCAATTTATATGGATGGAAAGGTAAGACATAGGCCTACAACTTTCATATGGAGCCCAAGATCTAAAAAGGCCATTATCAAGTCCAAATTGTAGCAACAACAAAGAAGCCCGAATCTGTCTTCCAGCCCGAGCACTGTTCGGTATTTTGGCCATATCTGGAGTTCTACAAGTCCAAATGAGCTGAAGTTTTTACACAAGAAAGCTAAGACAATTTCCTACAACTTTCATGTTTGCACCTGGCTCCAGTTTTGACGTTATCAATGACGTTTTGGGCAGACAAGAGAAGATAAGGATTGTCACCAAGTCAAAAGTTGGCCACCCACTTATCAATTAGTCATCAAATCAATAGTTCCCAATTTTGGCCTATAAAAGGAGGCATTTGCCATGAATTTAGGCATCTTGGTGTTCAGATCAAGATCATGCTCTTCCTTTCTCTCTTTGTATTTTTTATGCTTTGTTTTCATTAATATTAAGTTTATGCTTTTCATTTCCTTTCCTTTACTTAGTTAGCTTTTATGTTCTTATTTTGTTTATCTATTTTGCTTTCTTTCATTATGTCTAGCTAAGTTAATTATGTCAAGGTGAAAAGGTTACACTAATGGTGTAAGAATAAGTATAATGTAAACTTAATATGGACTTTAATGTTTGATACTAACATGTTTTATATTTGTTATCTTGTTCACTCTTTAATACTTTGCTTGTTAAATGACTAATCTTGATTTATGTTGTATAACACTTGGTACAACAAATGCTTGGCACTTTCATAGCCCATAATGTATGGTATAACCGACACCTGAGCTATGAAAGGAACTTGATTTGTTGTTAACATAAGTTATAATCATGAATGCTTGATGAGATTTACAAGTATTAGCATTAATTGAATAAGATGACTAATGTAATCATGTTAACAATATATAATCTGATTGGAACCTCCTTTGTGTGTGGTTTCCAATTCAATAATAAGAGTTTATACTATACTTGTTTGATATACCATTAGTGGAACCTCTAACCTTGACATTTGTTATTATTATTGTTTAATCCTTACATTAATATTTCATCTCTAAGTTCTCATCATCATCATCTTCTTCTTCTTCTCTTTCTTTATTATTATTATTATTATTATTATTATTATTATTATTATTATTATTATCATTATCATTATTATTATTATTAGTACTACTACTACTAGTATTATTATTATTATCATTACTATTGTTGTTGTTGTTATTGTTGCTTATAATTGTTGTCTATAATTTGTACAATTAACCTCCCTGTGGTTCGACCCCGGTCTTGCCGGGTTATTTATTACTTCGACACTCCTGCACTTGGGAGAAGACATCAATCTTTCAGTCGTGTCAAGTTTTTGGCGCCGTTGCCGGGGAGGTAAGTCCTTGTATAAATTATAATATTTATTTTATTTTCTCTTTTCACTTTTCTTATATATAACTTTGTCTCTTTTATTTTGTTTTCTTCCTTCTTCTTTTGTTTTCTTCTTCCTTTTATTTTATTCCTACACGTGCATGAGAGTGTGGTCACGTACATCAAGTGGTAGACTTTGTAGGGTGTCCTCATCATTTTCAGAAAATATGGCCGAAGAAGATAATCAATCACTTCATAATGAAAATAATGAGAATAACCGTGCTAGAACACTTAGAGACCACATGAATCCCACAAGAACAAGTGCACCATCATGCATAGTTTTTCCTTCCGATGCATCTCATTTTAATTTTAAACCAGGCATTATTCAACTTTTACCTTCTTTTCATGGCTTAGAATTGGAAAATCCATACTTGCATTTAAGGGAATTTGAGGAGGTCTGCAACACATATAATAATCTAAATTGTAGCATGAACACCATCAGATTAAAGCTTTTTCCTTTTTCATTAAAAGATAAAGCTAAAACATGGCTACAAAATTTAAGACCAGGATCCATTCGTGCTTGGGATGAAATGCAACAACAATTTTTAAAGAAGTTTTTCCCTTCTCATAGAACAAACTCTTTCAAAAGACAAATCACCACTTTCACTCAAAAACCAGGAGAAACATTTTACAAATGTTGGGATAGGTATCGAGAGTTGCTTAGTACTTGCCCCCATCATGGTTTTGAAACATGGAGATTGGTTTCACATTTCTATGAAGGGTTAACACCTAAAGATAGGCAAATGGTTGAATTGATGTGCAATGGAACTTTTGAAGATAAAGACCCTGATGAAGCAATGGAGTACTTAGACTTATTAGCTGAAAATGCTCAAAATTGGGACACTACGGGTACATATGAGGCAACGAGTAAAACTCAACCTCATACATCTAGTGGAGGGATGTACAACCTTAGGGAAGATCATGACCTTCAAGCCAAATTTGCATCTTTAGCTAGAAAAGTCGAGGCACTAGAATTGAAAAAGAGTGGTCAATTAAAATCTGTTGAAAACATTGTGTGTCAAATCTGTGAAACAAATGAACACTCAACCAACGATTGTCCAACCTTGCCTTCTTTTAAAGAATGTCTCCATGAACAAGCTCATGCTTTAAACAGTTTTCAAAGGGCCAACCACAACCCATACTCCCAAACATACAACCCTGGTTGGAGGAATCACCCAAATTTCAGTTGGAAGAGTGAGAACAACAATGCATAAACTTCACAACCACCGTTTCAAGCACACCATAATTTCCAAAATTCTCATGGATATGCACCTTCTTATGCTCCACCTTCTAGAAGAAATCTTGAGGAAACATTGCATGCATTCATTGAAAAGCAAGAGACAATTAATACTCAACTTGTTCAAAACATGACAGATTTTAAAGATACTCTTGCTAAATTAACATCTGCTCTTAGTTTCCAAGAGAAAGGTAAGTTTCCATCTCAAACACAACAAAATCCCAAAGGGCAATACAATGCAAATGCAAGTAGTTCCGGAAGCCAACATATGGATCAAGTCAAATCAGTCACTACTCTGCGCAGTGGTAAGATTATTGAAAAACCCTCTCTTGAACCTTATGAGAAAGATGATGAGTCAATCTCTGAGGGTAAGGAAGGGGATGAATCTGAAAATTGCAAAGAAACGACTGATTCACCGCCAGCACTTCCATTTCCTCAAGCCATGACCAAACAAAGAAAAGTTAATCACAACTCTGAAATTTTTGAAATTTTCAAACAGGTAAGGATCAATATACCTTTGCTGGATGCTATTAAACAGGTTCCTTCCTATGCTAAATTTTTGAAAGATCTATGCACTGTGAAGAGGAAACTGAATGTGAAAAAGAAAGCCTTTCTAGCCGAACAAGTAAGTGCTATTCTTCAAAACAATAATGCTTTGAAATATAAAGACCCTGGTTGTCCTACAATTTCTTGCTTTATTGGAGAGCATAAAATTGAAAGAGCCTTACTTGATCTTGGAGCTAGTGTGAATCTACTTCCATATTCAGTTTTTCAAAGTCTCAATCTAGGTGAGTTAAAACCAACTTCTATATCTCTTTTACTTGCCGATAGATCTGTAAAAGTGCCTAGAGGAATAATTGAAGATGTGTTAGTACAAGTCGATAAATTCATTTATCCTGTGGATTTTATTGTCTTGGACACAGAACCTGTTGAAGCATGTAATTCATTTCCTGTTATTTTAGGACGTCCGTTTCTTGCAACCTCTAACGCATTGATTAATTGTAGGAATGGACTGATGAAGCTATCATTTGGAAACATGACATTGGAGATGAATATTTTCAACATTTGCAAGCAACCTGGAGATGATAATGATTTACAAGAAGTAGATCATATTGATGAATTAGTTTATGATCAACTTGAATCTACTTTAAGTAAAAATAAATTGGATGAAACTGAAGATTTGCAAATGATTTATTCTGAGGAAGAAATCACGGATGAAACAAGCACTGAAAATGTTGATGCGAATATTTTGTCAACATTGACAACAGATTCGACATCTAACATCACACTAATCGATGATTACTTTCCTAACGAATCCTTACTTTCTCTTAGTCCAATGCCTTGGTATAATAAAAATATCAATTTTCTTACTTTAGGAGATTTGCCAGCTGATTGGAGCACCGAAGACAAAGAAAAGTTTTTGAACGAAGTGAAGAGCTTTTACTGTGATGATCCTAACTTATTCAAATATTGTCCTGAGCAAATATTTCAAAGATTAATTCCCGACAATGAGGTAAGTAGTGTCATTAAACATTGTCATTCTGAAGCATGTGGAAGTTATTTCTCGTCAAAAAAGACAATTGCAAAAATCTTTCAAAATGGATTTTATTGGCCCACCATGTTCAAGGACACGCATGCATTCTGCAAAACTTGTGAAAATTGTCAAAAGATTGATACTGGTCAAAAAGTTTTGTTTTATAATTCTCAACTCTATGCATTCCCTAAAGAGCTAAGACCAAGATGGAGCAATCCTTATGGGGCCTGTGATATTGAGAATTCAATGAATGACAATGATTTTAAGGAAAATGGACATCGTTTGAAAGCTGACTTTGATAATTTTCCTAGTGAAAATGAATCAACTGGTTGGACTGATCTTGTAGATAAAGGTTAATTTTTTTTTTCTCACATTGTTTTTGTGTTTCTTTTTGAGTGATTTTTGCTAGTTTTTCTCACCCCGGTCAAATGGCGGATAACGGTACTCCGTGACTTAAGTCGGTTCTTTCAGTTTCCCATAATTACTAATATCTGTGTATATATCTGTGCAATTCTTTGAATCTCTCTTCCAATTCTCATTTGAAAATGGACACTAATCTTGAAAAATTGAAAAAGTATTTTCCCGCTCTGCCTCAGAATGCGATTACAAAAATTTACCGTGCTAGATGTGCAAGATTGAGATTGTTAATGAATCATGGAATTCCTGAACATATTCGCTGGTTGATTGAAGCAAAGGTCCGATTATCAGGTGAGTCCTCTAACTTCATTTCACACATGCCTGGAACAGGTAAAAGCACTTTTGCAAAGAAGCGTTGTGCAAAACGACTGGATGTCTGTCATCGATGTGCTAGATGGACTTGTAATACACAATGTCGTTCTTTAGGAATGGTATCTATAAACCGTGAAGATAAAATACAATTCATTAAGGATGGCCTGAGTAAGGAGTCTTTAGATAATCTTCTATTGACTCTTGAGACGCATCCTAGTGGAGATGTGCATCGTGCAATTCATGATTTATGGCCACTATTTCATAAAGAACATGATCGACTTAGTCTTGGGAATCTGACTAAAAAAGACCCTGTTTGCCAGTTTTTAAGAAAACTGGATGGGAAGCCTATCCCCGACCCATAGAGGGCGTTTAAGCAGTTCTTGGATGTAAAACCAAGGGAAGATGTGAGCCACAATCACAACTACCTGTACATACACATGTTTTTTTCAAAAGTAAATAAATAAATAAATAAAAAGAGAGAGAGAGTGTGTGAGACTCTAGCTGGCCTACATATAGATGTTATGATTGTCTTTCTAATTTCTCATCTATAAAACCCTTTTTTCCTTCCTTTCATTTCTACTCAACCCATACATTCAACAAATACAGAAGTGTGTAGAAATGACAAGTTCCTCAAGTCATCAAATAAGAAATATTTGTGTTTTTGGTGGATCTAGTCCTGGGAAAGAAAAGGAGTTTTTAGAATCAGCAAATCATCTTGGTCAGGTCCTAGCTGAGAGAAAGATTCATTTAGTGTATGGGGGAGGCAGTCTTGGGTTAATGGGAGGTGTGTCAATAGCTGCATTTTTAGGAGGTAGTCAAGTTTTAGGGGTCGTCCCTGAAGCTTTGGCACAAGGGGACATCATTGGAAAAACAATTGGAGAGGAACTTCAGGTCTCCACAATGTCGGCTCGAATGAATGCAATGTTTAACCATGCTGATGCTTTCATTGCTTTACCAGGTGGTCTAGGCACATTGGAAGAGATCTTTCATATCTCCTCTTGGGCTCAATTGCACATTCACCATAAACCCATTGGCTTGTTAAATGTTAATGGTTATTATGATAAGTTGTTGTCTTTTCTTGATCATGCTGTGGAACAGGAATTTTTAACATCTTCTGCACGACAAATCATAATCTCTGCTACTACTGCTGAACAATTGATTGACCAACTACAATCTTTCATTCCTGTGATTGATCCTTCCATGAGTCGCATAAATTGGTCATCTACGGGAAGCCGTAAAAAGCTTAGATTGGATTTGAGCCTTCATTTGTGAATTTTTGTGTATTTTGGCTTTATTATTTTGTTTTGTTATTTCTTATTTTTGTTTTAGTGTGTTTCAGGTTTTGTCAGTGTTCGTTATTTCAGGTGATATCTTCTATACTCTATCTTTCTACCTTAGAACATTGAGGACAATGTCTCGTTTTGGTTGGGGGGAGAGGGTAGTAGTTGATAAAAAAAATAAATTATTTTTCATTTCATAAAGCATGTGCATAATTGTTGTTACTAGGATGGCTGAGTAAAGGAGTTCTTTTGTTAAAGTGACTCTTGAGACGCATCTTAGTAACCATTCTTAACAAGGTCTATTATAATACTTCCTGAAATATTCAGGTTTACAAACTCTCGTATTGTTACCACTTAATTCTGCTTATATACTTATTTAACATGTATTCTTAAACCTTAATTTACACACACACACTTTAACATATGATTGTGGGTTGCATATTGGATTATTACATTATTTATGTTTTTTTGTTAAAGGTAACAACTAAGGGAAAGGGATTGTATATAATAAAAAAAAACAAAAAGAAAAAAAAAAGAAAAAAAAAAGAAAAAAAATGATGATAATAAAAATGTAGATAAGTTTGGTTTCGTAGCCTCCCTAACCTAAGCAATTAAGCCCGAAGGGGTGTTTTAACACCTAATACCTTAAAGTCAACTGACTTGGGAGCTATTGGCCCAACGCTTGTTACATGGGTTGAGGAGAAAAGCTTAAGGGAATCAAACATTGCACTATCTACATATCAGTATCTGCGACCCGAGTTACTAAGCTCGTAGGGGTGTCTTAACACTTAATGCCCTAAGACCAACTGGTCTGGGAGTCATTAGCTGAAAGCTCGTTACATGGGTTAAAGATGCATGATGTTTTTGAATTATATGTATATAGAGTTAAAAAAAAAAGAAAAAAAAAAGACAAAAATAGTAATCCCAACCCAAGGAAGTTAACCTTAAACATTAGAACAAAAATTTTGTTTTCTTCCAAGAAAAGCCCCATAATTATGTGTTGATACATTGAGTATAAAAGAAAGGTTTATTAATATCTTGTTAAGAGGTATTGAGCAGATATATAAATTTAATGAGAGTTTGTTTATCTGGATAGATTAATGGAAGTTAAATGATGAATACCTTGCTTTGTGAAATTTGCAAATTGTTTTAACGCTTTAATTACTAGGGACTAGTAATAAGCTGGTTGAGGGGTGTGATTAGTACTTAAAAGTGCATTTTTATCATGGTTTTATATCATCATTTTGCACTTGAAGTATCAATAACTCCTTAACTAAAATATGTTTTATAATAATGTATCTAATAATATAAGATACTTATAATTTGTGGTAAATGTCTATTTTTAATGCAGGTCTATCACATAAATGAAAGGATTGATTGATGACTTGAAGAACTTAAATTGCATGGATAAAGAGATGGTCAAACTTAGAGAAGAGATGTCGGTGCAATCCAAACCGGAACACTGTTCGGTAATTGGGTCATATCTGGAGCTACAGATCTCAGATTTAGGTCCAATTTATATGGATGGAAAGGTAAGACATAGGCCTACAACTTTCATATGGAGCCCAAGATCTAAAAAGGCCATTATCAAGTCCAAATTGTAGCAACAACAAAGAAGCCCGAATCTGTCTTCCAGCCCGAGCACTGTTCGGTATTTTGGCCATATCTGGAGTTCTACAAGTCCAAATGAGCTGAAGTTTTTACACAAGAAAGCTAAGACAATTTCCTACAACTTTCATGTTTGCACCTGGCTCCAGTTTTGACGTTATCAATGACGTTTTGGGCAGACAAGAGAAGATAAGGATTGTCACCAAGTCAAAAGTTGGCCACCCACTTATCAATTAGTCATCAAATCAATAGTTCCCAATTTTGGCCTATAAAAGGAGGCATTTGCCATGAATTTAGGCATCTTGGTGTTCAGATCAAGATCATGCTCTTCCTTTCTCTCTTTGTATTTTTTATGCTTTGTTTTCATTAATATTAAGTTTATGCTTTTCATTTCCTTTCCTTTACTTAGTTAGCTTTTATGTTCTTATTTTGTTTATCTATTTTGCTTTCTTTCATTATGTCTAGCTAAGTTAATTATGTCAAGGTGAAAAGGTTACACTAATGGTGTAAGAATAAGTATAATGTAAACTTAATATGGACTTTAATGTTTGATACTAACATGTTTTATATTTGTTATCTTGTTCACTCTTTAATACTTTGCTTGTTAAATGACTAATCTTGATTTATGTTGTATAACACTTGGTACAACAAATGCTTGGCACTTTCATAGCCCATAATGTATGGTATAACCGACACCTGAGCTATGAAAGGAACTTGATTTGTTGTTAACATAAGTTATAATCATGAATGCTTGATGAGATTTACAAGTATTAGCATTAATTGAATAAGATGACTAATGTAATCATGTTAACAATATATAATCTGATTGGAACCTCCTTTGTGTGTGGTTTCCAATTCAATAATAAGAGTTTATACTATACTTGTTTGATATACCATTAGTGGAACCTCTAACCTTGACATTTGTTATTATTATTGTTTAATCCTTACATTAATATTTCATCTCTAAGTTCTCATCATCATCATCTTCTTCTTCTTCTCTTTCTTTATTATTATTATTATTATTATTATTATTATTATTATTATTATTATTATTATCATTATCATTATTATTATTATTAGTACTACTACTACTAGTATTATTATTATTATCATTACTATTGTTGTTGTTGTTATTGTTGCTTATAATTGTTGTCTATAATTTGTACAATTAACCTCCCTGTGGTTCGACCCCGGTCTTGCCGGGTTATTTATTACTTCGACACTCCTGCACTTGGGAGAAGACATCAATCTTTCAGTCGTGTCATTTTGAACAGGTGTGAAGAGAAGAATCTTGTGTTGAATTGGGAAAAATGTCATTTTATGGTAACAAACGACATTGTACTTGGTCACATTGTTTCATCAATAGGAATTGAGGTTGATAAATCTAAAATTGAGTTAATTGCCAACTTGCCAACACCAAAATCTGTTAAAAATGTTAGATCATTTTTAGGACATGCTGGTTTTTATAGAAGGTTTATCAAAGATTTTAGTATAATATCTAAGCCATTGTGTAACCTTCTAACAAAGGATAATGTTTTTGAATGGACTGAATATTGTGAAGAAGCCTTTGTTAAACTTAAAAATCTGCTTACATCTGCTCCTGTCATTCAACCTCATGATTGGTCATTACCTTTTGAAATAATGTGTGATGCTAGTGATTATGCCGTGGGTGCTGTTTTAGGACAAAGAAAAGATAAGAAACCCTATGTCATTTACTATGCAAGTAAAACTTTAAATAGTGCTCAAATAAATTACACAACCACTGAAAAAGAATTACTTGCTGTAGTATTTGCGTGTGAAAAATTCAGATCTTATCTTGTTGGCTCACCTGTTATTGTTTTTAGCGATCATGCAGCGTTGAAATATCTTCTTTCTAAGAAGGATTTTAAAGCTAGATTGGTACGGTGGATTTTGTTACTTCAAGAATTCGATATCACAATCAAGGATAAGAAAGGCACCGAAAATGTTGTCGCAGATCATTTGTCAAGATTGGCAACTGATTCGAAATCTGACATCATACCAATCGATGACTACTTTCCTGATGAATCTTTACTTTCTGTCACTACAATGCCTTGGTTTGCTAATATTGTTAATTTTCTTGTTTCAGGACATTTGCCAGCGCATTGGGGCACTCAAGACAAAAGAAAGTTCTTGAACAAAGTGAAGAACTTTTATTGGGATGACCCTTATTTATTCAAATATTGTCCTGATCAAATATTTCGAAGATGCGTTCCCGACAATGAGGTAAGTAATGTCATTAAATTTTGTCATTCTGAGGCATGTGGGGGTCATTTTTCATCAAAAAAGACAGCCGCAAAAATCTTACAATGTGGATTTTATTGGCCCACCATGTTCAAGGACACGTATGCATTCTGCAAATCTTGTGAAAATTGTCAAAAGTTAGGATCTCTTTCAAAACGTCACATGATGCCTTTAAGCACTATTCTTGTCATTGAAATCTTTGACTGTTGGGGTATAGATTTTATGGGTCCATTTCCTCCATCATTTGGTTTTGTGTACATATTAGTCGCAGTAGACTATGTTTCAAAATGGATAGAAGCAATTCCAAGTCGTAACAACGATCATAAAACAGTCATTAAGTTTTTGAAAGAAAACATTTTGAGTCGATTTGGAATCCCTCGGGCCATGATAAGTGATGGTGGAACACATTTCTGCAACAAGCCATTTGAGTCTTTAATGAAAAAATATGGAATCACACACAAAGTTGCCACTCCTTATCACCCCCAGACAAATGGACAAGTAGAACTTGCTAATAGGGAGATCAAACAAATCTTGGAAAAAATAGTGAACCCTAATCGAAAGGACTGGTCTTTAAGACTTAATGATACACTTTGGGCCTATCGAACTGCTTTTAAAACATCATTAGGTATGTCACCTTATAGGTTGGTTTATGGAAAACCTTGTCATTTGCCTGTGGAACTTGAATACAAAGCTTATTGGGCTATTAAAGCTTTCAATTCAAACCTGGATGATGCGAGTCAGTTGCGTAAGTTACAAATAAATGAGCTTGAAGAAATAAGAAATGATGCATATGAGAATTCAAAAATTCATAAAGCAAGAATCAAAGACTTTCATGATAAAAGAATCTTGAGAAAAACATTTGATGTTGGTCAAAAAGTTTTGCTTTATAATTCTCGACTCCATTTATTTCCTGGAAAGTTAAGATCAAGATGGAGCGGTCCATTTGTTGTGAAACATGTATATCCTTATGGGGCCTTTGATATTGAGAATCCAAAGAATGGTAATGTTTTCAAGGTCAATGGACATCGTTTGAAAGCTTACTTTGATAATTTTCTTAGTGAAAATGAATCCATTGGTTTGAATGATCCTGTATATAAAGGTTGATTATTTTATTTTATTTTCATATTTTTGTTTCTTTTTTGTGTGACTTTTGTTTTGCTAGTCTTTCTCCAACCCCAGTCAAATGGCGAATAACGGTACTCCGTGACTCTTAAGTCGGTTCTTTCAGTTTCCCATGATAATTGATATCTCTGTATATATTTGTTCAATTCCTTGTTCCTTCTCTTTTCTTTACATCTCTTCTGCACTTCTCTTTAAAAACAAAACAAAAAATGGACACCACTCTTGAAAAATTGAAAAAGTATTTTCCTGCTTTGCCTCAGAATGCGATTACAAAAATTTACCGTGCTAGGTGTGAAAGATTGAGGTTGTTAATGAACCATGGAATTCCTGAAGATATTCGCTGGATAATTGAAGCAAAGATCCGATTATCAGGTGAGTCTTCTAACTCTTTTATTTCATACATGCCTGGGACAGGTAAAAGCACTTTTGCAAAGAAACGTCGTGCAAAACGACTAAAAGTCTGTCACCGATGTGCCAGATGGACTTGTAATACAAAATGTCGTTCTTTAGGAATGGTATCTATAAACCGTGAAGATAAAATACAATTCATTAAGGATGGCCTGAGTAAGGAGTCTTTAGATAATCTTCTATTAACTCTTGAGACGCATCCTAGTGGAGATGTGCATCGTGCAATTCATGATTTATGGCCTCATTTTCATAAAGAACATGATCGACTTAGTCTTGGGAATCTGACTGAAAAAGACCCTGTTTGCCAGTTTTTAAGAAAATTGGATGGGAAGCCTATCCCCGACCCATAGAGGGCGTTTAAGCCGTTCTTGGACGTAAAACCAAGGGAAAGCTGTGAGCCACAATCACAACTGCTTGTACATACATATTTATATATATATATATATATATATATATATATAATAATAAAATAATACCAATAAATAAATAAATAAAAAAGAAAGAGAGAGAGAGTAAGACTTCAGCTAGTCTACATATAGGTGGTATGCTTTGCATTTTCAATTGTTCATCTATAAAATCTTCTCTTCCTTCCCATCATTTCTACTCAACCCATTCATTCAGCATATATAGAAGTGTGTAGAAATGGCGAGTTCCTCTGTTTCTAAAATAAAAACTATTTGTGTTTTTGGTGGATCTAGTCCTGGGAAAGAAAAAGAATTTTTAGAATCAGCAAATCATCTTGGTCGGGTACTAGCTGAGAGAAAGATTCATTTAGTGTATGGGGGAGGCAGTCTTGGGTTAATGGGGGGTGTTTCAATAGCTGCATTTGTAGGAGGCAGTCAAGTTTTGGGGGTTGTCCCCAAAGCTTTAGCCGAAGGGGACATCATTGGAAAAACAATTGGAGAGGAATTACAGGTCTCTACAATGTCTGATAGAATGAATACAATGTTTAACCATGCCGATGCCTTCATTGCCTTACCAGGTGGTCTGGGTACATTAGAAAAGATCTTTCATATTTCCTCTTGGGCCCAACTGAACATTCACCATAAACCTATAGGTTTGTTAAATGTTAATGGATTTTATAATAATTTGTTGTCTTTTCTTGATCAAACTGTGGAACAGGAATTTCTAACATCTTCGGCGCGATAAATCATAATCTCTGCTGCTACTGCTGAACAATTGATTGACCAACTACAATCTTTCATCCCTGTAATTGATCCCTCCATGAGTCAACTCAATTGGTCAAACATGAAACGCCATAAAAAGCTTAAATTGGATTTGAGCCTTAGTTTGTGAAAAATTGTGTCTTTTGGTTTTATTAATAGCATAATATTTGTATTTTGTTGTTTCTTATATTTGTTTTAGTATGTTTCAGGTTTGTCAATAGTCGCTGTTTCAGGTGATATCTTCTACACTCTATCTTTTTGCTTAGAACATTGAGGACAATGTCTTGTTTTGGTTGGGGGGAGAGGGTAGTAGTTGATATTAAAAAAAAAATTCTATTATTTAAACCATTTGCAAAACTATTGTTACTAGGATGGCAGAGTAATGGAGGAACTTTAGTGACTCTTGAGACGCATCTTAGTAAACATTCTTAACAAGGTCTATTATAATACTTCTTGAAATATTCAGGTTTACAAACTCTTGGATTGCTATCTATAGATTCTGTTTATATGCCCATCTAACAAGTATTTTTAAACCTTCATTTTCACACACACACTTGAACATATGATTGTGGGTTGCATATTGGATTATTACATTATTTGTGTTCTTTTGTTAAAGGTAACAACTAAGGGAAAGGGATAATATATAATATGCAAAAAAAAAAAACCAAAAAAGAAAAAAAAAACAAAGTAGATAAGTTTGGTTTCGTAGCCTCCTTGACTTAAGCAAATAAGCCCGAAGGGGTGTTTGAACACCTAGTACCCTAAAGTCAACTGACTTGGGAGTTATTGGCCCAGTGCTTGTTACATGGGTTGAGGAGAAAGCTTAAGGGAATCAAACACTGCACTATCTACATATCAGTATTTGTAACCCGAGTTACTAAGCTCGTAGGGGTGTCTCAACACCTGATGCCCTAAGACCAACTGGTCTGGGAGTCATTAGCCGAAAGCTCGTTACATGGGTTCAGGATACATTGTGCTATAAATTCTTGCTTTCAAAAAAAAAAAAAGAGAAGATAACAATCCCAACCCAAGGAAGTTAACTTTAAACATTAGAACAAAAATTTTGTTTTCTTCCATGAAAAGCTCCATAGCTATGTTTTGATTTATTGAGCACCGAAAGAAGGTTTACTAATATCTTGTTTAAGAGGTATTAAGCAGATATATAAATTTAATGAGAGTTTGTTTATCTGGATAGATTAATAGAAGTTAAATGATGAATGCCTTGCTTTGTGGTATTTGCAAATTATTTTTCTATTTTAATGCTTTGATTACTAGGGACTAGTAATAAGCTGGTTGGGGGGTGTGATTAGTACTTAAAAGTGCATTCTCATTAAGGATTTATGTCATCATATTGCACCTAAAGTATCATTAAATTCCCTAACAAAAGCATGTTTTATATTAGCAAGTCTAAAAATATAATATACCTTTAATTCATGGTAAATGTTCATCCTAAATGCATGTCTATCACATAAATAAAAGGATTGATTGATGAGTTTAAGGATTGAAATTGAAAGGATAAAAAGAAGGCCAAACTTAGCAAAGTGTTGCTGGTGCATTCCAAACTCGAACACCGTTCAGTAATTTGATCATATCTGGAGCTGTAGATATCAGATTTAGGTCCATTTTATATCGATGGAAAGGTAAGACATAGACCTACAACTTTCATATGAAGTCAAAGACTCAGTTCTGCCGTTTTCAAGCCCAAATCTTAGCAACAACGAAGACGTCGGAAGCTGTCCTACAGCTCAAGCACTATTCGGTTTTTGGCTCATATCTTGAGTTCTAGAAGTCCAAATGAGCTCTGGTTTTTTTTTATGGAAAGCTGAGACAATTGCCCACAGCTTCCATAATTCAGTTGGCTATAATTCTGATGTGAGCAATGACGTTTTGGCCAGCCAACAATATCAAAAATCAGCCCACAATATCAAAAAACCAGCAGCCATTAATGTCAAAAACCAGCCACCAAATCAATGGATGCACACCAATTCTTCAATCAATCAATAGTTCTGAAACTTAGCCTATAAAAGGAGGCATTGTCCATGTATTTAGTCATATTAATTTTCAGATAAAAGTTATCTTCTTGCTTTCTCTCTACATCTTTGTAATGTTCAAGTTTTCTTTTATGCTATAGTAATCTCTTGTTTATGCTCTTTCATTTCCTTTCCTATACTTAGTTAGCTTATATTATGTTTATGTTCTTATATTGTTTATTTATGTTTTTCTCCTTCTTAATGTTTAGCTAAGTTAATTATGTCAAGGTGAAAAGGTTTCTCTAATGGTGTTAGAATAGGTATAATATAAACTCAACATGAGCTTTAAATATTTATATCCAAGAAAGATTGTTATTAACATGTTTTATCTTTTTATCTTACTAATTCTTAATACCTTGCTTATTAAATGTTTAATTTAGATTTGTGTTGTATAATATTTGGTACATCAAATGCTTGATCTTTCATAGTTTTCGGCCGAAATCGTTATTATGATAGAAACTTGATTTGTTGTTAACATAAACTAGCAACATGAATGCTTGATGATATTTATAAGTATGGTATTACTTATATAAGATAATTAATATGATCATGTTAATAATTTATAATGAGCTAATAACGAGAAATCATCCGATTAGAACCTCCTTTGTGTGTGGTTTCTAGTTGAGTAATAAAAAGAGTTTATATTATATTTATTTGAAATACTATTAGTGAATCCTATAACCTTGACATATGTTTTGTTATTGTTTAATCCTTACATCAATATCACATCCCAAAATTCTCTTCAACTCTTTTTCTGTTATTATTCTTTTCAACTCTTTTTCTTTATTTGTAATTTATATAATTCACCTCCCTGTGGTTCGACCCCGGTCTTGCCGGGTTATTTTACTTTGACACTCCTGCACATGGGATAAGACATCAACTCTTTGATCGTGTCACTATTATTGTTGTTTATAATTTATATAATTAATCTCTCTATGGTTCAACCCCGGTCTTGTCGAGTTATTTATTACTTCGACATTCTTGCATTTGAGAAAAAATATTAATTTTTTACTCGTGTCACTCTGATTTCTAGAAATAAACATATCGATAGGGTCGAACGTTGACCGGCTCAATTCCTTCTTTGAGGGGAATACTGTGATTAATCTCACGTTTGGGTGGCATTTGCATAGGTTATTTGAAGATCCCAGTATATTTATCTAATACCTGGCACATACGCGGTGACTGATTCTCTTCTATTTCGTCCATGGTTGACTGTGGACAAATTGCAAATACTGAATGTCCTTGGCGAAACCCTTTGGAAATCTCCTTCAGTGAAGCGGCTTGAATAGGCTGGTCACAAAAACCTTGCAATTGTCTGTCCAAGTTCTCCCAATAGAAATTCATGGTGAGAGTTCGCCAATTACATATCACAGACCCTAACAGTTCCAACCATTGGACACCCAGAACAATGTCTAAACTTGCCAGGGGAAGTGAATAAAGGGTAAGTGAAAAAGGAATTCCCTAAAGCAGAACCTGTACTTTTTCGAACTTCCCTTGACACTGTAACCTTACCCCATTAGCAACCCGAACTGTAACTGTCTCTATTAGCACTACTGGAAGCCACAACAGATCAGCCATGCGAGTGCTCATAAAATTATGGGTGGACCCATTGTCAATTAGGACCACTACGTTGAAGAAACCCATTTTGGCATCTACACATATGGTTCTAGGTGCAGACCATCCAGTTAAAGCATGCAGAGTAATCTCAGGTTCAACATTTTCCCTTGTCACCTCTTCTACGTCAGCTTCTTCAGTAACTTCTTCATATGTGATTTCATTGAAACCAGTTGGGCCCTCTAGAAGCAAGAGCTGCATTCCTTGACATTTATGGCCAGCGGTGAACCCCTCATTATAATTAAAGCAGAGTCCTTAGGCTCTACGGTTCTGCATCTCTTCCCATGATAATCTACGAAAGGGTGCCCTTGGTGTTGCACATGTTGTTGTTGGTAATGCCAATGGTGTTCAATTGACTTGAGTTGGCCGTAAGAATTGACGATGTCTTTTCATCTATTCATCCCTCATGCGAGCTAGGCTAATTGCTTCCTTTAGTGATTGTGGCTTGAACATACGAATTCCTTCTGCAACCTCTAGTTTAAGTCCTCCCATAAAGGACCCAACTAAAGCCTTTTGGGTCCAACCACGAACTCGATTTCCGAACTTCTCAAACTCACTCTGATAATCACGTAAGGATCCCACCTATTTTATACGTAATAAAGCTTCATCAAAATCCTCACAATTTTTAGGTCCAAATCTAGCCCATAATTCATCTTCAAAAGCCTCTCATGTCATCATTCGTCCTTCCTCTCTATATGTCAGACAAGGCCATTGCCACCACTGATTTGCTTCTCCTTCCAGATGGAAAGAAGCCAGTGATATCTTTTGGTTGGCTGGAGTACTTTGAAATTTAAAGAACTGATCCACACGATTAAACCATTCTGTCGGGTCCTGTCTAGAATATCATGGAAATTCTAGCTTGGCCATTTTAGAAGAAAAGACATGTCTGTTCCCTTCATTCTCCTCGTGAATTGAACGAGAATTGCCTTCTCGATTTGTGTTGCCATGGCTTGATTCTCCTTTGCTTGATAACATCGCCTCTGATAGTTTATTGATAGTTTCTTCTAGTTGACGCATTTTTCCAGACATGCTCATCTCCAATCTCTGTACTCCTTCTTACACTCCACTTAGCCCAGCCTTCAACATTTCAATTCGTTCTTTGTTAGTCATCATTTAACCAGGCTCTGATACCAATTAATAAAGTCCCAGTTAAGAGCCAATTTGTTTTACAGCAGAATACACAATTATTCTCTTAGGGTGAGAACGTACCACAAGATAATGTTTAGGATAGAAATTGTAGTCCTCTTCATTTCTTTCCAGCACTTATTAATAAGTTTACTTCAACCAATATTTCGGATATACAGCTAAAATCTAAGTTTCCATTATAACGGTTACAATATTTAATTTACTGCAAAATAAAACAGAATAGATATTGAATGGAAACTGAATAAAAAGAAACTGATGTTTAGCACCACTCCATAACTAGTTGACGTAGTGAAGACCTCACGCCTTTAGCTGCTATAATCAAGCCTTCGTGGCTCATGTCTGTCCTGGTCTTGCGCTTACGTCTCACTGCACTTCACTATACTTGGGATTCGGTTTTATTGCTCTCTCAGATCTTCGTGGTAGCTTATCAAGTAATTTTATTATGACCGTAAATTGGAAATGATTTAAAAACCATTTCATATAACTTATTTTTTATTTACCTTTAAAATAATACAATCATTTAACTATTCACTTTTAAATTATAAGTTATTTTTTGTTTGCCCCTATACAAATAAACAATGACCAATAGGTCCTTGTGAAAAACTATCTTATCTGAAATTCAACTTTTTTAAGTTGGAAGAACAAAATGGTGAAAATACTATGTTTTAGTGAATAGTATATTCACTTATATAATACCATGTTTTTCCTGTTTTGTTTTAGCTTCGGATAATTCATCTTTTTATTAATAAAAAATAATTTATTATATTTTTTTTATAAATATAAATTTCATTTTGTCTATGTAAGAACAGCTCTCCATTTGTTAAAGTTTTTAGGACGTAACGGGTGATAAATGAAATAACATGATAATTTTTTTTGGCAGCAACGTCTTCCGTGTTGCCATTTCATTGGCCATGCATTAAGTGTTAACAGATGAATGGTTTGTGATTAAATAAGACTTTACTTGCAGTGGTTTAATATATTATATTGATATATAACACAGTAAAAAATATTTTTTTTATCAATGAAAAGGAAAATTACATCAAAATACCCATGAAAAATATGAAACCTTTTAAAAGAAAAGGAAAGAAATCTAAAAAAAAGTTAATTCGTACTCGAATTATAATTATTAGACTCGACTCAACTTGTACTATTGACTTAGGGCCTAGGTAATCTCGTGCACTGGCCGGGTTTCAAGAAGGCAAAACCTGGGAATGGAATTGGCCAGTGAATCCTACCTAATCCATCAATTCAACCTATCAGCTAAATGTCACAGCAAAACCTGTAATAAATTTTTTTTATATCAAAAAATTTTTTCGATCAAATTAATATTTTTTTAATTTTTTTTATAATAACAGTTTTAATTAAAGGAGGGACAAAATAAATAATTAGTGGTTCTAGTTAAAAGAGGAGAAAAAATAATTTACAAAAAAAAAATAATAATAATTTTAGTTGTAAATAAATAAAAAAAAATTATAAATAAAAACAAAAAATAAAATCGAGAAAGTATAAACATTACTTTGCATGCATGGAAAGCAATTAAAAGTTCAGATTTATCACCTTTTTTTTTATTAACTTGTATTAAAATTTACTATATAACCACTAAAAGAAAATTTTATTTTTTTAATGTGAGATTGAAAACTTATTAGTATATATATTTTTTATTTACAAGAGAAAAATTATGTTTTTTTAATTTGAAATAAGAAGTATTTTTTTTTATTTAAATACTTCAACTTAAAAGGAAAAGATAATATTTTTTCAAAATAAGATAAAAAAACATTTTAAAATAATCTCTAAAACTTTATTATTTACAACATGTATAGTTTATATCTACATGAATTATTTAAAAAAAATTATGTGAAATATTAAAATCTAAAATATTATTTTTTTTAATTTTTCTAAGTTGGTCTAGGTCAAACCATGTAACCTGAGACCTGACTTCATGTCCAGGTCAACCTATAACTTGAAGTATGTTTTAATCCTATTTTATTTTTACTAAAATAGCCTTACATGCATTTTAAAATTACTCTTAATTTTGAATAATTACTATTAGGTTTTTTTTATCCATTCAATAAGTCTTTCTCTTTGTCGGGCTTGATATAATTGGTTTAATAGACATGATTTTTAAAATAATAACACTATAAAATAATATAATATTGTTAGAACTAATAATAATATAAGATTTTACCATTGGTTTATGACACGACAATAGATTGATGTCTTCTCCCAAGTGCAGGAGTGTCGAAGTAATAAATAACCCGGTAACACCAGGGTCGAACTATAGGGAAGTTAATTGTACAAATTATAAATAACAATAATACAATAACAACAACAACAACAACAACAACAACAATAATAATAAAGAAAAAGAAGGAGAAGAAGATGAGAACTTTGAGAAGGAATATTAATGTAACGATTAAACAATGATAATAACAAATATCAAGGTTAGAGATTCCACTAATGGTATGTCAAACAAGTATAATATAAACTCTTATTATTCAATTGGAAACCACACATAAAGGAGGTTCCAATCAAATTATAGATTGTTAACATGATTACATTAGTTATCTTATTCGATTAATGGTAATACTTGTAAATCTCGTCAAGTATTGATGATTATAACTTATGTTAACAACAAATCAAGTTCCTTTCATAGCTCAGGTGTCGGTTATACCATACAATATGAACTATGAAAGTGCCAAGCATTTGTTGTACCAAGTGTTATACAACATAAATCAAGATTAGTTATTTAACAAGCAAAGTATTACAGAGTGAACAAGATAACAAATATAAAACATGTTAGTATCAAACATTAAAGTCCATATTAAGTTTACATTATACTTATTCTTACACCATTAGTGTAACCTTTTCATCTTGACATAATTAACTTAGCTAGACATAATGAAAGAAAGAAAAATAGATAAACAAAATAAGAACATAAAAGTTAACTAAGTAAAGAAAAGGAAATGAAAAGCATAAACTTGATATTAATGAAAGCAAAGCATAAACATTACAAAAAATACAAAGAGAGAAAAGAAGAGCATGATCTTGATCTGAACACCAAGATGCCTAAATACATGGCAAATGCCTCCTTTTATAGGCCAAAATTAAGAACTATTGATTTGATGACTAATTGATAAGTGGGTGGTCAACTCTTGACTTGGTGACAATCATTATCTTCTCTTGTCTACCCAAAACGTCATTGATAACATCAAAATTGAAATCAGTTGAAAACATGAAAGTTGTAGGCAATTATCTTAACTTTCTCATGTAAAAACTTTAGCTCATTTGGACTTCTAGAATTCCAGATATGGTCAAAATACTGAATAGTGCTCGGGCTGGAAGACAGATTTTGGCTTCTTTCTTGTGGCTATAATTTGGACTTGAAAATGGCCTTTTTAGATCTTGGGCTCCATATGAAAGTTGTAGGCCTATGTCTTACCTTTCCATCCATATAAATTGGACCTAAATCTGAGATATATAGCTCTAGATATGACCCAATTACTAAACAGTATTCTGGTTTGGATTGCACCGACATCTCTTTTCTAAGTTTGGCCATCTCTTTATCCTTGCAATTTAAGTTCTTAAAGTCATCAATCAATCCTTTCATTTATGTGATAGGCCTGCATTTAAAATGAACATTTACCACAAATTAAAGGTATCTTATATTATTAGATATATTATTATAAAACATGCTTTAGTTAAGGAGTTATTGATACTTCAAGTGCAAAATGATGATATAAAACCATGATAAAAATGGACTTTTAAATACTAATCAATTTACTAACTTAACTATAATTTCACTTTAAACACCAATGCATAAAGAAATTTTATTTATTAATATATGTATAAATTTGGTCGTGAAACTGTGATTATAACCCATTTTTATCTTTGAAACGATCTCAATAAGACTAATCTAATGATATAAAAAATATCACCAATGATTAGCCACATGCCACCTTTGAACTGTAAGTGTGGAACATCTAAGTCACTGTTAATAACTTTTCTCGGTGTTGTTAGATTTATCTCATTGAAATCGTTTAGATGATACAAGTTGTATTGTACTCGAAGTTTTAGTATATTTTTAAAGTCTTTATTTTATTTTTTCTCCTTGTATGCAATCTATTTCATTATTATTATTATTTTGAAATGTCATGATTTTAAATAGCAACAAGCTTGAATATCATGTTTCATAATTATAACATGTACAAACTATATTATTTCATCAATTATTTCAATCTAAATAAAAAAAAATGCTATTTTTCAAAATAAAATTCATAAATAACTACTTTTGCTAGTCTGCTAGTTTAATTCTCAACTAGTCATTCAAACTAGTGACCATTACAACAAGTTAAAAACAAACATTTTTAAAGTATAAAATATATTATTCTCTCAATTCAATTATTGTTAGATTATTACAAAAAAAAAAAAAACATAGCTAGAATCAATCATGTAGAAGGAGTTTTAGAAAAAATTATTTGTTTCTTAGTTTTATTCTTATTTTGTTTAGGAAAATATTATTCTTTATGACGTTATTATTCTTTCTATTTAAAATAAGAATAATTCAATTTAGAAATTTTATTTTTTTCTTATACAATTATGGACTATGACTAGTATAAATATTATTGTTTAGTTTTATTTTCAAAAAAAAATTGAAAAGAAAATATTCAATGATAAAATTTTAAATTAGAGTTTTTACATGGTGGCCTTATTTTACATAATTATATATTGTTTATGTTTGTTGTCTTTCTTATGTTGTTTCTATTTATGTTAATTGATATTATAACCAAATAATTCTTAGTTTTAGAGGCAAGTTGAAAACTTATTTCTTCAATTAACAAAAATGAAGAAGAGAAAACTAGAAGATCGTGATCATAAATTTATAACTAGTTTTGAGAACCTCTTTAAAAGGCATGACTATAAAAGGTATCTTTTTTATCGAGATGAATATTATAGAAATTTTGACAGTCTCTTTTATATCAAGATAGATGTTGATTGGTATTCTTCACTAATTTATAATATTTATTTTGGTGATGATTATCTTTGTAATGACAACATAAATAATGACAATAATTATATCATCAATATTATTTTTATTGATAAGTTAAAAGTTGAGTGTAAAGAAAATATGAAAAGTTCTCGGTAAAATGTTTTTATTGATATAAGTTATGATGATCCTTTTAATTATAAGTTTACTATTATCACAAAGATAAATTTATTCAAAGGTTTCATGGATATAATACGTGGTGATGAAACATGTTTAAGATTTGCAATTAATTACTTTAGAAGCCAATAAAAGATAAGTCATTTATCAATTGATGTTTCCTATGCAAAATTTAATGTGAAAGAATTGAAATTAAAATTTAAAGTTGTTATATATTTAAGCAAATAAAAAAAAGAGGTTAAAGAGTATTGATTAGATATCCACGAGATTGAGACAAAAATAATTTAAACTTGATGATAAATTCTTTTCAACTAAGAAAGACTTATATAAGAGGATTTTTAAGGGAAGTTATTTGTTTCCTTAGTTATTTTTATTTTTATTTAGTTTAGAAAAATATTTTTTATGATGTTTTCATTCTTCTTATTTACAATTAGAACCACTCAATTTAGGAATTTTATTTTTTGTTATATGGTTTAGTCATAGGACTCGTATAAATATTGTTGTTTAGTTTGAGTTTTAAAAGACTATTTAAAAAGAAAATATTTAATAATAAAATTTTGAATTAGAGTTTTTGTATAGTAACCATATTCAACATAATTTTGTATTGTTTGTGTTTACTATTTTTCTTGTGTTATTTTTATTTATGTTAATTAATCATAACTATTTTTAATTAAAAAAATGTTTAACCAATCAATTCAATATAAGTTGTTAACATTTGGTTTATATTACTAATATCATTTATGCATTTAATACAATTATTCACCAACACCAAAAAAATCATAACATGTGAAGATGATATTAACAAAAAAAAAAACAAACAAAAAAAAATTCAATCGATTATAATTACTTAGATAGGTTACCAACATGTTAATGGATTTTTAATCTAATTCTCCTATCAGTTTAAGTTAGAGGTAATTATTTTCTGTTCAATTTGGTTTTTATCAAAAAAAGTAACCAAACCAAAATTTTTTAAAAAACAATAAAACCAATTCACATTGGTTGGTTTCAGTTCATTTGAATTCGGTTTTTTAGGATAAAAACCGGTTCAAACCAGTTTGGCTCAGTTTTTTTTTTAATTTGGATTCGGTTTAGCTTGATTTTTTTTTTAATTTTAATCGGTTTTATTCATGGTTTGATTATTTCAATTATTTTTTTATTTTCTCTATTTAATCAATTTTTAAATTTTTTTGCTCATCCCTATCCGTAGTTTAAGTTAACAAAATGTTTAAGTAGTAGTGTGAAAATCACGTAATTGCTCTTTATCCTTTTAAAATCCATGAATTTACTAAAATTTTCCACCTAATATGATAAAAATTGACTATAGAAACAAATGTAAAGTTGTTTTTTTTTTATTTAGTTTGATCTACTGGATGGATTTAATATAATATAAAACAAGAATCTTAGAAAATCCATAGGTTTTATTGTGAAAAAAGAAAAAAAATCATATATACTTGATGTGATTACTTAACAATTTTGTTATCTAAAAGCACAAATCTAATTGGGAATTTTATTAAAATGTTAAGAATTTAATTGAGATGAAAAATAGGTTAGGGATCTAATTGAGATTGTAGTTAAAGATTAAAAACTTGTATAAGGTTTATCATGATTGAAAATAATATGAGTGCATTTTAAACAAAATTAAAAGTAAAGCAATCCATCAACTATAAGAACCAACACTATTTTTTTTGGCTATTACCTGAAAAAACTAGAAGATACATGCTTCACGGTAGCTTACTATTCACCTACTTATAATATCTTGTGCTTTTGGCATTGTTTATTAAACATAGCTATTTTTTTTATAATCACTAAATTTTATGTTTTAATTTCATCATTTCATATGATGTTTATGATATTTATTTCTCTATATATGTTTTTGAGAATTAAATGTGTTTTATGAAATTTCATAATTAAATTAGAGATCAATTTTACGAGATAAGATTTAAATTTGTAGTATTAAAAATAATTAAAAGAAGAAATATTAAAATAAAAATAAAACAAAAAATAAATAGGGATTTTTTCATTTTTGGACGAAAACATCATTTTCATCCCTAAAGACTTCATTTATGCATATTTGGTCCTTTTTATTGTGGCATGTACAACATTAGATGACAAATCCAACTCATGGATTGAAAGGAGTTTTAGATTAATAAAAATATAATTTAAAAGGTACATAAGTCGTCACCTAATATTATAGTCACTAGAAAACTCGATGGTCTACGAGAATTTGGGTAAAAGAATTAGTTGTGCATGAAAAAAAAAACATCACCCTTAGTGCACCCTACCTATGATAAGCCATATTATTATTTTTTCTTTAAAGTTATATTTTTATTTGTTGGTCATTCTAAGATTAAAAAAAAAAGATTTTCTCGGTGAGGAGATTCTTATCATATCAGACTAAAACTTAACTATTCTAAAACCTAAAAATTATATAAAATATATATCTCAAATTTAAACATAATGATTTTTATGGTGTTTTTTGAGATTCTGGTCAAATCCTAATGGATAATTACAAACTTATTATGATGTTTATTGTTTGAGTTTTTTTTGTGTTTTTTCAAGTATAATAAAATTTATTTTTTTTTATTATAAAATACACATGAAAATTTTAGAATCTAGTTATATGCAAACAAATAAAAATGTATTTTTGTATTTCTAAAATTTTGAAAAAAAATGAATATTTAATATTAAGTAATATTTTACAATGCAAGCTTACAATCCAAATATTAAATAAAATGATTGGAAAACATGTGAGAGACCTGTAAATAATTTTAAAATAATCCTTGAATGTTTTCAGAACTTTTGGAAATTATTTGATGGTTTGTTCGACAAAAACACAAAAAATAAAAAAAAATAAACATTAATTAAAAATTAGTATGACATATTTGTCAAATACATTCTTAACTAAAAACCAGAGGATTTAAAAATAGTTTAAGGATAAAATATCATGTTTTTTCTTTTGAAAACTTTAAGACATCCGAACATTGTCTTAACATAAATGAAATTAGCTTAGTTACATGGGCTAGGCTTCCTAACCCAAAGGTCCAAGCCCACAAACAAGGCTTAAAATCATAAAAGAAATAACAAATATCAAAAAGGGAGGACATTTGAATACGCTTAAGAATACAAAAAAACACAAAGATGACCCAAGAAATATAATCTCAATAATAGATCATATTACATCAAACTGTAAGCACAGATATATATGAAAATAACATTCATGTAATATTTTGAAGTTGAATCATCACAATAAACACCAAATCATTATGATTAATCAATCAGTGAAAAAAACAAACATAAAAAACTATTAAATTAGTGTTTTTAAACCAAATACCCTTCATTAATGATCAACAAATATGCATATATATATATATATATATATATATATATATAGAAGAACCATCCATCAATAAAAAAGACATAAAAATCAATGACCTTAGAGAAAGTTCAACAAATAAATATCAAACTAGAAATGCTATCAAACCTATAAATATCCAGTAAAGGCAAAATCCAAAAGAGAAGCAGTAACAGCCTAGAAAATGACCTAAACTTAGCAATCAAAGCTTAAACATGCTCAAAACAATTTGCTTCAACCATCAAAACAAGACAAAATAGTAAACAAAGTTAAATAATAACAATAAATAAAAATAACATTTTCTTAAACGTATTTTATTCTGATGATTAAACTCATTGTCTTAAAGTTTAAATAACATATCTACAACTTTAACAAACCCAGCAAGCTAACCTAAAATAACCTAAACCAAAACAATTTCAAAACTTAAAACAACTTATCATGACTTTAAAAAATTGATTAACTAAACATCAAAGCATGCAAAAACAACTTTCTATACTAACATTTATCATTCCATTATCATATTATAACACATCAAAAGAGGGCAATTAAACAAAACTTGAACATATTCAAGTTATATTCAAGGCATGCTTAAACATCTGAAACAAGAATCATGATTTTTAAATAGCAAAATGACTATAAAAGATGCTTAATAAACACCATACGTAGCAATTTAAAAGGCAAAATAAAAAAGGAATGGGTGTGCTTATTGAACTTCATCCACTCATCAAAATTTAAAATGGGTGTGCTTATTAAGCTCATTAATTCCTTCTTTGGATTCTTTATTTTTTCTCTATGATTTTTAGCTTTTTTTTTTATCTCAAATTAATCTACATTACCCTCGTTCCTTCTTAAAACACAATCTTTCACCTTTCCTTCAATTGTATTATAAATATTCTATTGATTTCTATGTATTTTCTTTCTTTCTTTTTCTATGTGATTTTCCTCTTGAGGATCTCCCTTGTTTATATATTTTTTTATTATTTTTTTGTATTTTGATATTTTTGAAAAAGACAACGTCAACGCCGACTCAATAAGAAAATTAAATAATGATTTTGAAATGAATGCATTAATAGTTGAAAATAAGTTTGAATTTTGAATTCTTTTTAAAAGATATTGAAAATGCTGAAAATAACACAAATACATCAAATATATATATTTTTTGGATTTTCTTGAAAGTTGTTAATAAAATGATGGAAAAAAAAAGATTATGACACCTTTAATGTTAGTTTTTTAAGTTTAGGATCCAAGCTTCATTTTTTTAGAAATGAGAGAAAAAATCATCCAAAAAAAAAGGGTAAGAAAAAAAGTAGTCGGTTGGCTACATTAGAGTTATAAAAAAAATAAATTCCTCTTGACTAGAGGAGTGCTATTGGGATAATTTAGGACTTTCATCTTATTAGAAAAAAGTAAATTAGAACTTAAAAAATGTTTTTTTGATTTGGTTATTTTTTTTTAATTTTAATCAATTTAAGGGTATTTAGAAGTTGAAAAAAAGTTTAATAAGGTTCTTATGATATTTTTTTGGTGTTTTTAGGTGAAAGAATGATTAAGAAATGAGTTTTAGAATCTACAAGCTCGTAACCTAATTTTCTAACTATCAAAAACTTTACTAGTAGACCATGAGTTATTTGTCGCTATAAATAATAGCATTACATATTTACTTTTATTTTTTTACAAAACACCTAATTTAACAAAAAAAAAAAAAAAAAAGGAAAGAAAGTTAGCTGAGGCATTTGAGGAGCCCAACCTTTTAGGGTCAAGCACTTACCTTTTTCTTAGTCCTTTAATCTTCTTTTTTTAATTTTTATTCAAATGCACTGTAATAAAATAATTAAAATAATTATTTATTTATTTTATTTTTTTAAAAAAATATTACAGGCTTTTATGGTAATATTAATTAATTAGTTTTTAATTGTTATATATTTGGTATGCAGGAAGAATAAAAATTTGCTCATCAATATTAAATGAAAATAAATATTTTTTCTCTTATTTTTAATAGAATTTCATCACAATTTATCATGTTAATTAATTTCTTTCCTTTCAATGTTATTCAAAATATCAAGGCATTATTCCAATTTTGCTTTATTATTATTAAAATTGGCTTTTGAGATCATTATAAATTTGTATTTTAAAAATATTGCTTCTATTTTTTAAAAAAAAAAACAAGTTTATGTTAAAGAGTTTAGGTATAAAAAAGTAATTAAAAAATGAACCTTTATTTTAATTTTTTCCTTTAATTCCAAAAAATGTGGTGCTAATAAAAAATATTTTATTTAAACATAAATAAATACATGAATAAGAAAAGAATAATTCATGTTACAAAATGTATTTTCTGTCTAGAATTTAAATTGTTGTTTTCCGTGTAAATATCTATTTTAATTGTAAAATAACTATTTTTTTTTTTTACAACTCACTCACAACATTACATTGGAAAATAACAAGCACAAAATACTTTTTGTTATGCATTATTGTTCATTTGCCTAAACTCACCCTGGACACCATTATTCCGTGAACAATTCTATTTTTAAAATTTTTCATTATTGTCAATAACTTTTTTTTTCAAATTCATCCTTGCATGTTTTGTTTGGTGATATTTCATTTGTTGAGATTTTCTTCTTTCTTTTCACATTCAATGAATTCAAAGTGATTGACAACTTTTTTAATTTAATTAGAGGCCAATTTAATTAGATAAAAATTAAATTTATAGTATAAAAAGCATTTAAAAGAAGAAAAACCAAATAAAACAAACAAGTAGTTTTTCATTTTCATGCAAAAAATTCATTTTTCATCCAAAAAGTCTATATTTATACATTTGTTATTCTTTTGATTTTAAGATTTTATATTTAGGTCATAAATTATTTTATTTTTTTTAAGTTTTAGTTTTTTAGTTTTGGGGTAGAGGAGAAAAGGTCATATTAATAGGAAGGTAACAACATTCTAGAACAAAAAAGGGCTCAAATTGGTATTAATAGGAAGGTAACCACATTTTTTTTATAGATATAAACGGCAGACAACATTTATTTTGTTAGCCTATTTTTTTTTTAAAAAAAAAAAAAGGGAGGAAGACACGAGCTGGCCTAGCCTTCCATAGACGTCTAGACTTCCATGTATCATGCTAGACACACTGGCCCACCCTTCTAGCCCGTTCACCTACCTCTTTTTACATTGCTTTTTAGATTTTTTATTTGTTTTTTTCCTTAGGTTTTGAATAAATAAAATAATTAAAATATTATTTAAAATATTATTCAATCAACTATATCATTCAAAATTGCCATTATTTTCAAATAAAATTAATTTTTTTAATCAATTATTATAAACCTAATATTAAAAAACTTTTTAAAGTGATTATAAATATTTTTTAAAAATAAACTGTCATTTTCAATTTGTTATTTTTTAAATTATAGTTTTTTAACATAATTTTCTTATATAACTATGCAAAAATATTGAGATATGATTTCATGTTTATTATTCAAACTTGTTTTCCAAATCATGATAAATTTTATTATTAAAAAGCACATGTAAAACAAAAGCATAGATACATTAAAACAAAACAAAAATAATTGTATGAATGAAGAAATAGAGTCTAGGTTAAAGAGATAATTCTCTACCAGATCATTTCAAATTATTAAAAAAATATATTTTTACTTTCTTTACTTCGTATTCAAAAAACAAGCTACTAATTAAAAAAAAAAACAAAACGTAGCTTCAGCCAAACAGAAAAAAAAAGGGATGAATTAAAAAAGAATACTTATCTTACAAAACATATTTTTCCTATCTTTTATACAAATATCTATAACAATTCCTCACCCTGTATACGTTGAGGTTGAGGTTTAGACGTAGCGTTTTTAGCATTTGCAGTGAAAACAATATTTATCTAAAATTTATTTCTTAAAAAAAAAACTCCCTATCTTTTATATACAAAAATCCATAACTATTCCTCACCCAGTATTTCTGAAATGTGTTTAAAAATATGATTATAATTGCTTTTTAAAACATTTTTAACTCAGAAAAATAATTTAAAAATATTAAAAATATATTAATTCAAAACAAATAAAAAATCATTTTTTTCCAAAAACATTTTTAAAACATAGTGCTAAACACACTAAACATACTCTTAAACGTAGCATTTTTAGCATTGCAGTGAAAACAATATTTATCTAAATTTACTTTTTTAAAAATTAAAATTTTTAATACTTTTGAATCATTTTAAAATTGAATTTTAAAAAATAAAAAAATATATATTTTAAAACACAACATCCTCCACGCTCCTACCTCCTACACACGCACTTAATCAAAATCTTCAAACGAATCACCATCCTATACATCCAAGACGATGAGTTTCTATTATACAGATCAAAATTTAAAACCCTACTAAACGTATGTTGTTGCAAAACAGTAAAGTTTAAAAATTTATCATAGAAAACCTCAATCCAAAAACCTCACCATCAACTTAATCTTTTCTCCCAGAAAAGAGAAGAAAACCTTGCCAATCAACAAAATCTCTATTTTGACATGAAATCTACAAAACATTAACCTTGTAGAACACATTCATTCAGAGCAACAAAGATTGTAATTCTTACATTCTTTCCAGACAAACATAAAGAGCTTCCATATATATAGAGGCAAAAACAGTGCATAGGCCATCCACTTTGCATCATTCATAGGATAGAACAAAGAAAATGAACAACTTCTCAACCTTTCTATACATGAGGGACTTAATATAGTGTTTGATTATTTTTATGAAATATAAAAGGCATGCGTTTGGTTGAAAACACAATGACTATAAAATAAGTTCATTCATAAAACAACTTTAGAGTGGATTTTTGTACAAGAACACACCATATCTTCAGAAACAATATTTATTATTTTTTATCCCTAATATATGCATGGAGAAAAACTCTTAATTTCAAAATTATCAATCCAAGATATGTAAAGATAAAAACAATTATAATTTGAACAAGAGTCAAAAGGGTAAACAATGGTTAAACAAAAAAGAAAATTCAAAACATCATTTTAACCAAATTTAAAAAAAAAATCAACAAGTTCTTTTACCTGGTTTTTAGCATAGGTCAACCAAATCGCAAGTCAACCTGGGATTTGGTCGAGTCAAACCAAGTCAATCCTTCCACTATTTTTCTTGAATCCAGGCCGATCCAAGCCCCAGATCAGCAAAGTGTAATCAACCCGCCAGACTAATCAGGGTTTTACAACTAGGGTTATTAAACTATACTTAATATAAACTAAATTAAATATATATATCTAGTTATTTCCTAAAATATATAAGCATCATAGTAATACATATTAAAGGTAAAATAGATCTTTTCATATTTTATTATGTCTTATACACCATCAACCAAACAAGATTCAGAGACCGTCACTCTATCTTGTACACCTTCGTTTTCTCTCCTATGTCTCACTATCTCCACCTCCTGTTTTGAAACAGTAACCAGATGCTATCTAAGTGTAGAATCATATTATTTTTTTGTAAAAGTATTACTTCCTCTCGAGTTTTCCACCATCACTACAGAAACTCTAAAATAGTTTCCACTATAAACAATGGGGCATGACAATGCAGTTCCTTAGAGAATATTTAGTTCAGTTTCATACAAGTTCAAAAGAAAAATTATTGCCCAACAACAACTACTTAAATGAGAGTTAAGTAATTGAACATCTACATATACACCAAGGAGCAATCATACGTGCATACATACATATATATTAGAGTGTATGTGAGCTTGCTTTACCAGTCCTGCAGACCACCAAGAGCACTATCATTGAAATAAAAGGTCCAGGTAATCAGAAACCACCTTCAACCATCGACCACCAACCTCCAAAGCTCTAAGTTCTTTTATTTATTTATTTTGTGTGTGAGGACAGTTTAAGAAAGCAAAAGGATGCAGATAGTCACCCAAGTAGAAAGAGTATACCAAAAGGAAAAAAAACAAAAATAAATGAAAATCAATCTGCCATACTATCATTATCACCTTAGTTAACAACTACAGAAAACCATTACTTGTTTCCCAAAGCTAGAAACTATGATGGATCTATATGTGATCCACCTAGCTTGAATTTATTTGATCATATATTAGAGTCATCCCCTTGGGGCATACCTGTGAAGGATATCGTAGAAGACTTAAATGATCCAAAGTGCAGACAATATCCTAATTAGTAGCCAGCCCTCTTCTCCAGTCAAGATGATTTTGAACTTCCTTCCCCAAAATTACTGAAAATAATCAAAATCGATAAATAAAATAATCCATATTATGACCCAAAATCAAGTATCTTCTAAATTCCACTAGCAAACATCCTAGAGAAATATTAACATGCATTCTGAACATCATTACACTTCCACCACAAGATAAGCAATATTCTATTCTCACAAACGGTAATGCACACTCAACAAGTCAAGCTACGCAGATGAAAATCATAATTTAAAAAGAAATAACATAGTGAACTAAACGTGTTTGGAAGCCTGCTACTAGTCCGTGGACTGGATATTGAATTTTGGAAGTGTGAATAACAGCTCAACAAGCTACAAGATTCCATTCCTTTTAGTCTATTCATTCACAGACCAACAGACCATTCCTTCCAGCTGCCCTTACTAGACTAGGCGACATTCCTAAGGCACCAAAAAAAGGCTATTTAATTACCATCGAGAAGGAGAAAGAAGATGAAACTTTCCCTCATCCGTAGCAGCACACTGCTACGCTGGCAATCGTGGCTAATTTCATGCTTATCAATTGCCAACTAGTGATTTTAATTACACACACAGCTAATAAATTCATCATCATCACAGTATAGGAAACAAAATCCAAGATTTAACCAAATCAGAAAAGAGCAGCAATAAATTTTGGAAAACACCCATATGACATCAAAGATTTTAAAAAAAATTATTTCACAATACCATCATCCTCAAAAACATAACATCATCCAAACACCACAAACATACCCAGAAAACAAAACAAAGGGAAAAGATACAATTAACAACAGCAGCAGCAGCAACAACAACAATAATAATAATTACTATTATTATTGTTATTATTTCTTGTAATAAACTTCACTTCTTGTGGCTTCCTTTAACACCAGGACGAGGTTTGGAAGAATCAGCAACATGAACAGCATGAAGATTGGCAAGCTTGTCTTCCTCAAAAGGAAGTTTTGGGTGTCGAGCATCATGATGGATCTGCATGGTTTTAATATCAGGGGCCGTTATCTTGCAGTGAGGACACTCATATTTGGCATGACCTCCTTTTTCTTGCCCTGTCCTGTCTGCTTGCCCTGCTTTTCCTCCACCTCTGTTTGTTGTCGCCGCATCTACTTTTGCAGCGATCTCCTTTGCTGTGTGCTTCTTTGGCTTAGCCTTTCCTGTCATAATTGCTTCGCTTTGATTTATTGGGCTTGAATAAATGGCGAAAACCCTAGAGGAGGAGGAGGAGGAACTTTGCTTTTCAAGAGGCTGTCTTGAGCGTGAGGGCCGGCGTTATTTATACAAAACTAAAACAACTATGTGTTTCACCGGGCACATAGTTATTTCATGTATTATTTTGTACTTAATAATTTAAGTTTCATAGGATGCTTTCAAAGGTAATGTAATATTTCTCACGTGACATATTTACTATTACAAATATAAATAAAATAAACAATTTTTTTTAATTTTTAATTTGCATGATATAATATTTAAAATATCCTTAAAAATTAAATTATTTTTAGCAATAAAAACCAATCCGCTTTTGGTTTTTATTTTTTTGGCATAATATAGTTATTAAATTATCGGTAGAATCAATTATTCTAAACCTAAACTTAAGAGTATTTTTTTTATTATTTATTTTTTGTTAACATTTTGGGGCAAGGAAAATTTGACATTTGCATGGATTAAATTAAAAAAAAAAGTATTGGTGTGTGAAAGATATCTACACCTTTCAGATAGTATTGTGTATTTATTGGTAACCAAATATCATATTTAGGATGATATTTGATGTGTTCTCCCTTTTCTTTTACAGTGATATGGTGTATATAGCCTTCACGCACATAAAAAAAACTCTGATAATAGTTTTTTTTATTTTTTTTCTCTTCAACTTTGAAAAATATACCGGCTTTGTAAAAAATTAGAAATATGTTAATTGTTAAGTTTATCTTATCTAGTCATTATTTTTTAATTATATTGATTTTTTTAAATTTAATAATTTGACTTTTGATTTCTATATAAAATTTATCCTTTTATTTTATGATGTTACAGATTTAACTTTCAATGTTTTAATTTCTAACTTAAATTCTTGTTTTTTTATAAAATTTTAATTTATTTTGAATTTCATCTTTGAATTCATGATCTTATTTTTTTTTTCACATTTGGTCTTCATTTTCTTAATTTTGATTTTTTTTAATTTGTCCCTTCAATTCAATATTTAAGGTTTAACCCTAAATGTTTTAATTTCTAATTTTGATTCTTAGCCTTCTTCTTTTTTCAATTTTAACTTGTTTTTTTATTTCATCCTTAGATCCAAAATCTTGATTATTTATTTTTTTAATTTGGTCCACATTCTTTTGATTTTAATTTTTTATTTTGGATTTATTTGTCAATTCAATTTTTTTTAATTTTGCCCTTCAATTCAAAAATTTAGTGTATCATCTCAAATTTGTTTTTCAAATGAGGTCCTTATTCTCTTAATTATTATTTTTTATTCTTATTTTTTTATTTTATCATTCGAGATTTAATTTATTAGGATTTGGTCTCTTTGGTTTTTCTCATTGTTTATAAATCTTACTCGAAAGTAAATCTATAACAATTATTGGATTATAGTTGAGTGAGTTGACCAAAATCAACCAAATCTTGTTGTTTTATTAGAAAAGTCAAAATGATATCATTTGTGTTGTATAATACTTGGTACAATAAATATTTAGCACTTTCATAGTCAATTTTATGGTATAACCTACACCTATGCTATGAAAATAACTTGATTTGTTGTTAATATAAGTTAGCATAATGAATTCTTGACAATATTTAAAAGTTTGGTGTTACTTAAATAAAATAATTAATATAATTATGTTAATAATTTATAATGAGCTATTAATAACAAACATCTGATTGGAATTTTTTTTATGTATAGTTTCCAGTTGAGTAATAAAAGGAATATATATTATATTTCTTTGAAATACCATTAGTGGATCCTCTAATCTTAAAATTTTTTTTATCATTGTTTAATCTTCACATTAATCTTATATCTCAAAATCATCTTTAACTCACTACCATCACCACCATTATTATTATTATTATTATTATTATTATTATTATTATTATTATTATTATTATATAGTTAATCCCCCTGTGGTTCGACCCGGTCTTACTGGGTTATTTATTTATTTGACATTCCTACACTTGGAAAAAGATATCAATCTTTTGGCTGTGTCATTGGTGTTGATAAACTATGTTTCATTATCAATATACTTCTTCTTCGTTTTTTAATGTGTTTTTCATTACTTGAAAATCATAAAGACTTCACAACTATAAATGATATAGTTAAGAATGAAAAATAATGAGGTTTATTATAAGTTAAAATTCTTATATAATAAGAACACTATAACTATAAAAGAGACTCTTAAAATACCTAATTTTATTAATCAATGTCTCCATTTGCCAAAAGATTATTACAATCATTTATAGAAAGAAAAAGTAGAAAATCATTATAATATTGAATAAGAAAAATAAACTAAAAAAACTATTTCCTTCAAATAGAATTAGAGAATTTTGCATTTGTACCTCCATAGCTAGCTTTACATGTCCTTTTTTGGCTATATCCTATGAATAATTTAGATTGGCTTACTGTGAATCCTAAAGTTATGTCTTTTTAGGTAGCATAAGTCGGGTACATTTGATATACACACACAAGAGTATAAAAGGGAATTTTGGAGAGAGTTTTAGAGAGTATAGTTGTAAAGTAAAAGGAAACAAGTCATAGAGATTGCCAATCATTGTGAGAGTCATTTTTTAATGATAATAGCAATCAAAGCTTAATGTTTTAACTCTTTTTTCTAGGTTTTCAAGTTTTATAGCTTAGAAGTTTTTAGTCAATGTTGAAGGTTTCTATAAGCCATATGATCTTTCGCCACCTAGTCTTGTTAATACCTTTATATTTTCATCATTTTCATCTAGATACCAATCTTTACCTTTTTATCATGTATTTTTCAGTTTTAAGTTTTTATATGTATATATATATATATATATATATGTGTGTGTTGATGTTTTATATGTGTTGATGTTTTATATGTGTTAATTTTCATTGAAAAACAGTTATGATCTAAAACTTGTACATGTTTAAGTTACATTAGATTGAATAATTTTATGGTATTGATGGCCTAAAAAGGCAAGGCTTACCCTTAGTAAGCAAAAAATTAGAGAAAGATTACATTATTGTTCCTTTGGCTAAATAAAGGCTCTTTTATACCCTTTATATGAGTTGTTTTATTAGGTTTATTGCTTATTACCTTTTGAATGTTATGTACTATGTTTCTTTTATTGGCAATCCTGATTAGGTATATTGAGTTTTCCTTTAATGGATCACTAGTGTCTAATTTTTTATACCTTTATGACACGACTAAAAGATTGTTGTCTTCTTTCAAGTGTAGGAGTGTTGAAGTAATAAATAACTCGGTAAGATCGGGGTCGAACCACAGGGAGGTTAATTGTACAAATTATAAACAGCAACAATATTAACAATAACAACAACAACAACAATAACAGTAGTAATAATAATACTAATAATAATACTAGTAGTAGTAGTAGTAATAGTAATAATACTAATAATAATAATAATAACAATAATACAGAAAAAAGAAGAAAAAGAAGAAGAAGAAAAGTTGATGAGAACTTTGAGATGGAAAATTAACGTAAGGATTAAACAATGATAACAAACAATGTCAAGGTTAGAGGATCCACTAATGGTATGTCAAACAAGTATAGTATAAACTCTTAGTATTGAATTGGAAACCACACACAAAGGAGGTTCCAATCAGATTATATATTGTTAACATGATTATATTAGTCATCTTATTCAATTAATGCTAATACTTGTAAATTTCGTCAAGCATTCATAATTATAACTTATGTTAACAACAAATCAAGTTCCTTTCATAGCTCAGGTGTCGGTTATACCATATAGTATGAGCTATGAAAGTACCAAGCATTTGTTGTACCAAGTGTTATACAACATAAATCAAGACTAGTTATTTAACAAGCAAAGTATTAAAGAGAGAACAAGATAACAAATATAAAATATGTTAGTATCAAACATTAAAGTCCATATTAAGTTTATACTATACTTATTCTTACACCATTAGTGTAACCTTTTCACCTTGACATAATAAACTTAGCTAGACATAATGAAAGAAAGAAAAATAGATAAACAAAATAAGAACATAAATAAGATAAAAGTTAACTAAGTAAAGGAAAGGAAATGAAAGGAAAAAACTTGATATTAATGAAAATAAAGCATAAACATTATAAAAAATACAAAGAGAGAAAGTAAGAGCATGATCTTGATCTGGACACCAAGATACCTAAATGCATGGCAAATGCCTCTTTTTATAGGTCAAAATTGGAAACTATTGATTTGATGACTAATTGATGAGTGGGTGACCAACTCTTGACTTGGTGACAATCCTTATCTTCTTTTGTCTGCCTAAAAGAAAATTGTCTCAGCTTTGTTTTATAAAAAGTTTAGTTCATTTCAACTTCTAGAACTCTATATATGGCCAAATATTGAATAGTGATTGGGCTAGAGGATAGATTCGGGCTTCTTTATTGTTGCTACAATTTGAACTTGAAGATGACCTTGTTACATGTTGGGCTCCATATAAAAGTTGTAGGCCTATATCTTACCTCTCCATCCATATAAAGTAGACCTAAATCTAAGATCTATAGCTCCAGATATGACCTAATTACCGAATAGTATTCCGGCTTGAATTGTACCGACATCTCTTTTATAAGTTTGGCCAACTCTTTATGCTTTCAATTTCAGTTCTTAAATTCATCAATCAATCCTTTCATTTATGTGATAGACCTGCATTTAAAATGAATATTTACCACAAATTAAAGGTATCTTATATTATTAGATATATTATTATAAAACATGCTTTAGTTAAGGAGTTATTGATACTTCAAGTGTAAAATGATGATATAAAACCTTGATAAAAATGCACTTTTAAGTGCTAATCACACCCCTCCAACCAGCTTATTACTAGTCCCTAGTAATCAAAGCGTTAAAATAGAAAAACAATTTGCAAATTCCACAAAGCAAGGTATTCATCATTTAACTTCCATTAATCTATCTAGACAAACAAACTCTCATTAAATTTATATACCTACTCAATACCTCTTAACAAGATATTCATAAACCTTTATTTTGTGCTCAATGTATCAACACATAATTATAGGGCTTTTCTTGGAAGAAAACAAAATTTTTGTTCTAATGTTTAAGGTTAACTTCCTTGAGTTGAGATTATTATTTTTGTCTTTTTTTTTTCTTTTTCTTTTTTAAATATATATACATATAATTTAAAAATATCATGCATCTTTAACCCATCTAATGAGCTTTCAGCTAATGACTCCCAAACCAGTTGGTCTTAGAGCATTAGGTGTTAAGACACCCCTACGAGCTTAGTAACTCGGGTCGTAGATACTGATATATAGATAGTGCAATGTTTGATTTCCTTAAGCTTTTCTCCTCAACTCATGTAACAAATGTTGGGTCAATAGCTCCCAAGTTAGTTGACTTTAGGGTATTAGTTGTTAAAACACCCCTTCGAGCTTAATTGCTTAGGTTAGGGAGGTTACGAAACCAAACTTATCTATATTTTTATTATTATCATTTTTTTCTTTTTTCTTTTTTCTTTTTTAATTTAATTTTTTAATTATATACTATCGCTTTCCCTTAGTTGTTACCTTTAATAAAATAACATAAATAATGTAATAATCCAATATCCAACCCACAATCATATGTTAAAGTGTGTGTGTCTACATTAAGGTTTAAGAATACATGTTAAATAAGTATATGAGCAGAATTAAGTGATAACAACGCGAGAGTTTGTAAATCTAAATATTTCAAGAAGTATTATGATAGACCTTGTTACGAATGATTACTAAGATGCGTCTCAAGAGTCATAAAAGTTCTCCTTACTCTGTCATCATAGTAATAACAATTTTGCACATGCTTTATGAAATAGAAAACACAGTTTTTTTTAGCTATTACCCTCTCCCTCCAACTAAAACGAGACATTGTCCTCAATGTTTAAAGATAAAAAGATAAAGTATAGAAGATATCGCCTAAAATAATGAACACTGATAAACCTGGAATACACTAAAACAAATATAAGAAACAACAAAACATAATAATAAAACTAAAAGACATAAAGATTCACAAATGAAGGCTCAAATCCAATCTAAGCTTTTTACGGCTTTCCTTAGTTGACCAATTTATGCGACTCATTGAGGGATTAATTACAGGAATGAAGGATTGTAGTTGGTCAATCAATTGTTCAACAGTAGCAACAGAGATTATAATTTATGGTGCAGAAGATGTTAGAAATTCTTGTTCCATAGCATGATCAAGAAAAGACAACAACTTATCATAATAACCATTAATATTTAACAAACCTATGAGTTTATGGCGAATGTGCAGTTGGGCTCAAGAGAAAATATGAAAGATCTCTTTCAATGTGCCTAGACCACTTGGTAAAGCAATGAAAGCATCAATATGGTTAAACATTGCATTCATTCGAGCTGACATTGTGGAGACTTGAAGTTTCTCTCCAATTATTTTTCCAATAATGTCCCTTTATGCTAAAGCTTCGGGGACAATCCCCAAAACTCCTTTTCTTTCCCAAGACTAGATCTACCAAAAACACAAATATTACTTATATGATGAGTTAAGGAACTTGCCATTTCTACAGACTTTTGTATTTGATGAATGTATGGGTTGAGTATAAATGAAAGGAAGGAAGAGAGGATTTTATAGATAAGAAATTAGAAAGGCAATCATACCACCTATATGTAGGCCAACTAGAGTCTCACTCTGTCTCTGTCTTTGTCTCTGTCTCTCTAATTATTTATTTATTTACTTTTGAAAAAGCATGTGTATGTACAGGTAGTTGTGATTGTGGCTCATATCTTCTCTTGGTTTTACATTCAAGAATGGCTTAAACGCCCTCTATGGTTTTACTTTATGTTCTTATTTTATTTATTTATTTTTCTTTCTTTCATTATGTCTAGCTAAGTTTATTATGTCAAGGTGAAAAGGTTACACTAATGGTGTAAGAATAAGTATAATGTAAACTTAATATGGACTTTAATGTTTGATACTAACATGTTTTATATTTGTTATCTTGTTCTCTCTTTAATACTTTGCTTGTTAAATGACTAATCTTGATTTATATTGTATAACACTTGGTACAACAAATGCTTGGCACTTTCATAGCCCATACTATATGGTATAACCGACACCTGAGCTATGAAAGGAACTTGATTTGTTGTTGACATAAGTTATAATCATGAATGCTTGACGAAATTTACAAGTATTAACATTAATTGAATAAGATGACTAATGTAATCATGTTAACAATCTATAATCCGATTGGAACCTCCTTTGTGTATGGTTTCCAATTGAATAATAAGAGTTTATACTATACTTGTTTGACATACCATTAGTAGAACTTCTAACCTTTACATTTGTTATTATTATTGTTTAATCGTTACATTAATATTTCATCTCAAAGTTCTCATCTTTTTCTTTTTCTTCTCCTTCTTTTTCTTTATTATTATTGTTGTTGTTGTTGTTGTTGTTGTTGTTGTTGTTATTGTTGTTATTATTACTATTATTATTATTGTTGTTGTATTATTGTTATTTATAATTTGTACAATTAACCTCCTTGTGATTCGACTCCAGTCTTGCCGGGTTATTTATTACTTCGACACTCCTGCACTTGGGAGAAGACATCAATCTTTTGGCCGTGTCAAGTTTTTGGCACTATTGCCGAGGAGGTAAGTTTTGTTTAAATTATAATATTTAATTTATTTTCTCTTTTCACTTTTCTTGTATATAACTTTGTTTCTTGTCTCTTGTTTCTTCTTCTTTTGTTTTCTTCTTTCTTTTATTCTATTCTTACACGTGCATGAGAGTGTGGTCACGTACATCAAATGGTAGACTTTGTAAAGTATCCTCATCATTTTTAGAAAATATGGCCGAAGAAAATAATCAATCACTTCATAATAAGAATAATGAGAATAACCGTGCTAGAATACTTAGAGACCACATGAATCCCACAAGAACAAGTGCACCATCATGCATAGTTTTTCCTCCCGATGCATCTCATTTTAATTTTAAGCCAGACATTATTCAACTTTTACCTTCTTTTCATGGCTTAGAATTGGAAAATCCATACTTGCATTGAAGGGAATTTGAGGAGGTTTGCAACACATATAATAATTTAAATTGTAGCATGAACACCATCAGATTAAAGCTTTTTCCTTTTTCATTAAAAGATAAAGCTAAAACATGGCTATAAAATTTAAGACCAGGATCCATTCGTGCTTGGGATGAAATGTAACAATAGTTTTTAAAGAAGTTTTTCCCATCTCACAGAACAATTTCTTTCAAAAGAAAAATCACCACTTTCACTCAAAAATCAAGAGAAACATTTTACCAATGTTGGGATAGGTATCTAGACTTGCTTAATACTTGCCTTCATCATGGTTTTGAAACATGGAGATTGGTTTCATATTTTTATGAAGGGTTAACACCTAGAGATAGGCAAATGGTTGAATTGATGTGCAATGGAACATTTAAAGACAAAGACCCTGATGAAGCAATGAAGTACTTAGACTTGTTAGATAAAAATGCTCAAAATTGAGACATTGCAAGTACTTATAAGGTACCGAGTAAAACTCAACCTCATACATCTAGTGGAGGTATGTACAACCTTAAGAAAGATCATGACCTTTAAGCCAAGTTTGCATCTTTAACTAGAAAAGTCGAGGCACTAGAATTGAAAAAGAGTGGTCAATTAAAATCTATTGAAAACATTGTGTGTCAAATATGTGAAACAAATGAACACTTAACCAATGATTATCCAACCTTGCCTTCTTTTAAGGAATGTCTCCATGAACAAACCTATGCTTTAAACAGTTTCCAAAGGGCTAACCACAACCCATACTCACAAACATACAACTCTAGTTGGAGAAATCACCCAAATTTTAGTTGAAAGAGTGAAAACAACAATGTACAAACTTGACAACCACCGTTTCAAGCACACCATAATTTCCAAAAATCTCATGGAAATGCACCTCCTTATGCTCCACCTCCTAGAAGAAATCTTGAGAAAACATTGCATGCATTCATTGAAAAACAAGAGACAATCAATACTCAACTTGCTCAAAACATGACAGATTTTAAAGATACTCTTGCAAAATTAACATCTGCTCTCAGTTTCCAAGAGAAAGGTAAGTTTCCATCTCAACCACAACAAAATCCCAAGGGGTAATATAATGCAAATGCAAGTAGTTCCGGAAGCCAACACATGGATCAAGTCAAATCAGTCACTACTTTGCGCAATGGTAAGGTTATTGAAAAATCCTCTCTTGAACCTTATAAGAAAGATAATGAGTCAATCTCTGAGGGTAAGGAAGGGGTTGAATATGAAAATTGCAAAGAAAAGACTGATTCTCCGCCAGCACTTCCATTTCCTAAAGCCATGCCCAAACAAAAGAAAATCAATCACAACTCTGAAATTTTTGAAATTTTCAAACAGGTAAGGATCAATATACCTTTGTTGGATGCTATTAAACAGGTTCCTTTCTATTCTAAATTTTTAAAAGATCTATGCACTGTGAAGAAGAAACTGAATGTGAAAAAGAAAGCCTTTCTAGCGGAACAAGTAAGAGTTATTCTTCAGAACAATAATGCTTTGAAATATAAAGACCCTGGTTGTCCTACAATTTCTTGCTTTATTGGAGAGCATAAAATTGAAAGAGCCTTACTTGATCTTAGTGCTAGTGTGAATTTATTTCCATATTTAGTTTTTCAGAGTCTCAATCTAGGTGAGTTAAAATCAACTTCTATAACTTTTTTACTTGTCGATAGATCTATAAAAGTGCCTAAAGGAATACTTGAAGATGTGTTAGTACAAGTCGATAAATTCATTTATCCTATGAATTTTATTGTCTTGGACACACAACCTGTTGAAGTATGTAATTCATTTCCTATTATTTTAGGACATCCATTTCTTGCAACTTCTAATGCATTGATTAATTATAGAAATGGACTGATAAAGCTATCATTTAGAAACATGATATTGGAGATGAATATTTTCAACATTTGCAAGCAACCTAGAGATGATAATGATTTACAAGAAGTGGACTTTACTGAAAAATTAATTCATGATCAATTTCCAACCACTTTTCTGGTAAAATTAAGATTGATGAATCTGATGATTTGCAAATGATTTATTTTCAGGAAGAATTAAAGACAAGTAATTAGAGGTCACAAATTGAAGAATTTTCACTATGATCAATTAAGTCCATACCTTCAAAGGTTCAACCACCAAAACCTTATTTGAAGTTGTTGCCATCCAATCTCAAATACTTATTTTTGGGAGAAAATGAAACTTTTCTGGTAATAATCTCTTCTAAACTTTATGCACATCAAGAAGGAAAGTTATTACAAACTCTAAAAATACACAAAAATGCATTAGGATGGACCATCACTAATATAAAAGGAATTAGTCCTTTGATTTGTACATATAGAATTTATTTAGAGGAAAATGCTAAACCCTCTAGAGAAATACAACGAAGGCTAAATCCCAATATGAAAGAAATAGTGAAAAATGAAGTCATTAAGCTTCTAGATAATGAAATCATTTATCCTATTTCTGACAACAAATGGGTAAGTCCTACCCAAGTTGTACCCAAGAAGTTTGGAGTCACTGTGATAACAAATGAAAACAATGAGTTAATTCTCACTAGAACTGTTACTAGTTGGCGCATGTGCATTGACTATAGAAAACTTAATTTAATGACTAGAAAAGATCATTTTTCTTTACCTTTCATAGATCAAATCCTAGAAAGAGTTGCAGGTCATGAATTTTATTATTTCTTAGATGGCTATTTGGGTTACAACCAAATTGAAATTGCATTGGAAGATCAAGAAAAGACTACTTTTACATGTCTATTTGGTACTTTTGCATATCGAAGGATGCCTTTTGGATTATGTAATGCACCACCCATATTTCAAAGATGCATGCTTAACATATTTAGTGATATGGTTGAACATTTTCTTGAGATTTTAATGGATGATTTTTTTGTTTTTGGCGATTCATTTGATGATTGTTTAACTAACTTAGGAAAGGTTTTGACCAGGTGTGAAGAGAAGAATCTTTTGCTGAATTGGAAAAAATGTCATTTTTATGGTAACAAATGACATTATACTTGGTCACATTGTTTCATAAAAAAGAATTGAGGTTGATAAATCTAAAATCGAGTTAATTGCAAACTTGCCAACACCAAAATCTCTTAAAGATGTTAGATCATTCTTGGGACATGCTAGTTTTTTTAGAAGGTTCATCAAAGATTTTAGTGTAATATCTAAGCCTTTAAGTAACCTTCTAACAAAGGATACTATTTTTTAATGGATTGAACATTGTGAAGAAGCCTTTGTTAAACTTAAAAACTTGCTTACTTGTGCTCCTATCATTCAACCTCCCAATTGGTCATTACCTTTTGAAATAATATGTGATGCTAGTGATTATGTCGTAAGTGCTGTTTTGGGACAAAGAAAAGATAAGAAACCTTATGTAATTTACTATGCAAGTAAAACTTTAATGAATTATACCACCACTGAAAAAGAATTACTTGCAGTGGTATTTGCATGTGAAAAATTCAGATCTTATCTTGTTGGCTCACCTGTTGTTGTTTTTAGTGATCATGCAACATTGAAATATCTTCTTTCTAAGAAAGATTCTAAGGCTAGATTGGTGCGGTGAATTTTATTACTTCAAGAATTTGATATCACAATCAAACATAAGAAAGGCAGTGAAAATGTTGTCGCAGATCACTTGTTAAGATTGACAATAGATTCAAAAATTGGCATCACACCAATCGATGACTACTTTCTCGATGAATCTTTACTTTTTGTCTCTATAATGCCTTGGTTTGCTAATATTGTTAATTTTCTTGTTTCAGGACAATTGCCAGCTCATTGGAGTACTCAAGAAAAAAGAAAGTTCTTGAACGAAGTGAAGAACTTTTATTGGGATGATCTTTATTTATTCAAATATTTTCCTGATCAAATATTTCGAAGATGTATTCTTGACAATGAGGTAAGTAGTTTCATTAAATTTTATCATTCTAAGGCATGTGGGGGCCATTTCTCGTTAAGAAAGACAACTGCAAAAATCTTACAAAGTGGATTTTAGTGGCCCACCATGTTCAAAGACTCACATACATTCTGCAAGTCTTGTGAAAATTGTCAAAAGTTAGGATCTATTTCAAAACATCACATGATGCCTTTAAATCCTATTATTCTCATTGAGATCTTTGACTGTTGGGATATATATTTCATGGGTCCATTCCCTCCATCATTTGGTTTTTTATACATATTAGTCGCAGTAGATTATGTTTCAAAATGGATAGAGGTAATTCCAAGTCGAAACAATGATCGCAAAACAGTGATAAAGTTTTTGAAAGAAAATATTTTGAGTCGATTTGGAGTCCCTCGAGCCATAATAAGTGATGGTGGAACACATTTCTGCAACAAGCCATTTGAGTCTTCAATGAAGAAATATAGAATCACACAGAAAGTTGCCACCCCTTATCACCCTCAAACAAGTGGATAAGTAGAGCTTGCTAATAGGGAGATCAAACATATTTTGGAGAAAATAGTGAACCCTAATAGGAAAGACTGGTCTTTAAGACTTAATGATGTACTTTGGGCTTATCGAACTGCTTATAAAACATCATTAGGTATGTCACCTTATAGACTAGTCTATAGAAAACCTTGTCACTTGCCTGTGGAACTTGAACATAAAGCTTATTGGGCTTTAAAGCTTTCAATTCAAATCTGGATGATACTAGTCAACTGTAAAAATTACAAATAAATGAACTTGAGGAAATAAGAAATGATGCATATGAAAATTCAAGAATTCATAAAGCAAGAATTAAAGAGTTTCATGACAAGAAAATACTGAGAAAAACATTCAATGTTGGTCAAAAAGTCTTGCTTTATAATTCTCGATTGCATTTATTTCCTAGAAAATTAAGATCAAGATGGAGCAGTCCTTTTATTGTGAAACATGTGTATCCATATAGGGCCTACGACATCGGGAATTCAAAGAATGATAATGTTCCAAGGTAAATGGACATCGTCTAAAAGTTTACTTTGATAATTTTTCAGTTGAACATGACTCTATTGAATTGGGTGATCCTGTATATAAAGATTGATTTTTATTTATTTATTTTTTTGAGTGATTTTTGCTAGTTTCTCTCACCTCGGTCAAATGACAGATAACGGTACTTCGTGATTTAAGTCAGTTCTTTCAGTTTCCCATAATAACTGATATCTGTGTATATATTTGTGCAATTCTTTGAATCTCTCTTCCAATTCTTATTTGAAAATGGACACTAATCTTGAAAAATTGAAAAAGTATTTTCCCGCTTTGCCTTAGAATGCGATTACAAAAATTTACTGTGCTAGATGTGCACGATTGAGATTGTTAATGAATCATGGAATTCTTGAAGATATTCGCTGGATGATTGAAGCAAAGGTCCGATTATGAGGTGAGTCCTCTAACTCCTTCATTTCACATATGCGTGGAATAGGTAAAAGCACTTTTGCAAAGAAGCGTTGTGTAAAACAATTGAAAGTCTATCATCGATGTGCTAGATGGACTTGTAATACACAATGTTGTTATTTAGAAATGATATCTATAAACCGTGAAGATAAAATACAATTCATTAAGGATGGCCTGAGTAAGGAGTCTTTAGATAATCTTCTATTGACTCTTGAGACGCATCCTAGTGGAGATGTGCATCATGTGCATCATGAATTATAACCACTATTTCATAAAGAACATGATCGACTTAGTCTTGGGAATCTGACTAAAAAAAACCCTGTTTGCCAGTTTTTAAGAAAATTGGATGGGAAGCCTATCCCCGACTCATAGAGAGTGTTTAAGCCGTTCTTGGACATAAAACCAAGGGAAGATGTGAGCCATAATCACAACTACCTGTACATACACATACTTTTTCAAAAGTAAATAAATAAATAAATAAATAAAAAGAGAGAGAGTGTGTGAGACTCAGTTGGCCTATATATAGGTGCTATGATTGCCTTTCTAATTTCTCATCTATAAAACCCTATCTTCCTTCCTTTCATTTCTACTCAATCTATACATTCAACAAATACACAAGTGTGTAGAAATGGCAAGTTTCTTAAGTCATCATATAAGAAAATTTGTGTTTTTGGAAAGAAAAGGAGTTTTTAGAATCAGCAAATCATCTTGGTTAAGTGCTAGCTGCAAGAAACATTCATTTAGTGTATGGAGGAGGCAGTCTTGGGTTAATGAGAGGTGTGTCAATAACTGTATTTTTAGGAGGTAGTCAAGTTTTGGGGGTCGTCCCTGAAGCTTTAGCATAAGGGGACATCATTGGAAAAACAATTGGAGAGGAACTTGAGGTCTCCACAATGTCGGCTCGAATGAATGCAATCTTTAACCATGCTAATGGCTTTATTGCTTTACCAGGTGGTCTAGGCACATTGGAAGAGATCTTTTATATTTCCTCTTGGGCTCAACTGCACATTCACTATAAACTTATAGGTTTGTTCAATGTTAATGGTTATTATGATGAGTTGTTGTCTTTTCTTGATCATGCTGTGGAACAAGAATTTCTAACATCTTCTACACAACAAATCATAATCTCTACTGCTACTGCTGAACAATTGATTGACCAACTACAATCTTTCATTCCTGTGATTGATCCTTCCATGAGTCGCATAAATTGGTCATCTAAGGAAAGCCGTAAAAAGCTTAAATTGGATTTGAGCCTTCATTTGTGAATTTTTATGTCTTTTGGTTTTATTATTGTGTTTTGTTATTTCTTATTTTTGTTTCAGTATGTTTTAGGTTTGTCAGTGTTTGTTATTTCAAGTGATATTTTTTATGCTCTATTTTTCTACCTTAGAACATTGAGGACAATATCTCGTTTTGGTTGGGGGAGAGAGTAGTAGTTGATAAAAAAAAATTGTTTTCTATTGCATAAAGCATGTGCAAAATTATTGTTACTATGATGACAGAGTAAGCAGAACTTTAATGACTCTTAAGACGCATCTTAGTAACCATTCTTAATAAGGTCTATCATAATACTTCTTGAAATATTCCAGTTTATAAACTCTCGCATTGTTATCACTTAATTTTTCTCATATACTTATTCAACATGTATTCTTAAACCTTAATTTACATACTTTAACATATGATTGTGGGTTGCATTTTGGATTATTACATTATTTATGTTCTTTTTTTAAAGGTAACAACTAAGAAAAAGGGATAGTATATAATTAAAAAAAAGCAAAAAAAATGATGATAATAAAAATGTAGATAAGTTTGGTTTTGTAGCCTCCCTAACCTAAGCAATTAAGCCCGAAGGGGTGTTTTAACACCTAATATCCTAAAGTCAACTGACTTGGGAACTATTGGTCCAACGCTTGTTACATGGGTTGAGGAGAAAAGCTTAAGGGAATCAAACATTGCACTATCTACATATCAGTATTTGCTACTCGAGTTACTGAGCTCGTAGGGGTGTCTTAACACCTAATGCCCTAAGACCAACTGGTCTAGGAGTCATTAGCTGAAAGCTCGGTACATGGGTTAAAGATGCATGGTGTTTTAAAATTATATGTATACATATTTTTTAAAAAAAGAATAAAAAAAATTGAACACAAAAATAATAATCCTAACCCAAGGAAGTTAACCTTAAACATTAGAACAAAAATTTTGTTTTCTTCCAAGAAAAGCCACATAAGAAAGGTTTATGAATATCTTATTAAGAGGTATTAAGCAGATATATAAATTTAATGAGAGTTTGTTTATCTGGATAGATTAATAGAAGTTAAATGATGAATATCTTGCTTTGTGGAATTTGCAAATTGTTTTTCTATTTTAACGCTTTGATTACTAGGGACAAGTAATAAGCTGGTTGGGGGGGTGATTAGTACTTAAAAGTTCATTTTTATCATGGTCTTATATCATCATTTTGCACATGAAGTATCAATAACTCAACTAAAGCATGTTTTATAATAATATATCTAATAATATAAGATACCTTTATTTTATGGTAAATATTCATTTTAAATGCAGGCCTATCACATAAATGAAAGGATTGATTGATGACTTTAAGAACTGAAATTGAAAGGATAAAGAGTTGGCCAAACTTAGAAAAGAGATGTTGGTGCAATCCAAATGGGAACACTATTCGATAATTGGATCATATCTAGAGCTATAGATCTTAGATTTAGGTCAACTTTATATGTATGGAAAGGTAAGACATAGGCCTATAACTTTCTTATGGAGCTCAAGATTTAAAAATGCCATTTTTAAGTCCAAATTGTAGCAACAACAAAGAAACCCGAATCTGTCCTCCAGCCCGAACACTGTTTAGTATTTTGGTCATATCTGGAGTTCTAGAAGTCCAAATGAGCTGAATTATTTACATAAGAAAGCCGAGACAATTGCCTACAACTTTCATGTTTGTGAGTGGCTCTAATTTTGACGTTATTAATGATGTTTTGGGCAGATAAGAGAAGATACGTATTGTTACCAAGTCAAGAGTTGACCACTCACTTATCAATTAGTCATCAAATCAATAGTTTCCAATTTTGGCCTATAAAAGGAGGTATTTGCCATGCATTTAGGCATCTTGGTGTCCAGATCAAGATCATGTTCTTCCTTTCTCTTTTTGTATTTTTTGTAATGTTTATGTTTTGCTTTCATTAATATCAAGTTTATGCCTTTCATTTCGTTTCCTTTACTTAGTTAACTCTTATATTATTTATGTTCTTATTTTGTTTATTTATTTTTCTTTCTTTTATTATGTCTATCTAAGTTTATTATGTCAAGGTGAAAAGGTTACATTAATAGTGTAAAAATAAGTATAATGTAAACTTAATATGGACTTTAATATTTGATACTAACATGTTTTATATTTGTTATCTTGTTCACTCTTTAATACTTTGCTTGTTAAATGACTAATCTTAATTTATGTTGTATAACACTTGGTACAACAAATGCTTGTCACTTTCATAGTTCATACTGTATGGTATAACCGACACTTGAGCTATGAAAGGAACTTGATTTGTTGTTAACATAAGTTATAATCATGAATGCTTGACGAAATTTACAAGTATTAGCATTAATTAAATAAGATGACTAATGTAATCATGTTAACAATCTATAATCTGATTGGGACCTTCTTTATGTGTGGTTTCCAATTGAATCATAAGAGTTTATATTATACTTGTTTGACATACCATTAGTAGAATCTCTAACCTTGATATTTGTTCTTATCATTGTTTAATCCTTACATTAATATTCCATCTCCAAGTTCTCATCTTCTTCTTCTTCTTCTCTATCTTTTTCTTTTTTACTACTACTACTACTACTACTACTACTACTACTATTATTATTATTATTGTTGTTGTTGTTGTTGTTGTTGTTATTGTTATTGTTTTTATTATTATTGTTGTTGTTGTTGTTTGTAATTATTGTTTGTAATTTGTACAATTAACCTCCCTGTGATTTGACCCCGGTCTTACTGGATTATTTATTACTTCGACATTCCTACACTTGGGAGAAGACATCAATTTTTTAGTCATGTCAGTGTGATGTCAGGTGTCGAATCTGTTGTCATTTTTGATAAAAGATCCGCATCAATATTTTCGGTGTCTTTTTCATCCTGGATTTCTTCCTGATTGGTTATGGCATGAGAAAATGAAAGTGCTAGAAGGGAATCAATCTTTTCTTTGTAATGTTCAGATTCAACCCCTTCCTTACCCTTAGAGATTGACTCCTCATCTTTCTCACAAGGTTCAAGAATTGGTTTGTGAATAACCTTACCACTACGAAGAGTGATGATTGATTTGACTTGATCCATGTGGTAGCTTCCAGAACTACTTGTATTTGCATTGTATTGCCCCTTAGGATTTTATTGTGGTTGAGATGGAAACTTATCTTTCTATTGAAACCAATCTCCATATTTCAAAACCGTGATGAGAGCAAGTACTAAGCAAGTCTCGATACCTATCCTAACATTGATAAAATGTTTCTCCTGGTTTTTGAGTGAAAGTGGTGATTTGTCTTTGAAAGAGTTTGTTCCATGAGATGGGAAAAACTTCTTTAAAAACTATTATTGCATTTCATCCTAAGCACAAATGGATTCTGGTCTTAAATTTTATAATCATGTTTTAGCTTTATCTTTTAATAAAAAAGAAAAAAACTTTAATCTGATGGTGTTTATGCTACAATTTAAATTATTATATGTGTTGCAGACCTCCTCAAATTCCCTTAAATGCAAGTATGGATTTTCCAATTCTAAGCCATGAAAAGAAGGTAAAAGTTGAATAATGCCTGATTTAAAATTAAAATGAGATGCATCGGGAGGAAAAACTATGCATGATGGTGCACTTGTTCTTGTGGGATTCATGTGGTCTCTAAGTGTTCTGACACGATTATTCACATTATGAAGTGATTGATTATCTTCTTCGGTCATATTTTCTAAAAATGATGAGGATACCCTACAAAGTCTACCACTTGATGTACATGACCACACTCTCATGCACGTGTAGAAATAGAATAAAAAGAAAAAGAAAATAGAAGAAATAAGAAAAAAGAAACAAAGTTATATACAAGAAAAGTGAAAAGAGAAAATAAAATAAAAATTATAATTTATACAAAACTTACCTCCCCGGCAACGGCGCTGAAAATTTGACATGACCAAAAGATTATTGTCTTCTTCCAAGTGTAGGAGTGTCAAAGTAATAAATAACCCGGCAAGACTGGGGTCGAACCACAAGGAGGTTAATTGTACAAATTATAAACAACAACAATATTAACAATAACAACAACAACAATAATAGTAGCAATAATAATACTAATAATACTACTACTAGTAGTAGTAATAGTAATAATACTAATAATACTAACAATAATAATAACAATAATAATAAAGAAAAAAGAAGAAGAAGAAGAAGAAGAAGAAAAGTTGATGAGAATTTTGAGATGGAAAATTAATGTAAGGATTAAACAATGAAAATAAATAATGTCAAGGCTAGAGGATCCACTAATGGTATGTCAAACAAGTATAGTATAAACTCTTATTATTCAATTGAAAACCACACACAAAGGAGGTTCCAATTAGATTATAGATTGTTAACATGATTATATTAGTCATCTTATTCAATTAATGCTAATACTTGTAAATTTCGTCAAGCATTCATGATTATAACTTATGTTAACAACAAATCAAGTTCCTTTCATAGCTCAGGTGTCGGTTATACCATACAGTATGGGCTATGAAAGTGCCAAGCATTTGTTGTACCAAGTGTTATACAACATAAATCAAGATTAGTTATTTAACAAGCAAAGTATTAAAGAGTGAACAAGATAACAAATATAAAACATGTTAGTATCAAAAATTAAAGTACACATTAAGTTTATACTATAATTATTCTTACACCATTAGTATAACCTTTTCAACTTGACATAATAAACTTAACTAGACATAATGAAAGAAAGAAAAATAGATAAACAAAATAAGAACATAAATAAGATAAAAGTTAACTAAATAAAGGAAAGGAAATGAAAGGCATAAACTTGATATTAATGAAAACAAAGCATAAATATTATAAAAAATACAAAGAGAGAAAGCAAGAGTATGATCTTGATCTAGACACCAAGATGACTAAATGTATGGCACCCACAGGGCCTTGGGCCGAGAGTGATGGGGGCAGCGAGCCGACAGTTCAGTGCACCAGCACGGAGCCTGCCGACATGAACAACCCGATTACCGCTCATGCGACTCTGCTTACACGCGACGACAATCCCAACGAGTGAACCACAACCACAAGAGCAAGTGGAAACACCCGAGTGAGATTGTGCACGCATCGCTGGATGCGAAGGATCTCGAAGGGACAGGCAACGCCCCGCGGGGGGACGCGAAGGATCTCGAAAGGACAGGCAACGCCCCGCGGGGGACGCGAAGGATCTCGAAGGGATAGGCAACGCCCCGTGGGGGGACGCGAAGGATCTCAAAGGGAAAAGCAACGCACCTCGGGGGGATGCGAAGGATCTCAAAGGGACAGGCAACGCGCCGCGGGGGGACGCGGCAGGGAAGATCATAGGGGGGCTCTGCCTCAGTTCGGAAGATGAAGGATAGGCCTCAACAGCGAGCACATCACGCCATGAGGTCAGGGATGGCAAGGACAACCAACACATGGGCGCGCGCGCAGCAATTTAATGCCACGCCCACGCCAGCGTAGAGCTCTCCCCGCCATCCTCGAGCTTAGTGGAATGCACCGGCCACATTGGCAAGGCCTCCAACTTGCAAGCACGGGCAGCGGCCACCGTCACTGTGACGTCGCGGCAAGCAGGCGGGCGCGCAGCAGCTGCCAGCACCTTGGCACGAGCACAGCAAATGAATGTCACGCCTGAGGGCTTGCAGCGGGTCCAGGGGACGGTGGCTAGAATCGAGTGGTCACCGGGATCTCGAAGGGACTATTGATTTGATGACTAATTGATGAGTGAGTAACCAACTTTTGACTTGGTGACAATCTTTATCTTCTCTTGTTTGCCCAAAACGTTATTAATAACATCATAATTGTAGCCACTTCAAAACATAAAAAGTTATAGCAAATTATCTCATGTTTCTTGTGTAAAAACATTCAGCTCATTTCGACTTCTATAACTCCACATATGGCCAAAATACTAAATAGTGCTCAGGTTGGAGGATAGATTCGGGCTTCTTTGTTGTTGCTACAATTCGAACTTGAAGATAGCCTTTTTAGATCTTGGACTCCATATGAAAGTTATAGGCCTATGTCTTACCTTTCCATCCATATAAAGTTGACCTAAATCTAAGATCTATAGCTCTATATATGACTCAATTATCGAACAGTGTTCCTGTTTGGATTGCACCGACATCTCTTTTCTAAGTTTGGCCATCTCTTTCTCCTTTCAATTTCAGTTTTTAAATTCATCAATCAATCCTTTCATTTATATGATAGGCCAGCATTTAAAATGAACATTGACCACATATTAAAGGTATCTTATATTATTAGATATATTATTATAAAACATGCTTTAGTTAAGGAGTTATTGATACTTCAAGTGCAAAATGATGATATAAAACCTCGATAAAAATACACTTTTAAGTGTTAATCACTTTACATTGATGATGTTGGTTATTGATTGTTGGTTGAGGAATGCATGTATTGTTATTCAAAGACTATGTAATTTTAGTTAAAAGGTCAACCTTATGTCAACCAAGGTAGAAAGATTTATGTATTCCTAAATCTTGTAATATTTTTAAACTTTAATTCTTGTTTTCCAAAATTGTATTTGTCTGAGACCTTTAAAATAACTTTTATATTGTATTTATTGTGTTCTTGACCATTTATTCTTTATTACAACATCAAGTTGGTGCTCAAAAATAGAATTTGCATAAAACAAGTTTTTTTTTTTCTAGTTGCATACTTTTATTTTTAACCTAAAAGGCATCAAAATCATCCACTCATAGATGTTGAGCATTGAAACAAGTTTACAAGGTCTATTGGGTTTTAACCCGCAATAAAATGCCTATTAGGTAGACATTCAAAACTTAAAAAAATATAACATATCTTGTTTTTTTTTTAAATTATATAAAGTTTTTTGTTATTCACTCTAAATATATAAGGTTAAATAAACTCCATGTAGGGCACTATATTAGGTATTAATGAGTAATCTTCTTTTTGTTTTCAAAAGTTATACTTAAAATTGGCTTTGATATTCACTCTTAGCATTTAAATGTATATATACTCTACATGGAATATCTTGAACACTAAAAGGAATAACACCATTCTCCCTGTTCTCAAAGTAATAAAATGAACCTAGAGGTTTCTAAAGACAATATTCACCAAATAACAGAAGTATTGGTTTTCTTGAAAAAGTTCACACAATGAATGCCTAATGATAAATAAACAAAATAAAATGAAAATCATATAAAATAAAATGATCGATAAGTAATAGACCACAAAAAATTAAAGGTCATTATCAAAACTTTTTCCAAAAAAGACCTTCAGATCACTAGATCTTATTGAATGGAACTAAGGCATATAATCTTCATTCAACAAATATTTACAAGTGAAATCTAAGTGTTGTAGGATTGGTGAACTCATTCAAGCATCATTCATGAACTCTCCCTTGGATTTAGCTAGGTCATTAAGGCCAATTTAAGCTCATTAGTTATTCACTTATATGACTTGATCAATAATTAATCATAAGTCATGAACATGAGAAACCAAATTTAAAATTGTTAATTCACCAAGTATTACCACAAGATAATAACCGAGAGTGACAAAATAAAACATACCTTGGAATGGCTAGGCTTGAATTTTCAACCAAGGGTTTAACTCATATTAGTAGATTTATTATCACCTATATAGATAAACCATCCAAAAGATTTTAGTTTCAAAAATCCAGTCATTCAAAGCCTTGTTTCTTGATGGTCTTCACTATTTAAGGAAAGTAGAGGTGGTGGTTGCTAACTTCTAGAGAGATATACATTTTTTTATTTGATTCATAACTTAAATCTTTATAAAGACCATTGATTAGTACTTAAAAGTACATTTTTATCATGATTTTATATCATCATTTTGCACTTGAAGTATCAATAACTCCTTAACTAAAACATTTTTTATAGTAATATATTTAATAATATAAGATACCTTTAATTTATGGTAAATGTTCATTTTAAATACAGGCCTATCACATAAATGAAAGGATTGATTGATGACTTTAAGAACTTAAATTGCAAGGGCAAAGAGATGATCAAAATTAAAGAAAGAGATGTCGGTGCAATCCAAACTAAAACATTGTTCGGTAATTGGGTCATATCTGGAGCTATAGATCTCTGATTTAGGTTTACTTTATATGGATGAAAAGGTAATACATAGTCCTACAACTTTAATAAGAGCCCAAGATCTAAAAAGGTCATTTTCAAGTCCAAATTGTAGCAACAACAAAGAAGCCCGAATCTGTCCTCCAACCCGAGCACTATTCAGTATTTTGGCCATATCTGGAGTTCTAGAAGTCGAAATAAGCTGAAGTTTTTACACAAGAAAGCTGAGACAATTGCCTACAACTTTCATGTTTTCAAGTGGCTCCAATTTTAACATTATCAATGACATTTTGGGCAGAGAAAAGAAGATAAGGATTGTCACCAAGTCAAGAGTTGGTCACCCACTCATTAATTAGTCATCAAATCAATAGTTCCCAATTTTGGCCTATAAAAGAAGGCATTTGCCATGCATTTAGGCATCCTGATTTCCAGATCAAGATCATGCTCTTGCTTTCTCTCTTATATTTTTTGTAATGTTTATGCTTTGCTTTCATTAATATCATGTTTATGCCTTTCATTTCCTTTCCTTTACATAGTTAACTTTTATTTTATTTATGTTCTTATTTTGTTTATCTATTTTTTTCTTTCATTATGTCTAGCTAAGTTTATTATGTCAAGGTGAAAAGGTTACACTAATGGTGTAAGAATAAGTATAGTGTAAACTTAATGTGTACTTTAATGTTTGATACTAACATGTTTTATATTTGTTATCTTGTTCACTCTTTAATACTTTGCTTGTTAAATGACTAATCTTGATTTATATTGTATAACACTTGGTACAACAAATACTTGGCACTTTTATAACCCATACTATATGGTATAACCGACACCTGAGCTATGAAAAGAACTTGATTTGTTGTTAATATAAGTTATAATCATGAATGCTTGACAAGATTTACAAGCATTAGCATTAATCGAATAAGATAACTAATGTAATCATGTTAACAATATATAATATGATTGGAACCTCCTTTGTATGTGGTTTCCAATTGAATAATAAGAGTTTATACTATACTTGTTTGACATACCATTAGTAGATCCTCTAACCTTGACATTTGTTATTCTCATTGTTTCATCATTATATTAATATTTCATCTCAAAGTTCTCATCTTCTTCTCCTTCTCCTTCTCCTTCTTTTTATTATTATTGTTGTTGTTGTTGTTGTTGTTGTTGTTGTTGTATTATTGCTATTTATAATTTATACAATTAACCTTCCTGTGGTTCGACCCTGGTCTTGCCAGGTTATTTATTACTTCGACACTCCTGCACTTGGGAGAAGACAAGACAACAATCTTTTAGTCGTGTCAACCATATTAGTTTTGACCTTGATATTTCCCTTCTCAACTTTAATTAGTTCTTCTCTTATACAAGCCATGTTGACTTATTAGGATTAAACCTAGAGAGAAGCATTTTTAAAAGGCTAGTTAACTTGTTGGACAATTGAATATTTAATCTCCCATTATTATCTTTAACCTTTAAAAGATTATTGGATAGTTTTATAGTCATGTAACACTTTTATTGCAATATCTTTAATACTAATAAAAGGATAAATATCCTTTTACAACTATGCTAAAATTTCCCTTGCACTATGATCCAATGAATCTTTGAGATCTAAAAAAAAGATATCCTTTATGAGCTATTTTAGTCTATTGATAGAGGCTCTATTACTTAAAACATTGTGTTCTAGTATAAGAATGGTCATAACTTCTTTGATGTTAGCTAGTAATGAATCATTTAGCTTGTCCTTTTTCTTAAGATTTGTTTTACAAGATGAAATGTCTATTGGTGGAGGAGTAAAGATTTGAGAAAGTAGGATATCTAAAGTTTCCTAATACAAGGAACAAACATTTCTATTAATATTAAAAACATAAACATTAAAATTCTTTCTTTAAGTAACCATAAAGACTTACATATTGGCTTGGATGAATCACCATAAAAGGTTGATATTGTATCATAACATATTTCTTTTCAATGAGAGATGTATAAGCATTGGTATAATGGTTTTTAACTATTATCGAGGAAGAGGAAACTTTAGCCATTAAAAAACCCATCAAGATAACATCATCTAGGTTAATAGGAAGATGGTCACTTATTAGTGTCAATCTTTTACCTTGATTTTTCTCAATATGATCACCCACTTCCTCACTAGAGGATGTAGTTCCTAAGGTGATTATATTAGTGTATTAAGCTATTCTTCCTTCCTTTATAGGATGAGTATCCATATTATTCAATACTATTTATGCTTATATAAAAATATATTTTTAAGGTCTAGGCACGCTATCAACTTAAAGAGGAGTTTCTTAAAAGTCTCTATTACTATGAAATGCTTTTAATAATACTTGGAACATTATGAGTTTTTTTACAGTGTAGTATAATTACTTGGTTAAGAATAAACAATTCAAGCTAAATGTATTTTAGAAGTGAATAAGAAAGAAACTTTGATCGTTGAGATGAATGAAATTTCTTGGTTTTTAACAATAGTAGTTGAGAGTATAGTTTTTAAAAGAGGTGGAGTCATTATAATAAATGGTAAGAGTATGGGTAAGTTTAAATGAAGAAATGATAATGAAAAGACCATACAATATAATTAAAAGCTTATTCTATGTCTAGTCTTTAGCTTATCAATCAAAGCTTTATTTTCTCCTTTTTTTTATTATAAGGTAGATAATTTGGAGGTATATTAGGGTTGAGGGATATTTTAGGATCAATCTTAGATTTTAAGGCTATATATAGAAGTATTATAAGAATAAAGATGCATAAGTTGTAACAAAAATCAATTTAGAATAAGTGTTCATGCTAGAGCCTCTAGGATCATATCTTTTACTTGATCTAGTGAGAATTCTAACTGGGATTCTTTACTTGCTCCATTTCTTGAGTGGTTGGTCATCAAAGAAAAACTTATTGTTATGTTTTATATAGGAGCATTGTATAGATTTTTCAAAGTTTTGTTAAAGACATAAAAATATCTCTATTGATGACCTATATTAAATAAAAAATCTATTATTTAGTAATGATCGAGGTGATATTCTAATGACTAAGTAACTTTCCTTACTTGGTTTAAACTATCAAAAAGTACCTTATCTAAACCAGTCTTGTTCACACCATACAAACGGGGAAAAAGGTAAGCATTGTGGAAATCTAAGTTGTATAGCCATTATATAAGGATTATAAAGCATATAAGAACATGAATTGTTCCATAAAACATGGTTTATTAGTATTCCAAATTACAAGTCTTTTATAAGAAAGGATGTTTTTTCAAATTATAATTTTTTCAAGCTTTTTCAAAATTGAATTTTGGTTTTATTATAGCAGCAACCATTAAGGACCTATCATAGTTGAAGATAAAGGAATATCATTATATTGCTCCTATTAGCAAGATTTAAGAATAATTATGCATATTCTCTAAAACCATGCTTAAGAAATAAAGATGTTAGCAAAAATGTTTTTTAGAAAAAATGAGAGAGAGAGAGAGAACTAGGGTTAATGTTCGTTCTTACATTACTTAACCTAGGAAAATAGATAGTTTACCCATGCCTAAACCCATTAGAATACCTTAAATCTTTTCCTTTTATCATAAATCATTTGTCTTTATACCTTGTTTAATATTTCTCTAAGACCTTATAGATATTGTTTAAAATTAAAGAACCAACAACTATAATCCTAAATTTTGCTAAAGTTACAATCCTACTTTTTTTTCTAAAACAATTACTATCTTTAAGTAAGTTTTAGTGAATTTTTTGGATTTAGATTAGATCAAGAACTTGCTTGCCTAGTATTACATGAATGCTACATATTCTTTAAAGAAAAAGGAGGTTTATGCCTTCTTTTCATTTTTTTTATTATTCTTGGAAATTTTGATGCATCTTCTACAAAGTCTTCAAATAAAATAGTATCGATTTTTGTAGCTGCAAAGAGTTCTTGACTAGTTAGTTAGTTGACACCTATATGGATAAGTAATAAAGAGTAATGGTTTGTACATATCTTTATTAGGTTTAGAACAAAATATGTAAAAGGCTATTAAAATCTTTTTTTTTTTTGGTTTTGATATAACTCGTGATAGTTGAATCAAATACAAATTCTTATGGCATCTCCATTATTTTCCAAAAATAATGTTGCTTTTTGTCAAACCATCTGATGTAATTTGAGGGAGAAAAACTTGGCCATATTAGGATATTTGTTTCTCTAGATGTTTAGATTTACATGATCATTTTGAAAATAAATTTTTTCTTTTTTAATGTCTTGAGTAAAATGAATTTTTTTTTTCATATTAATAGGCTAAGATGTTTTTTTTTTTTTTTGCTTTGAGTAGCATTCACAGTGGAACATTAAAGTAAGGAAGGTATTTTATAAATAGTAGTGGTGGATTTTAAAGTGAAACTTGAAACTACCATTCTAATCTTAGAAAGAAAGGAGATTGATTGAATTTTTGTAGAAAAATTTCTAAGGCTATTAGAGAGTTTAGTGATTTTACGTGAAAGATAAAGAATTTGGTTTAATTTAAGAAACTTAAATGTTGTGCTTGAAAGTTAAAACACACATAGTTTTCTAATTAAGTTAATTAGTTGAAGTGTTTTGACATGTCAAATATATTTTAAAATATAATTGACTAATTTTAGATGAATAGTATTATTTGTCACAATATATTTGATTCATTTGATCAATGAATTTCACTGTAAGTGTGGTAGGGTCAATATTCATTTATTTAAAAAATAAAGCAATATAAGAGTCATTATTACACATGAAATAAACATACACTTGTCAAATATATAATAATTGATCACACTATAAAATAATAGATGTGAGCTAAAATTGATATTGAATTAGAATAATTGATAAAGATGGAGAAGTCCTTGATCTACTAAGAATGGTGAAGAAGTAATTCACCTACCAATCAAGTGATTTAAAGTCATGATTGACTAGAAAGAAGTGATTGATTAACAGATTTTGAATGTGCACATAATTAGAGAGATACATTCCAATTTAGAGAAAAACTTCTCAATAAAATAATTAATTAGAAGTTAAAGATTAATCTAGTTTTCATTTATGTATCAATAAAAAAAATTAGCTTGTATTATATTTAATAAGCCTTTTTATATGATACCAATATTTTTATAGGATAAGAATTATATATGTAACTAGGATTCAAATTTGTAACAATATAAATAGGTTATATTAGCTATTAAGAAAAATGAACAGCCCTATATATTTAATTTTTTTCAAATTTATTTATAATTTTCCTCTAAAGAGTTGTTATTGCTGTATTTTATTGCTTTTATTTATTGTTTTATTTATTTTTTTGCAGTTAAGTTCCTTACAAACATAGTTTTCTTTAGAACTCTTATGTTTTCTTACATGGTAATGCTTTTACAATAAATTATTTTTATTGAGTGTTCAAGGTCTAGAATTCCTTCTTCTTTTTATCAAATGTAGTTGTCATCTCATTATAGGTTAAATCCTAAGTATGATTAATTGATAATATAAATAATTTTTAAACATAAAAATCATCTTAAATGACTTATATATACATCCATATTATTCACTAATAATTTTCTACTTATTATAGATCATTAATATATTTAGACACAAGTTTATATTTTTAAATTACATGTAGTATTAAATTTTAAATATGGTTTAAAAATAGATCATTGGTAGGATATGTGTGATTATTTGGGTAAATTTATTAGGTGATCTTGTAAAGTGCTACAAAAATATAAAAAGATGATTTTTCAAAAAAAATGTAAAAACATTAGATTGAGTCATTGGACCTTGACCAAACCTATTGCATCCCTTCATATACCTACCAACTTATCAACAAGCCAATTGTTAGTCTCTTATTATATAATTTATAACCATGGTCCCTTTTTTGTTGAAATGTTTATTTTGGATGTCAATAACTACCTTTTATATTAACTAACTAAAAACAAATTGAATCTTATAATTAATATTATCCATTTGTATCATATAATGTCTTTACCTCTATTGTTATAGACCTTTAAACCCTTATCTTCAAAGCTTATCTATTTATATACCATCACACTTAGAGTTGTAAAACCAATATATATATATGTGACTTAACATCCAAAATAATTAATTGGTCTTTGACATCTACAAATTCAATGATATTGCAATGTATTTCACAATTGAAGGCTAGACAACAAAATTAAAAACTTTCCATCGAGATATAAACTTTGAAAAAGTAATATTGGTTTTAATATTGTTATAATTGCATAAATACTTGAAAAGGTCTTCAACATTTTCCTTGAGTTTGATAAATTTATGATTTTTATTGTGGTATGTATGATATTGAATAACAGAACTACCTTCTAGAATTAAAGGATATTTAGGTTTAATTATAAAGTTATAATTTAAGAGAGTCATCATCTAGTATCATGGTCACTAAAAAACCTATAGTTTGCGAGAGTTTAAGTTAGGGAACTAGTTGTGAAAATAAAAGATGCATTACCTCTAATGCATCCTATCTAAGGTAAACTGCTTTGTTAATTTATAGTTATTCTAAGCCACGTTTCTATTTATTAGTCTTATATAAGATTCAAGACAAATCTAACTTCATGAAAAAGTTTCTATCTTATTAGGTTAAACCTTAACTATTTTAAGGCTCATTTTTCAGCATCATATTTATTTTCTATTTTTTATCATTAATACCTAAGGGTATATTTTGCAATCTAATTTTATAACTTAAAATATTAAAAGTCTACAACTAAATCTTAACATTCTAAATACTAAACAAAATAATTGTTATGAGATTTTTGATATTTTGACCAAACTTTAAAGTATAATAATAAATTAGTTACGATATTTATTGTATATTTAAAACATGATAAAAATACAATTTTGTCTATTTAGAAGATATGTATGAAAAATCTTTAAGATTTGGCCATATGCATAAAAATATTTTTATATATATATTTTTAAATTATAAAATTTTTTAGATTTTTGAAATTTTGGAGAAAAATAGTGTATTTTTAAGATTGTGTCTATATCTTATAGTGTAAATTTACAGTCCAATCTAAAATGAAATTCGTGAATAAAAAACATGTTTGTGTTTTCTGAAATAAGGGATTTTTTTTTCAAAATTCTAGAGAAAGATTAGGTGTTTTTAATACCGAGTCCTTATCTTATTATGTAAGTTTACAATCCGATATTAAACAAAAATTATTAGAAAATAGTTAGCTACCCATAAATAATTTTAAAATGGTCCCTAAATTTTCTTAGATTTTTTTTAATTTCTAAAGTCATGTTTGGTTATGCATATAAATAAAGATAAATTGAAATTTAAGGGAAAAAGCTTGGAGTATGTTTGTCAAACATGCTCTTAGTCTAAAGTTAAAGGTATTAAAAATGCCTTAAGTGTATGTTTTCTAGGGACTCAAACATTTTCTCTTAAGAAAAAATAAGGTGGGCCAAACACGCCTTTAAGTATAGGTTAGGCTTAACTTGGCCAAATAGGCTAAGCCTATTAGTCCTGAGGTCCAAGTCCATAACCTAACCTAATTTGTTGGGCCAACAGATGACCCAACAATCTTATTTTCTCTCTCTCTGTTTTTTTTTATAAATAGGTTGGATCCAGCTCGACCCATATAATTTGATCACTCGTTTAGCCTTGTGTCCAAATTGATAGCCTTAGTATAACAAGAATTATTCCACATTATGCATGTGACACGACTCAAAAATTGATGTCTTCTCCCAAGTGCAGGAGTGTCCAAGTAATAACTAACCCAACAAAACTAGGGTCGAACCACAGGGAGGTTAATTGTACAAATTATGAACAACAATTATAAACAAAAGCAATAGTAACAATAACAACAATAATACTAATAGTAGCAATAATAATACTATTAGTAATAGTAGTAGTAGTAGTAGTAGTAGTAATAATAATAATAATAATAATAATAATAATAATAATAATAATAATAATAATAATAATAAGAAGAAGAAGAAGAAGAAGAAGAAAAACAACAACAACAACAACAACAATAATAATAAAGAAAAAGAAGAAGAAGAAGAAAAGTTGATGAGAACTTTGAGATGAAAAATTAACGTAAGGAGTAAACAATGATAACAAACAATGTCAAGGTTAGAGGATTCACTAATGATATGTCAAACAAGTATAGTATAAACTCTTATTATTCAATTGGAAACCATATACAAAGGAGGTTCCAATCAAATTATAGATTGTTAACATGATTACATTAGTCATCTTATTCAATTAATGCTAATACTTGTAAATTTCATCAAGCATTCATGATTATAACTTATGTTAACAACAAACAAGTTCCTTTCATAGCTCAGGTGTCGGTTATACCATATAGTATGGGCTATGAAAGTGCCAAGTATTTGTTGTACCAAGTGTTATACAACATAAATCAAGATTAGTCATTTAACAAGCAAAGTATTAAAGAGTGAACAAGATAACAAATATAAAACATGTTAGTATCAAACATTAAAGTCCATATTAAGTTTACACTATACTTATTCTTACACTGTTAGTGCAACCTTTTCACCTTGATATAATAAACTTAGCTAGACATAATGAAAGAAAGAAAAATAGATAAATAAAATAAGAACATAAATAAAATAAAAGTTAACTAAGTAAAGGAAAGGAAATGAAAGGCATGAACTTGATATTAATGAAAGCAAAGCATAAACATTATAAAAAATACAAAGAGAGAAAGCAAGAGCATGATCTTGATATAAAAACTAAGATGTCTAAATACATGGCAAATGCCTCCTTTTATAGGCTAAAATTGGGAACTACTAATTTGATGACTAATTGATGAGTGGGTGACCAACTCTTGACTTAGTGACAATCCTTATCTTTTCATGTGTGCCCAAAACGCCATTGATAACGTCACAATTGAAGTCACTCAAAAACGTGAAAGTTGTAGGCAATTGTCTTAGCTTTCTTGTGTAAAACATTCAACTTATTTCGACTTCTAGAACTCCACATATGGCCAAAATACTGAACAGTGCTCGGGCTGGAGGACAGATTTGGGCTTCTTTGTTGTTGCTACAATTTGGGCTTGAAAATGGCCTTTTTGGATCTTGGGATCCATATGAAAGTTGTAGGCTTATATTGTACCTTTCCATCCATATAAAGTAGACTTAAATCTGAGATCTATTGCTCTAGATATGACCCAATTACCGAACAGTGTTCTGGTTTGGACTGCACCGACATCTCTTTTCTAAGTTTGGTCATCTCTTTGCCTTTGCAATTTAAGTTCTTAAAATAATCAATCAATCCTTTCATTTATATGATAGACCTGCATTTAAAATAAAAATTTATTACAAATTAAAAGTATCTTATATTATTAGATATATTATTATAAAACATGCTTTAGTTAAGGAGTTATTGATACTTCAAGTACAAAATGATGATATAAAGCCATGATAAAAATGCACTTTTAAGTACTAATCACACCCCCTAACTAGCTTATTACTAGTCCCTAGTAATCAAAGTGTTAAAATAGAAAAACAATTTGCAAATTCCTCAAAGTAAGGTATTCATCATTTAACTTTCATTAATCTATCTAGATAAACAAACTCTCGTTAAATTTACATACCTGCTCAATACCTCTTAACAAGATATCCATAAACCTTTCTTTTGTGCTCAATGTATCAACACATAATTATAGGGCTTTTGTTGGAAGGAAACAAAATTTTTGTACCAATGTTTAAGGTTAACTTTCTTGGGTTGAGATTATTATTTGTCTTTTTTTTTAAATATATATATACATATAATTTAAAAACATCATGCATCTTTAACCCTTGTAATGAGCTTTCAGCTAATGACTCCCAAACTAGTTGGTCTTAGGGCATTAGGTGTTAAGACACTGATATGTAGATAGTGCAATGTTTGATTCCCTTAAACTTTTTTCCTCAACCCCTGTAACAAGTATTGGGCCAATAGCTCCCAAGTCAGTTGACTTTAGGGTATTAGGTGTTAAAACACCCCTTCGGGCTTAATTGCTTAGGTTAGGGAGGTTACGAAACCAAACTTATCTATATTTTTATTATTATAATTTTTTTCTCTTTTTTGTTTTTTTTTTGTTTTTTTAATTATATACTATCGCTTTCCCTTAGTTGTTACCTTTAACAAAAGAACATAAATAATGTAATAATCCAATATGCAACCCACAATCATATATTAAAGTGTGTGTGTGTGTGTGTCAATTAAGGTTTAAGAATATATGTTAAATGAGTATATGAGATAATTAAGTGATAATAATATAAGAGTTTGTAAATCTGAATATTTCAGGAAGTATTATAATAAACTTTGTTAAGAATGGTTACTAAAATATGTCTCAATAGTCAATTTAACAAAAAAGCTCCTTTACTCTGCCATCCTAATAACAACAATTATGCATATGCTTTATGAAATAAAAAACATAGTTTTTTTTTTTAGATACTACCCTCTCCCCCCAACTAAAACAAGATATTGTCCTCAATGTTTAAAGGTAGAAAGATAGAGTATAGAAGATATCACCTGAAATAACAAACATTGACAAACCTGAAACACACTAAAATAAATATAAGTAACAACAAAATACAATAATAAAACCAAAAGACACAAAGATTCACAAATGAAAGCTCAAATCCAATCTAAACTTTTTACAGCTTTCCTTAGTTGACCAATTTATGTGACTCATGGAAGGATCAATTATAGGAATGAAAGATTATAGTTGGTCAATCAATTGTTCAGCAGTAGCAACAGAGATTATGATTTGTCGTGCAGAAGATGTTAGAAATTCCTGTTCCACAGCATGATCAAGAAAAGACAACAACTTATCATAATAACCATTAACATTTAACAAACTTATGGGTATATGGTGTGCAGTTGGGCCCAAGAGAAAATATGAAAGATCTCTTTCAATGTGCCTAGACCACTTGGTAAAGTAATGAAAGTATCAGCATGGTTAAACACTGCATTCATTCGAGCAGACATTGTCATTCATTGAATTCTCAATATCACAGGCCCCATAAGGATTGCTCCATCTTGATCTTAGCTCTCTAGAGAATGTATAGAATTGATAATTATAAAATAAAACTTTTTAACCAGTATCAACTTTTTGATAATTTTCACAAGTTTTGCAGAATGCATGCGTGTCCTTGAACATGGTGGGCTAATAAAATCCATTTTGAAAGATTTTTGCAGTTGTCTTTTTTGATGAGAAATAACTTTCACATGCTTCAGAATAACAAAGTTTAATGACACTACTTACCTCATTGTTGGGAATGAATCTTTGAAATATTTGATTAGTACAGTATTTGAATAAGTTAGGGTCATCACAATAAAAGTTCTTCACTTCGTTAAAAATTTTTTCTTTGTCTTGGGTACTCCAATCAGCTGGCAAATCTTCAAAAGCAAGAAAATTGATATTTTTATCATACCAAGGCATTGGACTAAGAGAAAGTAAGGATTCGTTAGGAAAGTAATCATCAATTGGTGTGATGTCAGATGTCGAATTTGTTGTCACTGTTGACAAAAGATTCGCATCAATATTTTTGGTGCTTGTTTCATCCATGATTTCTTCCTTAGAATAAATCATTTGCAAATCTTCAGATTCATCTAACTCATTTTTACTTAAAGTAGATTCAAGTTAATCATAAACTAATTCGTCAATATGATATACTTTTTGTAAATCATTATCATGTTCAGGTTGCTTGTAAATGTTGAAAATATTCATCTCCAATGTCATGTTTCCAAATGATAGCTTCATCAGTCCATTCCTACAATTAATCAATGCGTTAGAGGTTGCAAGAAACGAACATCCTAAAATAACAGGAAATGAATTACTTACTTCAACAAGTTCTGTGTCCAAGACAATAAAATCCACAAGATAAATGAATTTATTGACTTGTACTAACACATCTTTAATTATTCATCTAGGCACTTTTACAGATCTATCGACAAGTAAAAGAGATATAGAAGTTGGTTTTAACTCATCTAGATTGACACTCTAAAAAACTGAATATGGAAGTAAATTCACACTAGCACTAAGATCAAGTAAGGCTCTTTCAATTTTTTGTTCTCCAATAAAGCAAGAAATTGTAGGAAAACCAGGGTCTTTATATTTCAAAGCATTATTGTTCTGAAGAATGGCACTTACTTGTTCTGCTAAAAAGGCTTTTTTCTTCATATTCAGCTTCCTCTTCACAGTACATAGACCTTTTAAAATTTTAGCATATGAAGGAACCTTTTTAATAACATCTAGCAAAGGTATATTGATTCTTACCTGTTTGAAAATTTTAAAAATTTCAGAGTTGTGATTGACTTTCCTTTGTTTGGTCATGACATGAGGAAATGGAAGTACAGGCAGTGAATCAGTCATTTCTTTATAATTTTCATATTCAACCCCTTCCTTACCCTCAGAGATTGACTCATCATCTTTCTCATAAGATTCAAGAGAGGTTTTTTTAATAACCTTACCACTGCGCAGAGTAGTGACTGATTTGACTTGATCCATGTGTTGGCTTCCAGAACTACTTGCATTTGCATTATATTGCCCCTTGAGATTTTATTGTAGTTGAGATGGAAACTTACCTTTCTCTTAGAAACTAAGAGCAGATGTCAATTTTGCAAGAGTATCTTTTAAATCTAAAGATAGTAAAAAAACCCTAAAACAACAATTATAAACAAAAACAATAGTAACAATAACAACAACAACAACAATAATAATAGCAATAATAATATTAATAATAATTGTTGTTGTAGTAGTAGTAGTAGTAGTGGTAGTAGTAGTAGTACTAATAATAATAAGAACAACAATAACAACAATAATAAAGAAAAAGAAAAAGAAAAGTTGATGAGAGCATTGAGATGAAAAATTAACGTAAGGAGTAAACAATGATAACAAACAATGTTAAGGTTAGAGGATTCACTAATGGTATGTCAAACAAGTATAGTATAAACTCTTATTATTCAATTGGAAACCACACACAAAGGAGGTTCCGATCAGATTATAGATTGTTAACATGATTACATTAACCATCTTATTCGATTAATGCTAATACTTGTAAATTTCGTCAAGCATTCATGATTATAACTTATATTAACAACAAATCAAGTTCCTTTCATAGCTCAAGTGTCGGTTATACCATATAGTATGGGCTATGAAAGTGCCAAGTATTTGTTGTACCAAGTGTTATACAATATAAATCAAGATTAGTCATTTAACAAGCAAAGTATTAAAGAGTGAACAAGATAACAAATATAAAACATGTTAGTATCAAACATTAAAGTCCATATTAAGTTTACACTATACTTATATTAATGAAAGATATAAACTTGATATTAATGAAAGCAAAGCATAAACATTACAAAAAATACAAAGAGAGAAAGCAAGAGCATGATCTTGATATGGAAACCAAGATACCTAAATGCATGGCAAATGTCTCCTGTTATAGGCTACAATTGGGAACTATTGATTTGATGACTAATTGATGAGTGGGTGACCAACTCTTGACTTGGTGACAATCCTTATCTTTTCTTGTCTGCCCAAAACGTCATTGATAATGTCAAAATTGGAGCCACTCAAAAACATGAAAGTTGTAGGCAATTGTCTTAACTTTCTTGTGTAAAACATTCAACTCATTTTGACTTCTAGAACTCCACATATGGCCAAAATACTGAACAGTGCTCGGCTGGAGGACAGATTCAGGCTTATTTGTTGTTGCTACAATTTGGACTTGAAAATGGCCTTTTTAGATGTTGGGCTCCATATGAAATTTGTAGACCTATGTCTTACCCTTCATCCATATAAAGTAGACCTAAAGTTGAGATCTATAGCTCTAGATATGATCCAATTATCGAATAGTGTTCTGGTTTGGACTGCACCGACATCTCTTTTCTAAGTTTGGTCATCTCTTTGCCCTTACAATTTAAGTTCTTAAAGTCATCAATCAATCCTTTTATTTATGTGATAAGCCTGCATTTAAAATGAACATTTACCATAAATTAAAGGTATCTTATATTATTAGATATATTATTATTAGATACTTCAAATGCAAAATGATGGTATAAAGCCATGATAAAAATGCACTTTTAAGTACTAATCAACATACTTATTGTAACAGTAAATTAAAATAGAAAGGATAAGGAAAGTTACTTGGACTAAATGAGGCATCGTTGGCTAGTAGAGCTTTAGTCGTGGTGTGATGGTCTTAGTTCAAGTTAACGGTGGTACAAGTGAGGCTAGTGGCTAAGTTGCATTGAAAGAGAAAAAACAATGTTGACTCACGATAATAGTGAGGCAATGGCTAGTGGTGGTGACTATGATGTTATTGATGATGTTGGTCTAGATGTGATGGAGCTCGTGGTGGCTGCTAGTATAAGGTATAAAGGAATTGCTTAAAGTTAAAGGAGAAGCTACACTGGTGGAATTACTAAGAGGGCCTTTTGTTTACTAGTTTGTATGAGTAAAAAATGAAAGGGATTGATTAAAGGTGTTCATAAGGTGGTGGCATTTTAGTTTTTGGTAAGGGCAGTTGGTTGAGAATGCAATAGGGTTTGATACAAAGGGTGTTTTTTTTTTTTAGTTTTGCTTCTTTTTTTTTCTAATGAAACGGTCATTTTCAGTTCTTTTTTTTTCTCCTTTTTTGCATTAATTCAACTCTATTTATAGGACATGAAAGAAGAATATGAGGTGTTTTTTGGGCATAGTTTATGACCATTGATTTGATTAGAGATGATTTCAACTATTGACGACAAATAAGTAGTTTGGTATACAAAACTACACTGTGAAAGCTAGCTAAGTTAGATGTTTTAGCCATTTATTGTAGTGATTAGTAGGTTGCAAACTAGAGAAGAAAAGGACGAGGGTGTAGTACAAAGTCAAAAGATGAAGATGGTTTGTGTCTTTTGTCTTTTCTTGAAGAGAGGTAGAGCTTTAAATGACCTTCAAAAATGACTTCACAAATAGCTTTTCCAGTATAATGGTAGGTGATAATAAAACAGTATCAGATGACATGTCTTTTATAATTTTTTTTTTAATTTTAGTGACCAAAATGATGTTGTTTTGGTCAAAACGACACTAAAACACATTGTTTCATTTAAATAAAATGGTGTTATTTTTTAGTATTTTGACCAAAATTAAGTCATTAATCCTTTTTTTTTTAATTTCAACCCCCAAATATTTAATTTATTCCATTAAATTCTTAATTGAATTTTGATTTTAAGAATCAATTAAATTTCACCCCTACCAAGTTTTAAAATAATCCCGTAAGTTTAATGTCTTTTTCATCTTTGTACTTGATTTTAGATTTTTTCAATCTCATCCCTAACTGACATTTTAATTTCTAATTTATTTAATCTCACTTTTTTTTCCAGTTAAATAAGGTCCCCAAATTCACATGTCTTTTCCATAAAGATCATTAGTTATGAATTTTTTTAATTTGACCCCTAATTAATCTCTAAATTTTGATTTTTTACAATGTTATCCCTAATCCCACCTAAATGAGATTAGAAAAATTAAATTCGATCTTTTAAAAATTCAAGATTCTTAATTAAGTTTAAAGTAGGCTTTCAAACTTAACTTTTCACCAATCAAATCCCTAATAAAATTAATTTTACCCATTGCTTAAGTTAATTAAATCTTTAATTAGGCTTATTATTAAATCAATTGGCCTATTAAAAGTTTAATTAAGTCTTTAAATTAATTTTATGCAAATTTATCTAATAATCATTTAATTTGACTTTATATCTGCATTGTCTTTCAAACTTGGGTATAATAGGGTTCTCAATTTTTGTCCAAACTTATAATTTGGTTCCTAATCAACTTTTTAAAAAAGGAAAACTTTTCAACTTGCTCTTGCTAGGTTCCCAATCCTTTTACTTTTTAATTTTTTGTTTTAAATTTTAAAAGAAAAGGATAACTTTTTAGAAACAAATTCAAAATTGGATTATGACAATCTTATGGTGAATTTAAACAAGAGAATGGTGATAAAAAAAAATTGATTTTTAGAGATAATTTAGAGCTTGGTAATGATAAGATGATTCTTAAAACTAAGGTCCATGACTACTTTTGGATTTTAAAAGTTATGAGGTAATTATGTCCAATATCTTTCTACTATTAAGGATTGATTAATTGGATCTCTTTACTATTAATCTATTGTTTAGGACATTTTATTATAAAATCCATAAATATTTAAGACATTTTAAACCTATAAAAATGGTAAGGAATATGTGTTGTCATTATAGTTGCATTACATATGTCTATCTTATATAAGAATGCTAGGTTATTCAACGAAAATCAATTCTAAAACAATTACTTGTACATACAAAAAATAAAAATTTAAAAATATGAAACACCCTTATTTTTATCTCTTTTTCTCTAAAAAAAACATTGAATCTTCATTTCTTTCCTCCCATTTTCCTTTGACTCTTATATAATTAGCTATTATTTTGTGATTTTCATGGTTAAGTTCATTTCTTTTACTCCCTTCACTCTATGTTATAATTATTATTAAATTATTTACAACAATGAATGGTTAAGTTCATTTCTTTTACTCCCTTCACTTTATCTTATAATTATTATTAAATTATTTACAACAATGAAGAAGATACATAGTAGCATACAAAATTTACACTAATGATTGTTATGAATTGAAACATGTATTAAATACTAGGTTTATGATATTAAAATAAGTCCAAATATTTTTAGAAGCAAAACTTTTGATATTAATATCAATTAAAAATCATAAAAAAATAGTGCATTACAAAATTAAGAAAAAGTACTAAAAATGAGATTTTTTGAAGTTTAAGACATGCTTCAACACATTTGAAGCAAATTAACATCCATAAAAAATCAAAGACTTTAAAAACAAACTTTTTAATAATAATACTGTATAAGAATTCTTTGAAAACAAACTAGTAGGTTTAAAAACTCAAAATCAAGATTAAAAGCAAGATTTCAACATGAAAACCTACCAATCTAATTTTAAATTGACACTAACACGCATCGACAAGCAACAAACTAATATATAAAAATCAATATCATCTTAAGAACTCAACAAGCAAACAAACAAAAATGAAAAAAAAATAGAACCAATTATTTATATCTTAATTTAATTTAATAGGAAACATTTCTCATCTTCCCATCTTCACCACACAGTGTTAACACCACCTTATTTTGACTCCAAATTCCAAGAGATGGAATTGAAATGAAATATATTATTAAAAAATCATAAATATATAAAAATAAACAAATTAAAACTATAAAAATAAGAAGGACAAATAAACCATAAAAAACCTAGATCTCAGCTCTTAAATAACTAGTACATTGGACCCACACATCACTACTATCATCAACACATGATGTTATGCGTTATGAACGGAGATCATGGTTTAAAAGGGTTTAACTTATTGTCTTTTATCTTTCGTTTTTAGCATTTTTGGTGGCCTTGCATACTGATGTTACTATCATTATTAGTGGAAGGATGTGCTAATATGATGGTGTTTGACTATGGTGGTGCTTGCTTGACATGTTGTTATTACTACTAAGTCATTGTCCTCTTTCATGAAGGGAGATTAGTGTATGAGTTTAGTTAGACTTAAACTAGATTTAGTTGGGGTTTCTAGTTTAGGTTTAAGTCGATTGTAATTAGTTTGGATGGTTGGTAAATGACGTGTTAAAGTGGTTGTTAGTTTGGATGGTGAGAGAGGTTCGACTACAATAACTTTAGGTTGGCTTATGGTTCGTGGTACATGGCTTGACTGAGTTTATGATTATAATAGTTTGGTTATGAATCAAGGTTAGTGCTAGTCAAAAGTATTTTCTTTAATGCTAATGAGTCTATAGATATGATTCAATGTTGTAATAAGTATATGGTGGTTTAGTAGTGCAGCCTAGCTAATCAACTAAGTGGAGAAAAAAAAGTGGAAAGAAGAAGAGAGAAAAAATAGGTAAGGGAAAAAAATAGTGAAAGAGAAAAAAAAAAGGAAAAGATATAAAAATGAAGTTGGCTACCAGGATTTCAAAGAAAAGATGAAAAATGTTATTTCTTCTAAGTGATTTTTTTTTTTTATGGATGATGACTTTTTTTTGTCTTAGAGTGATTATAAATTAGGGTACTTATTAGTAAAAAATTAGGGTCACCCTTCATTTTATAGTATTTAGATTGCAATTTTAAGTGATCCTAGGATAGATTTTAGGATTGTGTGGGGATAAGAATAAAAAAATAAGTGTAAGGTATCTCTTTTTTACTATATATTTATCTCTCTTTTTTTACAACTATTTCTCCTTTTGTTTTTCTAATTTTTTTCACCCCCTTTGATTTTTCATTTTGATTCTTCTTGTTTTTCACTCATTTTTCCTCATCTTTATTTTCCTTTATTTTCTCTTCCATTTTTTTTTATGATTGCTTATTGCCTACCATAAAATAATAATATATAAAAATGTTAAAAATCTCTAAAATCCATGAAATAGTAATCTGTTTTTTAAAAAAAATCTTTTCATTAAAAAAATGTATTTTTTAAAGATTATTTTGGAAATTTCAAAGAAATCTTTGAAAAAGTTGGTGAAAAAAATGGATTATAACATTATTATTTTTTAATGATTTGATGGGGTTATTTTGTTTGGTTTAGCAAATCAATTGATGGGTTTTTAAGTATTTACTAATGGTTGGTGAATGATGATTTGAGTTATGAGAAAAAATAAGTGTAAAGATGTCATAAAAGTAGTATAAAGTTATAGTGAAGACTAGCACAAATAAATAAGAAAAATGTTAGTTATAGTTTAGTGTTGGGTAATGTTTGTCAAATAAATGGATAATTAAGCTGAAATGTTAAGCCTAGTGCCTAAATGAGTTTTTCTGAAAAGGTTTCTTTAAATCCAAATATTAATTTCAAATTTGGAAATAGGACATTATCATTTTTGGTAGTTGTATGACTAATGATATAAGCCAGTTGAGCATTTGATGTAATAGAAACATAATGACTAAGAAATAAGAAAAAATATAAATACTTTTCCTGTTTGGTTACAACTATTAGAAATTTAATAATATCCGAACTACTCCTAAAATAATTATCTTGTAATAGAAAGCTTTTTCTTGTCATTCATGGTAGGAGTCCTGTATAAAACCAATATTTATGTAAATATGAACAACTATAAATATATAAAAGTAGAATCACTGATTCCTTAAACTTTTATAATATTGTTAGGTTATAAGTCACGACATGCTCTTTGTTTGTAAGACTTCGACATGTTTGGTCCACAAGATCTCAATTCATTAAAGTATACTACACCTCTATATTTTTACAACTTCACTCACTGTTGCTCATGCTACTTTGATATACCATCCCACCTTTCTAAGACAGTTATCCATTATCTTTACACAGAATCATCTCTTTCTTTCATATTTTTAAGGAGTAAAATCGACTAATCACTTTAGTCCAGTCATTGTTATGCCAATGCCCATCTCATTTACTTTGTTTGGCATCATCTTGAATATCCATCTTGAGATCTATGCATTCATCCATTTGATTATGTCATTCAACTAATCAATATCATAAACCTATTTTACTATTTATCATATTTAACAAGAGTACTTTCCATTACTGATACGCCATACTATCACATCACATCTTCTATTCTAACAATTTCATTTCTAACACTGAATAAATATTAGTTCCTATGAAAATAACTAGGTTCCCCTTTGGTTCTTTTCTCCTTGTCCGCCTCACTAATGCCTTACAACAACTTTATAGACTAAGGCATCAATCCTTCAATTAGAATTTATGTTTTAAGCCTCGATCCTTGGTGCCCTTCCATTAACATCTTTAGTAATTCTTGGATACTAATTAACAATATCAATCTAGTAAATAGTTCCATGTACTAACATTAACTGATCAATACTAAGTAATAACTCCTTATCTAGGATCACCCTAACAATTCTATTCGGCTTACCAAGCATTCGCCTCTCACCAAGTAGTAATGCTCATTGCCTAGAACGAGATATAATGCTATAATAGTTTGAAAATAAGAATTATTATGGTATCCCAATCATTTTCTCATATTCAATCACAATACACGTTTTCTTTTTCTAATAAAATGTTTTTCCAAATTTTTTTAAAGATTTCACATTAACATTATACCATGTATACTAATTATCCACTCGATAATTGCTTATATTAGTAACCCTTTAACTAGGACACTAGTCCCAAACATCTTGACAACTAGTTCCTCCCATTATGCCCATTTACCAGGCATTTATTACTTTTACTCAAACTTTGCACTGACCCTAGGTCCAGTCCATTACTTATGACAATCCAAAAATCCAACCATCCAATATCTGACATTAACCCCATTATCGGGTCATTAATCCATTCGCTCAATTTTCAAGCACCGACTCCATCACTAGATTTCTTATTTATCCGTCTAATTTCAAAGCATCAACCCTATCATCGAGTCTCCTATTTATTCACCCAATTATTGAGCACTGACGTATTTATCGAACACTAACTCCCTTTATTAAATCACTAATTTACCTACCCATTTTCTTCAAGCACTAACCTCTCTATCGGGTCACTAATTCTTCCATCTATTTTCCTGAGCGCTGACCCCTTTACTGGGTCATTAATTCATTTGCCGATTTTCCCTGACACCAATTCAACGTATAAATTTGTCTACAATTAGCACAACCATAATATACATAATATTATTACAAATTTTATTATCAACTTTAAAAGCATAACATACTATAATCTTTTCTTGAAAATATTTGATACTGTTCGTATCAATCATCACAATCCTTCAATCAGTTTCGTTGTTGCTAATTTCTTAATGGGCAACTAGAACTTTTCAATTCTCTTAATAATTGCTTGTATTATCCATTCCATGACTTCAATTCCACCATTTTTCCTAATACTTATATATTATAACAATAAGATTAAACAAGGATTTTGTCATAATTTAACAACCAATTTAACAACCCAATTCATTTATTTTCATGAACTTGGCAAAAACTTTATAAGAAGGAAAATTAAGATTTTCCTTCCATCCTATTTAATTTGCAATTCAATCCCTCTCATCTTGTTTCTTAATGTATTTCAACATTAATTTTATCATTATCCACATCTGCATTCCATTCTTTTATTTCTTTGCTCACTTTGCCAAATTTCTTAGTTTAGTAAGGATGATATTTTTTTTTCTATTTACATCCTACTTGTTTATGCATTACTTAACCCTTTTAAATATATTTCAGTCCAAACTAAAATCCTAACTTAGTCAAATACAACTTTCCTCTTCTTTCATTTAGCCTCGCCATTCTTTTTTTAACATCCATTGAGGAATCAATTCTTCTTTGATTCTAGTTTTCAAATCCTCATCTAAGGTTAATTTTATTCATTTGAGCATGATAATTTTTCATTTCATCAATCATATACATTTTTTATATTTTTCTACCAATGCTAAAATTTCAAGTAAGGGTAGCATGAAATAATTTCTTCAACTTTTTATTTAATTAAACACTAATCCATTCAATTCTCATGCCAATAATAAAATTTCATAACAATATCACAAATTACTCATTGGACACCCCAAGCAAATTAGGGTTTATATATAAAAAATTTATTATTTGCATTTAAGCTCTTGTCTTTTATATTTAAATTTATCTAATCCCCATGAGTTATTTTCTTTTCTTCTTTTCTTTTTCCTGTTGGTTAGCTAAAGACTTCTATCAATGAACATGAGAAAGAGGCACTCCTTCTCTTGTCGAAGATGAGGCTTGAAACAACCCTTTGAAGGTTGATATTTCAACTAATTAATACCATCTTTCTTTTAATTATATTACCATATGTCTCTAGTATATTAGTTTATTTACCTGGTTGGTTACTGATATTTTTTAATTTTCTAAAAAAAATCTCAATTTCTCTGAAAATTATAAAATTTTAACCAAAGCTAATAAATATATTAGAAGTTTCTATGCAAAGTTTTAGATTTTTCTGACAACTTGATTGAGAGTTATGAATTTTTAATGTAAAACTAGTCAATTTATGATTTTTTGCTCAAAAATCAAAATCTTCTTATTTCATCCTTGCATAAAGCATCCAATCATTTTACTATCTCATCAAAGCTACTTTACTATTTTTAGTCATCTACGACTTATTCCCGCGCCATGACAATATTATCAATTTCTTGCTTGTGTTTATACCAAAACTTTTTGTACCATTCTTTTCTCTTTTTTACTAGGGGTTTACAAATACATTGGACCATCATATAATTACTATCATTAGCACTTGATGTTATGAAGGGAGATAAAGGTTCAAGATGGCTTAATTTATCATCTTTTATCTTTCTTTTTTGATGTCTTTAATGGCCTTGAATACTGATGTTATTATCATTATTGGTGGAAGGATGTGCTAGTATGATAGTGTTTGGCTATAGTGGTGCTTGCTTGACATGTTGTTATTACTACTAAGTCATTGTTCTCTTTCATGAACGATGATTAATGTATGAGTTTAGTTCAACTTAAGTTAGATTTAGTTGGGTTTCTAGTTTAGATTTAAGTCTATTCTAATTAGTTTGAATAGTTGGTAAGTGATATGTTAAAGTAGTTATTGGTTTTGATGGTGAGAGAGGTTGAACTAGAGTAAGTTTAGGTTGGCTTATAATGTGTGGTGCATGGCTTGGATGAGTTTATAACTATAATAGTTTGGTGGTGAATCAAGATTCGTGCTAGTTAAAGGTGTTGATTTGATGTTAATAAATCTATTAGTGTAATTTGATTTTGTAATAAGTTAATAAAGTGTTAAAGTGGCTATTGGTTTGAATGGTGAGAGAGGTTTAACTAGAGTAAGCTAGATGGATAAAAAAAGGTGGAAAAAAGAAGAGAAAGAAAGAAAAAGATAAGGGAGAAAGAAAATAAAGAAAAAAAAAAGAGGAAAAAAATAATACAATGAAGTTGGTTACTATAGTTTCAAAGAAGAGAGGAAAAATGTTATTTTTTTTAATGAATGATGGCTTTTTTTTTCTCATAGAATGATTATAAATTAGGATATTTATAAGTAATAAATTAGATCCACTCTTCATTTTATAGTATTTAGATTGTAATTTTAAAAGATTTTAATATAGATTTGAGGATTGTGCGGGGATAGAAATAGAAAGGTAAGTGTAAGATATCTCTTTCATACTATATATTTATCTTTTTTTATTTTACAATTATTTTTTTTCCACCCCTCTCATTTTTCATTTTGAGTTTTCTTTTTTTTCACTCATTTTTCCTTATCTTTATTTTCTTTTTCATTTTTATATTTTTATCATTGCTTATTGCCTATCTTAAAATAATAATATATAAAAATATTAAAAATCTCTAAAATCTATGAAATAATGATATTTTTTTTTAAGATAGAGCTTTTCAATAAAAAATACATTGTTTTAAAGATTTGGGAGTTTCAAAAAAATCTTTGAAAAAGTGGGGGATAAAAAATGGATTATAACATTATTTTTTTTAATAATTTGATGGGGTTATTTTGTTTGTTTTAGCAAATTTGTTGATGGGCATTTGAGTATTTGTCAAAGGTTGGTGAATGGTGAATGATGATTTAAGTTAAGAGAAAAAGAAAAAGAAAGAAATGTAAAGATGTCAAAGAAATAGTATAAAATAGTAGTAAAGACTAGCACAAATACATAAAAAACTGTTAATTATACTTTAGTCTTGGATAATTTTTGTCAAATAAATATATAATTGAGCTGAAACGTCAAGCCCGATGCTTGATGCTTGGATGAGTTTTTCCAAAGGGGGTTTTTTGAATCCAAATATTAATTTCAAATTTGGAGATAGGACACCACAGCTTTTGGTCGTTGCAGTGACAGTGACCTGGTGATAAAGGAAAGTTGAGCAATTCTGAGAAATTTTTAGATTAAATCCTTATACATCTCAAGTGAATTCTTGGAATAAAAATTATATTTTTTATTAATTTGGATTGAAAGAACTTTTAGTGTACTGCAAAATCTACACCTTTTTGTTTAAGGGGGATAGTGGGGACTGCAGGATCTTCCGCTACGTCTCCTCTGTTTCTTACGGATCTAGCAAGTAAAAGTATGAGCCTGGCGATTCACAGCTGAACAAAAAGGCCACCCTCATAATTCCCATTATATTCTTCGTCCCACTTTTTTCTGATCCAAATTTCCATATCGACCGTGCGCTCTTTCGTCTTCGTTAATAAATATGATGGGGTTTCGTTCAAACCTTAGATTTATCATCCTTGTAGCTGCTGCTGCTGTTTTTCTTCTACTATTGTCCTTATCTCGCATCGCCGCTGCACAGGTCTCTTTATTTATTTATTTTTTTCTATCTATTTCTTCTATTTTTCAGCTTAAGATGTTAATAAATGCGTGATGCTGTTTATTTATTTATTATAGGAAAATGATGAATCAAGATCCTTTCAAGACCTGGGCCGCCGTGGCATGGTATTCATCATCACCATCATATGCTATTTTGTTTGGTCATATACTCACTTTCTTTTTAATGGATGGATGGATGCAGGTCATTAGAAATGGAGGTGATGCCAAATCCGCTGGTAATGGTCTTAAATTGGAATCGGGTCTTGGAATTTTTGATGCTTTCTTTGCCAGCTTGTCAATGATTTTGGTCAGCGAGGTAATTGGGCTCTCGCTCTCTACTGCTGTCTCTATTCGGATTGATGCTTGACCGAATCTTCTTAACTTTTCTCTGATTTAATTTAATTTAATTTGGTTTTGTTATATGTTTCTATTGCTTGACTATCACGGTGCGTGCTAGATTGGTGATGAGACTTTTATAATAGCAGCTCTAATGGCAATGCGACACCCTAAATCTACCGTGTTATCGGGTGCTCTCACCGCCTTGATTGTCATGACAGTAAGCTGCCTTTTGTTTTTTCGTTTCAGCAGTTTCTACTTCAGCCAAAGAACCCTTACCTTCTCCGACTTTGTTCTCTCTCTCTCTCTCTTTCCTTTCTTTCCTGTGACACTGCAAGGCATTGAATGGAATGGTCCAGCCAGCAACTACACTGAACTTTTCTTATTCTCAATGTTGGTGAAGCTTAAAGCTGTTGTGCATGTCATTTAGGTACTTTCTACTGGACTAGGTAGAATCGTGCCAAATTTAATTTCAAGGAAGCATACAAATAGTGCAGCCACCGGTACGTACTATATAAATTAACATTTATCGAGTGCAGCCAAATTTCTTGTTTCCTAGAAAATGCCTTCCATGCTATCCTATTCATCATTTACAATTGCTGCTATTTCTTTGAAATCCGAAGTATTCTTTATGGGAAGATTTAAATACTTCACTACAGAATTGGGATGTATTAAAATAATCAGTGCACCGTGTTTGTTTTTTAAATGCATTCATTTGGGACACTATTATAGCATATAAAAGTATGTATGGCAGGATCAATACTGAGAAATTGTGGGGCTTGACGGGCGAGGATGCCATCTAGGCACTCAATCAAGGAATGTGTTATCAATGTACTGTTTCTTTGCTATTAGTCACTTAAATAGAATCATCTTCTATAGTCTTATAATAATGAGAAATACTGGAGGAAAAGCTATCGTTTTGATTTTAAATGGGTGCAAATCTTGCTTGGTTTCACTTGTTGGACTCTCATGATGTGTAATATGTGGACGAGAGCTGGATATTTTTGTGTTTTGTCTACTTGTGGAATACTTCCAGTTTTATGAAAAAAAGTTTGGAAAATAGAAATCTAAAAACATGTTCACTAATTGGAAATGATTTTTTTCTCTTGAAAACATGTTTTATTTTATTTCTACTATTTTTTCAAATACTGAAAAGCACCCTAAAGTTGGTTTTCCAAATTCTCCAACATAAAAAATAAGGATGTTTTTCAGTTCTCTAATTTTCATGTATATTTCTTCTATTCTAAATACAAGTCAAACAAGGTCCTAGTTTTTCATTTTGGAAAATATTTGTTTGATAAATATGTTTCCATAATTTTTCATGGGAAAATCGTTTTAGAATAAATAAGAAAACCAGAGATGGAAACTACAATTTCTTATGAAGTTACATGATCTTCATCATACCAAAATGTTACCTCCAAAAAAAAATCCTATAAATGACTGGAATAAGGAGCTTGGTGCCTTCCTTGTAATAATATATAGGAATTAAACCACAGTGAATTTTCCACAAGAATAAAAATAAATTCATGTTAACATAATGAATCTTCACATCATGAATTTTGAACGCAATCATCTTTGTGGTTTAATTCTGTTTGTAGAAAGTGCTACAAGCAAATTCCTTGAAAATGGTGTCCAGTCAACTTCAATGAAAAGTATATCTCCAAATAATTCTGTATGAAATTGCAGCCCTTTTATGTCCGTATACTTTGTATATATCTTAGAATTCTGAGAGTCGACTATAGTTGAATGGATGTTTTAAGGGACCTCTGTCAGTTGTTTGGTCAGAGGACATGTAGTGGATACATAATGCACGCAGTGGAATTTTTTTTTTTTTTTCAGTGGAATTTATTCTTACAGGTTGCATCGCTCTGAATTTCAACAGCTATTGGTCTCTTTTATCTACATGAAAATTTGAGTTGTCATGCTACAATTAGTGTCGATAAAATTTAGTAGTCATAGTTTAACTTCGGACTTCATATTTCGCTTTCACATGGTAAATGAAGTTGGCTAATCTTATTTGTGTTAGAATCAGGTTAAATATGAAAACTAACAACTGTATTCTTTCCATATGCAGTTCTTTATGCATTTTTTGGCCTGCGGCTTCTTTACATTGCCTGGAGATCGGATTCAAAATCATCACAGAAAAAAGAAATGGAAGAAGTATATCTTTATTGCTCTTAAATCTGTCTATTCACCTGTTACATGTCTGCTTGGAATACACATTTTCTTCCTTTGCTGCAAATATATAAAATCTCCTGCTAAACAAAAGAGAGTTCTAGATTCTTGTTGGTTCTTTATCTCTCATTTCAGGTTTTGGATGTCTCTTTGGATGAGTAATTGATGGTAGGATGGTTAGCATGTTTAATCTGCAGAGTTGTATACCTTCACCTCATCCCCTCTCCCTAGTGCTCTGGGCTTTGATTGCACCAGTGAACTGTTCCTTTATTTATTGTTATTATAATCAATTGGCTTAGCCAATTTGCTGTTAAATACCTGATCATCGTCAGCCTTTTGATCAGACTTTCTTTTTTTGGTGAAAGTCAATATTGCCTTGTTTTTGCCCAGTTTTATGTCTCTCTAAAAGTTCCTTGTGTCATTGGGTCATGAACCTTTTGTATTTTTTTTCGTAAGATATAGTTTCTGTATGTAAATTATGTAGTTATATTAATGTGGCAATTTGAGGTTCCTAGCATGATTGTGATCTCTTTTGAAAGAAATCCTGGAGGTATTTATTGAAGCTCAATTTCAATTTCCTCCTCCCTGCATCACCCTCCCTGAGCTGGTATTACCTTTATCTTGAATTGTGTATTGTGTGTTCAGGTAGAAGAAAAGCTTGAGGCTGGCCAAGGGAAAACATCCTTCCGCCGTTACTTTTCAAGATTTTGCACACCAATATTTTTGGAAGTATGTGTAACTTGTCATTCTTATTCTGCATTTTGGTCTCATGAAGCATTTCAGGTTCTTTATTTTGTGATATTGCGTTGGGATTTGCAAGGCCAAATCCTTTAGCCATTCTGTATTTAAGTACAATGATAACTGCGTAAGATTATGTTCGTTTAGGTATATCTATTATGATTCTACTGTTAGCATCTCAGCAAAAGCATGTGTGTTTTTTCTATGCAGTCATTTATTTTAACTTTTTTAGCTGAGTGGGGAGACCGTAGCCAGATTGCTACAATTGCTGTAAGTTCATGTTCTGAATCTTATGTTTTTATCAAAAAATGTTTTTGGCATGGCTTAGTCATACTTCCATCCTCGCCTTGCAAAATTTTGTCTCTCATTTTCTTCTTGTGCTGATTGGTCATTTTGAGTGCTCTGTTTCCCTTTCATATGCTGTGAATTATGATTTTACTCCTTAATGATTGCTGCGATAGGATTTTGGGCCTTGTATTTTGTAGTAGAGATAATTTTATTGAGAAAGGAAATTGAATATAGTACGAAAATGGAGGATATATCATCCTTCCTAAGAACAAGAAAATATCTCAATCAAATGAAGTTCTCCTATCTTTCTGTGCTCTAAGGATACTTTAGTGATGCCCATGGTAGAGTGCCCTAAATTCAAAACCACTGTAAAGGTAAATGTTGAACTTTCGGTGCCAGTTTTTATGTATCTTTGACTTGAATTTGCATATACTATGGTTGCTGTTACAGGCTTATCATTGGAGAAAATCTCATAAACCATCATACCTGATGGTGTGTCTTGATTATTTTGGTACTATGCATGGGCTTTGATACACCTCACACCATGCCATGTTAAATTTCCCATGTGATGTGAAACTGTCTTCCGATTTTGGCTGCATAGCTTAAAAGCAATTAGATAACTTTCTTCTAGGACGGTGTGCTCAGCTGCTAGCTACCACCAGCCTAATATTCTACGTGAAAACGGTAGATGAAGCAGCAATATTTTTAGCATCAGAATAGGTAGTGTTTGGTGTTGTGGTAGCAATTATTTTTTTAAATGTTTTTTTTTGTTTGGAAAAACATTAAACTAATATATTTTTAATATTAGCATATCAAAATTATCTAAAAATACAAAAAAGAAAAAAAATTAATTTTTGCAAAAGCTTGTTTCCAAAAGGGGTCTTAGTCTTGTAGGGTGTCTGAACTGCCTAGTTTTGCGTTTCGGAGTTCTTGTGAGGTCTTGCAATGAGATTTTTTTAAGCATATCTTCCTGGATGTAATAGGATCATGGGTTTGTGCATGTTAGGTTTCTTGAGAGTCCTGCCTACATTTCGTGATGCTTATACCAGTGAAGTCTTGTGTAATTGAAAATTTATACATGTTAAAAAAATAAATTCGTGTAGGCAAATTGTCAGACACCTTTAAATTGTGTGCTCCTAATTTGCTATGTGTATTGCCACTTGCCTAACATTTTGCAGCAGAACCAAGGTTTTTCATCACAAGATCCCTGGCTTTTAGTCTTCAAATGCCAACACCCACTATTCACGTGATTTCAATTTTCATGGTTCTTCGGTTGTGCCGATTCAATCTATATGATTCTTTAAGCATCTTACTTGCATGTGTTTGTGAAATAGTTTGAACACTCACAGGAATTCTTGAACGCAAAAGCAGCCGTGAAGATTTTGCATGAAAAATCAACATGGCTCCCGGAATTAAGATGGCTGCTGTTTTCTTTACTTGGCTAGATTGATTTGAATGGTGAAATACTGGGATTAGGAAGCAATTGTGTTCTCTTTTTTTTTTTTTTTTTTCTAGGGACGGATGCCATTGTTTTGATAGGATACTGAACATGATTTATCTTCTTCGTGATGGGATTTGATATTCGGAATGATCTCAAATAGCGATGCTGTAGAATATTTTCTTATATAATATTTTGACAAGAATGTCTGGCTCCTGCAGCTAGCAACACACAAAAATGCCATCGGCGTAGCTGTGGGAGCTACTTTGGGACACACCATCTGCACCTCCCTGGCAGTGGTTGGTGGAAGCATTCTGGCGTCTAAGATCTCTCAAGGGACAGTTGCTACCATTGGAGGCGTACTTTTCCTTTGCTTTTCCTTGTCGTCTTATTTCTATCCTCCTCTGTAACAGCTGTTTATAACCTACCGTAATTAACTTAAAATTAAATTAAGTGTAATTGAAGTTTAATTAATAAATACGTTGAATTTATATGTTTTGAAAAGATAGAATTCAATTTATTTATTTTTATATTATTTTTGTTATTCTCATTTATTGTTGGTCTTTAAAAAAGAAAGAAAAAAAGAAGAGTAAATGAATATTATGAGGAAACTAGTTTTAATACTTGGTAGCAATGGAATAAAAAAACTCAATTATTAAACAAATTCTAAAAAAACCTAAAGGAGCATGAGTTATATTCTGCAGAACATTGATCGGGAGAGCTTGAAGGTGGATGAGTCATATATTCTGCAGAACATGATTCTTGCCAGGATAATCACATTATAGTTGGTATAGTTTAGTGGTAAAAGTAACAAAAAGAAAAGCAATTATTGGAGTGAGATAGTCATAGTTGAAAAGAGGATTCATCTCTTTTTTCTCTAATTCAAAACTGTGTTTTCATAATTTGTTAACAATTTAATATTATCATTGTAGCCTCTATGATGTTTTAGTTTATGTTCATATCTATTATTATGTAGATATATCAAGAAAGTTGAATGGTCTAATAAAACTACTATGAAATGAAATATTTACTCATGTGGGTCCCCAAAAAGGGCATTTTAATATGGTTGATTTCCCAGTTTTTGTAATCAATTTTTTTTTTAAAAAAGAGAATATTAAATGAGTTTAATTGAGATATGGGTCGAATATAATGAAATAAATCTAGTACAAATAAAAAAAATAAAAAAATTACTTTTTCTATATACTTTCTAGGGATCTGTTGCTACAATTTATATTATTATTCATTTAACAGAACATAAGTTAATTGAAGATCCATTATTCATTCAATGCAAATTATTGTTGGCTATTCTTTGTGTAAGAATCAAAATATGGTTTCTCTGGGTGGTAACTCTCAATTTTTATAAGAGATGGATCTTAGGTTTATAATTCCCTTTTTTCCACCTAAATAGTGCTTAAAAACTTTGATTTTTGAATCAAAAGGCTAAAATAAATTATTTTATTAGTCATTATAAAAAGATAAAATGAATATATATTTCTTAAAAAATAGATCCTACTCTAATAGTTTGAATAAATTAAATACAAGCAATGAAAGGATCTTGAACTCGTAACAATAAAAAAGGATTATTCAATTATATAGTTTAAGCTTCTAGAATATCAAGCTCTTAGAGTTTTCTATTTGATTATATAAAAAATAGTGATTGGAGTGAAATCATAACAAGATCGTTGTTCTTGAAAGTTCAATTGGATCACTTAAATTTTTTTACCAGAGAGAAGTAATGTTTATTGGGTATTTTGGTTTGTCACTGTTCTAAAAAGTTATCTCTTATTCTTTAGAAAAATGCATCTCACTCTAATAATTTGAATAAATTAAATAGAAGCATTAAAAGGATCTTGGACTCGCAACAGATAAAAAAGGATTATTCAATTATATAATTTGAGCTCCTAGAATATCAAGCTCTTAGAACTTTCTATTTGATTATATAAAAAATAATGATTGGAGTGAAATCATAACAAGACAGTTATCCTCAAAAATTCAATTGAATTACCTAATTTGTTTTTGTCAAAAAGAAATAATGTTTATTGGGTATTTTGATTTGCCATTGCTCTAAGAAGTTGCCTCTCATTCTTTACTACAACCTCTTATTGGGCCTTCATGCAATTTTGGTTTATTATTAGGAATTTTAAGTTGTTATTGGATAACATGTAGTTTCAAATTTGAGGATATATATATATATATATATATATTGTGTGTGTGTGTAGTGATCGACCATTTAGCGAAGAAAAAGAAGAAAGAAATTTATGAGAAAAAAAGAGAAATTTATGATTAAAAAAATATAAAAACCTTATAAGGTCATGATAGTTTCTACACCATCTCTTAAAAAAACCATATTTAGTATTGATTAAGTGAGGTTAAAGAAGAGAAAGTAAGGTTTTAGAGAGAGAATGTAAGTTGAAGAAAGATGAGGAAAGCTTGGGAAAGTTTTATTTAGCTAGCATTTGGAGAGGAAAATCTTGGTAAGGTGGCCTAAGCTCATTTCAACTAGTCATTGAAAAGTTTAATTGATTTTTATGAAATTTTTAATTATGCAAAATAGGGTTCATGACTTAGAATTTAAGGATTTTGTAAATGAGTGTTAGAAATACTAAAACATGTAGAAAAGAAGTGTTATATATATGAAATTGATGTTATTAAGAAGAAAATATAGTGAGGATTTGAGTAGAGGTGGTTGTCTAAGTGTAGAAAAAAAAAAGAGAAAGTATTCTTTTGATGTTTATGTGTTAATATTGTAAGGAATTAGTTTAAAGTTTATGTTAGAGATTATTGAAAAGGGATTAGATCATGTTATCAATTTTGGTTAACATATTGGAATTTTAGTTCATTATAGTATTAGAATGAATAAAAATGTATAAATGAGTGTGTTGTGTTTAAATAATAGTTTTATAATGTGGAAATTGTAATTTGAAGTATGATAAAATTTAAGAAAAACATTAGAAAGAAAAGAAAAGAAGAAAGTCTTGTGGTCTTTATATATATACAAAATAAAGGGAGAATTTAAAATGTAGTAATTAAATCTGATTATTTGAGGAGATATAATAAAGAAATGATAATGATTATTTATAGATAATAAATATTTAGTATACTTCGGGGTTAGTTTGAGAAATGATAAATATGACTTTGAAGATAAATTGTATCGTGGGATGTAAGTTAAAGTAAAGTGGTATGTTATGAAATGACAAAAATATTAATTTATGATATTATTTTTAGATTCAAAAGAGGAACCAAGAGTGACATCTTGTGCAAAAGGAAGAACATGCTCAGATGGATTTATCTTTTAATTATATAATTTTATTTGTTTGAAAATAATATTATGACATTTTCACTGTTCTCCAAAAAAAAAAACATTATGGATTGTAATAGTATTTCTCAATGTTTTCTCTTATTTTTGGTCTTTAGATTTTTTCATTTTAGTCTTTTTTTTTTAATTTGTTCTTTTAACGTTGTATTGATTTAGGTTTAAACATGGTGATTTGTTTCGATTGCCTATGTTAGGGGACTTTACAATGTTGAAAAAAATATTTCATGGATTGGTTGATACTTTAGTAAAATTACATGAAATTTTATTTATTTAAAACAATTAAAGTTTTTGAGATTGAGTTTGAAGATTGGATAAATACATAACCCCTTTTTTAACTAGCATTAGCAACTAAATTGAATAGGCAGTGAAAGATATTTATACCTTTTTTTATCACTTGATTTTTTTTATTAATGTGATTCTTTTACATTGAGTTTTTTAAAGTTGGACTTAATGGTTTGTTTTGGTTTTCTAGATATGGGGATCTCACAATATTGAGGCAAAACACAAGGTAGCAATTAATGCTCGTTTCACAAAATAAAAATAAATTTTATTGATATAAATAATCAAGTCTTAAAGGACCAAATTTAAAGTTAAAATAACATAAAAGATTAGATTGAACAGGTAAAGAAGGAATGACTGGCTTATGCAATGCACACACCAACATGTGAGAAGTGTCAATATATTGTAAAGGTGCATACGATCTCTTTCGACCCTGAAAGGTGATGTTTCACCATGTCTCTTGAATTTTCTTCATGATGGCTACAAGATGTTATGCCTTGTGGTAAAATTATATGCAGTGATATTTTGCCAATGTTTCATTTTTTCTTTTCCATTTATCTCTCGTGATATACTTTATTATTTTTACGTCAAGTTTTGTTTTTATTTTTTTAATTATATTTGGTTTTTTTCTTTGGGTTATTTTTTTGATTAATTTCATCATTTTTTTAATTAGAGATTGAGTTTCATAATTATTTTTAAATTTATTTTTTATGGGATAATCAAGGTCTTATGACTCAAGTCATCCTTTTTTGTCATATTTTTTTTAAAATTGAATTTTTTTTCTCATTTTTATCCTTAGATATTGGGTTGATAGGAAATTGAGTTTTATAATTTATTTCTATTTACTTTTTATGAGGTTTTGATAGTCTCATGTTGTGTATTTTATAGGTTTTTCAATATTGACTTAAATTGATTTAATATATTACCGTCTCAATATTTAAAAATATTATTGTTCAATATGTTACAAACTCTATATTTAAAAATGATGTCATCCAAAATGCATTAGGCTTTTACTTCATGATTAGATTCTAGAAACTATTTAAGCAACTCGTTTTTTATGTATATATTTTAAAAATATTGATCCGACTCATAACATAGCATAGACCAATAATTTAGTTTTTTTTGCTTTGTATACGCTAATAAACTTAATAACTCTTATAAAAGAATTTTTATTCATTAGGTGATGTTCTAGAAATAGTTTTATATTATTTTCTAATATATTTTTTTAAATCAAGACCATTTGGACCTAAAAATTGCATAGGCTCCCACATTATAATGTGTTGATTTTTTTTCTTAATTTAACTAAATAGTAAGAGTTACGAAAATTGAACTAAAATTCATTTAATCATTAAAGCTTTAATGTCCTATTAAAAAAAATATTTCTCTCTAAAAGCTTAAATCAATGTATGAAACTCTATGAATGATTTTATATTACTTTATAACAAGCTTAAGCTTAAAGGAAAATGCCTCATATTGTCCTTAAATAATAAGATGGTTCTCTAGTTTGTTTTTATATCGAATCAATTTTATACTTATAAAATATCTAATTTTCCAATCTATTCTTCTATTAAAATTTTACTTATATAGTAACTGAAGAAGTCACTCAGTTGCATATAATTCAATATTATATTAAAAAATGATCTTGAGATAAATAAATATGTTAGGTAGTGTTTGGTTACTATCTTGAGACAAAAAAAAATATAAACAAGGGGAAAAAGGACAATACAAAATAAAATATATAAATAAAATTATGTTTAATAGTGGTGTACAAAATAATATGGCTTTCTTTGTATTATGTTTGATTAATGGTGGAAAAAATATAATAAATTATGAAAAAGTTCATATTATTTTTAATACGTGCTATTATCAAACTTACATATTTAAAAACATATATTACATATTATTATTTTTACTTAATTTATATTGAGTGTTAAAATTAATAATAGTATTATAAGTATAGTTATTAAACTTGGATTGATCCAATACATCAACTTGAGAGCTATCTGATTCAAGACCTAGATTAATATGAGTTTGTGGAAAAAATAAAGGAAGGATTGATCAATTTTGACATAGTAAAAAATCCAAGTAAAAAACTTGATATTTTTTGGGAACTTTTTGAGGTCAAAATAATATCATTTTAATCTTTTTTTTAATATATATAAAAAATTAACCCTCTCAACTTATGACTTAAGTCAGATACTAGATTGAGTTTTAAAATTATGAGAATAAGAATTTTTATCATTATATATTATTTTTATCTTTATATGTTTTAGCTAGATAATTTTTAAATTAAGAGTTTTTATATAAATTTTTAGAATAAAAAAATATTTTCTCTAAAAGAATGTTTATATATATATATATATATATCTTCTATTTTAAAAATATAAAAATTTACTATAGAATTATCATAAAAATAATTTTATTTTAATATTATTATCCATATCTTTTTAACTGTATATATTTTTTATCCTCACTATCTTCATATCTTTGTAACCAAATTTTAACACTACCACGTGTGTGGGTGATTTTAAAGTCCATTGTCTCTTTATCCTTCACCACCACAATTCTCAAACTTCAAATCGACCAGCCGACAACATGGGAACTTGTTATTGTGAATGTGGTCATCGGATCCCTCTGAAGACATCATGGATCAAGGAGAACTATGGCTGGAGGTTCTTTATTTGACAAAATTATAGGACCACGAGGCCCTAATTATTTCCGAATAGAATATGACAAGTAGATTCATGAAAGCAGCTACACACTCGTATACTTTGCGGCTAGCATTTCTACAACAATATCATTAGAAGAAAATTCCATGCTGGATTCTTTTTGGACGGAGAGTACTGCTATACGAAGCAGGAAATGCCATAAAGATACCGACTTATATTCTTACAGCAACGCCGAAAATATTCTTACCTTTAGAGAAGAAAAGGGAACTTTGAAATTAGTGGTCGGTACATTGTTTTTTTTTGGCACAAGGTATTCAATACTTTAATCTTTATGGACATAGGTTCTAACTAGACAAATGCTATCTAGAGGTTGGATTAATAAACATAATATAATGTAGGTGAATTCCTCCCTAAGCATGACATAAATTACTATTCAATTAAGAATGTGTTTGGTGTTGCGGTAGATATTGTGGTTATGGTTTTAAAAAATTATTTTATAAAAAATATTTTTAATTGAGATTGGTTTGAAAAAATAGATGTTTGGTTAAAACTGTGGTTGAAATTGAAATTGAAGAAAAAGTAATTTAATGTGTTTAGTTAAAAAAACTTTTGAAATTGAAGTTATAAAATAATTTTTAAAAATATATATTAATATTAATGATTTTAAATTTAACTATTATAGAATTAATTATTCCTATTATATCATGAAATAAATAATACTTTATATAAAATATTTTTTTTATTTTATTAAACTATTTATAATTATATTACGTATAAAATTTATTTGATAAGAATTACAGTTTTCATAATTTTTTAAGCATGTAACAAAATTAGATAAAATATTATCAAGTATAAAATTGATATTACAGTGCGAGTGAATTTAATTTACTCTATATTAGTTTTTTGAGAAAAAAATATTGTTCACATCACGGTGCAAATAAATTTAATTCACTATAAACTAGTTTTTTTAAAATATCAATAAAATTAACACTTTAAAAAATATTAATAAAATTAACACTTAAAAAAATATTAATAAAACAATATTAATGAAATTAACACTTAAAAAAATATTAATAAAATTAACACTTAAAAAACATTAATAAAATTAAAGAATATTAATAAAATTAACACTTAAAAAATATTAATAAAATTAATAAAATTAACACTTAAAAAATATTAATAAAATTAAAAAATATTAATAAAATTAACACTTAAAAAAATATTAATAAAATTAACACTTAAAAAACATTAATAAAATTAAAGAATATTAATAAAATTAACACTTAAAAAATATTAATAAAATTAACATTTAAAAAACATTAATTAAATTAACACTTAAACAAATATAATAAAATTAAATAAAAAAACAAAAAAAATGTATGAACAGTGCAGTGAATTGCATTGTTCACTGAATAGTGCAATTACGTGTACAGTGAATGAAAATTAATATTTATCTACTTTTTATTAACTGCGTTTTAAACGTAAAAGTTATGTGGAATCCATGTATAATAAACTGATTTTTTTGTTTACCAAACGGCTGCAAACTGCGTTTTAATTAAAACGCAGCCGCAGCCGCGTAAACAAACGACACCTAAATCTTGAGTCTTGCGAATGAATAGGTAAAATAATCTTTTCATAATATTTATTAGTGATTATAAAATTTATTAGAGGTAATTTAATAAATATAAATATTTTTTGATATAGTAAAATAACTTAAATACATTTATAAATAAAAAATAAATAAAAATAAACTAGTATTTAGGGTTTTTTAGTCTTTTCAATTTTAAAAGCACATTGAAATGATTTAATTACCCTTAAAATAATAAAAAAAATATTATGCTTGTGTCTAAGATAATTTTCTATTTAATAATTTAATAAATATAAATATTATTATAAAATTATCAAACATGTACATGCAATACATTCTTGCATGCATTTTTAAACTTACAACAATCAAACATCACCTTCTACCTTGTTGTTTAAATTATCATTGTAAATTCTCCATGATAAGATAACATGTGTGTCTTATATGCTTCTGGTTTGGTGATAGTCATTAATTGTTTTTTTATCTTGGTGTTCTTACTATCCTTTTTAAAATTTCAAAACAACCCTTTAATTTTTTTTAAGATTTGATTTTTATTTTTTTTTATTATTTATTTTATATGAAATAATTAATAAAATTGAAGTTTTTTCAATTTTATCCTCTAAATTTGATTGCTATTTTTTTTCACTTTAATTTTTTGAATTCATTTTTTTATTCGATTTCATCCTGTATTGTTAAAGTTGTTTGAAATTAAATTTATTGATTGAGCTCAATTCTAGAATTAACTCAGGTTTGTGAAATTTGCTCAGGTTTGCCTTTTTTTTTTTTTAAACTCATGTTTTTTCAGTTTCATCCTTCTACATTTATGTAATTGGAGATTGAGCTTTATTTTTTTAATTTTTTTCTATTGGGGTTTTCACTTATTTTAAAAATAATTCAGGTTATGTTGCCATTCAACATTGAATTCTTTAATAATTAAGGTTTAGAGTTTTATTCTGTTTGTTTTTTATGGGGTTATCAGAATCATAACTTGAAAACACATTTTTCTTGCTAATCAAGGTGGAATCGAGTTGGGTTTTTTCAACCTCTTCTAGATTATGTTTTTTTCTTAAATTTTATCCTTTAGTATTTTGTTTGTTATAAATTTAACTTCAAATGTTTTTCGTTTTACTTTCTATAAGTTTAGTCATCTCTTTGTCCTTTCAATTTCAGTTCTTAAACTCATCAATCAATCCTTTCATTTATGTGACAGACCTACATTTAAAATGAGTATTTACCATAAATTAAAGGTATCTTATATTATTATATATGTTATTATAAAATACGTTTTAGTTAAGGAGTTAGTGATACTTCAAGTGCAAAATGATATAAAACTTCGATAAAAATGCACTTTGAAGTACTAATCATTATTATAAAACATGCTTTAGTTAAGGAGTTATTGATACTTCAAATGCAACATGATGATATGTTTTTTTAAAGAGTTTGTTCAGTGAGACGAAAACAACTTCTTTAAAAATTATTGTTGCATTTCATTCCAAGCACGAATGGATTCTAGTCTCAAATTTTGTAACCATACTTTAGCTTTATCTTCTAATGAAAAAGAAAAAAACTTTAATTTGACTGTGTTCATGCTACTATTTGAGTCATTATAGGTGTTACAAACTTCCTCAAATTCTCTTAAATGCAAGTATAGATTTTTTAAATCTAAGCCATGAAAAGAAAGTAAAGGTTAAATAATGTTTGGCTTAAAATTAAAATAAGATGCATTAAAAGGAAAAACTATGCACGAGGGTACAATTGTTCTTGTGAGATTTATGTTGTCTCTAAGTGTTCTAACATGATTATTCTTATTATAAAGCGATTGATTATCTTTTTTGACTATATTTTCTAAAAATGATGAGGATACCTTACAAAGTCTACCACTTAATGTACATGACTACACTCTCATGCACGTGTAGGAATAGAATAAAAGGAAGAAGAAAAAAGAAGAAGAAGAAATAAAACAAAACAAATAAAGTTAGATACAAGAAAAGTGAAAAGAGAAAATAAAATAACGCGACAAAACCGGGGTTGAATCATAAGGAGGTTAATTGTATAAATTATAAATAACAACAATATAACAACAACAACAACAACAACAACAACAACAACAATGAGAGCTTTAAAATGTGATATTGACAAGACTAAAATATTGATGTCTTCTCCCAAGTGCAGGAGTGTCGAAGTAATAAATAACCTGACAAGATCGAGGTCAAATCACAAGGAGGTTAATTATACAAATTATAAACAACAATTATAAACAACAACAATTATAAACAACAACAATAGTAACAACAACAACAATAACAACAACAATAGTAGTAGTAGTGGTGGTGGTGGTAATAATAATAATAATAATAATAATAATAATAATAATAAAGAAAAAGAAAGAGAAGAAGATGATGATGATGAGAACTTTGAGATGAAATATTAATGTAAGGATTAAACAATGATAATAACAAATGTCAAGGTTAGAGGATCCACTAATGATATGTTAAACAAGTACAGTTAAACTCTTATTATTCAATTGGAAAACACACACAAAGGAGGCTCCAATCAGATTATAGATTGTTAACATGATTACATTAGTCATCTTATTCAATTAATGCTAATACTTGTAAATCTCGTCAAGCATTCATGATTATAACTTATGTTAACAACAAATCATGATTATAGATTGTTAACATGATTATATTGTCATCTTATGAAATAATCAATTATAGGAATGAAAGATTGTAGTTGATCAATCAATTGTTCAGCAGTAACAGCAAAGATTATGATTTGTCGTGTAGAAGATGTTAGAAATTCCTGTTCCACAGCATGATCAAGAAAAGACAACAACTTATCATAATAACCATTAACATTTAACAGACCTATGGGTTTATGGTGAATATGTAGTTGAGCCCAAGAGGAAATATGAAAGATCTCTTCCAATGTGCCTAGACCACCTGGTAAAGTAATGAAGGCATCAACATGGTTAAACATTGCCCCTTGGAATTTTATTGTGGTTGAGATGGAAACTTACCTTTCTCTTGGAAACTGAGAGCAGATGTTAATTTTGCAAGAGTTTCTTTAAAATCTGTCATGTTTTCAGCAAGTTGAGTATTGATTGTCTCTTTCTTTTCAAAGAATGCATGTAATGTTTCCTCAAGATTTATTCTAGGAGGTGGACCATAAGGAGGTGCATATCCATGAGAATTTGGGAAATTGTGGTGTGCTTGATGACATGACCAAAAGATTGATGTCTTCTCCGAAGTGCAGGAGTATCAAAGTAATAAATAACCTGGCAAGACTGAGGTCGAACCACATGAAGGTTAATTGTATAAATTATAAACAACAATTATAAACAACAACAATAGTAATAACAATAATAACAATAATAATAGAACACTAACAACAACAAAACAATGACAATAATAATAATAATAATAATAATAATAATAATAATAGTAGTAGTAGTAGTAGTAGTAGTAGTAGTAGTAGTAGTAGTAGTAGTAGTAGTAGTAGTAGTAGTAGTAGTAGTACTACTACTACTACTACTACTACTAATAATAACGAAAGAGAAGAAGAAGAAGAAGATGAGAACTTGTATATAGAATATTAGTGTAAAGATTAAACAATAATAATAACAAATGTCAAGGTTAGAGGTTCCACTAATGATATGTCAAACAAGTATAGTATAAACTCTTATTATTCAATTGGAAACCACACTATACAGTATGAACTATGAAAGTGCCAAGCATTTGTTGTACCAAGTGTTATACAACATAAATCAAGATTAGTAATTTAACAAGCAAAGTATTAAAGAGTGAACAAGATAACAAATATAAAACATGTTAGTATCAAACATTAAAGTCCATATTAAGTTTACACTATACTTATTCTTACACCATTAGTGTAACCTTTTCACCTTGACATAATAAACTTAGCTAGACATAATGAATGAAAGAAAAATAAATAAACAAAATAAGAACATAAATAACATAAGAGTTAACAAAGGAAAGGAAAGGAATTAAAAGGCATAAATTTGATATTAAGGAAAGCAAAGCATAAACATTACAAAAAATACAAAGAGAGAAAGCAACAGCATGATCTTGATCTGGACACTAAGATGCCTAAATGCATGGCAAATGCTTCCTTTTATAGGCCAAAATTCGGAAGTATTGATTTGATGAATAATTGATGAGTGGGTGGCCAACTCTTGACTTGGTGACAATCCATATCTTCTCTTATCTGCCCAAAACATCATTGATAACGTCAAAATTGGAACCACTCACAAACCTGAAGTTGTAGGGAATTGTCTCAGCTTCCTTGTGTAAACAATTCAGCTCATTTGGACTTCTAGAACTCCAGATATGGCTAGAATACTGAATAGTGCTCGGGCTGGAGGACAACTTCAGGCTTCTTTGTTTTTGCAATACTTTGGAATTGAAAATGGCCTTTCTAGATCTTGGGCTTTACATAAAAGTTGTAGGCCTATGTCTTACCTTTCCATCCATATAAAGTAGACTTAAATCTGAGAACTATAGCTCTAGATATGACCCAATTACCGAATAGTGTTCTGGTTTGGATTGCACCGACATCTCTTTTCTAATTTTGGTCATCTCTTTGCCCTTGCAATTTAAGTTCTTAAAGTGATCAATCAATCCTTTCATTTATGTGATAGGCCTGCTGTCGGTTATACCATACAATATGAACTATGAAAGGAACTTGATTTGTTGTTAGCATAAGTTATAATCATGAATGTTTAACGAGATTTACAAGTATTAGCATTAATCGAATAAGATGACTAATGTAATCATGTTAACAATCTATAATCTGATTGGAACCTCCTTTGGTGCGGTTTCCAATTGAATAATAAGAGTTTATACTATACTTGTTTGACATACTATTAGTGGAACCTCTAACCTTGACATTTGTTATTATCATTGTTTAATCCTTACATTAATATTCCTTCTCAAAGTTCTCATCTTCTTCTTCTTCTTCTCCTTCTTTTTCTTTATTATTATTATTATTATTATTGTTGTTGTTGTTATTGTTATAACTATTGTTGTTGTATTATTATTATTTATAATTTGTACAATTAACCTCCCTGTGCAGGAGTGTCGAAGTAATAAATAACCCGACAAGACCGGGGTTGAACCACAAGGAGGTTAATTGTATAAATTATAAACAACAACTATAAATAACAGCAATAGTAACAATAACAACAACAATAATAATAGTAGCAATAATAATACTAATAATACTAATAATAATAATACTAGTAGTAGTAGTAGTAGTAGTAGTAGTAGTAGTAGTAGTAGTACTAATAATAATAAAGAAGGAGAAGGAGAAGGAGAAGGAGAAGAAGAAGATGATGAGAACTTCGAGATGGAATATTAGTGTAAAGATTAAACAATGATAAGAACAAATGTCAAGGTTAGAGGTTCCACTAATAGTATGTCAAACAAGTATAGTATAAACTCTTATTATTCAATTGGAAACCGCACCAAAAGAGGTTCCAATCAGATTATAAATTGTTAACATGATTATATTAGTCATCTTATTCGATTATTGTTAATACTTGTAAATCTCGTCAAGCATTCATGATTATAACTTATGTTAACAACAAATCAAGTTCCTTTCATAGCTCAGGTGTCGGTTATACCATAAAGTATGAGCTATGAAAGTGTCAAGCATTTGTTGTACCAAGTGTTATACAACATAAATCAAGATTAGTCATTTAACAAGCAAAGTATTAAAGAGTGAACAAGATAACAAATATAAAACATGTTAGTATCAAACATTAAAGTCCATATTAAGTTTACACTATACTTATTCTTACACCATTAGGGTAACCTTTTCACCTTGACATAATAAACTTAGCTAAACATAATGAAAGAAAGAAAAATAAATAAACAAAACAAGAACATAAATAAGATAACAATTAACTAAGTAAAGGAAAGGAAATGAAAGGCATAAACTTGATATTAATGAAAGCAAAGCATAAACATTACAAAAAATATAAAGAGAAAAAGCAAGAGCATGATCTTGATCTGGAAAGAAAGATGCCTAAATGTATGGCAAATGCCTCCTTTTATAGGCCAAAATTGGGAACTATTGATTTGATGACTAATTGATGAGTGGGTAGCCAACTCTTGACTTGGTGACAATCCTTATCTTCTCTTGTTTGCCCAAAACGTCATTGATAATGTCAAAATTAGAGCCATTCAAAAACATTAAAGTTGTAGGCAATTGTTGCAGCTTTCTTGTGTAAAACATTCAGCTCATTTGGACTTCTAGAACTCCAGATATGGCCAAAATACGGAATAGTGCTTGGACTGGAGTACAACTTCGGGCTTTATTGTTGTTGCTATAATTTGGACTTGAAAATGACCTTTTTAGATCTTGGGTTCCATATGAAAATTGTAGGCCTATGTCTTACCTTTCCATCCATATAAAGTAGACCTAAATCTGAGATCTATAGCTCCAGATATGATACAATTACCGAATAGTGTTCCCGTTTGGATTGCACTAACATCTCTTTTCTAATTTTGATCATCTCTTTGCCCTTGCAATTTAAGTTCTTAAAGTCATCAATCAATCCTTTCATTTATGTGATAGGGCTACATTTAAAATGAACATTTATCACAAATTAAATGTATCTTATATTATTAGATATATTATTATAAAACATGTTTTAGTGAAGGAGTTATTGATACTTCAAGTGCAAAATGATGATATAAAATCATGATAAAAATGCAATTTTAAGTACTAATTACACCCCCCAACCTGCTTATTACTAGTCCCTAGTAATCAAAGCGTTAAAATAGAAAAACAATTTGCAAATTCCACAAAGCAAGGTATTCATCATTTAACTTCCATTAATCTATCTAGATAAACAAACTCTCAATAAATTTATATATTTGCTCAATACCTCTTAACAAGATATTAATAAACCTTTTTTTTTGTGCTCAATGTATCAACACATAATTATAGGGCTTTTCTTGGAAGAAAACAAAATTTTTGTTCTAATATTTAAGGTTAACTTTCTTGGGTTAGGATTATTATTTTTATCTTTTTTTTAAATATATATATATATATATATATATATATATAATTTAAAAACATCATGGATCTTTAACTCATGTAACAAGCTTTCAGCTAATGACTACCAAACCAGTTGGTCTTAGGGCATTAGGTGTTAAGACACCCTTACGGGCATAGTAACTCGGGTCGCAGATACTGATATGTATATAGTGCAATGTTTGATTCCCTTAAGCTTTTCTCCTCAACCCATGTAACAAGCGTTGGACCAATAGCTCCCAAGTTAGTTGACTTTAGGGTATTAGGTGTTAAAACACCCTTTCAAGCTTAATTGCTTCGGTTAGGGAGACTACGAAACCAAACTTATCTACATTTTTATTATTATCATTTTTTTATTTTTTTTTATTTTTTTTAATTATATACAATCCCTTTCCCTTAGTTGTTACCTTTAACAAAAGAACATAAATAATGTAATAATCCAATATGCAACCCACTATCATATGTTAAAGTGTGTGTGTGTGTAAATTAAGGTTTAAGAATACATGTTAAATAAGTATATGAGCAGAATTAAGTGATAACAATACAAGAGTTTGTAAACCTAAATATTTCAAGAAGTATTATAATAGACCTTGTTAAGAATGGTTACTAAGATACGTCTCAAGAGTCACTTTAACAAAAGAATTCCTTTACTCTGCCATCCTAATAACAACAATTATGCACATGCTTTATGAAATGAAAAACAATTTTTTTTTATTAACTACTACCCTCTTCCCCCAACCAAAATGAGACATTGTCCTCAATGTTCTAAGGTAGAAAGATTGAGTACAGAAGATATAACCTGAAATAATGAACACTAACAAACCTGAAACACACTAAAACAAATATAAGAAACAACAAAATACAATAATAAAACTAAAAGACACAAATATTCATAAATGAAGGCTCAAATCCAATCTAAGCTTTTTACGGCTTTTCTTAGATGACCAATTTATGTGTCTCATGGAAGGATCAATCACAGGAATGAAAGATTGTACTTGGTCAATCAATTGTTCAGCAGTAGCAGCAGAGATTATGATTTGTCGAGTAGAAGATGTTAGAAATTCCTGATCGACAGCATGTTCAAAAAGAGACAACAACTTATCATAATAACCATTAACATTTAACAAAGTTATGGGTTTATGGTGAATGTGGAGTTGAGCCCAAGAGGAAATATGAAAGATCTCTTTCAATGTGCCTAGACCACCTGGTAAAGCAATGAACACATCAGCATGGTTAAACATTGCATTCATTCGAGCTGACATTGTGGAGACCTGAAGTTCCTCTCCAATTGTTTTTCCAATGATGTCCCCTTGTGCTAAAGCTTCAGGGACGACCCCCAAAACTTGACTACCTCTTAAAAATATAGCTATTGACACACCTCCTATTAACCCAAGACTGCCTCCCCCATACACTAAATGAATCTTTCTTTCAGCTAGCACGTGACCAAGATGATTTGCTGATTCTAAAACTCCTTTTCTTTCCTAGGACTAGATCCACCAAAAACACAAATATTTCTTATATGATGACTTGAGGAACTTGCCATTTCTTTCCCAGGAAGAGAGGGTTTTGTAGATGAGAAATTAGAAAGGCAATCATAACATCTCTATGTAGGCCAGCTGAAGTCTCACACTCTCTCTTTCTCTTTATTTATTTATTTACTTTTGAAAAAGCATGTGTATGTATAGGTAGTTGTGATTGTGGCTCACATCTTCCTTTGGTTTTATGTCCAAGAACGGTTTAAACGCCCTCTATAGGTCGGGGATAGGCTTCCCATCCAGTTTTCTTAAAAATTGGCAAACAGGGTCTTTTTTAGTCAGATTCCCAAGACTAAGTCGATCATGTTCTTTATGAAATAGTGGCCATAAATCATGAATTGCACGATGCACATCTCCACTAGGATGCGTCTCAAGAGTCAATAGAAGATTATCTAAAGACTCCTTACTCAGGCCATCCTTAATGAATTGTATTTTATCTTCACGGTTTATAGATACCATTCCTAAAGAATGACATTGTGTATTACAAGTCCATCTAGCATATCGATGACAGACTTTCAGTTGCTTTGCACGACGCTTCTTTGCAAAAGTACTTTTACCTGTTCCAGGCATGTGTGAAATGAAGGAGTTAGAGGAGTGACTTGATAATCAAACCTTTGCTTCAATCAACCAGCGAATATCTTTAGGAATTCCATAATTCATTAACAATCTCAATCTTGGGTATCTAGCATGGTAAATTTTTGTAATTGCATTCTGAGGTAGAGCGGGAAATACTTTTTTAATTTTTCAAGATTAGTTTCCATTTTCAAATGAGAATTGGAAGAGAGATTCAAAGAATTGCACAAATATATACACATATATCAATTATTGTGGGAAACTAAAAGAACTGATTTAAGTCGCGGAGTACCATTATCCACCATTTGACTAGGGTGAGAGAAACTAGCAAAAATCACTAAAAAAGAAACACAAAAACAATGTGAGAAAAACAAAATAATCAACCTTTATCTACAAGATCATTCCAACCACTTGATTCATTTTCACTAGGAAAATTATCAAAGTAAGCTTTCAAACGATGTCCATTTTCTTTAAAATCATTGTCATTCATTGAATTCTCAATATCATAGGCTCCATAAGGATTGCTCCATCTTCATCTTAGCTCTTTAGGTAATGCATAAAGTTGAGAATTATAAAACAAAACTTTTTGACTAGTATCAACTTTTTGACAATTTTCACAAGTTTTGTAGAATGCATGCGTGTCCTTGAACATAGTGGGCCAATAAAAATCCATTTTGAAAGATTTTTGCAGCTATCTTTTTTTTATGAGAAATAACTTCCACATGCTTTAGAATGACAAAGTTTAATGACACTACTTACCTTATTGCTAGGAATGAATCTTTGAAATATTTCATTAGGATAATATTTGAATAAGTTGGGGTCATCACAATAAAAATTCTTCACTTCGTTCAAAAATGTTTCTTTGTCTTGGGTACTTCAATCAGCTCGCAAATCTCCTAAAGTAAAAAAATTATTATTTTTATCATACCAAGGCATTGGACTAAGATAAAGTAATGATTCGTTAGGAAAGTAATCATTAATTAATGTGATGTCAGATGTGGAATCTGTTGTCATTGTTGACAAAAGATTCGCATCAACATTTTCGGTGCGTTTTTCATCCATGATTTCTTCCTTAGAATAAATCATTTGCAAATCTTCAGATTCATCGAACTCATTTTTACTTAAAGTAGATTCAAGTTGATCATAAACTAATTCGTCAATATGATCTTCTTCTTGTAAATCACTATCATCTCCAGGTTGCTTGCAAATGTTAAAAATATTCATCTCCAATGTCATGTTTCCAAATGATAGCTTCATTAGTCCATTCCTACAATTAATCAATGCGTTAAAAGTTACAAGAAACGGACGTCCTAAAATAACAGGAAATGAATTAGATGCTTTAACAGGTTCTGTGTCCAAAACAATAAAATCCACAGGATAAATGAATTTATCGACTTGTACTAACACATCTTTAATTATTCTTTTAGGCACTTTTACAAATCTATCAGCAAGTAAAAGAGATATAGAAGCTGGTTTTAACTCACCTAGATTGAGACTATAAAAAACTGAATATGGAAGTAAATTCACACTAGCACCAAGATCAAGTAAGGCTGTTTCAATTTTATGCTTTCAATAAAGCAAGAAATTGTAGGACAACCAGGGTCTTCATATTTCAAAGCATTATTGTTCTGAAGAATAGCACTTACTTGTTCGACTAGAAAGGCTTTCTTTTTCACATTTAGTTTCCTCTTCACAGTACATAGATCTTTTAAAAATTTAGCATAGGAAGGAACCTATTTAATGGCATCCAGTAAAGATATATTGATCCTTACCTATTTGAAAATTTCAAAAATTTCAGAGTTGTGATTGACTTTCCTTTATTTGGTCATGAGTTGAGGAAATGGAAGTGCTGGCGGAGAATCAATCTTTTCTTTGCAATTTTCAGATTCAACCCCTTCCTTACCCTCAGATATTGACTCATCATCTTTCTCATAAGGTTCAAGAGAGGGTTTTTCAATAACCTTACCACTGCGCAGAGTAGTGACTGATTTGACTTGATCCATATGTTGACTTCCAGAACTACTTGCATTTGCATTGTATTGCCCCTTGGGATTTTGTTACGGTTGAGATGGAAACTTACCTTTCTCTTGGAAACTAAGAGCATATGTTAATTTTGCAAGAGTATATTTAAAATCTATCATGTTTTGAGCAAGTTGAGTATTGATTGTCTCTTGCTTTTCAATGAATGCATGTAATGTTTCCTCAAGATTACTTCTAAGAGGTGGAGCATAAGGAGGTGCATATCCATGAGAATTTTGGAAATTATGGTGTGCTTAAAATGGTGGTTGTGAAGTTTGTGCATTGTTGTTCTCACTCTTCCAAATGAAATTTGGGTGATTTCTCTAACCAAGGTTGTATGTTTGGGAGTATGGGTTGTGGTTAGCCCTTTGAAAATTATTTAAAGCATGGGCTTGTTCATGGAGACATTCCTTAAAAGAAGGCAAGGTTGGACAATCGTTGGTTGAGTGTTCATTTGTTTCACATATTTGACACGCAATGTTTTCAATAAATTTCAATTAATCATAACTCTGAAATTTTTGAAACTTTCAAACAGGTAAGAATCAATATACCTTTGCTGGATGCTATTAAACAGGTTCCTTCCTATGCTAAATTTTTAAAAGATCTATGCACCGTGAAGAGGAGACTGAATGTGAAAAAGAAAGCCTTTTTAGTTGAACAAGTAAGTGCTATTCTTCAGAATAATAATGCTTTGAAATATAAAGACCCTGGTTGTCCTACAATTTCTTGCTTTATTGGAGAGCATAAAATTGAAAGAGCCTTACTTGATCTCGGTACTAGTGTGAATTTACTTCCATATTCAGTTTTTTAGAGTCTCCATCTAGGTGAGTTAAAACCAAGTTCTATATCTCTTTTACTTGCTGATAGATCTGTAAAAGTGCCTAGAGGAATAATTGAAGATGTGTTAGTACAAGTCGATAAATTCATTTATCTTGTGGATTTTCTTGTCTTAGACACAAAACTTGTTGAAGTATGTAATTCATTTCCTGTTATTTTAGGACGTCCATTTCTTGCAACTTCTAATGTATTGATTAATTGTAGGAATGGACTGATGAAGCTATCATTTGGAAACATGACATTGGAGATGAATATTTTCAACATTTGCAAGCAACCTAAAGATGATAATGATTTACAGGAAGTGGACTTTACTAAAAAATTAATTCACGATCAATTTCCAACCACTTCCAGTGAAATTGAGATTGATGAATCTGATGATTTGGAAATGATTTATTTTCAGGAAAAATCAAAGACAAGTAATTGGAGGCCACAAAATTAATTCACTCTTTAATACTTTGCTTGTTAAATGACTAATCTTGATTTATGTTGTATAACACTTGGTACAACAAATGCTTGGCTCTTTCATAGTTCATACTGTATGGTATAATCGACACCTGAGCTATGAAATGAACTTGATTTGTTGTTAACATAAGTTATAATCATGAATGCTTGACGAGATTTACAAGTATTAGCATTAATCGAATAAGATGACTAATGTAATCATGTTAACAATCTATAATCTGATTGGAACCTCCTTTATGTGTGATTTCCAATTGAATAATAAGAGTTTATATTATACTTGTTTGACATACCATTAGTGGAATCTCTAACCTTGACATTTGTTATTATCATTGTTTAATCGTTACATTAATATTCCTTTTCAAAGTTCTCATCTTCTTCTTCTTCTGCTTCTTTTTCTTTATTACCACCACCACCACCACCACCACCACCACTACTAGTATTATTATTATTATTATTATTGTTATTATTATTATTATTATTATTATTATTATTATTATTATTATTGTTATTGTTTTTATTATTATTATTGTTGTTGTTGTTGTTATTGTTATTGTTATTGTTGTTGTATTATTGTTATTTATAATTTGTACAATTAACCTCCCTATGGTTCGACCCTGGTCTTGCTGGGTTATTTATTACTTTGACAATCCTGCACTTGGGAGAAGACTACCTTTTAGTCGTGTCAAGTTTTTGGTGCCGTTGTCGGGGAGGTAAGTTCTTATATAAATTATAGTAGTTATTTTATTTTCACTTTTCACTTTTCTTGTATATAACTTTGTTTCTTTTCTCTTGTTTCTTCTTCTGTTGTTTTCTTTTTCCTTTTATTCTATTCCTACACGTGCATGAGAGTGTGGTCACGTACATCAAGTGGTAGACTTTATAGGGTATCCTCATCATTTAAGACCAGGATCCATTCGTGCTTGGGATGAAATGCAACAATAGTTTTTGAAGACGTTTTTCCCATCTCACATAACAAACTCTTTCAAAAGACAAATCACCACTTTCACTCAAAAACCAGGAGAAACATTTTACCAATGTTGGGATAGGTATCGAGACTTGCTTAGTACTTGCCCTCATCATGGTTTTGAAATATGAAGATTGGTTTCATATTTCTGTGAAGGGTTAACACCTAGAGATAGGCAAATGGTTGAATTGATATGCAATGGAACTTTTAAAGATAAAGACCCTAATGAAGCAATAGAGTACTTAGACTTGTTAGCTGAAAATGCTCAAAATTGGGACACCGCAGGTACATATGAGGCACCGAGTAAAACTCAACCTCATACATCTAGTGGAGGTATGTACAACCTTAGGGAAGATCACGACCTTCAAGCCAAGTTTGCATCTTTAGCTAGAAAAGTCGAGGCACTAGAATTGAAAAAGAGTGGTCAATTAAAATTTGTTGAAAACATTGTGTGTCAAATCTGTGAAACAAATGAACACTCAACCAATGATTGTCTAACCTTGCCTTTTTTTAAAGAATGTCTCCATGAACAAGCCCATGCTTTAAACAATTTTCAAAGGGTCAACCACAACCCATACTCCCAAACATACAACCCTAGTTAGAGAAATCACCCAAATTTCAATTGAAAGAGTGATAATAACAATGTACAAACTTCACAACCACCATTTCAAGCACACCACAATTTCCAAAATTCTCATGAATATGTACTTCCTTATTCTACACCTCCTACAAGAAATTTTGAGGAAACATTGCATGCATTCATTAAAAAGCAAGAGACAATCAATACTCAACTTGCTCAAAACATGATAGATTTTAAACATACTCTTGCAAAATTAACGTCTGCTCTCAGTTTCCAAGAGAAAGGTAAGTTTCTATCTCAACCACAACAAAATCCCAAGGGGCAATACAATGCAAATGCAAATAGTTCCGGAAGCCAACACATGGATCAAGTCAAATCAGTCACTACTCTGCGCAGTGGTAAGGTTATTGAAAAACCCTCTCTTAAACCTTATGAGAAAGATGATGAGTCAATATCTGAGGGTAAGGAAGGGGTTGAATCTGAAAATTACAAAGAAAAGACTAATTCTTGGCCAGCACTGCCATTTCCTCAAGCCATGACCAAACAAAGGAAAGTCAATCACAACTCTGAAATTTTTGAAATTTTCAAACAGGTAAGGATCAATATACCTTTGTTGGATGCACTGTAAAAAGGAAATTGAATGTGAAAAAGAAAGTCTTTTTAGCAAAATAAGTAAGTGCCATTCTTCAGAACAATAATGCTTTGAAATATAAAGATCCTGGTTGTCCTACAATTTCTTGCTTTATTGGAGAGCATAAAATTGAAAGAGCCTTACTTGATCTGGGTGTTAGTGTGAATTTACTTCCATATTCAGTTTTTCAGAGTCTCAATCTATATGAGTTAAACCAATTTCTATAACTCTTTTACTTGCCGATAGATCTATAAAAGTGCTGATTGGAGTACCTAAGACAAAGAAAAATTTTTGAACAAAGTGAAGAGCTTTTATTATGATGATCCTAACTCATTCAAATATTGTCCTGATCAAATATTTCAAAGATTCATTCCCGACAATGAGGTAAGTAGTGTCATTAAACTTTGTCATTCTGAAGCATATGGAAGTTATTTCTCGTAAAAAAAGACAGTTGAAAAAATCTTTCAAAATGGATTTTATTGGCCCACCATGTTCAAGGACACGCATGCATTTTGCAAAACTTGTGAAAATTATCAAAAAGTTGATACTGGTCAAAAAGTTTTGTTTTATAATTCTCAACTCTATGCATTGCCTAAAGAGCTAAGATGAAGATGGAGCAATCCTTATGGAGCCTGTGATATTGAGAATTCAATGAATGACAATGATTTTAAAGAAAATGGACATCGTTTGAAAGCTTACTTTGATAATTTTCCTAGTGAAAATGAATCAACTGGTTGGAATGATCTTGTAGATAAAGGTTGATTATTTTTTTTCTCACATTTTTTTTGTGTTTCTTTTTGAGTGATTTTTGCTAGTTTCTCTTACCCCGGTCAAATGACGGACAACGGTACTCCGTGACTTAAGTCGGTTCTTTCAGTTTCCCACAATAACTGATATTTGTGCAATTCTTTGAATCTCTCTTCCCATTCTCATTTGAAAATGGACACTAATCTTGAAAAATTGAAAAAGTATTTTCCCGCTCTGTCTCAAAATGCGATTACAAAAATTTACCGTGCTAGATGTGTAAGATTGAGATTGTTAATGAATCATGGAATTCCTGAAGATATTCACTGGTTGATTGAAGCAAAGGTCCGATTATCAAGTGACTCCTCTAACTCCTTCATTTCACATATGCCTGGAATAGGTAAAAGCACTTTTGCAAAGAAATGTCGTGCAAAACAACTGAAAGTCTGTCATCGATGTTCTAGATGGACTTGTAATACACATTGTCGTTCTTTAGGAATGGTATCTATAAACCATGAAGATAAAATACAATTCATTAAGGATGGCCTGAGTAAGGAGTCTTTAGATAATCTTCTATTGACTCTTGAGACGCATCCTAGTGGAGATGAGGATCGCGTAATTCATGATTTATGATCACTATTTCATAAAGAACATGATCGACTTAGTCTTGAGAATCTGACTAAAAAAGACCCTGTTTGCCAGTTTTTAAGAAAACTGGATGGGAAGCCTATCCCCGACCCATAGAGGGCGTTTAAGCTGTTCGTGGATGTAAAACCAAGGGAAGATGTGAGTCACAATCACAACTACCTGTACATACACATGCTTTTTCAAAAGTAAATAGATAAATAAATAAAGAGAGAGAGAGAGAGTGTGTGAAACTCTAGCTGGCTTACATATAGATGTTATGATTGTCTTTCTAATTTGTCATCTATAAAACCCTCTTTTCCTTCCTTTCATTTCTACTCAACTCATACATTCAACAAATATAGAAGTGTGTAGAAATGGTAAGTTCCTCAAGTCATCATATAAGAAATATTTGTGTTTTCAGTGGATTTAGTCCTGGAAAAGAAAAGGAGTTTTTAAAATCAGTAAATCATCTTGGTCAATTGCTAGTTGAGAGAAAGATTCATTTCATGTATAGGGGAGGCAGTCTTGGGTTAATAGGAGGTGTGTCAATAGCTGTATTTTTAGGAGGTAGTCAAGTTTTGGGGGTCATCCCCGTAGCTTTAGCACAAGGGGACATCTTTGGAAAAACAATTGGAGAGGAACTTCAGGTCTCCACAATGTTAGCTCGAATGAATGCAATGTTTAACCATGCTGATGTCTTTATTGCTTTACCAGGTGGTCTAGGCATATTGGAAGAGATTTTTCATATTTCTTCTTAGGCTTAACTGCACATTCACCATAAACCCATAGGTTTGTTAAATGTTAATGGTTATTATGATAAGTTGTTGTCTTTTCTTGATCATGCTGCGGAACAGGACTTTCTAACATCTTTTGCACGATAAATCCTAATCTCTGCTGCTACTGCTGAACAATTAATTGATCAACTATAATTTTTCATTCCTGTGATTGATCCTTCCATGAGTCGCATAAATTGGTTATCTAAGGAAAGTCGTAAAAAGCTTATATTAGATTTGAGCCTTCATTTGTGAATTTTTGTGTCTTTTGGTTTTATTATTGTGTTTTGTTATTTCTTATTTTTATTTTAGTGTGTTTCAGGTTTGTTAGTGTTCGTTATTTCAAGTGATATCTTCTATACTCTATCTTTCTACCTTAGAACATTGAGGACAATGTCTCGTTTTGGTTGGGGGGAGGGTAATAGTTGATAAAAAAAAATGTTTTTCATTTCATAAAGCATGTGCATAATTGTTGTTACTAGGATGACAGAATAAAGGAGCTCTTTTGTTAAAGTGACTCTTGAGACGCATCTTAGTAACCATTCTTAACAAGGTCTATTATAATACTTCTTAAAACATTCAGGTTTACAAACTCTCGTATTGTTATCACTTAATTCTACTCATATACTTATTTAACATGTATTCTTAAACCTTAATTTACACATACACACTTTAACATATGATTGTGGGTTGCATATTGGATTATTATATTATTTATGTTCTTTTGTTAAAGGTAACAATTAAGGGAAAGAGATTGTATATAATTAAGAAAAAAATGAAAAAAGAAAAAAGAAAAAAAATAATGATAATAAAAATGTAGATAAGTTTGGTTTCGTAGCCTCCCTAACCTAAGCAATTAAGCCCGAAGGGGGGTTTTAACACCTAATACCCTAAAGTCAACTGACTTGGGAGCTATTGGCCCAACGCTTGTTACATGGGTTGAGAAGAAAAGCTTAAGGGAATCAAACATTGCAATATCTACATATCAGTATCTGCGACTCGAGTTATTAAGCTCATAGGGGTGTCTCAACACCTAATGCCCTAAGACCAACTGTTCTAGGAGTTATTAGCCGAAAGCTTGTTACATGGGTTAAAGATGCATGATATTTTTAAATTATATGTAATATATTTTTTAAAAAAAAAGAAGAAGAAAAAAAGACAAAAATAATAATCCCAACCCAAGGAAGTTAACCATAAACATTCGAACAAAAATTTTGTTTTCTTCCAAGAAAAGTCCCATAATTATGTGTTGATTGATTAATACTTAAAAGTGCATTTTTATCATAGTTTTATATCATCATTTTGCACTTGAAGTATTAATAACTCCTTAACTAAAGCATGTTGTATAATAATATATCTAATAATATCAGATACTTTTAATTTGTGGTAAATGTTCATTTTAAATGCAGGTCTATCACATAAATGAAAGGATTGATTGATGACTTTACGAACTTAAATTGCAAGGGCAAAGAGATTACCAAAATTAGAAAAGAGATGTTGGTGCAATCCAAACCGGAACACTATTCGATAATTGAGTCATATCTAGAGCTATAGAACTCAGATTTAAATCTACTTTATATCAATGAAAAGGTAAGACATAGACCTAAAACTTTTATATGGAGCCCAAGATCTAAAAAGGCCATTTTCAAGTCCAAATTATTGCAACAACAAAGAAGCCTGAAGTTGTCCTCCAGCCCGAGCACTGTTTAGTATTTTGGCCATATCTGGAGTTCTAGAAGTCCAAATGAGCTAAATTGTTTACACAAGAAAGCTGCGACAATTACCTACAACTTTCATGTTTTCGAGTGGCTCCAATGTTGACGTTATCAATGACGTCTTGGGTAGACAAGAGAAAATAAGGATTGTCACCAAGTCAAGAGTTGGCCACCCACTTATCAATTAGTCATGAAATCAATAGTTCCCAATTTTGGCCTATAAAAGGAGAAATTTGCCATGCATTTAGGCATTGGTTTCCAGATCAAGATCATGCTTTTCCTTTCTCTCTTTATATTTTTTTTAATGTTTATGCTTTGCTTTCATTAATATTTTTCAAGTTTATGCCTTTCATTTCCTTTCCTTTACTTAGTTAACTTTTATCTTATTTATGAAAGCAAAAACATAAACATTACAAAAAATACAAAGTGAGAAAGCAAGACCATGATACAAATGACTCTGTTTATAGGCCAAAATTAAAAACTATTGATTTGATGACTAATTGATACGTGGGTAGCCAACTCTTGACTTGGTGACAATCCTTATCTTCTATTGTCTGTCCAAAACATCATTCATAATGTCAAAATTGGAACCACTTAAAAGCATAAATGTTGTAGGAAATTGTCTCAGCTTTCTTGTATAAACAATTCAGGTTATTTGCACTTCTAAAACTCCAGATATGAGCCAAACATTAAATAATGCTTAGGTTGGAAAACAGATTTAGACTTCTTTATTGTTGCTATAATTTGGACATGAAAATGACCTTTTTAAGTCTTGGGCTCCATGAAAGTTGTAGACTTATGTCTTACCTTTCCATCCATATAAAGTAGACCTAAATCTAATTTCTACAGCTACAGATATGATCCAATTATCAAACAGTGTTATAATTTGGATTGCACAGACATCTCTTTTTTAAGTTTGGTCATCTCTTTGTCCTTTTAATTTCAGTTCTTAAATTCATCAATCAATCCTTTCATTTATATGACAAGCCTGTATTTAAAATAAACATTTATAAAAAATTAAAGGTATTATTAGATATATTATTATAAAACATGTTTTAGGTAAGGAGTTATTGATACTTTATATGCAAAAGGACGATATAAAACCTTGATAAAAATACACTTTTAAGTACTAATCATAATGTTAGAATTTAGACAAACTTAAAGCATGAAAATTCTAAGAAATTATCTCAGTTTTTTAGGGAAAAAACATTAAGGTCATTTAGCTTCTAGAACTCGAGATATGGGCTGAACACTCAACAGTGTTTGAGTTGCAAAACAGGTTCAGACTTCTCCATTGTTGCTAAGATTCTGATATCTAAACAACAGAATTGAGTCTTCCTTCCCATTAAATTTTTAGGCCTATGTCTTAGCTTTCCATCCATATAAAGCAAACATGAATCCAAGTTCTACAGCTCTAGTTAAGATCCAATTACCAAATAGTGTTGCAGTTTAGACTGAACCAACATCTCTTTTCTGAGCTTTACCCTCTCTTTGTCTTCTCAATTTTAGTAGTTGAACCCATTAATTAATCAGTGATAGGTTTGCATTTAAGATGAATATTTACCATAAATTAAAGGTATCATATAGTATCAGACTTGTTATTATAAAATATGCTTTTAGTTAAAGAGTTATTGATACTTCAAATGTAAAATATTGATATAAAACCTTGATAAAAATATACTTTTAAGTACGAATTAGTCTTTTGATAGGTTTAAGATATTAATTAAATTTAAAAAGATGCTAGCAAGTGTAGTATGTGCAGCAACTCCTCGTGGCAAATAATTCCTTTTTGTCATGTCAGTGAAAGTATCTTTGCGTTCTTCCTCCTATTGTATCACGTGTTAATGACTGTAGGACAATTTGCCATTGATCGACCTTTATTTTGTTTCCTCCCTTTTTTCTCTCATTCCTCCCCTAAAATTATAGGTTGATATTTTTTGTTGTTAATGTTTTAGCTTCAACCCTTATTATAGTTGAATTCTAATTTTTGTTTTTGATCTTAGTGTAAAATTTTTATTTGTCTTCAATTTAGTTCTTTAATTTTAATTTTTTATTTTGATATTTTTTTTCAATTTGGTCTTTATTCTTTTGATTTTTTTTCTTTGCTGTTTTTTAAAAGTTTTATTGATTTTCAATTTTATCTTTCAGTTTAAGTTATGGTGTATTATTTTTTCTAGTTTGGTACTCATTATTTTTTATTTATTTTTGTTAAAGTTATTTTACTTTTTAATTTAACAATCCAATAAAAAATTTATAGTTAACCTCTAATTTTTTTAAAAAATTTCACCATAATTATTTGAATTGCTAATTTTTTATTTTTTATATTTTACATTCTTTCATGTAATTGATTTTTTATTGAATTTTATTCTTTAGCTTTTGATTTGATGAGGATTGGACTTCAGGGCTAATAATCTGAGTTATGAGTATGAAAAGTTAATGTATGTTAATATTCTTTTTTGAATTACTTTCTCTTTCAATTTCATTGTTTGGTATAAAGTTTCTTTTTATAAAAAAATTAGCTTTATGATTTTTTCTAAATATCTTTCTATTAGGTTATTTCAATCTCATAACCTAGATCATGGTATGAATTACCTAAATTAAATGTCTATCATTATATATTCGGTGAGCTTAAGTTGTTTTTTTCTTTTTTTCTTTTCTTATCAAATTTCTTACTTCCAAATATTATTTTTTCAAGTTATCGTGATATATATAATTTATTTTTTTTTTATTTTTGTTGTCTATTTTTCTTTATCTAGTTGAATTAGAATTAATTTATTGAGCCTGTTTAGGGCTATAACTTGAATCATTGATTTTTTTTATATTTCTTTTAAACACACAACTACTCCTGGACTTTTTTATTTTAAAAAAAGATGCAAACCTAGGATATAGCATGAACCCACGTCTAGTTATGATTAAGGTTTGTAGTTTATCTCAACTACTTTACCTTGAATATAAATCTAGTAATGTAATAGTCATTTCAAAAGCATGAATTGTTTATAGGCCATAAGCTAGTTATTGAAAGGGGTTGAACGATAACATATGGATAATTTTATTTTTAAAGTATTAAACATGCATAATGTCTTTTATTTTTATTTTTAAGAAATTATATGGGTGACTGATAATGTAATAATTCTTACTATAACACCTTGAAATTTTTATAAGATTTTTCATGTTTTTAATTGTCATGTATGTGAAAAATAAGGATCAAACACACACCATGTACTACTTTCATCAACATGTAATAAAGATACACAATATTAAATACAAAATAATAAATTTACAATATCTTCTTATATATGTAATTTCCATTAACAAGACATTCATCCTTCATATTCATTATTTTTACAATCTATACATCATTGTTGGCTTAATAGTTATACAATAATTCATTATATAATATTAACTAATTTTACAAAAAATTTCTTAAAATAAAATAATCTTCAAATATCTGAACACAATCTCAAGAAACCTTGAATGGATAGGAAAAACACTTATAAAACTTACAAAAATATAAAATAAGATTTTTAATATACAAATATTCATCTTAATTGATCATTTTATTAATCATAGAAATAATATCACACAAGTATTCTTTCATAAAATTTCATGTTGATAACATGATTTATATTACAATAATCATTTATATTCTAATTCAACCACTTTTATAAATTATTACAAATACTTTTAGTTTATAGTACAAAATAATTTTGAATTTCATTTCTCTTTTATTTACTCATCATCACATCTTGACTTAAATTATTGATTTCATATTTATAATCCACTTCATTTATTTCAAATTATTGATTTCATATTTATCATCCACTTCATTTATTTCCATGTTTTTAAATCCTTTTCTCAAGCAACTAAATTTGTACTTGAATTAGTCACCCATAATGTTTTTTCTTAGGCATGTGCTTCTATTTGTTTATTTTTACATTCCTTGATTCGTTTATAACCTGTCAATATCACTTTTCAACTACAACATATAATGTCTCAGTCAAAGGTCATCCATACTATTTTTCATTCTCCATTATTACTTACATTCATGGCTTATTTGTCTAATTTTCTTCCTTAATTATTCATTATGCTACTTTATAAGTCATTTATATATTTTCATATTCAAATATTTATTTTGCCCATATATGAAACATTTATATATTTTTCATGCTCAATTATTCATTTGGCTCATTTATATCCCCTTTATGTTTTTAAGTCATTTTATTTTTTAGTTTTGTTTTCATTATTCCTTTTCGACAATTGTATCTCATGTTCAACATTGATTGTGTATTCATTAGCAGTTTCAATTTATATTTGATTCATTTTTCTTTTTCATTCAATCTTCTCAATATAGCCTGATTACGTCTTTTATGTCATAGCCTCTATCCAAATATATAAAGCCCTATAAATTTACCAAACCTCAAAAATCTTTTTATTCAAAATCTAAAATAAAATTTGACCCCAAAACCATTATCTGTTATAAATTTAACTAGAAAGGTCATACATCCCATTTTTGCAAAGTCAATACCAAACTTCATGAACTCCAAATAGATGAAGATACAATTAACCAAATACAAAATCTATACATTGATGCTACAGACACTGACCACTCTCCTTCAGACACTTCTGAAAAAGAATTTCAAATTGATGAAATAGCAACTACTAGTGCTACTTCAGATACCTTTATAAATTCCAAACAAATCAACGTCTTGACCCAAGACCAGAAATTCATTTTTAAGGCAATTAAAAGACTTGATGATCCTCACCTTCAAAAAACCTATTTGAAAGACTTCAACCAACCAGAGCACCTTCCATCATTCCACCCTCCAAACCACTCTATATTACCCTCTACCAGCACCAATACCTATGACCTTACAAAGATCCTTAACAAAAAAAAAATCCAAAACCACAGTTACTATTCTAGAATTATATTCTAAGATAAAAAAATGCTCAAATCTGAATTACTATCTCTTAAACAAGCCCAACAAAAAGGCTCTGCCATACTACAACATCTTCTCTCAAAAATAAAAAAACCAGTTTGATACTAAGTCTAATATAGAAGACCAAACCATTGAATCTCATGCTTTACCACATACACTTACAAATATTGAGTATAATCCAAATGATTTCCTTAATGTATTAACAAAAATATTTTTATAAAAATATTTAATTAGAATTACTCTTATTTTTTCAAACGATTTCAAACTTGACATCATTGCCTTATTTGACACAGGTACAAATTTAAACTACATCAAAGAAGGAGTGGTCCCAAAATGATTTTACAAAATACTTCTGAAAAACTCTCTACTGGTATTAATTCAAAATTACATGTTGCAGGAAAAACTCAAGCCTCTATTTTTAACAAAGGCATTTCTCTTAAAACATTTTTTGTTGTTACTAAAGATATTAATCATACCATCATTCTTGGCACTCCATTTATTGACATGATCACTCCATATCAAGCACATCATAATTGTATTACTTCCAAAATCAACAACTCCAAACTTGTTTTCCCATTCTTAGAGAAGTCTAAGACTAGAAATTTAAATTTAATTAAAGCATGCTCTATACATACTTATCATCTCAAAGTACTAATTCATGGAAAACAATTCCATTTATATGATTTACAAAACCATGTTTCTTTTTATTGCATAACCAAACAACTACAACACCCTGATTTACAACAAAAAGTCGTTGATTTACAAAAAAAGATTGAACAACAAATATATTCTGACTTGCCTAATACTTTCTGGAAAAGAAAACAACACATCGTTGACCTTCCCTGATTAGTACTTAAAAGTGCATTTTTATCATGGTTTTATATCATCATTTTGCACTTGAAGTATCAATAACTCCTTAACTAAAATATGTTTTATAATAATGTATCTAATAATATAAGATACCTATAATTTGTGGTAAATGTCTATTTTTAATGCAGGCCTATCACATAAATGAAAGGATTGATTGATGATTTGAAGAACTTAAATTGCAAGGATAAAGAGATGGCCAAACTTAGAAAAGAGATGTCGGTGCAATCCAAACCGGAACACTGTTCGGTAATTGGGTCATATCTGGAGCTACAGATCTCAGATTTAGGTCCAATTTATATGTATGGAAAGGTAAGACATAGGCCTACAACTTTTATCTGGAGCCCAAGATCTAAAAAGGCCATTTTCAAGTCCAAATTGTAGCAACAACAAAGAAGCCCGAATCTGTCTTCCAGCCTGAGCACTGTTCGGTATTTTGGCAATATCTGGAGTTCTAGAAGTCCAAATGAGATGAATTTTTTACACAAGAAAGCTGACATAATTGCCTACAACTTTCATGTTTGCAATGGGCTCCAATTTTGACGTTATCAATGACGTTTTGGGCAGACAAGAGAAGATAAGGATTGTAACCAAGTCAAACGTTGGCCACCCACTTATCAATTAGTCATCAAATCAATAGTTCCCAATTTTGGCCTATAAAAGGAGGCATTTGCCATGCATTTAGGCATCTTGGTTTCCAGATCAAGATCATGCTCTTCCTTTCTCTCTTTGTATTTTTTATGCTTTGTTTTCATTAATATTAAGTTTATACCTTTCATTTCCTTTCCTTTACTTAGTTAACTTTTATGTTGTTATTTTGTTTATCTATTTTTCTTTCTTTCATTATGTCTAGCTAAGTTAATTATGTCAAGGTGAAAAGGTTACACTAATGGTGGAAGAATAAGTATAGTGTAAACTTAATATGGACTTTAATGTTTGATACTAACATGTTTTATATTTGTTATCTTGTTCACTCTTTAATACTTTGCTTGTTAAATGACTAATCTTGATTTATGTTGTATAACACTTGGTACAACAAATGCTTGGCACTTTCATAGCCCATAATGTATGGTATAACCGACACCTGAGCTATGAAAGGAACTTGATTTGTTGTTAACATAAGTTATAATCATGAATGCTTGACGAGATTTACAAGTATTAGCATTAATTGAATAAGATGACTAATGTAATCATGTTAACAATATATAATCTGATTGGAACCTCCTTTGTGTGTGGTTTCCAATTCAATAATAAGAGTTTATACTATATTTGTTTGAGATACCATTAGTGGAACCTCTAACCTTGACATTTGTTATTATTATTGTTTAATCCTTACATTAATATTTCATCTCTAAGTTCTCATCATCATCATCTTCTTCTTCTTCTCTTTCTTTATTATTATTATTATTATTATTGTTATTATTATTATTATTATTAGTACTACTACTACTACTACTACTACTACTACTACTACTAGTATTATTATTATTATTATTATTATTATTATTATTATTTTTATTACTACTATTATTGTTGTTTATAATTGTTGTTTATAATTTGTACAATTAACCTCCCTGTGGTTCGACCCCGGTCTTGCCGGGTTATTTATTACTTCGACACTCCTGCATTTGGGAGAAGACATCAACCTTTTAGTCGTGTCATTCCCTATAAAGATACTTTTTCAGAAAAATTAATACCTACGAAAGCAAGTCCTATACAAATGAATGCTAATTTAGAACAACTTTGGAGACTTGCAATCCATGATCTCAAGTCTAAAGGTTTTATCCAAAAGTCTTGACCACTTTCGTCGTGTGCAGCTTTTTATATGAATAAAAACTCTAAAATCGAAAGAGGCACATCAAGACTTGTGATCAATTACAAACCCTTAAATTCTGCTATTAAATGGATCAGATATCCAATCCCTAAGAAAAAAAGATTTGTTACAAAAATTGCATTCTGCATTCATATTTTCTAAGTTCGATATGAAATCTAAATTTTAGCAAATACGAATGGAATGTTATTGACACGATGAAAAGATTGATATCTTCTTCCAAGTGCAGGAGTGTTGAAGTAATAAATAACCCGGCAAGCCCGTGGTCGAACCACAGGGAGGTTAATTGTACAAATTATAAACAACAACAATACAACAACAATAGTAACAACAATAACAATAACAATAACAATAATAATAATACTAGTAGTAGTAGTAGTAGTAGTAGTAGTAGTAGTAGTAGTAGTAGTAGTAGTAGTAGTAGTAAAGAAGGAGAAGGAGAAGAAGAAGATGATGAGAACTTCGAGATAGAATATTAATGTAAAGATTTTAAACAATGATAAGAACAAATGTCAAGGTTAGAGGTTCCAGTAATGATATGTCAAACAAGTATAGTATAAAATCTTATTATTTGATTGGAAACCACACACAAAGGAGGTTCCAATTAGATTATAGATTGTTAACATGATTACATTAGTCATCTTATTTGATTAATGCTAATACTTGTAAATTTCATCAAGCATTCATGATTATAACATATGTTAACAACAAATCAAGTTCCTTTCATTGCTCAGGTGTCGGTTATACCATACAGTATGAATTATGAAAGTGCCAAGCATTTGTTGTACCAAGTGTTATACAACATTAATCAATAATAGTTATTTAACAAGCAAAGTATTAAAGAGTGAACAAGATAACAAATATAAAACTTGTTAGTATCAAACATTAAAGTCCATATTAAGTTTACATTATACTTATTCTTACACCATTAGTGTAACATTTTCACCTTGACATAATAAACTTAGCTAGACATAATGAAAGAAAGAAAAGTGGATAAACAAAATAAAATAAAAGTTAACTAAGTAAAGGAAAGGAAATGAAAGGCATAAACTTGATATTAATGAAAACAAAGCATAAACATTATAAAAAATACAAAGAGAGAAAGCAAGAGTTTGATCCTGATCTGGACACTAAGATGCCTAAATGCATGGCAAATGCCTGTTTTTATAGGCCAAAATTGGGAACTATTGATTTGATGATAAATTGATAAGTGGGTGGCCAACTCTTGACTTGGTAACAATCCTTATCTTCTCTTGTCTGCCCAAAACATCATTGATAACATCAAAATTGGAGCCCCTCGAGAAAATGAAAGTTGTGGGAAATTACCTCAGCTTTCTTGTGCAAAAACATCAACTCATTTGGACTTTTAGAACTCCAGATATGGCCAAAATACTGAACAGTGCTTGGGCTGGAAGACAGATTCGGGCTTCTTTGTTGTTGCTACAATTTGGACTTGAAAATGGCCTTTTTAGATCTTGGGCTCTATATGAAAATTGTAGGTCTATGTCTTACCTTTCCATCCATATAAATTGGACCTAAATTTAAGATATATACCTCCAGATATGACCCAATTACCGAACAGTGTTCTGGTTTGGATTGCACCGACATCTCATTTTTAAGTTTGGCCATCTCTTTATCCTTGCAATTTAAGTTCTTAAAGTCATAAATCAATCTTTTCATTTATGTGATAAGCCTGCATTTAAAATGAGCATTTACCACAAATTAAAGGTATCTTATATTATTAGATATATTATTATAAAACATGCTTTAGTTAAGGAGTTATTGATACTTCAAGTGCAAAATGATGATATAAAACCATGATAAAAATGCACTTTTAAGTACTAATCAGTTATGCTATTTGGACTAAAAAAATGCTCCATCTAAATTTCAATGCATCATGAATTACATATTTAATGCACACTCAAAATTCTACATTGTTTACATTGATGATGTACTTATTTTTTCACATTTCATAGATCAACATTTTAAACATCTACATACTTTCTTCCATATTGCAAAATAAAATGGTTTAGTTGTTTTTAAAACAAAAATTTTTCTCTTCCAAACTCGTGTCTATTTCCTAGGCCATTATGTATGCCAAGGCACTGTAACACCAATAGAAAGGTCTCTTACCTTTACAAACAAATTTCCTGATAAGATCACCGATAAAACCCAATTACAAAGGTTCTTAGGCAATCTTAATTATGTTCTAGACTACTACCCTAATATTAATCGTCTAGCCAAACCTTTACATGACAGATTAAAAACAAATCTCATTCCTTGGTCTGACCTTTATACCAACCTAGTCAAAGAGATTAAGAAGCAGGTTCAGACCATTCCCCTCCACCATTTAGCCAACCCATTAGCCCCTAAGATAGTTGAGACTGATGCCTCTGACCTATGTTATGGTTGGGTTCTCAAACAAATTCAAGATGACAAAGAGCAGATCCTTTAATATAAATTTGCTCATTGGAATGATTGCTAGAAAAATTACTCTACTATAAAAAAGGAGATCCTTTCAATTGTTCTCTGTATAACAAAATTTCAAAGTGATTTACTATATCAAAAATTTCTTTTACGTGTTGAATGTAAATCCGCAAAAGAAGTTTTATAAAAAGATGTCCAAAATCTTGCTTCAAAATAGATTTTTTCTAGATGACAAGTTATTTTAAGCATTTTTTATTTCGATATTGTCTATATTAAAAGAGATTCAAATTCCATTCCTGATTTTCTAACCCAAGAATTCCTTCAAAACCGATCTTAATGCCTCCGAAAGCAAAGGCCAAAGATAAGGACAAAGCCCCTCAAACTTAGCCTATAAAACCAGAGAGCCCCAAGCCCTCTACAAAACTCATGTCTTCACCATCCTAGCTGCCAAACCAATCAAATCCTGGTATAAGGCAGTAATTGAAGAAGAAGACACTACAAAACCCCAATAGGTATTAACAAACATAGTTCAACAATGGGTTGACACTATATCCAAATCACCAAAATTACTACTGGCATTATAAAAAGTCTCTCAACAGACCTCCGGTGACTCCGTATCTCAAACAGGTAGTATTTCAAAACGACTTTCAAAACCTCTAAACCCCTCCTTTCTTTACAACAAACCATTTTTCTTAAAACAAAATCCAAATATATTTTCAAAACTATTTTCCAAAATATTTTAAGTATAGAAGAAGGATTTTATCATGAAAACCATTCCATCTCATTTTAATTTTGAGCCAGAAATTATTCAACTTTTACCTTCTTTTCATGGCTTAGAATTGGAAAATCCATACTTGCATTTAAGGGAATTTGAGGAGGTGTGCAACACATATAATAATTTAAATTGTAGCATGAACACCATCAGATTAAAGTTTTTTCCTTTTTCATTAAAAGATAAAGCTAAAACATGGCTACGAAATTTAAGACCAGGATCCATTCGTGCTTGGGATGAAATGCAATAACAGTTTTTAAAGAAGTTTTTCTCATCTCATAGAACAAACTCTTTCAAAAGACAAATCACCACTTTCACTCAAAAACTAGGAGAAATATTTTACCAATGTTGGGATAGGTATCGAGACTTGCTTAGTACTTGCCCTCATCATGGTTTTGAAACATGAAGATTGTTTTCACATTTCTATGAAGGGTTAACAACTAGAGATAGGCAACTTGTTGAATTGATGTGCAATGGAACTTTTGAAGATAAAGATCCTGATGAAGCATTGGAGTACTTAGATTTGTTAGGTGAAAATATTTAAAATTGGGACACTACGGGTGCTTGTGAGGCATCGAGTAAAACTCAACCTCATATATCTAGTGGAGGTATGTACAACCTTAGGGAAGATCATGACCTTCAAGCCAAGTTTGCATCTTTAGCTAGAAAAGTCAAGGTACTAGAATTGAAAAAGAGTGGTCAATTCAAATCTATTGAAAACATTGTGTGTCAAATATGTGAAGCCAATGAACACTTAACCAATAATTGTCCAACCTTGCCTTCTTTTAAGGAATGTCTCTATGAACAAGCTCATGCTTTAAACAGTTTCCAAAGCGCTAACCACAACCCATACTCACAAACATACAATCCTTATAGATATGCACCTCCTTATGCTCCACCTCCTAGAAAAAATCTTAAGGAAACATTGCATGCATTCATTGAAAAGCAATAGACAATCAATATTTAAAGATACTCTTGCAAAATTCACATATGCTCTCAGTTTTTAAGAGAGAGGTAAGTTTTCATCTCAACCATAATAAAATCCTAAAGAGTAATACAATGCAAATGTAAGTAGTTCTCGAAGTCAACGCATGGATCAAGTCAAATTAGTCATCATTCTTCATAGTGGTAAGGTTAGTAAAAAACCCACTTTTGAACCTTGTGAGAAAGATGATGAGTCAATCTCTAAGGGTAAGGACGGGGTTGAATCTGAATATTGCAAGGAAAAGACTAATTCCTTACTAGTACTTCCATTTCCTCATGCCATAATCAATCAGGAAGAAATTGAGAATGAAAAAGGCATAAAAAATATTGATGTGGATCTTTTATACAAAGTGACAACAGATTCGACACCCGACATCACACTAATCGATGATTACTTTCCTGATGAATCTCTACTTTCTCTTAGTTCAATGCCTTGGTTTGCTAAAAATATCAATTTTCTTGCTTTAGGATTTTTGCTAGCTCACTCGAGTATCGAAGACAAAAGAAAATTTTTGAGTTGTAAATTTTTTATTGGGATGACTGATTAGTACTTAAAAGTGCATTTTTATCGTGGTTCTAAATTATTATTTTGCACTTGAAGTATCAGTAAATCCTTAACTAAAACATGTTTTATAATAATATATCTAATAATATAAGATACCTTTAATTTGTGGTAAATGCTCATTTTAAATGCAGGCTTATCACATAAATGAAAGGATTGATTGATGACTTTAAGAACTTAAATTGTAAGGGCAAAGAGATGACCAAAATTAGAAAAGAGATGTCGGTGCAATCCAAAATGGAACACTATTCGGTAATTGAGTAATATCTAGAGTTATACATCTCAGATTTAGGTCTACTTTATATCGATGAAAAGGTAAGACATAGACCTACAACTTTCATATGGAGCCTAAGATTTAAAAAGGCCATTTTCAAGTCCAAATTATAGCAACAACAAAGAAGCCTGAAGTTGTCCTCCAGCCCGAGCAATTAGGCATCAATTAGTCATCAAATAAATAGTTCCTAATTTTGGCCTATAAAAGGAGGTATTTGCCATGCATTTAGGCATCTTGGTTTTTAGATCAAGATCATGCTCTTCCTTTCTCTCTTTGTATTTTTTGTATTGCTTATGCTTTGCTTTCATTAATATCAAGTTTATGCCTTTCATTTCCTTTCCTTTACTTAGTTAACTTTTATCTTATTTAGGTTCTTATTTTTTTTTATTTATTTCATTATGTCTAGCTAAGTTTATAATGTCAAGGTGAAAAGGTTACACCAATGGTGTAAGAATAAGTATAGTGTAAACTTAATATGGACTTTAATATTTGATACTAATATGTTTTGTATTTGTTATCTTATTCACTCTTTAATACTTTGCTTGTTAAATGACTAATCTTGATTTATGTTGTATAACACTTGGTACAACAAATGCTTACCACTTTCATAGCCCATACTATATGGTATAACCGACACCTGAGCTATGAAAGGAACTTGATTTGTTGTTAACATAAGTTATAATTATGAATGCTTGACGAGATTTGCAAGTATTAGCATTAATCGAATAAGATGACTAATGTAATCATGTTAACAATCTATAATCTGATTGGAATCTCCTTTGTGTGTGGTTTTCAATTGAATAATAAGAGTTTATACTATAGTTGTTTGACATACCATTAATGGAACCTCTAACCTTAACATTTGTTATTATCATTGTTTAATCCTTACATTAATATTCTATCTCCAAGTTCTCATCATTTTCTTCTTTTTCCCTTTCTTTATTATTATTATTATTAGTAGTAGTACTACTACTACTAATACTACTTCTATTACTATTATAGTTGTTGATGTTATTGTTGTTGTTATTGTTGTTGTATTTTGTTATTTATAATTTGTACAATTAACCTCCCTATGGTTTGACCCCGGTCTTGCCGGGTTATTTATTACTTCGACATTCCTACACTTGGGAGAAGACATCAATCTTTTGGTCGTGTCAATGACCGTTACTTATTCGATTATTGTCCTGATCAAATATTTCAAAGATGCATTCCCGACAATGAGATAAGTGATGTTATTAAATTTTATCACTCTAAGGCATGTGGGGATCATTTCTCATAAAAAAAGAGGATTGTAGAAATCTTATAGAGTGGATTTTACTGGCCCTCCATATTGAAGGAGTCACATGCATTCCGTAAAAACTGTGAAAATTGTCAAAAAGTGTGATTTATTTCAAAACAAAGAGAGTCTTTAGATAATCTTTTATTGACTCTTAAGTCTCATCATAATTGAGATAAGCATCGTGCAATTCATGATTTATGGCCCCATTTCCATAAAGAATATGATCGACTTAGTCTTGGGAATCTAACTAAAAAAGACCCTGTTTGCTAGTTTTTAAGATAACTAGATGGGAAGCCTATCCCCGACCCATAGAGGGTGTTTAAGCCGTTCTTAGACGTAAAACCAAGGGAAGATATGAGCCACAATCACAACTGCGATGTGAATTTTAGTTTGTAAAAACTTGTGTCTTTTGGTTTTATTAATAACATAATATTTGTGTTTTATTGTTTCTTATATTTGTTTAAGTGTGTTTCAGCTTTGTTAGTGTTCGTGATTTCAGGTGATATCTTCTATACTCTATTTTTCTACCTTAGAACATTGAGGACAATGTATCGTTTTGGTTGGTGAGAGAGAGTAGTAGTTGATAAAAAAAAATTGTTTTCCATTTCATAAAGCATATGCAAAATTGTTGTTACTAGGATGGTGGAGTAAAGGAGCTCTTTTATTAAAATGACTCTTGAAACACATCTTAATAACCATTCTTAATAAGGTCTATCATAATACTTCTTGAAATATTCAGATTTATAAACTCTCGCATTGTTATCACTTAATTCTGCTCATATACTTATTTAACATGTATTCCTAAACCTTAATTTACATACACACACTTTAAACATATGATTGTGGATTGCATATTGGATTATTAAATTATTTATTCTCTTTTGTTAAAGGTAGCAACTAAGGGAAAGAGATAGTATATAATTAAAAAAAAAGAGAAAAAAAGAAAAAAAGAAATAATAATAATAATAAAAATATAGATAAGTTTGGTTTCGTAACCTCCCTAACCTAAGCAATTAAGCCTGAAGCAGTGTTTTAACACCTAATACCCTAAAGTCAACTGACTTGGAAGCTATTGGTCAAATGCTTGTTACATGGGTTGAGGAGAAAAGCTTAAGGAAATCAAACATTACACTATCTACATATCAATATCTGCAACCCGAGTTACTAAGCTCGTAGGGGTGTCTCAACACCTAATGCCCTTAGACCAAGTGGTCTGGAAGTCATTAGCTGAAAGCTCATTACATGAGTTAAAGATGCATAATGTTTTAAGTTAATGACTCGCAGACTAGTTGGTCTTAGGGAATTAGGTGTTAAGACACCCCTATAAGCTTAGTAACTTGGGTCGCAGATACTGATATGTAGATAATGCAATGTTTGATTCCCTTAAGTTTTTTTCCTCAACCCATATAATAAGCATTGAGCCAATAGCTCCCAAGTCAGTTGACTTTAGGGTCTTAGGTGTTAAAACACCCCTTCGAGCTTAATTGTTTAGGTTAGGGAGGCTACGAAACCAAACTTATCTACATTTTTATTATTATCATTTTTTCTTTTTTCTTTTTTTTTCTTTTTTTTTCTCTTTCCCTTAGTTGTCACCTTTAACAAAAAAACATAAATTATTTGTGTAACCTTTTCTAGATAGATTAATGGAAGTTAAATGATGACTACCTTGCTTTGTGGAATTTGTAAAGTATTTTTCTATTTTAACGCTTTAATTACTAGGTACTAGTAATAAGCTAGTTGGAGGGCGTGATTGATACTTAAAAGTGTATTTTTATCAAGGTTTTATATCATCATTTTGCACTTTAAGTATCAATAACTCCTCAACTAAAACATGTTTTATAATAATATATCTAATAATATAAGATACTTTTAATTTGTGGTAAATGTTCATTTTAAATATAGGCCTATCACATAAATGAAAGGATTGATTGATGAATTTAAAAACTAAAATTGAAAGGATAAAGAGATGGCCAAACTTAGAAAAGAGATGTCGGTGCAATCCAAACCGGAACACTATTCGGTAATTGAGTTATATTTAGAGCTATAGATCTCAGATTTAGGTATACTTTATATGGATGGAAAGCTAAGACATAGGCCTATACCTGATTAGTACTTAAAAGTGCATTTTTATCATGGCTTTATATCATCATTTTGCACTTGAAGTATCAATAACTCCTTAACTAAAATATGTTTTATAATAATGTATCTAATAATATAAGATACCTATAATTTATGGTAAATGTCTATTTTTAATGCAGGCCTATCACATAAATGAAAGGATTGATTGATGACTTGAAGAACTTAAATTGCAAGGATAAAGAGATGGTCAAACTTAGAAAAGAGATGTCGGTGCAATCCAAACCGGAACACTGTTCGGTAATTGGGTCATATCTGGAGCTATAGATCTCATATTTAGGTCCAATTTATATGGATGGAAAGGTAAGACATAGGCCTACAACTTTCATATGGAGCCCAAGATCTAAAAAGGCCATTATCAAGTCCAAATTGTAGCAACAACAAAGAAGCCCGAATCTGTCTTCCAGCCCGAGCACTGTTCGGTATTTTGGCCATATCTGGAGTTCTAGAAGTCCAAATGAGCTGAATTTTTTACACAAGAAAACTGAGACAATTGCCTACAACTTTCATATTGCAACTGGCTCCAATTCTGACGTTATCAATGACGTTTTGGGCAGACAATAGAAGATAAGGATTGTCACCAAGTCAAAAGTTGGCCACCCACTTATCAATTAGTCATCAAATCAATAGTTCCCAATTTTGGCCTATAAAAGGAGGCATTTGCCATGCATTTAGGCATCTTGGTTTCCAGATCAAGATCATGCTCTTCCTTTCTCTCTTTGGATTTTTTGTAATGTTTATGCTTTGCTTTTATTAATATTAAGTTTATGCCTTTCATTTCCTTTCCTTTACTTAGTTAACTTTTATGTTCTTATTTTGTTTATTTATTTTCCTTTCTTTCATTATGTCTAGCTAAGTTAATTATGTGAAGGTGAAAAGGTTACACTAATGGTGTAAGAATAAGTATAGTGTAAACTTAATATGGACTTTAATGTTTGATACTAACATGTTTTATATTTGTTATCTTGTTCACTCTTTAATACTTTGCTTGTTAAATGACTAATCTTGATTTATGTTGTATAACACTCGGTACAACAAATGCTTGGCACTTTCATAGCCCATAATGTATGGTATAACCGACACCTGAGCTATGAAAGGAACTTGATTTGTTGTTAACATAAGTTATAATCATGAATGCTTGACGAGATTTACAAGTATTAGCATTAATTGAATAAGATGACTAATGTAATCATGTTAACAATATATAATCTGATTGGAACCTCCTTTGTGTGTGGTTTCCAATTCAATAATAAGAGTTTATACTATACTTGTTTGATATACCATTAGTGGAACCTCTAACCTTGACATTTGTTATTATTATTTTTTAATCCTTACATTAATATTTCATCTATAAGTTCTCATCATCATCATCTTCTTCTTCTTCTCTTTCTTTATTATTATTATTATTATTATTATTATTATTATTATTATTATTAGTACTATTATTATTATTATTATTATTGTTGTTGTTGTTGTTGTTGTTGTTGTTGTTGTTGTTGTTGTTGTTGTTGTTGTTATTGTTGTTTTATAATTGTTGTTTATAATTTGTACAATTAACCTCCCTGTGGTTCGACCCTGGTCTTGCCGGGTTATTTATTACTTCGACACTCCTGCACTTGGGAGAAGACATCAATCTTTTCGTCGTGTCAATAACTCTCATATGGAGCCCAAGATCTAAAAAGGTCATTTTCAAGTCCAAATTGTTGCAACAACAAAGAAGCCCGAATCTGTCCTCCTGCCCCAGCACTGTTCAGTATTTTGGCCATATCTAGAGTTCTAAAAGTTGAAATGAGTTGAATGTTTTACACAAGAAAGCTGAGACAATTTCCTACAACTTTCATGTTTTCAAGTGGTCTAGTGTTGATGTTATCAATGATGTTTTGAGCAGATAAGAGAAGATAAGGATTGTCACTAAGTCAAGAGTTGGTCACCCACTCATTCATTACTCATCAAATCAATAGTTCCCAATTTTGGCCTATAAAAGGAGGCATTCGCCATGCATTTAGGCATCTTGGTCTCCAGATCAAGATCATGCTCTTGCTTTCTGTTTTTGTATTTTTTGTAATGTTTATGCTTTGTTTTCATTAATATCAAGTTTATACATTTCATTTCCTTTCCTTTACTTAGTTAACTCTTATCTTATTTATGTTCTTATTTTGTTTATTTATTTTTCTTTCTTTCATTATGTTTAGCTAAGTTTATTATGTCAAGGTGAAAAGGTGATACTAATGGTGTAAGAATAAGTATAGTGTAAACTTAATATGGACTTTAATGTTTGATACTAACATGTTTTGTATTTGTTATCTTATTCACTTTTTAATACTTTGCTTGTTAAATGACTAATCTTGATTTATGTTGTATAACACTTGGTACAACAAATGCTTGACACTTTTATAGCCCATACTATATGGTATAACCGACACCTGAGCTATGAAAGGAACTTGATTTGTTGTTAACATAAGTTATAGTCATGAATGCTTGACGACATTTACAAGTATTAGTATTAATGGAATAAGATGACTAATGTAATGATGTTAACCATCTATAATTTGATTGGAACCTCCTTTGTGTATGGTTTCCAGTTAAATAATAAGAGTTTATACTATACTTGTTTGACATATCATTAATGGATCCTCTAACCTTGACATTGTTTGTTATCGTTGTTTAATCCTTATATTAATTTTCCATCTCAAAATTCTCATCAATTTTTCTTCTTCTTCTTCTTTATTATTGTTATTATTATTATTACTACTACTACTAATATTATTAGTATTATTATTGCTACTATTATTATTGTTATTGTTATTGTTATCGTTACTATTGTTGTTGTTTATAATTGTTGTGTATAGTTTGTACAATTAACCTCTCTATGGTTCGACCCTGGTCTTGCCAGGTTATTTATTACTTCGACACCCCTACACTTGGGAGAAGACAACAATCTTTTAGTTGTGTCAGCTAATTATTTAATAGAGCAATGGAGAGAATGAGGTGAATGGTGGTTGGTTTAATGACTGGACTAAATTTCTCAGTGTAATCAACACCCGATCATTGATTAAATCCCTTGGCCATAAGACAAGCTTTGAACCGATCCACTATACCATTCAGATTGTGTTTAATTGTAAACATCCATTTACAACCAATTAAGTTGGAAGCTGATGGTCGAGGGACCAGATGCCAAGTACTATAAGAGACTAAGGCAGTAAATTCATCTGCCATGGCTTTACGCCACCTTGGGTCTTTGAGTGCTTGAGAGACGCATGTGGGTTCCAATAGCAATGCAAGTAGATGCTTAGTAACCGAGAGTTACTTAGGACAAAAAATATTTTTTTGAGCCTGAATAACCATGGAGTGAATATGGGTGGGAAGCACAGGTTCAACAGGTAACGGAGATGCAGAAAAAGGAGAAGTCATACTTGGTGTAGAAGATAGAGTCACGGGGGCAGTGGCTTCAAGCCTGATAGATGTGAGGGCAGAATTATCCAATGGAACCATCCAGACAGAAGGAACAGGAGCAGGAGGAGAAGGAGCAGGACATGGGGACACGACAGGTTGAGGGGTAGAGAATGATGCTTTTGTAAAAGGAAAAATGCTTTCATCAAAAGTAACATGACGTGAGAGATGAATTTTACCTGTTTTAAGATGTAGACATTGGAATGCATGTTGGATGTTGGAATACCCAAGAAAGATACAAGGATATGATTTGGATTGAAACTTATTTGTACGATATGGAACAAGTCAGGGATAACATTGTCATCTAAATATGTGTAGCTTATGATAGTTAGGAATTCTTCCAAATAAAATTTCAAAGGGACTCTAACGTGAGTGTGTAATATAATGGGAAGATGATTAATAAGATAAACTATCATAGCCAAGGTGTATGTCCAATAAATGGAAGGGGCTGAAGCATGATGTAAAAGGGCCATACCAGTATCGATAATATATCGATGGCGACGTTCAATAGTGCCATTTTGCTGAGGGATATATGGTGCAGTGGTGAAATGACTAATACCACAAGTAGCCAAAATAGATCTAATTTTGATAAATTCACCACCATTGTCAGAATAAAAGTTCTTAATTTTACTAGAGAATTGATTTTCAATCATGGTTGCAAATTGAACAAATAAAGGAGACACATTCGACTTGTTATGCATAGGATAAAACCAGTAATAATTGGTAAAATGATCGATGAAAAGTACATAATAACAATAGCCATCAATAGAAGGAACCAAAGATGGACCCCAAACATCAACATATAAATATTCAAGCAGAGCATGACTTGTAAGGGATGTGACACTAAATGACAATTTATACGATTTATTGCAATGACATGAAACATAAGATAATAAAAACGACTAAGATGAAGACACTGATAAATTATAACTACGAAGAATAGAGGAAAAACATTTGGAACTGGGATGTCCCAGCCTGTGATGCCAAAAATCAAGGGAAACACGTGTGCCAGCTAGAGTGACAACATGAGCTTGAGACAAAGGAGGACATAGTTCCATAGGATAAACACCATCTTCACACATGCCTCGCATAAGCATTGCTCCCATTATTGAATCCTTCATGAGATAAAAGAAAGGGTGAAATGCAACAACAACATTATTATCATGAGTGAACTTATGAACTGATATCAAGTTTTTGTGAAGGAGGGGCACATATAGAGCATCTTTTAAACAAAGAGAGTAGGAAGGAGAGGAGATAGTAGTGGAACCAATATTAGTAATATGCAAACCTTTACCATCACCAAGGACCACCTCATCTTGACCATCATACTTAGAGTGAATAGAGAGATTAGCCAAATCAGACGTAATATTATACGAAGCTGCAGAGTCAAGAAGCCATTTGCCTTTCGATGGATTGGAAGAGGTGTAATTTGCAGAACGCGAGGATTGCAATTTAACACAATTCTTGGTAGTGTGACCAGGATGATAACATATTTGGCAGACAACAGACGGTCTCTTGGTATAACCTGTATTGTAATGATTGAAATGATTTTTATTGTGTTTGAATCGAGGATTTGATGATGTCCTTTGAGAGGAGTTGGCTGTGACAACTAGAATGGAGGAAGGTTATCCATCCATACGTTTGAGATAATGTTCATGTCCAATTAATAGATCATGTAATTCTGCAAAAGACAAGGCAGTTTCTCTCATGCGTATGGGAGCCACCATATCTCTAAATTCATAGCCAAGACCATTAAGCACATATAATATCAAATCATCATCTGAAATAGGTGCATCAATCAATGAGAGTTCATCTGCAATCAACATGACTACATGAAAAAACTCAGACACCGTGTAAGATCCTCTTTGAATAAGGGTGAGATCTTCTTTCAATTGCATCATCTTAGCCTGAGATTTGCTGGCAAACAAGCGACCAAGATGTTACCAGGTATCATGGCTTGTAGTGGTCATAGCAATAAAGGATATAACTACTTCAAAAACAGAAGGAAAAATGGCATTCAACAATAGTTGGTCCTGCTCGTTCTAGTATGCATGGAGTGCCACAACAGAAGTATAAGAGTTTATATCTGGTGTAGTAGGGCATTGTAGAGTGCCATCCAAATATTTCATTAGATCATATCTAATGAGAATAGTGAGAAAGGTTGCACGTCAGGAGGGATAATTTGAGGGTGTAAGTTTGTAAGGTAATTGACTGGAAGTATTGATGGTAATGAGAGAAAGTGAAAACGCAGAGTATAAGAGAGGAGTAGGGTTGCCATTGGTTGACATGATCAACGTTTCTAATCTTGCGAGAGAAGAAAGCTCTAATACCATAAACAGATTATTACAAATGAATTTATGCAGTTGCTTGATATTATTTCATTGTAATATTGTCTATATATAATACAATTACTATGACTGTTAAGGGAAGAACTTAATGAACGAATATATAGTCATAAACAAGACTATAAAAATTAAGATGCTATACATGGAAGTAAATTACTGATGAGCTAGGGTTATGGGATGAGGTCAGGTTATGGTGATTTCCTTATAAGTTATACCTCTATTTATAATAAATTTTCTAGAACTTTCATCATTTTCAATTATAAGTTGTGCAATTATACACAAAAATTAAATTTGTGATTAACATTATTTGCTATTTATTATTTTATTTCATACAACATCTAAGTAAATTCATTGGAGATTTCTTAACATGCTCGTAATAATCTTTGCCTCTAAATTTATCATTTTTAATTGGAAATTAAACTATTTAACACTGGTTTATCAATTTTTGGTCAGGGGTTTACGCTCATTGTAATATTTTTTTTTATTTGATGTTAAGATAGAAAGACATAATAGTGATAATAATGGAGAACATATGAAATGACCTAAAAAAAAGAGTAAGGACGTACTTTGAAGTAATTTTATATGAGTGTTCAAAAGAGCCCAAGTTGCCTTCCAAGGCTACCAAGTCCCCTAGAAAGGCTTAAGTCTATAAATAGTAATAGTGTATTAAATGCAGTTATCTTTGTTTTGATCTCTGTCTCCTCCACCTCTACGTTTGTAATTTATTTTTTTATACCTTTGGAGGTAAATATTTTTTTTAAGGTTTTTTGGGATTTTTATATAGGTCCATGGGATTCTCTCTTTATTTCTACTTTTCCATGTACAATTCTCTCAACTTCATATGAATGAATGAAATAAATTATGTTTCAAATTTTTAAGATTTGCTCCTCACAACTTATATTAAAATCAGTTGTTATTTACACAACATCCTTGCAGCACGCTCTATTGCATATTTAATAGCTTAAGTTGTTGAGCAATAAGTAATGTTTAAAATTTGTCATAAACCATAGTGAGCTACTTCTTTTACATTTTTTTGTATTCATTTTGGGATTTAGGTATGAGAATCTAAGGGAAAAAAATCATGGATTCAAATGAAATAAAAACAAAATGCTTGTTGGGAAGTAACTTGAAAGAAAGGATGTTACAGAGATAAATGTGTGAGATCTACGATCCAATTCCTACCTTTAAAGTGGGAGAAGTTTTGTTGTTTAAATTAAGATTTAAATTAAGATTTATTCCGTAAACCATTTTCTCTTCAAACAAATCAATGCTCTAGTTTTGAATGAATTAGTCTAGGTCAATTCTTTAACCCATTTTCTTTTTAATTATGAATAGTCTAGATCTCGAGTCAATTTGTCAGGTAAAGTTTTAAATCTATATTTAAGATTATATTTAAGACATGGATAAAAATATTGGTCCAAGTCATGATGTAAAGAATGTCATAGAAAATAGGGATAATTTGAAGACAATTTATATTTTATCATTTTTCTCCAAATAACAAAATATAATTGAAACAAATTTTATATTTTTAAAGTTGGAAAAATGTTCTAATTTTTTTTAAATGAACATGATTTTTATTTTATATTGGAGAAAAAAAACTGAAAAAAAAGAAAATTAAAAAAAGGAAAAAGGAAAAAGGAAAATCGATTTATTTTTTTACTAAACAAAGCCATGTTTTCCTCTTCCCTTTTAATTTTAGTTCAATTTTAACGGGTGTTCATATTTATTTATTTTTGTGAAAAGAATTTTTTTTCAAATGAGAGCCGCTAGCTATTACAGAACCATGTTGTCACCGTTCGAAGAACATCATTTTCCCAACAAATTTGTAGCTCTTATTCTAACAAAGAATCATGGTTTTCCTCTTTAGAATCAAGAGAAGGTGAAATTTTGTCTCCATGGCGAGCAGCTAATTTCAAATTTTACCGGAAAGATTGCTTAAGCTGCACGTACTAGCTACCACAAGTTTGGTGTAGAGTACAAATTAAGTAACAAAAGAAAAGCAAAAGATAGGGTTTACGAAAATGGTATCTTGATGCATAAGAGTGGCAAGTAAGGTTCGAATTAAGCCACCGTGAACTGAAAGGAAATAGGTTTCCGGTTGTTTTGAGTGAGACTGGGACAAAAACAGCAGTTCTACCTAATTTGTCTGATTGGATGTCCAAAACAACTACGTGTGTTGGATCTGTTAATTTCTCTTCCTCTCTTAATTTTTCCCTACTCCCTACCAAACTATACTCGTAAGTGCAGCTTAACAGCTTCCTGTATAGTGGCTTGATGCCAAAGCCATCACTACTGACCATTATAACAAACCAATTCCAGCTTGTAGGGTTGTCCTTCATCAACCACTCTATTTTGTTTCCCACTCCTCCTCGCGCTCAGTTCAAATATTTTTGTTTCTTGGCTTGTTCATGTCGAAATGAGAGACAGAATGGAAAGGCTTGTTCTTCTTCCTTTCTCCATTGGTTGCGTCTCTGAGTCAAGTGTGGCCATAGGCGTGCACCAAACTAAAAGAGCAAAGACAGACACAAACTTATCTGCATCAAGTCTCTCTCTCTCACACACACACACTCACAAGATTGTTTTCACCTTTCTTTCTTTTTTTTTCGTTTTTTTTTTTTTTGGTTCTTTCGTATCTCTGCAAACTTGATTATTTGATTTATGTTTCTTTGTCTTTGAGAAGGAACACAAGAAGAAGACGAGGAGAGCTCATCAAGCACAGAAAGTACGAAAAATTCGTTGAAATTGCTTGCTCTTTCAAAGCCTAACGTATCCACTGGGTTTAATAAGCTAGTCAAGGGTTTGAAGACCTTTCCTCAGTTATTTGGTAAGTGTTTCAGCTCATTCCTTTCTTTTTTAAAAACAAAGAAACTAGGTACCTGCACGTAAAATTAATAAACCTAAATGAGTGTCCTTGCTTGCTCGAAGCCATTGTGACCTTTTTCTCAATTATATGGTTATTCATCACACTTGCATGTGCATACGCACATACGCAGAGTCTTGTTTTCTAGTTATAATTAATGGTCCTTATCTTTTCTAGCGTACAAGGAAGAGATGGAAGAATTGGAAGTTGAAATGGAAATTGGGCTGCCAACAAATGTTAAGCATGTGACACACATAGGGTGGGATGACTCACCAAATACTAACCCCGTTCAGGGCTGGGACAATCTCATTTCTACCGATTTACTTTCTCTTCAATCTGCAACTTCGAAGCAGTTCGAGCTTGCCATAGCAGGACAGGCTAATTCACCTCTTGTTAGGGCTTCGTCCGCTTAATCCAAACATGACTATAGAGATGACAGTGGATATTGTTGACCAATTGTGATGTTGGTGGTGGATATATGTATGTATATGTATATGGAATTGCAACTTTAAGTGAATGAGTGAAGCTTTACTGCCATCAGCATGATGAGGAACAATCCATTGATAGAATTGAATTTAATTCTATTTAATTCATTTAATGTATAATTCAATTTTCATGTTTGTAACAGGATTCACGTAAGTTTTTAATTTGAAATAAATTAATTACGTCTAATGTTTTCCCTGTATTGCCTTTTAGTTACTAGTAAAACAGTCCAAATCTACAAGGCTGCATTCAAGAAGTGGGTAGTGGGGATAGTTTCCTAGATGACACACCAAAACCTATATAAAAGATTACATTTTACCTTTATTAACATAAATATTTCTATTTAAGTACATAAAATATCTTATTTAATTAGAGATGAGGAGACGATAGCTGAGAAACTTTATTACAGTTCAAATTAATTATAAAGGGTTATGTGTGTGTGAGAAAAAGAGATACAGAGAAAGAGGGGGAGTGAGAAAGAGGAAGATTTTATTATTTTTTGAGTTTTTAACAATGTTGACATATCATTGTGAATTTTGAAAATAAAGAAAAAAAACAAAAGAAAAAAAAAGAAAATGAAATAATAGATAAAAAATAAAGGAAAGGGGATACCTCAATTCATCGGGTAGAAGCCAAGTGAGTGTGCATTAATTCAAATAACAAATCCAAATTGAACCCGCAACATCAAATTTGGCTCAATCCTAAAATTAGTAAAGCAATCCAAAACCAAGTATGGGAATGTGATCAAAACTCTACTATTCTGATAACATATTCTTGACTTTGTATTGTTCATAAATTTTTCAAGAAAGAAAAAACATAAGAACAAAAATCCAAGTTGTCTAAGAAAAGTGTAAAAAAAAGTCATTAATTAAAAAAAAGGAATAAGATTAAAGAAATAAAGGGAAAACAATATTGATATGAAGAATTTTAAAAACAAAAACTTAAGAGTTTAAGCTTTAATCTCAACTCAAAAGCTTTGTTTTATTTTCAAGTGTTTCATGTGGATAAAAAGTTTTCTTTGAGGGATTATATAGAATGATAAGCTATAACAATTAACAAGGGCTTTTAGATGAAATCTGACACGACAAAAAGATTGATGTCTTCTCCCAAGTGCACGAGTGTCGAAGTAATAAATAATTCGGCAAGACCGAGATCGAACCACAAGGAGGTTAATTATAGAAATTATAAACAACAATAATAACAATAACAACAATAACTATAACTATAACTATAACTATAATAATAATAATAATAATAATAATAGTATTAGTAGTACTAATAATAGTAATAGTAATAGTAATAATAATAATAATAATAATAAAGAAAAAGAAGGAGAAGAAGAAGATGAGAACTTTGAGATGGAATATTAATGTAACGATTAAACAATGATAATAACAAATATCAAGGTTAGAGATTCCACTAATGGTATGTCAAACAAGTATAATATAAACTCTTATTATTCAATTGGAAATCACACATAAAGGAGGTTCCAATCAGATTATAAATTTTTAACATGATTACATTAGTCATCTTATTCGATTAATGCTAATACTTGTAAATCTCATCAAAAGCATTCATGATTATAACTTATGTTAACAACAAATCAAGTTCCTTTCATAGCTCAGGTGTCGGTTATACCATACAGTATGGGCTATGAAAGTGCCAAGTATTTGTTGTACCAAGTGTTATATAACATAAATCAAGATTAGTCATTTCACAAGCAAAGTATTAAAGACTGAACAAGATAACAAATATAAAACATGTTAGTATCAAACATTAAAGTCCATATTAAGTTTACACTATACTTATTCTTACACCATTAGTGTAACCTTTTCACCTTGACATAATAAACTTAGCTAGACATAATAAAAGAAAGAAAAATAAATAAATAAAATAAGAACATGAATAAGATTAAAGTTAACTAAGTAAGTGAAAGGAAATGAAAGACATAAACTTGATATTAATGAAAGCAAAGCATAAACATTACAAAAAATACAAAGAGAGAAAGGAAGAGCATGATCTTGATCTAGACACCAAGATGCCTAAATGCATGGTAAATGCCTCCTTTTATAGGCCAAAATTGAAAACTATTGATTTGGTGACTAATTGATAAGTGGGTGGTCAACTCTTAACTTGGTGACAATCCTTATTTTCTCTTGTGTGCCCAAAACGTCATTAATAACGTCAAAATTGGAGCCACTCGAAAGCATGAAAGTTGTAGGCAATTGTCTTAGCTATCGTGTGTAACATATTCAGCTCATTTGGACTTCTATAACTCTAGATATGGCCAAAATACTGAACAATGCTCAGGCTAGAGGATAGATTCAGGCTTCTTTGTTATTGCTACAATTTGGACTTGAAAATGGCCTTTTTGGATCTTGGGCTCCATATGAAAGTTGTAGGCCTATGTCTTACCTTTCCATCCATATAAAGTAGATCTAAATCTGAGATCTATAGCTCCAGATATGACCCAATTACCAAATAGTGTTCTGATTTGGATTGCACCGACATCTCTTTTCTAATTTAGGTCATCTCTTTACCCTTGCAATTTAAGTTCTTAAAGTCATTAATCTATCCTTTCATTTATGTGATAGGTCTGTATTTAAAATGAACAATTACCACAAATTAAAGGTATCTTATATTATTAGATATATTATTATAAAGCATGCTTTAGTTAAGGAGTTATTGATACTTCAAGTGCGAAATGATGATATAAAACCATGATAAAAATTCATTTTTAAGTACTAATCACATCCCCCAACCAGCTTATTACTAGTCCCTAGTAATCAAAGTGTTAAAATAGAAAAACAATTTGCAAATTCCACAAAGTTATTCATCATTTAACTTCCATTAATCGATTCAGATAAACAAACTCTCATTAAATTTATATATCTGCTCAATGCCTCTTAACAAAATATTAATAAACCTTTCTTTTGTGCTCAATTTATCAAAACCTAATTATGGAACTTTTCTTGGACGAAAACAAAATTTGTATTCTAATGTTTAAGGTGAACTTCCTCAGATTGGGATTTTTATTTTTGTCTTTTTTTTTTCTTTTATATATATATATATATATATATATATATATATAAAACTTAAAATACCATGTATCTTTAACCCATGTAACGAGTTTTCGACTAATGACTCCCAAACTAGTTGGTCTTAGGGCATTAGGTGTTGGGACACCCGTACGAGCTTAATAACTCGGGTCGTAGATATTGGTATGTAGATAGTGAAATGTTTGATTCCCTTTAGCTTTTCTCCTCAACCCATGTAACAAGCGTTGGGCCAATAGCTCCCAAGTCAGTTGACTTTAGGGTATTAGGTGTTAAAACACCCCTTCGGGCTTAATTGCTTAGGTTAGGGAGACTATGAAACCAAACTTATCTACATTTTTATTATTATCATTTCTTTTCTTTTCTTTTTCTTTTCTTTTTAATTATATACTATCCATTTTCCTTAGTTGTTACCTTTAACAAAAGAACATAAATAATGTAATAATCCAATATGCAACCCATAATCATATGTTTAAAGTGTGTGTGTGTGTGTAAATTAAGGTTTAAAAATACATGTTAAATAAGTATATGAGTAGAATTAAATAATAACAATGTAAGAGTTTGTAAATCTGAATATTTCAGGAAGTATTATAATAGAGCTTGTTAAGAATGGTTACTAAGATGCGTCTCAAGAGTCACTTTAACAGAAGAGCTTTTTTGCTCTGCCATCCTAATAACAACAATTCTGCATATGCTTTATGAAATAGAAAATAATTTTTTTTTATCAACTACTACCCTCTCCCCCCAACCAAAATGAGACATTGTCCTCACAATGTTCTAAGGTAGAAAGATAGAGTATAGAAGATATCACCTGAAATAACAAACACTAACAAACTTGAAACACAATTAAACAAATATAAGAAACAACAAAACACAAATATTATGCTATTAATAAAACCAAAAGACACACGTTTTTACAAATGAAAATTCAAATCGCAGTTGTGATTGTGGCTCACATCTTCCCTTGGTTTTACGTCCAAGAATGGCTTAAACACCCTTTATGGGTCCGGGATAGGCTTCCCATCCAATTTTCTTAAAAACTAGCAAACAAGGTCTTTTTTTAGTCAGATTCCCAAGACTATGTCGAGCATGTTCCTTATAGAATATTGGCCATAAATCATGAATTGCACGATACTTATCTTGACTATGATGAGACTTAAGAGTCAATAGAAGATTATGTAAAGACTTTCTATGTTTTGAAATAAATCCTACCTTTTGACAATTTTCACAGGTTTTGCGGAATGCATGTGATTCCTTGAATATGATGGGCCAATAAAAGCCATTTTGTAAGATTTCTACAATCTTTTTTTTTACGAGAAATGATCCCCTCATGCCTTAGAGTGACAAAATTTAATGAAATTACTTACCTCATTGTCGAGAATGCATTTTTGAAATATTTGATCACGATAATAATTGAATAACTAGGGGTCATCCTAGTAAAAATTTTGCACATTGCTTAAAAATTTTGTTGTCTTCGTACTCCAATGAGCTGGCAAAAATCCTGAAGCAAGAAAATAGATATTTTTAGCAAACCAAGGCATTAAACTAAGTGAAAGTAGAGATTCATTAAGAAAGTAATCATCGATTAGTGTGATGTCGGGTGTCAAATCTGTTGTCACTTTTGATAAAAGATCCGCATCAACATTTTCGATGCCTTTTTCATCCTTGATTTCTTCTTGATTGGTCATGACATGAGAAAATAGAAGTGTTGGAGGGGAATCAGTCTTTTTTTAGAGATTGACTCATCATGACCAATCACTTTTTCATCCATACAATGTTCAGATTCAACCCCTTCCTTACCTTTAGAGATTGACTCATCATCTTTCTTACAAGGTTCAAGAATTGGTTTGTGAATAACCTTACCATTATAAAGAGTGGTGACTGATTTGACTTGATCCATGTGTTGACTTTCAAGACTACTTGCATTTCCATTGTATTGTCCCTTGGGATTTTGTTGTGGTTAAGATGAAAACTTACCTTTTTCTTGAAAATTGAGAGTAGATGTGAATTTTGCAAGAGTATCTCTAAAATTTGTTATGCTTTAAGCAAGTTGAGTGTTGATTGTCTCTTGTTTTTCAATGAATGCATACAAAGTTTCCTCAAAATTTCTTGTAGGAGGTGGAGCATAAAAAGGTGCATATCCATAGGAATTTTGGAAATTATGATGTGCTTGAAACTGTGGTTGTGAAGTTTGTGCATTGTTACTCTTCCAACTGAAATTTTAGTGATTTCTCTAACCAGGGTTGTATGTTTGTGAGTATGGGTTATGATTGAGCCTTTGGAAATTGTTTAAAGCATGGGCTTGTTTATTGAGACATTCCTTAAAAGAAGGCAACGTTGGACAATTATTGGTTGAGTGTTCATTTGTTTCACATATTTGACACACAATGTTTTCTACAGATTTTAGTTGACCACTCTTTTTCAATTCTAGTGCCTCGACTTTTCTAGCTGAAGATGCAAACTTGGCTTGGAGGTCATGATTTTCTCTAAGGTTGTACATACCTTCACTAGATGTATGAGGTTGAGTTTTACTCGGTGCCTCATAAGTACCTGCAGTGTCCTAATTTTGAGCATTTTCAGCTAACAAGTCTAAGTACTCCATTACTTCATTAGGGTCTTTATCTTCAAAAGTTTCATTGCACATCAATTCAACAATTTGCCTATCTCTAGGTGTTAACTCTTCATAAAAATATGAAACCAATCTCCATGTTTCAAAACCATGATGAGGGCAAGTATTTAGCAAGTCTTGATACCTATCCCAACATTGGTAAAATATTTCTCTTGGTTTTTGAGTTAAAGTGGTGATTTATCTTTTGAAGGAGTTTGTTCTGTGAGATGAAAAAAAGTTCTTCAAAAACTGTTGTTGCATTTCATCCCAAGCACGAATGGATCCTGGTCTTAAATTTTATAGCCATGTTTTAGCTTTATCTTTTAATGAAAAAGGAAAAAGCTTTAATCTAATGGTGTTCATGTTATAATTTAAATTATTATATGTGTTGCAGACCTCTTCAAGTTCCTTTAAATGCAAATATGAATTTTCTAATTCTAAGCCATGAAAAGAAGGTAAAAGTTGAATAATGCCTGTCTTAAAATTAAAATGAGATACATCACGAAAAAAAACTATGCATGATGATGCACTTGTTTTTATAGGATTCATGTGGTCTCTAAATGTTCTAGCACAGTTATTCTCATTATGAAGTGATTGATTATCTTCTTCGGCCATATTTCTGAAAGTGATGAGGATATCCTTCAAAGTCTACCACTTGATATACGTAACCACACTCTCATGCACGTGTAGAAATACAATAAAAGGAAGAAGAAAACAAAAGAAGAAGAAGCAAGAGAAAAAAAATAAATATTATAATTTATACAAATCTTACCTCCCCAGCAACAGCGCCAAAAACTTGATACGACTAAAAGATTGATGTCTTCTCCAAAGTGTAGGAGTCGAAGTAATAAATAACCCGGCAAGACCAGGGTCGAACCACAAGGAAATTAATTGTATAAATTATAGATTACAATAATATAACAAGAATAATAATAATAACAACAATAACAAAAATTACAATAGTAGTAGTAGTAGTAGTAGTAGTAGTAGTAGTAATAGAAGAAGAAAAAGAAGAAGTTAATGAGAACTTTGAGATAAAAAGATTAAAGGAAGGATTAAACAATGATAATAACAAATGTTAAAGTTAGAGGTTCCACTAATGGTATGTCAAACATGTATAGTACAAACTCTTATTATTCAATTGAAAACCACACACAAAGAAGGTTCCAATCAGATTATAGATTGTTAACATGATTACATTACTTATCTTATTCGATTAATGCTAATACTTGTAAATCTCGTCAAACATTCCTGATTATAACTTATGTTAACAACAAATCAAGTTCCTTTCATTGCTCAAGTGTCGTTTATACCATACAGTATGGGCTATGAAAGTGCCAAGCATTTGTTGTACCAAGTGTTATACAACATAAATCAAGATTAGTCATTTAACAAGCAAAGTATTAAAGAGTGAACAAGATAATAAGTATAAAACATGTTAGTATCAAACATTAAAGTCTATATTAAGTTTACAGTATACTTATTCTTACACCATTAGTGTAACCTTTTCACCTTGAAATAATAAACTTAGCTAAACATAATAAAAAAAAGAAAAATAAATAAACAAAACAAGGTAAAAGTTAACTAAATAAAGGAAAGGAAATGAAAGGCATAAACTTGATATTAATGAAAGCAAAGCATAAGCAATACAAAAAAAATACAAAGAGAGAAAGCAAAAGCATGATCTTGATCTGGAGACCAAGATGCCTAAATGCATGGCAAATGCCTCCTTTTATAGGCCAAAATTGGAAACTATTGATTTGATGAAGAGAAAACTAAATGTGAAAAAGAAAGCCTTTTTAGCCAAATAAGTAAGTGTCATTCTTTAGAATAATAATGCCATGAAAAGAAGGTACAAGTTGATAAATTCATTTATCCTGTGGATTTTGTTATCTTGGATACATAACCTATTGATGCATATAATTCATTTCCTGTTATTTTAGGACGTCCGTTCCTAGCAACTTCTAACACATTGATTAATTATAGGAATGGACTGACGAAGCTATCATTTAGAAACATGACATTGAAGATGAATATTTTCAACATTTGCAAGCAACCTGGAGATAATAATGATTTATAAGCAGTAGATCATATTGACGAATTAGTTTATGATCAACTTGAATCTACTTTAAGTAAAAATGAGTTGGATGAATATGAAGATTTGCAAATGATTTATTCTGAGGTAGAAATCACGGATGAAAAACACACCGAAAATATTGATGCTGATGTTTTGTCAAAAGTGACAACAAATTCAACATTTGACATCACACCAATCGATGATTACTTTCCTAACGAATCCTTACTTTCTCTTAGTCCAATACCTTGGTATGATAAAAATATCAATTTTCTTGCTTTAGGAGATTTGCCAACTAATTTGAGTACCCAAGATAAAGAAAAGTTTTTGGATAAAGTGAAGAACTTTTATTGTGATGACCCTAACTTATTCAAATATTATTTTGATCAAATATTTTAAAGATTCATTCCTGACAATGAGGTAAGTAGTGTCATTAAACTTTGTCATTCTCAAGTATGTGGAAGTTATTTCTCGTTAAAAAAGACAACTGCAAAAATCTTTCAAAATGAATTTTATTGGCCCACCATGTTCAAGGATACGCACGCATTCTACAAAACTTGTGAAAATTATCAAAAAGTTGATACTGGTCAAAAAGTTTTGTTTTATAATTGTCAATTCTATTCATTCCCTAGAGAGCTAAGATCAAGATGAAACAATTCTTATGAGGCCTGTGATATTGAAAATTCAATGAATGATAATGTTTTTAAGGAAAATGGACAACGTTTGAAAGCTTACTTTGATAATTTTCTTAGTGAAAATGAATCAACTAGTTTGAATGATCTTGTAGATAAAAATTGATTATTTTGTTTTTCTCACATTGTTTTGGTGTTTATTTTTGAGTGATTTTTGTTAGTTTCTCTCACTCCGGTCAAATGGCGGACAATGGTACTCCGTGACTCAAGTCGGTTCTTTCAGTTTCCCATAATAACTGATATCTATGTATATATTTGTGCAATTCTATGAATACCTCTTCCAATTCTCATTTAAAAATGGACACTAATCTTGAAAAATTAAAAAAGTATTTTTCCACTCTGCCTCAGAATGCAATTACAAAAATTTATCATCCTGAATGTGCAAGATTGAGGTTGTTAATGAATCATGAAATTCCTGAAGGTATTCGCTGATTGATTGAAGCAAAGGTCTGATTATCAGGTGAGTCCTTGAATTCCTTCATTTCACACATGTTTGGAACAAGTAAAAGCACTTTTGCAAAGAAACGTCATGCAAAATGATTGAAAGCCTATCATTAATGTGCTAGATAGACTTGTAATACACAATGTCATTCTTTAAGAATGGTATCTATAAACCATGAAGATAAAATACAATTCATTAAGGATGCCCTAAGTAAGGAGTCTTTAGATAATCTTCTATTGACTCTTGCGACGCATCCTAGTGGAGATGTACATCGTGAAATTCATGATTTATGACCACTATTTTATAAAGAACATGCTCAACTTAGTCTTGGCAATTTGACTAAAAAAAGACCCTGTTTGTCAGTTTTTAAGAAAACTAGTTGTGAAGCCTATCCCCAACCTATAGAGGGCATTTAAGCCGTTTTTGGACGTAAAACCAAGGGAAGATATGAGCCACAATCACAACTACCTATACATACACATGCTTTTTTAAAAATAAATAAATAAATAAATAAAGAGAGAGAGTGAAGTGTGTGAGACTCCAATTGGCCTATACATAGGTGGTATGATTGCCCTTTTAATTTCTCATCTATAAAATCATCTCTTCCTTCCTTTCATTTCCACTTAACCTATACATTCATCAAATATAAAAGTGTGTAGAAATGGCAAGTTCCTCAAGTCATGAAATAAAAAGTATTTGTGTTTTCGGTGGATCTAATCTTGGAAAAGAAAATAAGTTTTTAGAGTCAACAAATCATCTTGGTCAAGTGCTAGTAGAGAGAAAGATTCATTTAGTGTATGAGAGAGGCAATCTTGGGTTAATGGAAGGTGTGTCAATAGCTGTATTTTTAGGAGGTAGTCAAGTTTTGGGAGTCGTCCTCGAAGCTTTAGGATAAGGGGACATCATTGGAAAAACAATTGGAGAGGAACTATAGGTCTCTACAATGTCTGCTTAAATGAATGCAATGTTTAACCATGTTGATGCCTTCACTGCCTTACAAGGTGGTCTAGGCATATTAGAAGAGATCTTTCATATTTCCTCTTGGCCCCAACTACACATTCACCATAAACCCATAGGTTTGTTAAATGGTAATGGTTATTATGATAAGTTGTTTTTTTTTTATCATGCTGTGGAATAACAATTTCTAACATCTTATGCACGACAAGTCATAATTTCTGCTACTACTGCTGAATAATTGTTTGACCAATTACAATCTTTCATTCTTGTAATTGATCCCTCCATGAGTCGTATAAGTTGGTCATTTAAGAAAAATCGTAAAAAGCTTAGATTGGATTTGATACTTCATTAGTGAATTTTTTTTGCCTTTTTGTTTTATTATTGTGTTTTTTTATTTCTTATTTTTGTTTAGGTGTGTTTCAGGTTTGTTAGTGTTTGTTATTTGAAGTGATATCTTCTATACTCTATCTTTCTACCTTAGAACATTGAGGATAATATCTCGTTTTGGTTGGGGGGAGAGGGTAGTAGCTAAAAAAACAAAAAAAAACTAACAATGTTTTATATTTCATAAAGCATGTGCAAAATTATTGTTACTATGATGGTAGAGTAAAAAAGATCTTTTTATGACTCTTAAGACGCATCTTAGTAATTATTCTTGATAAGATCTATCATAATACTTCTTGAAATATTTAGGTTTACAAACTCTCGCATTACTATCACTTAATTATGCTCATATACTAATTTAACATGTATTCTTAAACCTTAATTTACACACACACACTTTAACATATGATTGTGGGTTGCATATTGGATTATTATATTATTTATGTTTTTTTGTTAAAGGTAACAACAAAGGAAAAAGGATAATATATAATTTAAAAAAAACAAAAAAATAAATAAAATAAATAAAATAAATAAAATAAAATGATGATAATAAAAATATAGATAACTTTGGTTTTGTACCCTTCCTAACCTAAGCAATTAAGCCCGAAGGGGTGTTTTAACATCTAATACCCTAAAGTCAACTAACTTTGGAACTATTGATCCAACGCTTGTTGCATGGGTTGAGGAGAAAAGCTTAAAGGAATCAAATATTGCACTATCTACGTATCAGTATCTGCGACCGGAGTTATTAAGCTTGTAGAGGTGTCTTAACACCTAATGCCCTAAGACCAACTAGTCTTGGAGTCATTAGCCGAAAGCTCGTTACATGGATTAAAGATGTATGGTATTTTAAGTTATATGTATATATATTTAAAAAAAGAAAAAAAAATCCTAACCCAAGGAAGTTAACCTTAAACATTAGAACAAAAATTTTGTTTTCTTCCAAAAAAAGCCCCATAATTATGTGTTAATATATTGAACACAAAAGAAAAGTTTATTAATATCTTGTTTATGAGTTATTGAGGAGATATATAAATTTAATGAGAGTTTGTTTATCTGAATAGATTAATGGAAGTTCAATGATGAATACCTTACTTTGTGGAATTTGCAACTTGTTTTTTTATTTTAACACTTTGATTACTATAAACTAGTAATAAGTTGGTTCGGGGTTGATTAGTACTTAAAAGTGCATTTTCATCATGGTTTTATATCATCATTTTGCACTTGAAATATCAATAACTCCTTAACTAAAGCATGTTTTATAATAATATATATAATAATATAAGATACCTTTAATTTGTGGTAAATATTCATTTTAAATGCAGGCCTATCACATAAATGAAAGGATTGATTGATGACTTTAAGAACTTAAATTGCAAGGGGAAAGAGATGACCAAACTTAGAAAAGAGATGTCGGTGCAATCCAAATCGGAATACTGTTCAGTAATTGTGTCATATCTGGAACTATAGATCTCAGATTTAGGTCTACTTTATATGGGTGGAAAGGTACGATATAGGCCTACAACTTTCATATGGAGCCCAAGATCTAAAAAGGTCATTTTCAAGTCCAAATTGTTCTAACAACAAAGAAGCCCGAATCTGTCCTCCAGCCCGAGCACTATTCAGTATTTTGGTCATATCTGTAATTTTAGAAGTTGAAATAAGCTGAATTGTTTACACAAGAAAGCTGAGACAAGTTCCTACAACTTTCATGTTTTCAAGTAGCTCTAATTTTGATGATATCAATGATGTTTTGGGCAGATAAGAGAAGATGATATCAATTTTTCTCTTTCTTTATTATTAATATTATTATTATTATTGTTGTTGTTGTTATTGCTATTATTGTTATTTATAATTGTTGTTTATAATTTATACCATTAACCTACCTGTGGTTCGACCCCGGTCTTGCCAAGTTATTTATTACTTCGGCACTCCTGCACTTTGAAAAAGACATCAATCTTTTAGTCGTGTCAAGTTTTTGGCACCGTTGCTGGGGAGATAAGTTTTGTATAAATTATAGTATTTATATTATTTTCTCTTTTCATTTTTCTTGTATATAACTTTGTTTCTTTTCTCTTGTTTTTTCTTCATTAGTTTTTTTTTTCCTTTTATTCTATTCCTACACGTGCATGAGAGTGTGGCCACGTACATCAAGTGGTAGACTTTGTAGGGTATCCTCATCATTTTCAGAAAATATGGCTGAAGAAGATAATCAATCACTTAATAATGAGAATAATGAGAATAACCACGCTAGAACACTTGGAGACCACATGAATCCTACAAGAACAAGTGCACCATCATGCATAGTTTTTCCTCCCGATGCATCTCATTTTAATTTTAAGCCAGGCATTATTCAACTTTTACCTTCTTTTCATGGTTTAGAATTGGAAAATCCATACTTGCATTTAAGGGAATTTGAGGAGGTCTACAACACATATAATAATTTAAATTGTAGCATGAACACCATCAGATTAAAGCTTTTTCCTTTTTCATTAAAAGATAAAGCTAAAACATGGCTATAAAATTTAAGACCAGGATCCATTCGTGTTTGGGATGAAAGGCAACAACAATTTTTGAAGAAGTTTTTCCCATCTCATAGAACAAACTCTTTCAAAAGACAAATCACCACTTTCACTCAAAAACCAGGAGAAACATTTCACCAATGTTGGGATAGGTATCGAGACTTGCTAAATACTTGCCCTCATCATGGTTTTGAAACATGGAGATTGGTTTCACATTTTAATAAAGGGTTAACACCTAGAGATAGACAAATGGTTGAATTGATGTGCAATGGAACTTTTGAAGATAAAGACCCTAATGAAGCAATGGAGTACTTAGACTTGTTAGCTGAAAATGCTCAAAATTAAGACACCACGGGTACCTATGAGGCACCGAGTAAAACTCAACCTCATACATCTAGTGGAGGTATGTACAACCTTAAGGAAGATCATGACCTTCAAGCCAAGTTTGCATCTTTAGCTAGAAAAGTCGAGGCACTAGAATTGAAAAAGAGTGGTCAATTGAAATCTATTGAAAACATTGTGTGTCAAATCTGTGAAACAAATGAACACTAATCCAATGATTATGCAACCTTACCTTCTTTTAAGGAATGTTTCCATGAACAAGCCCGTGCTTTAAATAGTTTCCAAAGGGTCAACTGACACGATGAAAAGATTAATGTCTTCTCCCAAGTGCAGGAGTGTCGAAGTAATAAATAACCCGGCAAGACCGGGGTCGAACCACAGGGAGGTTAATTGTACAAATTATAAACAACAATTATAAAACAACAATAACAACAACAACAGTAGTAGTAGTAGTAGTAGTAATAGTAGTAGTAGTAGTAGTAGTACTAATAATAATAATAATAATAATAATAAAGAAAGAAAGAGAAGAAGAAGAAGATGATGATGATGAGAACTTAGAGATGAAATATTAATGTAAGGATTAAACAATAATAATAACAAATGTCCAGGTTAGAGGTTCCACTAATGGTATATCAAACAAGTATAGTATAAACTCTTATTATTGAATTGGAAACCACACACAAAGGAGGTTCCAATCAGATTATATATTGTTAACATGATTACATTAGTCATCTTATTCAATTAATGCTAATACTTGTAAATCTCGTCAAGCATTCATGATTATAACTTATGTTAACAACAAATCAAGTTCCTTTCATAGTTCAGGTGTCGGTTATACCATACATTATGGGCTATGAAAGTGCCAAGCATTTGTTGTACCAAGTGTTATACAACATAAATCAAGATTAGTCATTTAACAAGCAAAGTATTAAAGAGTGAACAAGATAACAAATATAAAACATGTTAGTATCAAACATTAAAGTCCATATTAAGTTTACATTATACTTATTCTTACACCATTAGTGTAACCTTTTCACCTTGACATAATTAACTTAGCTAGACATAATGAAAGAAAGAAAAATAGATAAACAAAATAAGAACATAAAAGCTAACTAAGTAAAGGAAAGGAAATGAAAAGCATAAACTTAATATTAATGAAAGCAAAGCATAAACATTACAAAAAATACAAAGAGAGAAAGGAAGAGCATGATCTTGATCTGAACACCAAGATGCCTAAATGCATGGCAAATGCCTCCTTTTATAGGCCAAAATTGGAAACTATTGATTTGATGACTAATTGATAAGTGGGTGGCCAACTTTTGACTTGGTGACAATCCTTATCTTCTCTTGTCTGCCCAAAACGTCATTGATAACGTCAAAATTGGAGCCAGTTGTAAACATGAAAGTTGTAGGCAATTGTCTCCGCTTTCTCGTGTAAAACATTCAGCTCATTTGGACTTCTAGAACTCCAGATATAGCCAAAATACCGAACAGTGCTCGGGCTCGAAGACAGATTCGGGCTTCTTTGTTGTTGCTACAATTTAGACTTGAAAATGGCCTTTTTTGGATCTTAGGCTCCATATGAAAGTTGTAGGCCTATGTCTTACCTTTCCATCCATATAAATTGGACCTAAATCTGAGATATATAACTCCAAATATGACCCAATTACCGAATAGTGTTCCGGTTTGGATCGCACCGACATCTCTTTTCTAAGTTTGGCCACCTCTTTGCCTTTGCAATTTAAGTTCTTAAAGTCATCAATCAATATTTTCATTTATGTGATAGGCCTGCATTTAAAATGAACATTTACCATAAATTAAAGGTATCTTATATTATTAGATATATTATTATAAAACATGCTTTAGTTAAGGAGTTATTGATACTTCAAATGCAAAATGATGATATATAACCATGATAAAAATGCACTTTTAAGTACTAATCATCAACCACAACCCATGCTCACAAACATACAACCCTAGTTGGAGAAATCACCTAAATTTTAGTTGGAAGAATGAGAACAACAATGCACAAACTTCACAACCACCATTTCAAACACCATAATTTCAAAAATTCTCATGGATATGCACCTCCTAGAAGAAATCTTGAGGAAACATTGCATGTTTTCATTGAAAAGCAAGATACAATCAATACTCAACTTGCTCAAAACATGACAGATTTTAAAGATACTCTTGCAAAATTAACATCTGCTCTCAGTTTCCAAGAGAAAGGTAAGTTTCCATCTCAGCCATAACAAAATCCCAAGGGGCAATACAATGCAAATACAAGTAGTTCCGGAAGCCAACACATGGATCAAGTCAAATCAGTCACTACTCTTGAACCTTGTGAGAAAGATAATGAGTCAATCTCTAAGGGTAAGGAAGGGGTTGAATCTAAAAATTGCAAAGAAAAAACTTATTCCCCACCAGCACTTTCATTTCCTCAAGCCATGACCAAACAAAGAAAAGACAATCACAACTCTGAAATCTTTAAAACTTTAAAACAGGTAAGGATCAATATACCTTTACTGGATGCTATTAAACAGGTTCCTTCCTATGCTAAATTTTTGAAAGATCTATGCACTGTGAAGAGGAAACTGAACGTGAAAAAGAAAGCCTTTCTAATCGAACAAGTAAGTGCTATTCTTGAGAATAATAATGCTTTGAAATATAAAGACCCTAGTTGTCCTATAATATCTTGCTTTATTGGAGAACAAAAAATTGGAAGAGCCTTACTTGATCTTGGTGCTAGTGTGAATTTACTTCCATATTCAATTTTTCAGTGTCTCAATCTAGGTGAGTTAAAACCAACTTCTATATCTCTTTTACTTAACGATAGATCTATAAAAGTGCCTAAAGGAATAGTTGAAGATGTGTTAGTACAAGTCGATAAATTCATTTATTCAATGGATTTTATTATCTTTGATTAGTACTTAAAAGTGTATTTTTATCATGGTTTTATATCATCATTTTGCACTTGAAGTATCAATAACTCCTTAACTAAAACATGTTTTATCATAATATATCTAATAATGTAAGATACCTATAATTTATGGTAAATGTTCATTTTAAATGCAGGCCTATCACATAAATGAAAGGATTGATTGATGACTTTAAGAACTTAAATTGCAAGTATAAAGAGATGGTCAAACTTAGAAAAGAGATGTCGGTGCAATCCAAACCAAAATACTATTCGGTAATTGGGTCATATATGGAGCTATAGATCTTATATTTAGGTCCAATTTATATGGATGGAAAGGTAAGACATAGGCCTAGAACTTTCATATGGAGCCTAAGATCTAAAAAGGCCATTTTCAAGTCCAAATTGTAGCAACAACAAAGAAGCTCGAATCTGTCTTCCAGCCCGAGCACTTTCAGTAATTTGGCCATATCTGGAGTTCAAGAAGTCCAAATGAGCTGAAGTTTTTACACAAGCAATATGAGACAATTGTCTACAACTTTCATGTTTTCAACTGACTCCAATTGTGACGTCATCAATGATGTTTTAGGCAGACAAGAGAAGATAAGGATTGTCACCAAGTCAAGAGTTGGTCACTCACTTATCAATTAGTCATCAAATCAATAGTTCCCAATTTTGGCCTATAAAAGGAGGCATTTGCCATGCATTTAGGCATCTTGGTGTTCAGATCAAGATCATGCTCTTTCTTTCTCTCTTTGTATTTTTTGTAATGTTTATGCTTTGCTTTTATTAATATTAAGTTTATGCCTTTCATTTCCTTTCCTTTACTTAGTTAACTTTTATGTTCTTATTTTGTTTATCTATTTTTCTTTCTTTCATTATGTTTAGCTAAGTTAATTATGTCAAGGTGAAAAGGTTACACTAATGGTGTAAGAATAAGTATAATGTAAACTTAATATGGACTTTAATGTTTGATACTAACATGTTTTATATTTGTTATCTTATTCACTCTTTAATACTTTGCTTGTTAAATAACTAATCTTGATTTATGTTATATAACACTTGGTACAACAAATGCTTGGCACTTTCATAGCCCATACTGTATGGTATAACCGACACTTGAGCTATGAAAGGAACTTGATTTGTTGTTAATATAAGTTACAATCATGAATGCTTGACGAGATTTACAAGTATTAGCATTAATCGAATAAGATGACTAATGTAATCATGTTAACAATTTATAATCTGATTGGAACCTTCTTTATATGTGGTTTCCAATTGAATAATAAGAGTTTGTATTATACTTATTTGACATACCATTAGTGGAATCTCTAACCTTGATATTTGTTCTTATCATTGTTTAATCTTTACTTTAATATTCCATCTTAAAGTTCTCATCATCTTCTTCTTCCCCTTCTTTTTCTTTATTGTTATTGTTATTATTATTATTATTATTATTATTATTATTATTACTATTATTATTATTATTACTACTACTACTACTAGTATTATTATTATTATTATTATTATTATTATTATTATTATTGTTATTGTTATCATTATTACTATTATTGTTGTTTATAATTGTTGTTTTTAATTTGTACAATTAACCTCCCTGTGGTTCGACCCCGGTCTTGCTAGGTTATTTATTACTTCGACACTCCTGCACTTGGGAGAAGACATCAATCTTTTATTCTTGTCGAGTTTTTGGCGCCATTGCCGGGAAGGTAAGTTCTTGTATAAATTATAGTAGTTATTTTATTTTCTCTATTCATTTTTCTTGTATATAACTTTGTTTCTATTCTCTTATTTCTTCTTCTTTTGTTTTTTTCTTCCTTTTATTTTATTCCTACACGTCCATTAGAATGTGGTCACGTACATCAAGTGGTAGACTTTGTAGGGTATCCTCATCATTTTCAGAAAATATGGCTGAAGAAGATAATCAGTCACTTTATAATGAGAATAATGAGAATAACAGTGCTAGAACACTTAGAGACCACATGAATCCCACAAGAACAAGTGCACCATCATGCATAGTTTTTCCTCCTGATGCATCTCATTTTAATTTTAAACCAGGTATTATTCAACTTTTACCTTCTTTTCATGGTTTAGAATTGGAAAATCCATACTTGCATTTAAGGGAATTTGAGGAGGTCTGCAACACATATAATAATTTAAATTGTAGCATGAACACCATTAGATTAAAGCTTTTTCCTTTTTCATTAAAAGATAAAGCTAAAACATGGCTATAAAATTTAAGACCAGGATCCATTCGTGTTTGGGATGAAAGGCAACAACAATTTTTGAAGAAGTTTTTCCCATCTCGTAGAACAAACTCTTTCAAAAGACAAATCACCACTTTCACTCAAAAACCAGGAGAAACATTTCACCAATGTTGGGATAGGTATCGAGACTTGCTAAATACTTGCCCTCATCATGGTTTTGAAACATGGAGATTGGTTTCACATTTTTATGAAGGGTTAACACCTAAAGATAGGCAAATGGTTGAATTGATGTGCAATGTAAATTTTGAAGATAAAGAGCCTAATGAAGCAATGGAGTACTTAGACTTGTTAGCTGAAAATGCTCAAAATTGGGACACCGCGGGTACATATGAGGCACCGAGTAAAACTCAACCTCATACATCTAGTGGAGGTATGTACAACCTTAGGGAAGATCATGACCTTCAAGCCAAGTTTGCATCTTTAGCTAAAAAAGTCGAGGCACTGGAATTGAAAAGGAGTGGTCAATGAAAATCTGTTGAAAACATTGTGTGTCAAATCTGTGAAACAAATGAACGCTCAACCAATGATTGTCCAACCTTGCCTTTTTTTAAGGAATGTCTCCATGAACAAGCTCATGCTTTAAACAATTTCCAAAGGCCTAACCACAACCCATACTCCCAAACATACAACCCTAGTTGGAAAAATCACCCAAATTTCAATTGGAAGAGTGAGAACAACAATGCACAAACTTCACAACCACCATTTCAAGCACACCACAATTTTCAAAATTCTCATGGATATGCACCTCCTTATGCTCCACCTCTTAGAAGAAATCTTTAGGAAACATTGCATGCATTCATTGAAAAGCCAGAGACAATCAATACTCAACTTGCTCAAAACATGACAGATTTTAAAGATACTCTTGCTAAGTTAACATTTGCTCTTAGTTTCCAAGAGAAAGGTAAGTTTCCATCTCAACCATAACAAAATCCCAAGGGGCAATACAATGCAAATGCAAGTAGTTCCGGAAGCCAACACTCTTCTTTTGCTTTCTTCTTCTTTTATTTTATTTTATTCCTACACGTGCATGAGAGTGTGGTCACGTACATCAAGTGGTAGACTTTGTAGGGTATCCTCATCATTTTCAGAAAATATGCCCAAAGAAGATAATCAATCACTTCATAATGAAAGTAATGAGAATAATCGTGCTAGAACACTTAGAGACCACATGAATCCCACAAGAACAAGTGGACCATCATGCATAGTTTTTCCTCCTGATGCATCTCATTTTAATTTTAAACCAGGTATTATTCAACTTTTACCTTCTTTTCATGGTTTAGAATTGGAAAATCCATACTTGCATTTAAGGGAATTTGAAGAGGTCTGCAGCACATATAATAATTTAAATTGTAGCATGAACACCATCAGATTAAAGCTTTTCCCTTTTTCATTAAAAGATAAAGCTAAAACATGACTACAAAATTTAAGACCAGGATCCATTCGTGCTTGGGATGAAATGCAACAACAATTTTTAAAGAAGTTTTTCCCATCTCACAAAACAAACTCTTTCAAAAGACAAATCACCACTTTCACTCAAAAACCAGGAGAAACATTTTACCAATGTTGGGATAGGTATCGAGACTTGCTTAGTACTTGCCCTCATCATGGTTTTGAAACATGGAGATTGGTTTCACATTTCTATGAAGGGTTAACACCTAAAGATAGGCAAATGGTTGAATTGATGTGCAATGGAACTTTTGAAGATAAAGACCCTGATGAAGCAATGGAGTACTTAGACTTGTTAGCTGAAAATGCTCAAAATTGGGACACCGCGGGTACATATGAGGCACCGAGTAAAACTCAACCTCATACATCTAGTGGAGGTATGTACAACCTTAGGGAAGATCATGACCTTCAAGCCAAGTTTGCATCTTTAGCTAGAAAAGTCGAGGCACTAGAATTGAAAAAGAGTGGTCAATTAAAATCTGTTGAAAACATTGTGTGTCAAATCTGTGAAACAAATGAACACTCAACCAATGATTGTCCAACCTTGCCTTCTTTTAAGGAATGTCTCAATGAACAAGCCCATGCTTTAAACAGTTTTGAAACGTCCAATCACAACCCATATTCACAAACATACAATCCTGGTTGGAGAAATCACCTAAATTTCAGTTGGAAGAGTGACAATACACAAACTTCACCACCACAGTTTCAAGCACACCATAATTTTCAAAATTCTTATGGATATGCACCTTCTTATGCTCCACCTCTTAGAAGTAATTTTGAGAAAACTTTGTATGCATTCATTGAAAAGCAAGAGACAATCAACACTCAACTTGCTCAAAGCATAACAGATTTTAAAGATACTCTTGCAAAATTCACATCTGCTCTTAATTTTCAAGAAAAAGGTAAGTTTCCATCTCAACCACAACAAAATCTCAAGAAGCAATATAATGCCAATGCAAGTAGTTATGGAAGTCAACACATGGATCAAGTCAAATCATTCATTACTCTTCGCAATGGTAAGGTTATTAAAAAACCCACTCTTGAACCTTATGAGAAAGATGATGAGTCAATCTCTAAGGGTAAGGAAGGGGTTGAATCTGAATATTGCAAGGAAAAGACTGATTCCCTGCCAGCACTTTCATTTCCTCATGCCATGACCAATCAGGAAGAAATCGATGATGAAAAAGGCACCAAAAATATTGATGCAGATCTTTTATCAAAAGTGACAACAGATTCGACACCCGACATCACACCAATCAATTATTACTTTCCTGATGAATCTCTACTTTCTCTTAGTTCAATGCCTTGGTTTGCTAAACATATTAATTTTCTTACTTTAGGATTTTTGCCAGCTCATTGGAATACCGAAGACAAAAGAAAATTTTTGAGCAATGTGCAAAATTTTTATTGGGATGACCCTTACTTATTCATTTATTGTCATGATCAAATATTTCAAAGATGCATTCCCGATAATGAGGTAAGTAATTTCATTAAATTTTGTCACTCTAAGGCATGTGGGGATCATTTCCTGTCAAAAAAGAGGATTGTAGAAATCTTACAGGGTGGATTTTACTGGCCCACCATATTCAAGGAGTCAGATGCATTTCGTAAAAACTGTGAAAATTGTCAAAACGTGGGATTTATTTCAAAACACAGAGAGTCTTTAGATAATCTTCTATTGACTCTTAAGTCTCATCATAGTCAAGATAAGCATCGTGCAATTCATAACTTAGGAACCCATTTTCATAAAGAACATGCTTGGCATAGTCTTGGGAATCTGACTAAAAAAAGACCCTGTTTGCCAGTTTTTAAGAAAACTGGATGGGAAGCCTATCCCCGACCCATAGAGGGCGTTTAAGTCGTTCTTGGACGTAAAACCAAGGGAAGATGTGAGCCACAATCACAATTGCAATTTGAATTTTTTTTTTGTAAAAATTTGTGTCTTTTGGTTTTATTATTGTGTTTTGTTATTTCTTATTTTTGTTTTAGTGTGTTTCAGGTTTTGTCAGTGTTCGTTAATTCAGGTGATATCTTCTATACTTTATCTTTCTACCTGAGAACATTGAGGACAATGTCTCGTTTTGGTTGGGGGAGAGGGTAGTAGTTGATAAAAAAAAAATTGTTTTTCATTTCATAAAGCATGTGCATAATTGTTGTTACTAGGATGGCAGAGTAAAGGAGTTCTTTTGTTAAAGTGACTCTTGAGACGCATCTTAGTAACCATTCTTAACAAGGTCTATTATAATACTTCCTGAAAAATTCAGGTTTACAAACTCTCGTATTGTTACTGACACGACTAAAAGATTGATGTCTTCTCCCAAGTGCAGGAGTGTCGAAGTAATAAATAACCCGGCAAGACCGGGGTCGGACCACAGGGAGGTTAATTGTACAAATTATAAATAACAATAATACAACAACAATAATAACAACAACAATAACAATAACAACAATAGTAATAATAATAATAATAATAATAATAATAATAATAATAATAATAATAATAGTAGTAGTAGTAGTAGTAGTAGTAGTAGTAGTAGTAGTAATAATAATAATAATAATAATAATAAAGAAAGAGAAGAAGAAGAAGATGATGATGATGAGAACTTAGAGATGAAATATTAATGTAAGGATTAAGCAATAATAATAACAAATGTCAAGGTTAGAGGTTCCACTAATGGTATATCAAACAAGTATAGTATAAACTCTTATTATTGAATTGGAAACCACACACAAAGGAGGTTCCAATCAGATTATATATTGTTAACATGATTACATTAGTCATCTTATTCAATTAATGCTAATACTTGTAAATCTCGTCAAGCATTCATGATTATAACTTATGTTAACAACAAATCAAGTTCCTTTCATAGCTCAGGTGTCGGTTATACCATACATTATGGGCTATGAAAGTGCCAAGCATTTGTTGTACCAAGTGTTATACAACATAAATCAAGATTAGTCATTTAACAAGCAAAGTATTAAAGAGTGAACAAGATAACAAATATAAAACATGTTAGTATCAAACATTAAGGTCCATATTAAGTTTACACTATACTTATTCTTCCACCATTAGTGTAACCTTTTCACCTTGACATAACTAACTTAGCTAGACATAATGAAAGAAAGCAAAATAGATAAACAAAATAAGAACATAAAAGCTAACTAAGTAAAGGAAAGGAAATGAAAGGCATAAACTTAATATTAATGAAAGCAAAGCATAAACATTACAAAAAATACAAAGAGAGAAAGGAAGAGCATGATCTTGATCTGGAAACCAAGATGCCTAAATGCATGGCAAATGACTCTTTTTATAGGCCAAAATTGGGAACTATTGATTTGATGACTAATTGATAAGTGGGTGGCCAACTTTTGACTTGGTGACAATCCTTATCTTCTCTTGTCTGCCCAAAACGTCATTGATAACGTCAAAACTGGAGCCAGATGCAAACATGAAAGTTGTAGGCAATTGTCTCAGCTTTCTTGTGTAAAAACTTCAGCTCATTTGGACTTCTAGAACTCCAGATATGGCCAAAATACCGAACAGTGCTCGGGCTGGAAGACAAATTCGGGCCATAAATCATGAATTGCACGATGCACATCTCCACTAGGATGCGTCTCAAGAGTCAATAGAAGATTATCTAAAGACTCCTTACTCAGGCCATCCTTAATGAATTGTATTTTATCTTCACGGTTTATAGATACCATTCCTAAAGAATGACATTGTGTATTACAAGTCCATCTAGCACATCGATGACAGACATCCAGTCGTTTTGCACGACGCTTCTTTGCAAAAGTGCTTTTACCTGTTCCAGGCATGTGTGAAATGAAATTAGAGGACTTACCTGATAATCGGACCTTTGCTTCAATCAACCAGCGAATATCTTCAGGAATTCCATGATTCATTAACAATCTTAATCTTGCACATCTAGCACGGTAAATTTTTGTAATCGCATTCTCATTGTCGGGAATGAATCTTTGAAATATTTGATCAGGACAATATTTGAATAAGTTAGGGTCATCACAATAAAAGCTCTTCACTTCGTTCAAAAACTTTTCTTTATCTTGGGTACTCCAATCAGCTGGCAAATCTCCTAAAACAAGAAAATTGATATTTTTATTATACCAAGGCATTGGACTAAGAGAAAGTAAGGATTCGTTAGGAAAGTAATCATCCATTGGTGTGATGTCAGATGTTGAATCTATTGTCACTGTTGACAAAAGATTCGCATCAACATTTTCAGAGCTTGTTTCATCCGTGATTTCTTCCTCAGAATAAACCATTTGCAAATCTTCAGTTTCATCCAATTCATTTTTACTTAAAGTAGATTCAAGTTGATCATAAACTAATTCATCAAAATGATCTACTTCTTGTAAATCATTATCATCTCCAGGTTGCTTGCAAATGTTGAAAATATTCATCTCCAATGTCATGTTTCCAAATGATAGCTTCATCAGTCCATTCCTACAATTAATCAATGCGTTAGAGGTTGCAAGAAACAGACGTCCTAAAATAACAGGAAATGAATTACATGTTTCAACAGGTTCTGTGTCCAAGACAATAAAATCCACAGGATAAATGAATTTATCGACTTGTACTAACACATCTTCGACTATTCCTCTAGGCACTTTTACAGATCTACCGGCAAGTAAAAGAGTTATAGAAGTTGGTTTTAACTCACCTAGATTGAGACTCTGAAAAACTGAATATGGAAGTAAATTCACACTAGCACCAAGATCAAGTAAGGCTCTTTCAATTTTATGCTCTCCAATAAAGCAAGAAATTGTAGGACAACCAGGGTCTTTATATTTCAAAGCATTATTATTTTGAAGAATAGCACTTACTTGTTCGGCTAGAAAGGCTTTCTTTTTCACATTCAGTTTCCTCTTCACAGTGCAGAGATCTTTCAAAAATTTAGCATAGGAAGGAACCTGTTTAATTGCATCCAGCAAAGGTATATTGATCCTTACCTGTTTGAAAATTTCATAAATTTTAGAATTGTGATTGACTTTCCTTTGTTTGGTCATGGCTTGAGGAAATGGAAGTGCTGGCGGTGAATCAGTCGTTTCTTTGCAATTTTCAGATTCATCCCCTTCCTTACCCTCAGAGATTGATTCATCATCTTTCTCATAAGGTTCAAGAGAGGGTTTTTCAATAACCTTACCACTGCGCAGAGTAGTGACTGATTTGACTTGATCCATGTGTTGGCTTCCGGAACTACTTGCATTTGCATTGTATTGCCCTTTGGGATTTTGTTGTGTTTGAGATGGAAACTTACCTTTCTCTTGGAAACTGAGAGCAGATGTTAATTTAGCAAGAGTATCTTTAAAATCTGTCATGTTTTGAGCAAGTTGAGTATTGATTGTCTCTTGCTTTTCAATGAATGCATGCAATGTTTCCTCAAGATTTCTTCTAGGAGGTGGAGCATAAGGAGGTGCATATCCATGAGAATTTTGGAAATTATGGTGTGCTTGAAACGGTGGTTGTGAAGTTTGTGCATTGTTGTTCTCACTCTTCCAACTGAAATTTGGGTGATTTCTCCAACCAGGGTTGTATGTTTGGGAGTATGGGTTGTGGTTGGGCCTTTGAAAACTGTTTAAAGCATGAGCTTGTTCATGGAGACATTCTTTAAAAGAAGGCAAGGTTGGACAATCGTTGGTTGAGTGTTCATTTGTTTCACAGATTTGACACACAATGTTTTCAACAGATTTTAATTGACCACTCCTTTTCAATTCTAGTGCCTCGACTTTTCTAGCTAAAGATGCAAATTTGGCTTGGAGGTCATGATCTTCCCTAAGGTTGTACATACCTCCACTAGATGTATGAAGTTGAGTTTTACTCGGTGCCTCATATGTACCCGCAGTGTCCCAATTTTGAGCATTTTCAGCTAACAAGTCTAAGTACTCCATTGCTTCATCAGGGTCTTTATCTTCAAAAGTTCCATTGCACATCAATTCAACCATTTGCCTATCTTTAGGTGTTAACCCTTCATAGAAATGTGAAACCAATCTCCATGTTTCAAAACCATGATGAGGGCAAGTACTAAGCAAGTCTCGATACCTATCCCAACATTTGTAAAATGTTTCTCCTGGTTTTTGAGTGAAAGTGGTGATTTGTCTCTTGAAAGAGTTTGTTCTATGAGATGGGAAAAACTTCTTTAAAAATTGTTGTTGCATTTCATCCCAAGCACGAATGGATCCTGGTCTCAAATTTTGTAGCCATGTTTTAGCTTTATCTTTTAATGAAAAAGGAAAAAGCTTTAATCTGATGGTGTTCATGCTACAATTTAAATTATTATATATGTTGCACACCTCCTCAAATTCCCTTAAATGCAAGTATGGATTTTCCAATTCTAAACCATGAAAAGAAGGTAAAAGTTGAATAATACCTGGTTTAAAATTAAAATGAGATGCATCGGGAGGAAAAACTATGCATGATGGTGCACTTGTTCTTGTGGGATTCATGTGGTCTCTAAGCGTTCTAGCACGATTATTCTCATTATTTTCATTATGAAGTGATTGATTATCTTCTTCAGCCATATTTTCTGAAAATCATGAGGATACCCTACAAAGTCTACCACTTGATGTACGTGACCACACTCTCATGCACGTGCAGGAATAAAATAAAAAAGAAGAAGAAAGCAAAAGAAAGAGGAAGAAAACAAAATAAAAAAAAGAAAAGAAAAGAAACAAAGTTATATACAAGAAAAGTGAAAAGAGAAAATAAAATAAATACTGTAATTTATACAAGAACTTACCTCCCCGGCAACGGCGCCAATAACTTGACACGACTAAAAGATTGATGTCTTCTCCCAAGTGCAGGAGTGTCGAAGTAATAAATAACCCGGCAAGACCGGGGTCGGACCACAGGGAGGTTAATTGTACAAATTATAAATAACAATAATACAACAACAATAATAACAACAACAATAACAATAACAACAATAGTAATAATAATAATAATAATAATAATAATAATAATAATAGTAGTAGTAGTAGTAGTAGTAGTAGTAGTAGTAGTAGTAATAATAATAATAATAATAATAAAGAAAGAGAAGAAGAAGAAGATGATGATGATGAGAACTTAGAGATGAAATATTAATGTAAGGATTAATCAATAATAATAACAAATGTCAAGGTTAGAGGTTCCACTAATGGTATATCAAACAAGTATAGTATAAACTCTTATTATTGAATTGGAAACCACACACAAAGGAGGTTCCAATCAGATTATATATTGTTAACATGATTACATTAGTCATCTTATTCAATTAATGCTAATACTTGTAAATCTCGTCAAGCATTCATGATTATAACTTATGTTAACAACAAATCAAGTTCCTTTCATAGCTCAGGTGTCGGTTATACCATACATTATGGGCTATGAAAGTGCCAAGCATTTGTTGTACCAAGTGTTATACAACATAAATCAAGATTAGTCATTTAACAAGCAAAGTATTAAAGAGTGAACAAGATAACAAATATAAAACATGTTAGTATCAAACATTAAGGTCCATATTAAGTTTACACTATACTTATTCTTCCACCATTAGTGTAACCTTTTCACCTTGACATAACTAACTTAGCTAGACATAATGAAAGAAAGCAAAATAGATAAACAAAATAAGAACATAAAAGCTAACTAAGTAAAGGAAAGGAAATGAAAGGCATAAACTTAATATTAATGAAAGCAAAGCATAAACATTACAAAAAATACAAAGAGAGAAAGGAAGAGCATGATCTTGATCTGGAAACCAAGATGCCTAAATGCATGGCAAATGACTCCTTTTATAGGCCAAAATTGGGAACTATTGATTTGATGACTAATTGATAAGTGGGTGGCCAACTTTTGACTTGGTGACAATCCTTATCTTCTCTTGTCTGCCTAAAACGTCATTGATAACGTCAAAACTGGAGCCAGATGCAAACATGAAAGTTGTAGGCAATTGTCTCAGCTTTCTTGTGTAAAAACTTCAGCTCATTTGGACTTCTAGAACTCCAGATATGGCCAAAATACCGAACAGTGCTCGGGCTGGAAGACAAATTCGGGCTTCTTTGTTGTTGCTACAATTTGGACTTGATAATGGCCTTTTTAGATCTTGGGCTCCATATGAAAGTTGTAGGCCTATGTCTTACCTTTCCATCCATATAAATTGGACCTAAAGCTGAGATCTGTAGCTCCAGATATGACCCAATTACAGAACAGTGTTCCGGTTTGGATTGCACCGACATCTCTTTTCTAAGTTTGGCCATCTCTTTATCCTTGCAATTTAAGTTCTTCAAGTCATCAATCAATCCTTTCATTTATGGGATAGGCCTGCATTAAAAATAGACATTTACCATAAATTATAGGTATCTTATATTATTACATACATTATTATAAAACATATTTTAGTTAAGGAGTTATTAATACTTCAAGTGCAAAATGATGATATAAAACCATGATAAAAATGCACTTTTAAGTACTAATCAGTTACCACTTAATTCTGCTCATATACTTATTTAACATGTATTCTTCAACCTTAATTTACACACACACACTTCAACATATGATTGTGGATTGCATATTGGATTATTACATTATTTATGTTCTTTTGTTAAAGGTAACAACTAAGGGAAAGGGATTGTATATAATTAAAAAACAAAAACATGAAAAAAAAGAAGAAAAAAAATGATGATAATAAAAATGTAGATAAGTTTGGTTTCGTAGCCTCCCTAACCTAAGCAATTAAGCCTGAAGGGGTGTTTTAACACCTAATACCCTAAAGTCAACTGACTTGGGAGCTATTGGCCCAACGCTTGTTACATGGGTTGAGGAGAAAAGCTTAAGGGAATCAAACATTGCACTATCTACATATCAGTATCTGCGACCCGAGTTACTAAGCTCGTAGGGGTGTCTTAACACCTAATGCCCTAAGACCAACTGGTCTGGGAGTCATTAGCTGAAAGCTCGTTACATGGGTTAAAGATGCATGATACTTTTAAATTATATGTATATAGATTTAAAAAAAAAGAAAAAAAAAAGACAAAAATAATAATCTCAACCCAAGGAAGTTAACCTTAAACATTAGAACAAAAATTTTGTTTTCTTCCAAGAAAAGCCCCATAATTATGTGTTGATACATTGAGCACAAAAGAAAGGTTTATTAATATCTTGTTAAGTGGTATTGAGCAGATATATAAATTTAATGAGAGTTTGTTTATCTGGATAGATTAATGGAAGTTAAATGATGAATACCTTGCTTTGTGAAAATTGCAAATTGTTTTGACGCTTTGATTACTAGGGACTAGTAATAAGCTGGTTGGGGGGTGTGATTAGTACTTAAAAGTGCATTTTTATCATGGTTTTATATCATCATTTTGCACTTGAAGTATCAATAACTCCTTAACTAAAATATGTTTTATAATAATGTATCTAATAATATAATATACCTATAATTTATGGTAAATGTCTATTTTTAATGCAGGCCTATCACATAAATGAAAGGATTGATTGATGACTTGAAGAACTTAAATTGCAAGGATAAAGAGATGGTCAAACTTAGAGAAGAGATGTCGGTGCAATCCAAACCGGAACACTGTTCGGTAATTGGGTCATAACTGGAGCTACAGATCTCAGATTTAGGTCCAATTTATATGGATGGAAAGGTAAGACATAGGCCTACAACTTTCATATGGAGCCTAAGATCTAAAAAGCTCATTATCAAGTCCAAATTGTAGCAACAACAAAGAAGCCCGAATCTGTCTTCCAGCCCGAGTACTGTTCGGTATTTTGGCCATATCTGGAGTTCTAGAAGTCCAAATGAGCTGAATGTTTTACACAAGAAAGCTGAGACAAGTGCCTACAACTTTCATGTTTACAACTGGCTCCAATTGTGACGTTATCAATGACGTTTTGGGCAGACAAGAGAAGATAAGGATTGTCACCAAGTCAAAAGTTGTTCACCCACTTATCAATTAGTCATCAAATCAATAGTTCCCAATTTTGGCCTATAAAAGGAGGCATTTGCCATGCATTTAGGCATCTTGGTTTCCAGATCAAGATCATGCTCTTCCTTTCTCTCTTTGTATTTTTTGTAATGTTTATGATTTGCTTTCATTAATATTAAGTTTATGCCTTTCATTTCCTTTCCTTTACTTAGTTAGCTTTTATGTTCTTATTTTGTTTATCTATTTTTCTTTCTTTCATTATGTCTAGCTAAGTTAATTATGTCAAGGTGAAAAGGTTACACTAATGGTGTAAGAATAAGTATAATGTAAACTTAATATGGACTTTAATTTTTGATACGAACATGTTTTATATTTGTTATCTTGTTCACTCTTTAATACTTTGCTTGTTAAATGACTAATCTTGATTTATGTTGTATAACACTTGGTACAACAAATGCTTGGCACTTTCATAGCCCATAATGTATGGTATAACCGACACTTGAGCTATGAAAGGAACTTGATTTGTTGTTAACATAAGTTATAATCATGAATGCTTGACGAGATTTACAAGTATTAGCATTAAATGAATAAGATGACTAATGTAATCATGTTAACAATATATAATCTGATTGGAACCTCCTTTGTGTGTGGTTTCCAATTCAATAATAAGAGTTTATACTATACTTGTTTGATATACCATTAGTGGAACCTCTAACCTTGACATTTGTTATTATTATTGTTTAATCCTTACATTAATTTTCCATCTCCAACTTTCATGTTTACAACTGGCTCCCGTTTTGACGTTATCAATGACGTTTTGGGCAGACAAGAGAAGATAAGGATTGTCACCAAGTCAAAAGTTGGCCACCCACTTATCAATTAGTCATCAAATCAATAGTTCTCAATTTTGGCCTATAAAAGGAGGCATTGGCCATGCATTTAGGCATCTTGGTTTCCAGATCAAGATCATGCTCTTCCTTTCTCTCTTTGTATTTTTTATGCTTTGTTTTCATTAATATTAAGTTTATGCCTTTCATTTCCTTTCCTTTATTTAGTTAACTTTTATGTTCTTATTTTGTTTATCTATTTTTATTTCTTTCATTATGTCTAGCTAAGTTAATTATGTCAAGGTGAAAAGGTTACACTAATGGTGTAAGAATAAGTATAGTGTAAACTTAATATGGACTTTAATGTTTGATACTAACATGTTTTATATTTGTTATCTTGTTCACTCTTTAATACTTTGCTTGTTAAATGACTAATCTTGATTTATGTTGTATAACACTTGGTACAACAAATGCTTGGCACTTTCATAGCCCATAATGTATGGTATAACCGACACCTGAGCTATGAAAGGAACTTGATTTGTTGTTAACATAAGTTATAATCATGAATGCTTGACGAGATTTACAAGTATTAGCATTAATTGAATAAGATGACTAATGTAATCATGTTAACAATATATAATCTGATTGGAACCTCCTTTGTGTGTGGTTTCCAATTCAATAATAAGAGTTTATACTATACTTGTTTGATATACCATTAGTGGAACCTCTAACCTTGACATTTGTTATTATCATTGTTTAATCCTTACATTAATATTTCATCTCTAAATTCTCATCATCATCATCATCTTCTTCTTCTCTTTCTTTATTATTATTATTATTATTATTATTATTACTATTACTACTACTACTACTACTACTACTACTATTATTATTATTACTATTATTATTATTATTATTATTATTATTATTATTATAGTTGTTATTGTTATTGTTATTGTTGTTGTATTATTGTTATTTATAATTTGTACAAATAACCTCCCTGTGGTTCGACCCCGGTCTTGCCGGGTTATTTATTACTTCGACACTCCTACACTTGGGAGAAGACATCAATCTTTTGGTCGTGTCATCTAGCTAAGTTAATTATGTCAAGGTGAATAGGTTACACTAATGGTGTAAGAATAAGTATAATGTAAACTTAATATGGACTTTAATGTTTGATACTAACATGTTTTATATTTGTTATCTTGTTCACTCTTTAATACTTTGCTTGTTAAATGACTAATCTTGATTTATGTTGTATAACACTTGGTACAACAAATGCTTGGCACTTTCATAGCCCATATTGTATGGTATAACCGAGACCTGAGCTATGAAAAGAACTTGATTTGTTGTTAACATAAGTTATAATCATGAATGCTTGACGAGATTTACAAGTATTAGCATTAATTAAATAAGATGACTAATGTAATCATGTTAACAATCTATAATCCAATTGGAACCTTCTTTATGTGTGGTTTCCAATTGAATAATAAAAGTTTATATTATACTTGTTTGACATACCATTAGTGAAATCTCTAACCTTGACATTTGTTATTATCATTGTTTAATTGTTACATTAATATTTCATCTCAAAGTTATCATCATCTTCTTCTTCTTCTTCTTTTTATTTATTATTATTATTATTATTATTATTATTATTATTACTATTATTGTTATTATTATTATTATTATTACTACTACTATTATTATTATTATTACTATTATTATTATTGTTGTTATTGTTATTGTTATTGTTGTTGTTATTGTTATTGTTGTTGTATTATTGTTATTTATAATTTGTACAAATAACCTCCCTGTGGTTCGACCCCGGTCTTGCCGGGTTATTTATTACTTCGACACTCCTACACTTGGGAGAAGACATCAATCTTTTGGTCGTGTCATCTAGCTAAGTTAATTATGTCAAGGTGAATAGGTTACACTAATGGTGTAAGAATAAGTATAATGTAAACTTAATATGGACTTTAATGTTTGATACTAACATGTTTTATATTTGTTATCTTGTTCACTCTTTAATATTTTGCTTGTTAAATGACTAATCTTGATTTATGTTGTATAACACTTGGTACAACAAATGCTTGGCACTTTCATAGCCCATATTGTATGGTATAACCGAGACCTGAGCTATGAAAGGAACTTGATTTGTTGTTAACATAAGTTATAATCATGAATGCTTGACGAGATTTACAAGTATTAGCATTAATTAAATAAGATGACTAATGTAATCATGTTAACAATCTATAATCCAATTGGAACCTTCTTTATGTGTGGTTTCCAATTGAATAATAAAAGTTTATATTATACTTGTTTGACATACCATTAGTGAAATCTCTAACCTTGACATTTGTTATTATCATTGTTTAATTGTTACATTAATATTTCATCTCAAAGTTATTATCATCTTCTTCTTCTTCTTCTTCTTTTTATTTATTATTATTATTATTATTATTATTATTATTATTATTATTATTACTATTATTGTTATTATTATTATTATTATTATTACTACTACTATTACTATTATTATTATTGTTGTTGTTGTTGTTATTATTATTATTGTTGTTATTGTTATTGTTGTTGTATTATTGTTATTTATAATTTGTACAATTAACCTCCTTGTGGTTCGACCCCGGTCTTGCCGGGTTATTTATTACTTCGACATTCCTGCATTTGGGAGAGGACATCAATATTTTTATCGTGTCATAGGGGTCATCCCAAAAAAAGGTATGCACATTGCACAAGAATGTTTTTGTCAAGTTTAGACTAATGAGAAGGAATCTGGCTTGTGGCTAGGCAATTTGCTATGTTAGCATACCATGGAGAACCAATGTAAGAGATAGTACCTGCACAAAATAAATTTTCATCAGCAAAGAGTTCATTTATTAGAGATTCATCAATTATGGTCTTATCACTTGAAAGACGGGACAAATGATCAGCCACTACATTCTCTACTCCCTTTTTATCTTGAATTTCAAGGTTAAACTCTTGGAGTAGGAGGATTCATCGAATCAAACATGGTTTGACATCTTGTTTTGTGAGCAAGTATTTCAATGCTGCATGATCAGTGAAAACAATAACACGAGATCCAACCAAATAAAACCTAAACTTGTCTAATGCAAAGACCACAACTAAGAGTTTTTTTTTAGTTGTAGTGTAATTCAATTAAGCATCATTTAAAGTCTTGCTAGCATAATAAATGACATGAGGCTTCTTATCTTTTTTTGCCCTAAAACATCCCCTACTGCAAAATCACTAACATTACACATCAGTTCAAATGGTAAAGACTAATTAGGAGCTTGCATGATTGGTGCAAATGTCAACAACCCTTTAAGCTTTTCAAAAGCTTCTTAATGTTTTGATGTCCAATCAAATTGGACATCTTGTGACAACAAGTTACATAATGGTTTGGCAATGGTACTAAAAGAATGAATGAATCTTTGATAAAAACCAGCATGTCCTAAAAAGGATCTCATATCTTTCACCGTCCTAGGGGTAGGTAATTTTTGAATGATTTCTACTTTTGACTTATCTACCTCTATTCCTTTTGAAGAGACAATGTGACCTAAGACAATGCTATTTGTCACCATAAAATGACACTTCTCCCAATTAAGTACAAGATTACTCTCTTCATATCTTTCAAGGACATTTTCTAAATTCATTAGACACAACTCATAAGAATCCCTATAAACTAAAAAATCATCCATGAAAACTTCCAAAAAAATTTCCACCATGTCACTAAAGATACTCATCATACACCTTTGAAAAGTGGCAGGTGCATTACACAAGAAAAAGGGCATTCTTCTATAAGCATAAGTACCAAAAGGACAAGAAAAAGTGGTTTTTTCTTGGTCTTCTAAGGAAATCTCAATTTGGTTATAACTAGAGTATCCGTCAAGAAAACAATAGAAAGCTCTTCTAGCTACTCTTTCAAGCACTTGGTCTAAAAATGGAAGTGGAAAATGGTCATTCCTAGTCACCATGTTTAACTTATGATAATCAATGCATATACGCCTGATTAGTACTTAAAAGTGCATTTTTATCATGGTTTTATATCATCATTTTGCACTTGAAGTATCAATAACTCCTTAACTAAAATATGTTTTATAATAATGTATCTAATAATATAAGATACCTATAATTTGTGGTAAATGTCTATTTTTAATGCAGGCCTATCACATAAATGAAAGGATTGATTGATGACTTGAAGAACTTAAATTGCAAGGATAAAGAGATGGTCAAACTTAGAGAAGAGATGTCGGTGCAATCCAAACCGGAACACTGTTCGGTAATTGGGTCATATCTGGAGCTACAGATCTCAGATTTAGGTCCAATTTATATGGATGGAAAGGTAAGACATAGGCCTACAACTTTCATATGGAGCCTAAGATCTAAAAAGGTCATTATCAAGTCCAAATTGTAGCAACAACAAAGAAGCCCGAATCTGTCTTCCAGCCCGAGCACTGTTCGGTATTTTGGCCATATCTGGAGTTCTAGAAGTCCAAATGAGCTGAAGTTTTTACACAAGAAAGCTGAGACAATTGCCTACAACTTTCATGTTTACAACTGGCTCCCGTTTTGACGTTATCAATGACGTTTTGGGCAGACAAGAGAAGATAAGGATTGTCACCAAGTCAAAAGTTGGCCACCCACTTATCAATTAGTCATCAAATCAATAGTTCTCAATTTTGGCCTATAAAAGGAGGCATTTGCCATGCATTTAGGCATCTTGGTTTCCAGATCAAGATCATGCTCTTCCTTTCTCTTTTTGTATTTTTTATGCTTTGTTTTCATTAATATTAAGTTTATGCCTTTCATTTCCTTTCCTTTATTTAGTTAACTTTTATGTTCTTATTTTGTTTATCTATTTTTATTTCTTTCATTATGTCTAGCTAAGTTAATTATGTCAAGGTGAAAAGGTTACACTAATGGTGTAAGAATAAGTATAGTGTAAACTTAATATGGACTTTAATGTTTGATACTAACATGTTTTATATTTGTTATCTTGTTCACTCTTTAATACTTTGCTTGTTAAATGACTAATCTTGATTTATGTTGTATAACACTTGGTACAACAAATGCTTGGCACTTTCATAGCCCATAATGTATGGTATAACCGACACCTGAGCTATGAAAGGAACTTGATTTGTTGTTAACATAAGTTATAATCATGAATGCTTGACGAGATTTACAAGTATTAGCATTAATTGAATAAGATGACTAATGTAATCATGTTAACAATATATAATCTGATTGGAACCTCCTTTGTGTGTGGTTTCCAATTCAATAATAAGAGTTTATACTATACTTGTTTGATATACCATTAGTGGAACCTCTAACCTTGACATTTGTTATTATCATTGTTTAATCCTTACATTAATATTTCATCTCTAAATTCTCATCATCATCATCATCTTCTTCTTCTCTTTCTTTATTATTATTATTATTATTATTATTATTACTATTACTACTACTACTACTACTACTACTATTATTATTATTATTATTATTATTATTATTACTACTACTATTGTTGTTGTTGTTATTGTTGTTTTATTATTGTTATTTATAATTTGTACAAATAACCTCCCTGTGGTTCGACCCCGGTCTTGCCGGGTTATTTATTACTTCGACACTCCTGCACTTGGGAGAAGACATCAACATTTTTGTCGTGTCAAGTTTTTGGCGCCGTTGCCGGGGAGGTAAGTTTTGTATAAATTATAATAGTTATTTTGTTTTATCCTTTCACTTTTCTTGTATATAACTTTGTTTCTTTTCTCATCTTCCTTCTTCTTTTGTTTTCTTCTTCATTTTATTATATTCCAACACGTGCATGAGAGTGTGGTCACGTACATCAAGTGGTAGACTTTGTAGGATATCCTCATCATTTTCAGAAAATATGGCCGACGAAGATAATCAATCACTTCAAAATGAGAATAATGAGAATAACCGTGCTAGAACACTTAGAGACCACATGAATCCCACAAGAACAAGTGCACCGTCATGCATAGTTTTTCCTCCCAATGTGATTAGTACTTAAAAGTGCATTTTTATCATGGTTTTATATCATCATTTTGCACTTGAAGTATCAATAACTCCTTAACTAAAATATGTTTTATAATAATGTATCTAATAATATAAGATACCTATAATTTGTGGTAAATGTCTATTTTTAATGCAGGTCTATCACATAAATGAAAGGATTGATTGATGACTTGAAGAACTTAAATTGCATGGATAAAGAGATGGTCAAACGTAGAGAAGAGATGTCGGTGCAATCCAAACCGGAACACTGTTCGGTAATTGGGCCATATCTGGAGCTACAGATCTCAGATTTAGGTCCAATTTATATGGATGGAAAGGTAAGACATAGGCCTACAACCTTCATATGGAGCCCAAGATCTAAAAAGGCCATTATCAAGTCCAAATTGTAGCAACAACAAAGAAGCCCGAATCTGTCTTCCAGCCCGAGCACTGTTCGGTATTTTGGACATATCTGGAGTTCTAGAAGTCCAAATGAGCTGAATTTTTTACACAAGAAAGCTGAGACAATTGCCTAAAACTTTCATGTTTGCACCTAGCTCCAGTTTTGACGTTATCAATGACGTTTTGGGCAGACAAGAGAAGATAAGGATTGTCACCAAGTCAAAAGTTGGCCACCCACTTATCAATTAGTCATCAAATCAATAGTTCCCAATTTTGGCCTATAAAAGGAGGCATTTGCCATGCATTTAGGCATCTTGGTTTCCAGATCAAGATCATGCTCTTCCTTTCTCTCTTTGTATTTTTTATGCTTTGTTTTCATTAATATTAAGTTTATGCCTTTCATTTCCTTTCCTTTACTTAGTTAACTTTTATGTTCTTATTTAGTTTATTTGTTTTCCTTTCTTTCATTATGTCTAGCTAAGTTAATTATGTCAAGGTGAAAAGGTTACACTAATGGTGTAAGAATAAGTATAGTGTAAACTTAATATGGACTTTAATGTTTGATACTAACATGTTTTATATTTGTTATCTTGTTCACTCTTTAATACTTTGCTTGTTAAATGACTAATCTTGATTTATGTTGTATAACACTTGGTACAACAAATGCTTGGCACTTTCATAGCCCATAATGTATGGTATAACCGACACCTGAGCTATGAAAGGAACTTGATTTGTTGTTAACATAAGTTATAATCATGAATGCTTGACGAGATTTACAAGTATTAGCATTAATTGAATAAGATGACTAATGTAATCATGTTAACAATATATAATCTCATTGGAACCTCCTTTGTGTGTGGTTTTCAATTCAATAATAAGAGTTTATACTATACTTGTTTGATATACCATTAGTGGAACCTCTAACCTTGACATTTGTTATTATTATTGTTTAATCCTTACATTAATTTTCCATCTCCAAGTTCTCATCATCATCTTCTTCTTCTCTTTCTTTATTATTATTATTATTATTATTACTACTACTATTATTATTATTATTATTATTATTATTATTATTATTATTATTATTATTATTATTATTATTATTATTATTATTGTTATTGTCATTGTTGTTATTATTGTTATTACTATTATTATTGTTATTGTTTATAATTGTTATTTATAATTTGTACAATTAACCTCCCTGTGGTTCGACCCCGGTCTTGCCGGGTTATTTATTACTTCGACACTCCTGCACTTGGGAGAAGACAACAATCTTTTCGTCGTGTCAAGTTTTTGGCGCCGTTGCCGGGGAGGTAAGTTCTTGTATAAATTATAGTATTTATTTTATTTTCTCTTTTCACTTTTCTTGTATATAACTTTACTTCTTTTCTTTTGTTTCTTTTTATTTTGTTTTCTTCCTCCTTCTTTTGCTTTCTTCTTCTTCTTTTTATTTTATTCCTACACGTGCATGAGAGTGTGGTCACGTACATCAAGTGGTAGACTTTGTAGGGTATCCTCATCATTTTCAGAAAATATGGCCGAAGAAGATAATCAATCACTTCATAATGAAAATAATGAGAATAACCGTGCTAGAACACTTAGAGACCACATGAATCCCACAAGAACAAGTGCACCATCATGCATAGTTTTTCCTCCTGATGTATCTCATTTTAATTTTAAACCAGGCATTATTCAACTTTTACCATCTTTTCATGGTTTGGAATTGGAAAATCCATACTTGCATTTAAGGGAATTTGAGGAGGTGTGCAACACATATAATAACTTAAATTGTAGCATGAACACCATCAGATTAAAGCTTTTTCCTTTTTCATTAAAAGATAAAGCTAAAACATGGCTACAAAATTTAAGACCAGGATCCATTCGTGCTTGGGATGAAATGCAACAACAGTTTTTAAAGAAGTTTTTCCCATCTCATAGAACAAACTCTTTCAAGAGACAAATCACCACTTTCACTCAAAAACCAGGAGAAACATTTTACAAATGTTGGGATAGGTATCGAGACTTGCTTAGTACTTGCCCCCATCATGGTTTTGAAACATGGAGATTGGTTTCACATTTCTATGAAGGGTTAACACCTAAAGATAGGCAAATGGTTGAATTGATGTGCAATGGAACTTTTGAAGATAAAGACCCTGATGAAGCAATGGAGTACTTAGACCTGTTAGCTGAAAATACTCAAAATTGGGACACCGCGGGTACATATGAGGCACCGAGTAAAACTCAACCTCATACATCTAGTGGAGGTATGTACAACCTTAGGGAAGATCATGACTTTCAAGCCAAATTTGCATCTTTAGCTAGAAAAGTCGAGGCACTAGAATTGAAAAAGAGTGGTCAATTAAAATCTGTTGAAAACATTGTGTGTCAAATCTGTGAAACAAATGAACACTCAACCAACGATTGTCCAACCTTGCCTTCTTTTAAAGAATGTCTCCATGAACAAGCTCATGCTTTAAACAGTTTTCAAAGGGCCAACCACAACCCATACTCCCAAACATACAACTCTGGTTGGAGGAATCACCCAAATTTCAGTTGGAAGAGTGAGAACAACAATGCACAAACTTCACAACCACCGTTTCAAGCACACCATAATTTCCAAAATTCTCATGGATATGCACTTTCTTATGCTCCACCTTCTAGAAGAAATCTTGAGGAAACATTGCATGCATTCATTGAAAAGCAAGAGACAATCAATACTCAACTTGCTCAAAACATGACAGATTTTAAAGATACTCTTGCTAAATTAACATCTGCTCTCAGTTTCCAAGAGAAAGGTAAGTTTCCATCTCAAACACAACAAAATCCCAAAGGGCAATACAATGCAAATGCAAGTAGTTCCGGAAGCCAACACATGGATCAAGTCAAATCAGTCACTACTCTGCGCAGTGGTAAGGTTATTGAAAAACCCTCTTTTGAACCTTATGAGAAAGATGATGAGTCAATCTCTGAGGGTAAGGAAGGGGTTGAATCTGAAAATTGCAACGAAACGACTGATTCACCGCCAGCACTTCCATTTCCTCATGCCATGACTAAACAAAGGAAAGTCAATCACAACTCAGAAATTTTTGAAATTTTCAAACAGGTAAGGATCAATATACCTTTGTTGGATGCTATTAAACAGGTTCCTTCCTATGCTAAATTTTTGAAAGATCTCTGCACTGTGAAGAGGAAACTGAATGTGAAAAAGAAAGCCTTTTTAGCCGAACAAGTAAGTGCTATTCTTCAAAACAATAATGCTTTGAAATATAAAGACCCTGGTTGTCCTACAATTTCTTGCTTTATTGGAGAGCATAAAATTGAAAGAGCCTTACTTGATCTTGGTGCTAGTGTGAATTTACTTCCATATTCAGTTTTTCAGAGTCTCAATCTAGGTGAGTTAAAACCAACTTCTATATCTCTTTTACTTGCTGATAGATCTATAAAAGTGCCTAGAGGAATAATTGAAGATGTGTTAGTACAAGTCGATAAATTCATTTATCCTGTGGATTTTATTGTCTTGGACACAGAACCTGTTGAAGCATGTAATTCATTTCCTGTTATTTTAGGACGTCCATTTCTTGCAACGTCTAACGCATTGATTAATTGTAGGAATGGACTGATGAAGCTATCATTTGGAAACATGACATTGGAGATGAATATTTTCAACATTTGCAAGCAACCTGGAGATGATAATGATTTACAAGAAGTAGATCAGATTGATGAATTAGTTTATGATCAACTTGAATCTACTTTAAGTAAAAATGAATTGGATGAAATTGAAGATTTGCAAATGGTTTATTCTGAGGAAGAAATCACGGATGAAACAAGCACCGAAAATGTTGATGCGAATCTTTTGTCAACAGTGACAACAGATTCGACATCTGACATCACACCAATCGATGATTACTTTCCTAACAAATCCTTACTTTCTCTTAGTCCAATGCCTTGGTATGATAAAAATATCAATTTTCTTTCTTTAGGAGATTTGCCAGCTGATTGGAGTACCCAAGACAAAGAAAAGTTTTTGAACGAAGTGAAGAGCTTTTATTGTGATGACCCTAACTTATTCAAATATTGTCCTGATCAAATATTTCAAAGATTCATTCCCGACAATGAGGTAAGTAGTGTCATTAAACTTTGTCATTCTGAAGCATGTGGCAGTTATTTCTCGTCAAAAAAGACAACTGCTAAAATCTTTCAAAATGGATTTTATTGGCCCACCATGTTCAAGGACACACATGCATTCTCCAAAACTTGTGAAAATTGTCAAAAAATTGACACTGGTCAAAAAGTTTTGTTTTATGATTCTCAACTCTATGCATTCCCTAAAGAGCTAAGATTAAGATGGACCAATCCTTATGGGGCCTGTGATATTGAGAATTCAATGAATGATAATGATTTTAAGGAAAATGGACATCGTTTGAAAACTTACTTTGATAATTTTCCTAGTAAAAATGAATCAACTGGTTGGAATGATCTTGTAGATAAAGGTTGATTTTTTTTTTCTCACATTGTTTTTGTGTTTCTTTTTGAGTGATTTTTGCTAGTTTCTCTCACCCCGGTCAAATGGCGGATAACGGTACTCCGTGACTTAAGTCGGTTCTTTCAGTTTCCCATAATTACTGATATCTGTGTATATATTTGTGCAATTCTTTGAATCTCTCTTCCAATTCTCATTTGAAAATGGACACTAATCTTGAAAAATTGAAAAAGTATTTTCCTGCTCTGCCTTAGAATGCGATTACAAAAATTTACCATGCTAGATGTGCAAGATTGAGATTGTTAATGAATCATGGAATTCCTGAAGATATTCGTTGGTTGATTGAAGCAAAGGTCTGATTATCAGGTGAGTCCTCTAACTTCTTCATTTCACACATGCCTGGAACAGGTAAAAGCACTTTTGCAAAGAAGCGTCGTGCAAAACGACTAGAAGTCTGTCATCGATGTGCTAGATGGACTTGTAATACACAATGTCGTTCTTTAGGAATGGTATCTATAAACCGTGAAGATAAAATACAATTTATTAAGGATGGCCTGAGTAAGGAGTCTTTAGATAATCTTCTATTGACTCTTGAGACGCATCCTAGTGGAGATGTGCATCGTGCAATTCATGATTTATGGCCACTATTTCATAAAGAACATGATCGACTTAGTCTTGGGAATCTGACTAAAAAAGACCCTGTTTGCCAGTTTTTAAGAAAACTGGATGGGAAGCCTATCCCCGACCCATAGAGGGCGTTTAAGCCGTTCTTGGACGTAAAACCAAGGGAAGATGTGAGCCACAATCACAACTACCTGTACATACACATGCTTTTTTTCAAAAGTAAATAAATAAATAAATAAAAAGAGAGAGAGAGAGTGTGAGACTCCAGCTGGCCTACATATAGATGTTATGATTGCCTTTCTAATTTATCATCTATAAAACCCTCTTTTCCTTCCTTTCATTTCTACTCAACCCATACCTTCAACAAATACAGAAGTGTGTAGAAATGGCAAGTTCCTCAAGTCATCAAATAAGAAATATTTGTGTTTTCGGTGGATCTAGTCCTGGGAAAGAAAAAGAGTTTTTAGAATCAGCAAATCATCTTGGTCAGGTGCTAGCTGAGAGAAAGATTCATTTAGTGTATGGGGGAGGCAGTCTTGGGTTAATGGGAGGTGTGTCAATAGCTGCATTTTTAGGAGGTAGTCAAGTTTTAGGAGTCGTCCCTGAAGCTTTGGCACAAGGGGACATCATTGGAAAAACAATTGGAGAGGAACTTCAGGTCTCCACAATGTCGGCTCGAATGAATGCAATGTTTAACCATGCTGATGCTTTCATTGCTTTACCAGGTGGTCTAGGCACATTGGAAGAGATCTTTCATATTTCCTCTTGGGCTCAATTGCACATTCACCATAAACCCATAGGTTTGTTAAATGTTAATGGTTATTATGATAAGTTGTTGTCTTTTCTTGATCATGCTGTGGAACAGGAATTTCTAACATCATCTGCACGTCAAATCATAATCTCTGCTACTACTGCTGAACAATTGATTGACCAACTACAATCTTTCACTCCTGTGATTGATCCTTCCATGAGTCGCATAAATTGGTCATCTACGGGAAGCCGTAAAAAGCTTAGATTGGATTTGAGCCTTCATTTGTGAATTTTTGTGTCTTTTGGTTTTATTATGTTTTGTTATTTCTTATTTTTGTTTCAGTGTGTTTCAGGTTTTGTCAGTGTTCGTTATTTCAGGTGATATCTTCTATACTCTATCTTTCTACCTTAGAACATTGAGGACAATGTCTCGTTTTGGTTGGGGGGAGAGGGTAGTAGTTGATTAAAAAAAAAAAAAAAATTGTTTTTCATTTCATAAAGCATGTGCATAATTGTTGTTACTAGGATGGCAGAGTAAAGGAGTTCTTTTGTTAAAGTGACTCTTGAGACGCATCTTAGTAACCATTCTTAACAAGGTCTATTATAATACTTCCTGAAATATTCAGGTTTACAAACTCTCGTATTTTTACCACTTAATTCTGCTCATATACTTATTTAACATGTATTCTTAAACCTTAATTTACACACACACACTTTAACATATGATTATGGGTTGCATATTGGATTATTACATTATTTATGTTCTTTTGTTAAAGGTAACAACTAAGGGAAAGGGATTGTATATAATTAAAAAAAAAAAACATGAAAAAAAAAAAAGAAAAAAAAGACAAAAATAATAATCCCAACCCAAGGAAGTTAACCTTAAACATTAGAACAAAAATTTTGTTTTCTTCCAAGAAAAGCCCCATAATTATGTGTTGATACATTGAGCACAAAAGAAAGGTTTATTAATATCTTGTTAAGTGGTATTGAGCAGATATATAAATTTAATGAGAGTTTGTTTATCTGGATAGATTAATGGAAGTTAAATGATGAATACCTTGCTTTGTGAAATTTGCAAATTGTTTTAACGCTTTAATTACTAGGGACTAGTAATAAGCTGGTTGAGGGGTGTGATTAGTACTTAAAAGTGCATTTTTATCATGGTTTTATATCATCATTTTGCACTTGAAGTATCAATAACTCCTTAACTAAAATATGTTTTATAATAATGTATCTAATAATATAAGATACCTATAATTTGTGGTAAATGTCTATTTTTAATGCAGGTCTATCACATAAATGAAAGGATTGATTGATGACTTGAAGAACTTAAATTGCATGGATAAAGAGATGGTCAAACGTAGAGAAGATATGTCGGTGCAATCCAAACCGGAACACTGTTCGGTAATTGGGCCATATCTGGAGCTACAGATCTCAGATTTAGGTCCAATTTATATGGATGGAAAGGTAAGACATAGGCCTACAACCTTCATATGGAGCCCAAGATCTAAAAAGGCCATTATCAAGTCCAAATTGTAGCAACAACAAAGAAGCCCGAATCTGTCTTCCAGCCCGAGCACTGTTCGGTATTTTGGACATATCTGGAGTTCTAGAAGTCCAAATGAGCTGAATTTTTTACACAAGAAAGCTGAGACAATTGCCTACAACTTTCATGTTTGCACCTAGCTCCAGTTTTGACGTTATCAATGACGTTTTGGGCAGACAAGAGAAGATAAGGATTGTCACCAAGTCAAAAGTTGGCCACCCACTTATCAATTAGTCATCAAATCAATAGTTCCCAATTTTGGCCTATAAAAGGAGGCATTTGCCATGCATTTAGGCATCTTGGTTTCCAGATCAAGATCATGCTCTTCCTTTCTCTCTTTGTATTTTTTATGCTTTGTTTTCATTAATATTAAGTTTATGCCTTTCATTTCCTTTCCTTTACTTAGTTAACTTTTATGTTCTTATTTAGTTTATTTGTTTTCCTTTCTTTCATTATGTCTAGCTAAGTTAATTATGTCAAGGTGAAAAGGTTACACTAATGGTGTAAGAATAAGTATAGTGTAAACTTAATATGGACTTTAATGTTTGATACTAACATGTTTTATATTTGTTATCTTGTTCACTCTTTAATACTTTGCTTGTTAAATGACTAATCTTGATTTATGTTGTATAACACTTGGTACAACAAATGCTTGGCACTTTCATAGCCCATAATGTATGGTATAACCGACACCTGAGCTATGAAAGGAACTTGATTTGTTGTTAACATAAGTTATAATCATGAATGCTTGACGAGATTTACAAGTATTAGCATTAATTGAATAAGATGACTAATGTAATCATGTTAACAATATATAATCTCATTGGAACCTCCTTTGTGTGTGGTTTTCAATTCAATAATAAGAGTTTATACTATACTTGTTTGATATACCATTAGTGGAACCTCTAACCTTGACATTTGTTATTATTATTGTTTAATCCTTACATTAATTTTCCATCTCCAAGTTCTCATCATCATCTTCTTCTTCTCTTTCTTTATTATTATTATTATTATTATTACTACTACTATTATTATTATTATTATTATTATTATTATTATTATTATTATTATTATTATTATTATTATTATTGTTATTGTCATTGTTGTTATTATTGTTATTACTATTATTATTGTTATTGTTTATAATTGTTATTTATAATTTGTACAATTAACCTCCCTGTGGTTCGACCCCGGTCTTGCCGGGTTATTTATTACTTCGACACTCCTGCACTTGGGAGAAGACAACAATCTTTTCGTCGTGTCACAATGCATCTCATTTTAATTTTAAACCAGGTATTATTCAACTTTTACCATCTTTTCATGGCTTGGAATTGGAAAATCCATACTTGCATTTAAGGGAATTTGAGGAGGTTTGCAACACATATAATAACTTAAATTGTAGCATGAACACCATCAGATTAAAGCTTTTTCCTTTTTCATTAAAAGATAAAGCTAAAACATGGCTACAAAATTTAAGACCAGGATCCATTCGTGCTTGGGATGAAATGCAACAACAATTTTTAAAGAAGTTTTTCCCATCTCATAAAACAAACTCTTTCAAAAGACAAATCAGCACTTTCACTCAAAAACCAGGAGAAACATTTTACAAATGTTGGGATAGGTATCGAGACTTGCTTAGTACTTGCCCTCTTCATGGTTTTGAAACATGGAGATTGGTTTCACATTTCTATGAAGGGTTAACACCTAAAGATAGGCAAATGGTTGAATTGATGTGCAATGGAACTTTTGAAGATAAAGACCCTGATGAAGCAATGGAGTACTTAGACTTGTTAGCTGAAAATGCTCAAAATTGGGACACCGCGGTTACATATGAGGCACCGAGTAAAACTCAACCACATACATCTAGTGGAGGTATGTACAACCTTAGGGAAGATCATGACCTTCAAGCCAAGTTTGCATCTTTAGCTAAAAAAGTCGAGGCACTAGAATTAAAAAAGAGTGGTCAATTAAAATCTGTTGAAAACATTGTGTGTCAAATCTGTGAAACAAATGAACACTCAACTAGTAACTGCCCAACCTTGCCTTCTTTTAAAGAATGTCTCCATGAACAAGCCCATGCTTTAAACAGTTTTCAAAGGGCCAACCACAACCCATACTCCCAAACATACAACCCTGGTTGGAGGAATCACCCAAATTTCAGTTGGAAGAGTGAGAATAATAATGCACAAACTTCACAACCACTGTTTCAAGCACACCACAGTTTCCAAAATTCTCATGGATATGCACCTTCTTATGCTCCACCTCCTAGAAGAAATCTTGAGGAAACATTGCATGCATTCATTGAAAAGCAAGAGACAATTAATACTCAACTTGTTCAAAACATGACAGATTTTAAAGATACTCTTGCTAAATTAACATCTGCTCTTAGTTTCCAAGAGAAAGGTAAGTTTCCATCTCAACCACAGCAAAATCCCAAGGGGCAATACAATGCAAATGCAAGTAGTTCCGGAAGCCAACACATGGATCAACTCAAATCAGTCACTACTCTACGCAGTGGTAAGGTTATTGAAAAACCCTCTCTTGAACCTTATGAGAAAGATGATGAGTCAATCTCTAAGGGTAAGGAAGGGGTTGAATCTGAAAATTGCAAAGAAACGACTGATTCACCGCCAGTACTTCCATTTCCTCATGCCATGACCAAACAAAGGAAAGTCAACCATAACTCTGAAATTTATGAAATTTTCAAACAGGTAAGGATCAATATACCTTTGCTGGATGCTATTAAATAGGTTCCTTCCTATGCTAAATTTTTGAAAGATCTATGCACTGTGAAGAGGAAACTGAATGTGAAAAAGAAAGCCTTTCTAGCCGAACAAGTAAGTGCTATTCTTCAAAACAATAATGCTTTGAAATATAAAGACCCTGGTTGTCCTACAATTTCTTGCTTTATTGGAGAGCATAAAATTGAAAAAGCCTTACTTGATCTTGGTGCTAGTGTGAATTTACTTCCATATTCAGTTTTTCAGAGTCTCAATCTAGGTGAGTTAAAACCAACTTCTATATCTCTTTTACTTGCCGATAGATCTGTAAAAGTGCCTAGAGGAATAGTCGAAGATGTGTTAGTACAAGTCGATAAATTCATTTATCCTGTGGATTTTATTGTCTTGGACACAGAACCTGTTGAAACATGTAATTCATTTCCTGTTATTTTAGGACGTCCGTTTCTTGCAACTTCTAACGCATTGATTAATTGTAGGAATGGACTGATGAAGCTATCATTTGGAAACATGACATTGGAGATGAATATTTTCAACATTTGCAAGCAACCTAGAGATGATAATGATTTACAAGAAGTAGATCATATTGACGAATTAGTTTATGATCAACTTGAATCTACTTTAAGTAAAAATGAATTGGATTAAACTGAAGATTTGCAAATGGTTTATTCTGAGGAAGAAATCACGGATGAAACAAGCATCGAAAATGTTGATGCGAATCTTTTGTCAACAGTGACAACAGATTCGACATCTGACATCACACCAATGGATGATTACTTTCCTAACGAATCCTTACTTTCTCTTAGTCCAATGCCTTGGTATGATAAAAATATCAATTTTCTTGCTTTAGGAGATTTGCCAACTGATTGGAGTACTCAAGACAAAGAAAAGTTTTTGAACGAAGTGAAGAGCTTTTATTGTGATGACCCTACCTTATTCAAATATTGTCCTGATCAAATATTTCAAAGATTCATTCCCGACAATGAGGTAAGTAGTGTCATTAAACTTTGTCATTCTAAAGCATGTGGAAGTTGTTTCTCGTCAAAAAAGACAATTGCAAAAATCTTTCAAAATGGATTTTATTGGCCCACCATGTTCAAGGACACGCATGCATTCTGCAAAACTTGTGAAAATTGTCAAAAGATTGATACTGGTCAAAAAGTTTTGTTTTATAATTCTCAACTTTATGCATTCCCTAGAGAGCTAAGATTAAGATGGACCAATCCTTATGGGGCATGTGATATTGAGAATTCAATGAATGACAATGATTTTAAGGAAAATGGACATCGTTTGAAATCTTACTTTGATAATTTTCCTAGTGAAAATGAATCAGCTGGTTTGAATGATCTTGTAGATAAAGGTTGATTATTTTGTTTTTCTCACATTTTCTTTTTTATGTTTCTTTTTGAGAGATTTTTGCTAGTTTCACTCACCCTGGTCAAATGGCGGACAACGGTACTCCGTGACTTAAGTCGGTTCTTTCAGTTTCCCACAATAACTGATATTTGTGTATATATTTGTGAAATTCTTTGAATCTCTCTTCCAATTCTCATTTGAAAATGGACACTAATCTTGAAAAATTGAAAAAGTATTTTCCCACTCTGCCTCAAAATGCGATTACAAAAATTTACCGTGCTAGATGTGCAAGATTGAGATTGTTAATGAATCATGGAATTCCTGAAGATATTCGCTGGTTGATTGAAGCAAAGGTCCGATTATCAGGTGAGTCCTCTAACTTCTTCATTTCACACATGCCTGGAACAGGTAAAAGCACTTTTGCAAAGAAGCGTCGTGCAAAACGACTGGATGTCTGTCATCGATGTGCTAGATGGACTTGTAATACACAATGTCGTTCTTTAGGAATGGTATCCATAAACCGTGAAGATAAAATACAATTCATTAAGGATGGCCTGAGTAAGGAGTCTTTAGATAATCTTCTATTGACTCTTGAGACGCATCCTAGTGGAGATGTGCATCGTGCAATTCATGATTTATGGCCACTATTTCATAAAGAACATGATCGACTTAGTCTTGGGAATCTGACTAAAAAAGACCCTGTTTGCCAGTTTTTAAGAAAACTGGATGGGAAGCCTATCCCCGACCCATAGAGGGCGTTTAAGCCGTTCTTGGACGTAAAACCAAGGGAAGATGTGAGCCACAATCACAACTACCTGTACATACACATGTTTTTTTTCAAAAGTAAATAAATAAAAAGAGAGAGAGATTGTGTGAGACTCCAGCTGGCCTCCATATAGATGTTATGATTGCCTTTCTACTTTCTCATCTATAAAACCCTATTTTCCTTCCTTTCATTTCTACTCAACCCATACATTCAACAAATACAGAAGTGTGTAGAAATGGAAAGTTCCTCAAGTCATCAAATAAGAAATATTTGTGTTTTCGGTGGATCTAGTCCTGGGAAAGAAAAAGAGTTTTTAGAATCAGCAAATCATCTTGGTCAGGTGCTAGCTGAGAGAAAGATTCATTTAGTATATGGGGGAGGCAGTCTTGGGTTAATGGGAGGTGTGTCAATAGCTGCATTTTTAGGAGGTAGTCAAGTTTTGGGGGTCGTCCCTGAAGCTTTGGCACAAGGGGACATCATTGGAAAAACAATTGGAGAGGAACTTCAGGTCTCCACAATGTCGGCTCGAATGAATGCAATGTTTAACCATGCTGATGCTTTCATTGCTTTACCAGGTGGTCTAGGCACATTGGAAGAGATCTTTCATATTTCCTCTTGGGCTCAATTGCACATTCACCATAAACTCATAGGTTTGTTAAATGTTAATGGTTATTATGATAAGTTGTTGTCTTTTCTTGATCATGCTGTGGAACAGGAATTTCTAACATCTTCTGCACGACAAATCATAATCTCTGCTTCTACTGCTGAACAATTGATTGACCAACTACAATCTTTCATTCCTGTGATTGATCCTTCCATGAGTCGCATAAATTGGTCATCTACGGGAAGCCGTAAAAAGCTTAGATTGGATTTGAGCCTTCATTTGTGAATTTTTATGTATTTTGGTTTTATTATTGTGTTTTGTTATTTTTTATTTTTGTTTTAGTGTGTTTCAGGTTTTGTCAGTGTTCGTTATTTCAGGTGATATCTTCTATACTCTATCTTTCTACCTTAGAACATTGAGGACAATGTCTCGTTTTGGTTGGGGGGAGAGGGTAGTAGTTGATAAAAAAAAATTGTTTTTCATTTCATAAAGCATGTGTATAATTGTTGTTACTAGGATGGCAGAGTAAAGGAGTTCTTTTGTTAAAGTGACTTTTGAGACGCATCTTAGTAACCATTTTTAACAAGGTCTATTATAATACTTCCTGAAATATTCAGGTTTACAAACTCTCGTATTGTTACCACTTAATTCTGCTCATATACTTATTTAACATGTATTCTTAAACCTTAATTTACACACACACACTTTAACATATGATTGTGGGTTGCATATTGGATTATTACATTATTTATGTTCTTTTGTTAAAGGTAACAACTAAGGGAAAGGAATTGTATATAATTAAAAAAAAAGAAAAACATAAAAAAAAAGAAAAAAAATAATGATAATAAAAATGTAGATAAGTTTGGTTTCGTAGCCTCCCTAACCTAAGCAATTAAGCCCGAAGGGGTGTTTTAACACCTAATACCCTAAAGTCAACTGACTTGGGAGCTATTGGCCCAACGCTTGTTACATGGGTTGAGGAGAAAAGCTTAAGGGAATCAAACATTGCACTATCTACATATCAGTATCTGCGACCCGAGTTACTAAGCTCGTAGGGGTGTCTTAACACCTAATGCCCTAAGACCAACTGATTTGGGAGTCATTAGCTGAAAGCTCGTTACATGGGTTAAAGATGCATGATACTTTTAAATTATATGTATATAGATTTAAAAAAAAAGAAAAAAAAAAGACAAAAATAATAATCTCAACCCAAGGAAGTTAACCTTAAACATTAGAACAAAAATTTTGTTTTCTTCCAAGAAAAACCCCATAATTATGTGTTGATACATTGAGCACAAAAGAAAGGTTTATTAATATCTTGTTAAGTGGTATTGAGCAGATATATAAATTTAATGAGAGTTTGTTTATCTGGATAGATTAATGGAAGTTAAATGATGAATACCTTGCTTTGTGAAAATTGCAAATTGTTTTGACGCTTTGATTACTAGGGACTAGTAATAAGCTGGTTGGGGGGTGTGATTAGTACTTAAAAGTGCATTTTTATCATGGTTTTATATCATCATTTTGCACTTGAAGTATCAATAACTCCTTAACTAAAATATGTTTTATAATAATGTATCTAATAATATAATATACCTATAATTTATGGTAAATGTCTATTTTTAATGCAGGCCTATCACATAAATGAAAGGATTGATTGATGACTTGAAGAACTTAAATTGCAAGGATAAAGAGATGGTCAAACTTAGAGAAGAGATGTCGGTGCAATCCAAACCGGAACACTGTTCGGTAATTGGGTCATAACTGGAGCTACAGATCTCAGATTTAGGTCCAATTTATATGGATGGAAAGGTAAGACATAGGCCTACAACTTTCATATGGAGCCTAAGATCTAAAAAGCTCATTATCAAGTCCAAATTGTAGCAACAACAAAGAAGCCCGAATCTGTCTTCCAGCCCGAGCACTGTTCGGTATTTTGGCCATATCTGGAGTTCTAGAAGTCCAAATGAGCTGAAGTTTTTACACAAGAAAGCTGAGACAATTGCCTACAACTTTCATGTTTACAACTGGCTCCAGTTTTGACGTTATCAATGACGTTTGGGGCAGACAAGAGAAGATAAGGATTGTCACCAAGTCAAAAGTTGGCCACCCACTTATCAATTAGTCATCAAATCAATAGTTCCCAATTTTGGCCTATAAAAGGAGGCATTTGCCATGCATTTAGGCATCTTGGTTTCCAGATCAAGATCATGCTCTTCCTTTCTCTCTTTGTATTTTTTATGCTTTGTTTTCATTAATATTAAGTTTATGCCTTTCATTTCCTTTCCTTTATTTAGTTAACTTTTATGTTCTTATTTTGTTTATCTATTTTTATTTCTTTCATTATGTCTAGCTAAGTTAATTATGTCAAGGTGAAAAGGTTACACTAATGGTGTAAGAATAAGTATAGTGTAAACTTAATATGGACTTTAATGTTTGATACTAACATGTTTTATATTTGTTATCTTGTTCACTCTTTAATACTTTGCTTGTTAAATGACTAATCTTGATTTATGTTGTATAACACTTGGTACAACAAATGCTTGGCACTTTCATAGCCCATAATGTATGGTATAACCGACACCTGAGCTATGAAAGGAACTTGATTTGTTGTTAACATAAGTTATAATCATGAATGCTTGACGAGATTTACAAGTATTAGCATTAATTGAATAAGATGACTAATGTAATCATGTTAACAATATATAATCTGATTGGAACCTCCTTTGTGTGTGGTTTCCAATTCAATAATAAGAGTTTATACTATACTTGTTTGATATACCATTAGTGGAACCTCTAACCTTGACATTTGTTATTATCATTGTTTAATCCTTACATTAATATTTCATCTCTAAGTTCTCATCATCATCATCATCTTCTTCTTCTCTTTCTTTATTATTATTATTATTATTATTATTATTATTATTACTATTACTACTACTACTACTACTACTACTACTATTATTATTATTATTATTATTATTATTACTACTACTATTGTTGTTGTTGTTATTGTTGTTTTATTATTGTTATTTATAATTTGTACAAATAACCTCCCTGTGGTTCGACCCCGGTCTTGCCGGGTTATTTATTACTTCGACACTCCTGCACTTGGGAGAAGACATCAACATTTTTGTCGTGTCAACGCCATCCAGCTAGGATTTTTGTTGGCACTAGCTCATTATTTTCATTCTTCACTACAGTGACTTCAAATTTTTTTAAAGACAACTTGGGTTGGACTAACCCATTTTAAGTTTGCAATAAGGTAGATAATACCTACATCAAATAGCTTAAGCACTTCACCTCTCACTAATTCCTTCATGTTTGGGTTCAATTGTCTTTGCAATTGCCTCACTAATTTAGCCTCTTCTTCAAGATAGATTTTATATTTACATAAAAGAGGGCTAATTCCTTTCAAGTTAGTAATTGTCCACCCAATTGCTTTCTTATGTTTTCTCACCACTCTCAAAAGTTTTTGTTCCTACTTCATGCTAAGTTTTGATGAGATCACAATAGGATATGATTCTTCTTCCCCTAGAAATGCATACTTGAGATCACTTGGTAAAGGCTTCCTTTCTTGTTTATAAGGTTGGACAAGAGATGCCTCAACTTTCACTTGGGCTGAAATCAAAGGCTCAAATGATGGGGTCCATTGACCTATTGACATAATAGGCATTGGATCTAGATAAGTCTTGAGCTCTCTTACTTCATCATCATCATATTCCAAAGAATAAAATCTTTCATGATGAATTAAAGTTCTCTCCAATAAATCCTTTATCCACTCTCTCTCAAAGTGTTCTTAATAAACTATTTGGATTAAATCTACCTCTCTAACATCCTCATATTCACCAATTTGTTTGGAAACATTGAATATGTTTATCTCCACAGTCATATTCCCAAAGACAATTTCATCACTCCATTCCTACAGTTAATTAAGGCATTGGATGTAGCTAGGAAAGGTCTCCCTAAGGTGACTGGGATGGGAGTATTAGATCCTTGAATAGGTGCGGTGTCTAACACTACAAAATCAATAGGAAAGTAGAATTTATCTGCTTGGACCAACACATCCTCAACAATACCCCTAGGAATCTTGATTGACCTATTAGCTAATTGAAGGGGATTCAAGTAGGCTTGATTTCTCCTAAACCTAATTGTTCATAAATAGTATAGTGTATTAAATTCACACTTGCTTCTAAATCCAACAAAGCTTCATATATCTTATGACTTTTAATAATGCATGAAATGGTAGGACAACCAGGATCTTTGTATTTAGGAGGTGTATTAAACTGGATGATGGCACTAGCATGCTTAGTTAGAAAGGCTCTTTCTTTCACATTCAATCTCCTTTTGACTGTGCATAAATCCTTAAGAAACTTTGCATATGATTAATTGCATCAAGAGTGGAATATTGACTTTCACTTGTTTGAACAATTCAAAGATTTCTGAGTTCATAAAATCATGTTTAGGTTTCCCTAACCTTTGTGGAAATGGTGCTCTAGGAACAAATTCTAAATCACTCACTTTAACTCTAATTTTTCTTAAATCATCTCCTTCCTCACTCATTTCACTCTCCTTTCTTTTCACTCAAACTCTCATTTGTCACTTGCATTTTGATTCCCTATTCACTTTCCCTAGATTTCTCCTCCACAATACCTTTAGGAATCTTAAATCTATACCTTTATCAACAATCTTTTCACTTCTAAGGGTGGTGATGGCTTGGACTTGTTTATGGTTTGAAGGTTCACTCATGTGTACCTGACCTCTAATATTGGGCATTGGTTGAGCTAGGATTTTTCCCTTCTTTTGAATGCTTAGTGATTGAGACAACTTAGTTAGTTGACTTTGAATGTCATCTAAGGTCCTATTGGTCTGGTCTTGAAATTTGTAAGCTTGGTTGTTGATTTCTCCTTGCGTTTGTATGAATTGTTGAAGAGTATCCTCTAGTGATCTTTTATGAGGTGGTTGGTACGTGTTATGTGTGGGAGCATGAAATGGTTGAGGTGGAGGTTGAAATGTTTGAGGTATTGAAAAGCTCTCATTTCTCCATCCAAAATTTGGGTGGTTCCTCCATTCAGGATTATAGGTATTAAAGTAGGGATTGCCTACTTGGTTTGAAAAGGGCTTTCTAACATTATTTAAATCAAAAGTTTGGCCATATAGCACTTCCTTGAAGGCTGAAATGGTAGGACACTCAGTTGTCCTATGCCCTTTGCTTTCACACACAACACAACTCTCCTCTTGTTGTCCACTCATGACATGTACTTTTTTAAGCTCAAGAGACTCTACTTTCCTAGTCAATAAGGCTAATCTAACACTGAGGTTATCGGTCTCTTTCAATTGAAATTTACCGCTTGAATGAGAAATGGTGTTTCTAGACTCAACATGAAGTGGGAGAGAGGTATCCCATTGCTTTGTGTTTTCAGCCAATCGATCAAAAAAATCAAAAGCTTCACTTGGTTCTTTGTCATAAAACTCATCATTACACATGGTTGACACTAGCTTTTTAAAATCTGCTATAAAAGAGTCGTAGAAAAAACTCACTAACCTCCACATCTCAAAACCATTGTGCATGCATGCATTTAACAAGTCTTTGAACCTTTCCTAAGCTTGGTAAAATGACTCATTTGGACTACAAGAAAAATTCATCATTTGACACTATAAGGCTATCGTCTTATGAGAGGGGAAGTATTTTTTCAAAAATTCACCTTGCATTTCCCTCCATGTACCTATAGACCTAGGACGCAGGGAGTTTAACCAAAGTTTGGCTTTATCCTTTAGAGAGAATGGGAAGAATTTAAGCCGAATAGTTTCTTCAGAGCATGTTCTATCAATAAAAGTATTACATACCTCTTTAAAGTCCTTAATGTGTATATATGGATCTTCAAAATCCATACTATGATATGTGGGAAGAAGTTGGATCATGTCTGGTTTCAAATTAAAAGCTTGTTGGTTAAGAGGCAAGATAATACACGAACGTATACTTTGTCTAGCTGCGTGAAGATACTCTCTAAGAGTTCAAAAATTAGGTTGATCATTAAATTGTAGAGGTCCATTACCTTGAACACTTCTTTCACCCTCTACATCTTCAACATTAGCCATGATGAAAAAAAAACAAATATAACAATTATATGAATATGAAAAGAAAGGAAAAAGAAAAAGAAGATTGCAAATAAAAGTAAATGAAATGTAAAAGATAAAGTAATAGCTCAAAAATAAAAATACGACAAATTAGAAAATTCACACTCCCACTAATAAGCAATATTAACAATAATAAACATTAAAAGATAATTATAACAAGCATGAATAAAGAGGCGGTAATACCAGCCAAGTACTTTAAATAATAAATATAAGAAAAATAATCACAACAAAACAACAACAAAAAATAAACAAGAGGTGGTAATACTAGCCAAGTACTTCAAAAAATAATCACAACAAAACAACAAAAATAAAATAAACAAGAGGCGGTAAAACTAGCCTTATAATATAAACAATAAATATTATAAACTAATTAGAATAAGCATCAAAAGAAAAATGATTGAACTAACCAAAAGTCAACAATTAGTAGTTTATTCCATAGTCCAATATCCGAAAAGTTGAGGTCGATTTTTTTAGGCGGTAAAACCAGCCATTTGAAATTTTTTTTCAATTTTTTTTAGATGGTAAAATCAGCCAATTAATTTTTTTTATAATTTTTTTTTTGGTTTTTCAATAATCAAATCTAAATTTGTTACCTTTGCGCCAAAATTGCTTGACTGCTTTTTATGATCGGCATGTTTTAACTCGCAAATGGATGAGTGTGCGATGTAGCAATTAACTCGGTAAGATCGAGGTCATATCCACAGAGAGCTAGATCTGGAAAATAAGCTAGGTAACAAAAAAAACTTAATTTGGCCTATTAAATCAAATTAGCCTATTAAAAATTCAATTATGTCCTTAGACTTAATTTTTATGCAAATTCGTCAAGTAATCATTTAATTTAAACCTTGAATCTATATTTTTTTTTTTTGGCATAATGGAGTACAATTAGACCACAAATTTCATTCAAACTTGTTGTTAGACTTTTATATATTTTTTGGAATCCTTTTTTACCTGCTTTTTCCACATTACAAGTCTTTATTTTATTTTATTTTGTTTTTATTTTGAAAAAGAAATGTGAATTTAGGGAATAACCTAGAAATGAGTTATAACAATTGGGCCACTCTTTACAATGCTTATGATAGAAAGTCTCGTAAGAGACTTTAGATGATGGACTCACCATATCATGAAATGATGAATTCTAAAGCACACTTAAAGGAAAAATTGGAAGATTTTTTTATTAAAATGGTAAACTTCAAAGATTTTGGAAATGGTCAAATTTCCACAGGTGACTTGCCCGAAAAAAATAAAAAAGAGTTTTCAAGGTGTTCTCATTGTAATAGACGACCTTCCTAGGTGAAATTTATTTTTCAATGTGATGACGAATGCAAAGGTTTTTCAAAGTGGTCATGTTGTAATAGGTGACTTGTCTAAGAGGAAAAACACAAATTTTCTAAAGTGGTGAAAAATATGAAGGTTTTTCAAAGTGATCTTATTGTAATGGATAACTTGTCTAGGTAAAAAATATGACTAATTTTTAAAATGGTGAAAAATACAAAGCTATCTTATTGTAATGGGCGACCTCCTTAGGTTAAAAATGCAAAGATCTTCAAAGTAGTGAAAAATATGAATGATTTTTCAAAGTGGTCTTCTTATAAAGAGTAACCTGCCTAGGTGAAAAAATACAAAGGTTTTTCCAAAGTGGTCAAATTATAATGGGTGACTTGTCCAAGTGAAAAATAAAATATTTTTGAAGTGGTTATATTATAATGGGTGACCTATCAAGATTAAAAAAAATATGTAATTTGCCTAGCAAAAAAAATTGGCTAGAGATGCCTTAAAAGGATGATAAGATAGGGCTCTAAGGTGCGCTATATAAGAGATGAGAGTTTAAAAGAGCACTCGAAAGCATAATGATAGGGCTTAAAAATGTATTATTTAAGAGGTGAGGGCTTAAAGGCAAACTCAATAAGAGATGAGATATAAAGATAGAGGTCTCAAAGGTGCACTTAAAATGATATAGGGTTAGAAAATGCACTCCATGGAAGGTGAGGGCTCAAAGGTGCATTAGAAAGAATATAGGGTTAAAAAATGCACTATGTGGAAGGTGAGGACTCAAAGGTACACTCAAAAGGAAATAGGGTTAAAAATATGTTATGTGGGAGATGAGGACTCAAAGTGCACTAGAAAGGAGGTAGGGCTAGAAAATGCACTACTTGAGAAATGATAGCTTAAAGGCGCATTCAAAATGAGGTAGGGTTAACAAATGCACCATCTTGGAAATGATGGCTCCAAGGCATATTTGAAACGATGTCAATAAGAGATGAGATATAAAGATAGAGGTCTCATAGGTGCACTCAAAATGATGTAGGGTTAGAAAATGCACTATATGGAAGGAGAGGGTTCAAAGGCATACTAGAAAGAAACTAGGGTTAGAAAATGCACTATATAGAAGATGAGGGCTCAAAGGTACATTAAAAAAAAACATAGGGTTAAAAAAGGCGTTATGTGGGAGATGAAGACTCAATGGTGCACTTAAAAGGAGGTAGGGCTAGGCAACGCACTACTTAGGAGATGATGGCTTAAAGGCGCATTCAAAATGAGGTAGAGTTAGGAAATGCACCATCCTAGAAATCATGGCTCAAAGGCATATTTGAAACGATGTAGGGCTAGAAAACGCATTATCTAATAAGTGAGGGCTATAAAACACACACGAAAGGAGTATGATAAGGCCTAAAGGCACACTATCCATAGGATAATGGCTCAAATGAACACTAAAAAAGAAAAAAAAAAGATAAGGCTTGAAGGAGGACAAAGGCTCAAAAGTGCACCTGAAAAGAAGTTGGGGTAGAAAACATACTATCAGAGAGATAAGAGCTTAAAGGCGCACTCAAAAGAAAAAGGATATGACTAGAAAGCATGATCAAAAAGAGGAAATTAGGATCTGAAGGCACACTATCTGAGGGATAAGGGCTTAAAAGCATATAGGCTTTGATGGCACACTATCTAAGAGACAAGGGTTTAAAAGCATACTCAAAAGAAGGTAGACATAGAAAACGCACTACCTGAGAGGTGATGGTAAGACATCAATCTGTCAATGATAAAAGTAATGTATCATGATCAAAATACATGTATACTTACTAGAGAAATAAAAGTTCTCTTTTTTTCATGGATTTTTCTTTTCTCAAAAGTTTGTCTCTAATAGTAAGTCTTGATGACTTTTTCGCTCTTACTTACTCGTGTCACATCTTGTGATCTTAACCTTTCAAAGGGGCATGTCATTAGCATAATTTTTCTCACAAACCTTTATCTAAAGGATTGCCAGCTATACCTTATATTTTTTATTTTCTTAGATAGGGAATCATTGAGCCAACCCTACTATGTGTTTGTTAAGTTGCCCCCCAGCTTGATCATACCCCTAAGTGTTTAATTTGGTTTTTTTTTTATGAAACTATATGAAAAATGATTTGGTTATTAACAATGAGTTGTTTTCATAGAGAATTTTTGAAATTTCAAAGTTATTCTAACACATAGAAATCATTTAACGTTGATTTAAGAAAAACATGTTCTGAAAAAATTCAGGTGATTCCTATAAATAGGTTTTTATAAGAGTTGAAAACTTTTGTTTTGTTTTCTGTGAAAGTATAAAGTAATGTTTTGTACGCTAAAGAGGTTCATGCTTTAATTTAAAAGTTACAAAGAACTGATCTTTCAAGCATTCATTTTACTTGTATGAATAATGACCTGTTTCATATGAGAAAGCGTTGATTATTGATCCAAATTACTTGTCTTTAATTAGAGAAGGCTTGAATGGGCATGAACGTAGGCTTTGGCTCTTGATTATGAAGAAAAATGATTTTTTTTATTAATCAAATGTAAGTATATTAAAAGATCAAAATAAAACATCATTGGAAACTGGCAAGTCAATTGTACAAGTATATATAATAATAGGAAACCAACTCCCTAGAAACAGAGGATAAACCCCAAAGTTAGCAACCTAGTCCAACCATTAGGCAGGGGAAAACAAAACATACCATAATCTGTAACAAGAGACATAAACATAGAGTCCAAAAAGTAACACAGCCCAACACCAAGAAAGGGAACAAACTCTAAAAAACAAAAGGCTAAGGGAACAGACTCCCACAAAGCCAATACAAAACACAAGCTACATAATATCAGAAGCAAACTAGTTGTAACACCAGCAGTAGATCTAGCCTACAACCTAAAGAGAACAAATCTTATATAGTAAATAGCGACAAACAAACTCCAACAGACAACACAAAGCCAAATAGCATAACTGCACAAAAAATATCCAGCATAGCTGTATAGAAAATGATATTTGTAGGCTTAAAAAGTGTTTATAGGATTTTAAAACTAAGGATCACTAGCGTTTGTTTCCACACCTTTTTATCCTTCGAATTGTTTTGCAAAATGGTCTATTATTTCCCCTAGTGCCGAGCTTTTGCTTCTTTTCTTACATTTGATTTTGAGCATCATCATATAAGTTATTTTGGTTGAAGGCTCAAATCTTTTGGATCCCTTGTATTTTTTTCATGCCCCTAGCTTTATTTGGTCTTTTTTAATCATTAAAATTTTTTATATGTCTCTTGCACTCACCTCCCAATATAGGGTGTGATCTTAGCCACGATTATCTTTTAAGAAAAATGAATTAGGCTCAAAAAAGGATTGCAGGAGAATTATTTAAATTTTATGAAATGATGACCAAAAATTGATTATCTTCATTTCTAATAGATGCCCTTAGGAGCGGTAATCTTTGCTTTCTTTTATATGAATATGCAAAATGGTTTATCATTATCCATGCAGCTAAAACTCAGCTTTGAAGTCATCTCATGATGTTTGGGTTGTTTTTCAAGTTTTTTGGGTGTATGGTTACCTTTTTAGGATATTATTAGAATTTCCAGAACTTGGTTGTTTGAACAAACACCAATTTAAATTTTGTTTTGTACTAAAACTTTGATTTCCATAAAATCAGTGTGAAAGCATAGGATCATGAATGGTTTTTTAAGATAAAAATCAAATAATCCTCAATGTGGTGGTTTTGTGAATAAAATATGTGCTGGTGTAGGTGTGTTATTTACATTTAAAAAAAACACATGATCGGTCGTTTGGTCATATCTAAAGTTTAATGATTAGTACTTAAAAGTGTATTTTTATCATGGTTTTATATCATCATTTTGCACTTGAAGTATCAATAACTCCTTAACTAAAGCATGTTTTATAATAATATATCTAATAATATAAGATACCTTTAATTTATGGTAAATTTTCATTTTAAATGCAGGCCTATCACATAAATGAAAGGATTGATTGATGACTTTAAGAACTTAAATTGCAAGGGAAAAGAGATGACCAAACATAGAAAAGCGATGTCGGTGCAATCTAAATCGGAATACTGTTCGGTAATTGGGTCATATGTGGAGCTATAGATCTCAGATTTAGGTCTATTTTATATGGATGGAAATGTAAGACATAGGCCTATAACTTTCGTATGGAGCTTAAGATCTAAAAAGACCATTCTCAAGTCCAAATTGTAGCAACAACAAAGAAGCTTGAATCTGTCTTTCAGCCCGAGCACTGTTCCATATTTTGGTCATATCAGGAGTTTTAGAAGTCTAAATAAGCTGAATTTTTTACACAAGATATCTGAGATAATTGCCTATAACTTTCATGTTTTCGAGTGGCTTTAATTTTGACATTATCAATGACGTTTTGGGTAGACAAGAGAAGATAAGGATTGTCACCAAGTCAACAGTTGGCCACCCACTCATCAATTAGTCATCAAATCAATAGTTTCCAATTTTGACCTATAAAAGGAGGCATTTGCCATTGATTTAAGCATTTTGGTCTCCAGATCAAGATCATGCTCTTCTTTTCTCTCTTTATATTTTTTGTAATGTTTAAGCTTTCTTTCATTAATATCAAGTTTATGTCTTTCATTTCCTTTCCTTTACTTAGTTAACTCTTATCTTATTTATTTTCTTATTTTGTTTATTTATTTTTCTTTCTTTCATTATGTCTAGCTAAGTTTGTTATGTCAAGGTGAAAAGGTTACACTAATGGTGTAAGAATAAGTATAATGTAAACTTAATATGGACTTTAATGATTGATCCTAACATGTTTTATATTTGTTATCTTGTTCACTCTTTAATACTTTGCTTGTTGATTAGTACTTAAAAGTGCATTCTCATTAAGGATTTATGTTATCATATTGCACCTAAAGTATCATTAAATTCCCTAACAAAAACATGTTTTATATTAGCTAGACATAATGAATTTTTTTCTTTATTTGTAATTTATATAATTCACCTCCCTGTGGTTCGACCCTGGTCTTGCCGGGTTATTTTACTTTGACACTCCTGCACTTGGGATAAGATATCAACTCTTTGATCGTGTCACTTGTTAAATGACTAATCTTGATTTATGTTGTATAACACTTGGTACAACAAATGTTCAGCACTTTCATAGTTCATACTGTATGGTATAACCGACACCTAGGCTATGAAAGGAACTTGATTTGTTGTTAACATAAGTTATAATCATGAATGCTTGATGAGATTTACAAGTATTAGTATTAATCGAATAAGATGACTAATGTAATCATGTTAACAATCTATAATTTGATTGGAACCTCCTTTTTGTGGGTTTCCAATGGAATAATAAGAGTTTATATTATACTTGTTTGACATACCATTAGTGGAATCTCTAACCTTGACATTTATTATTATCATTGTTTAATCGTTACATTAATATTCCTTCTCAAAGTTCTCATCTTCTTCTTCTTCTTCTCCTTCTTTTTCTTTATGATTATTATTTTTATTGTTGTTGTTGTTATTGTTGTTGTTGTTGTTGTTGTTGTTGTTATTGTTATTTATAATTTGTACAATTAACCTCCTTGTGGTTCAACCCCGGTCTTGCCGGGTTATTTATTACTTCGACACTCCTACACTTGGGAGAAGACATCAATCTTTTGGTCGTGTCAAGTTTTTGGCGTCGTTGCCGGGAAGGTAAGTTCTTGTACAAATTATACTGTTTATTTTATTTTCTCTTTTCACATTTCTTGTATATAACTTTGTTTCTTGTCTCTTCTTTCTTCTTCTTTTGTTTTCTTTTTCCTTTTATTCTATTCCTACACGTGCATGAGAGTGTGGTCACATACATTAAATGGTAGACTTTGTAGGGTATCCTCATTATTTTCAGAAAATATGGCCGAAGAAGATAATCAATCACTTCTTAATGAGAATAATGAGAATAATGAGAATAATCGTGCTAGAACACTTAGAGACCACATGAATCCCACAAGAACAAGTGCACCATCATGCATAGTTTTTCCTCCCGGTGCATCTCATTTTAATTTTAAGCCAAGTGTTATTCAACTTTTACCTTCTTTTCATGGCTTAGAATTGGAAAATCCATACTTATATTTAAGGAAATTTGAGGAGGTCTGCAACACATATAATAATTTAAATTGTAGCATGAACACCATCAGATTAAAGCTTTTTCCTTTTTCATTAAAAGATAAAGCTAAAACATGGCTATAAAATCTAAGACCAGGATCCATTCGTGCTTTGGATGAAATGCAACAACAATTTTTGAAGAAGTTTTTTCCATCTCACAGAACAAACTCTTTCAAAAGACAAATCACTACTTTTACTCGAAAACCAGCAGAAACATTTTACCAATGTTGGGATAGGTATCGAGACTTGCTTAGTACTTGCCCTCATCATGGTTTTGAAATATGGAGATTGGTTTCACATTTCTATGAAGGGTTAACACCTAAAGATAGGCAAATGGTTGAATTGATGTGCAATGAAACTGTTGAAGATAAAGACCCTGCTGAAGCAATGGAGTACTTAGACTTGTTAGCTGAAAATGCTCAAAATTGGGACACCGCAGGTACATATGAGGCACCGAGTAAAACGCAACCTCATACATCTAGTGGAGGTATGTACAACCTTAGGGAAGATCATGACCTTCAAGCCAAGTTTGCATCTTTAGCTAGAAAAGTCGAGGCACTAGAATTGAAAAAGAGTGGTCAATTAAACTCTGTTGTAAACATTGTGTGTCAAATCTGTGAAACAAATGAACACTCAACCAATAACTGTCCAACCTTGCCTTCTTTTAAGAAATGTCTCCATGAACAAGCTCATGCTTTAAATAATTTCCAAAGGCCCAACCATAACCCATACTCCCAAACATACAACCCTGGTTGGAGAAATCACCCAAATTTCAATTGGAAGAGTGAGAACAACAATGCACAAACTTCACAACCACCGTTTCAAGCACACCACAAATTTCAAAATTCTCATGGATATGCACCTCCTTATGCTCCACCTCCTAGAAGAAATCTTGAGGAAACATTGCATGCATTCATTGAAAAGTAAGAGACAATTAATACTCAACTTGTTCAAAACATGACAGATTTTAAAGATACTCTTGCTAAATTAACATCTGCTCTCAGTTTCCAAGAGAAAGGTAAGTTTCCATCTCAAACACAACAAAATCCCAAAGGGCAATACAATGCAAATACAAGTAGTTCCGGAAGCCAACACATGGATCAAGTCAAATCAGTCACTACTCTGCATAGTGGTAAGGTTATTGAAAAACCCTCTCTTGAACCTTATGAGAAAGATGATGAGTTAATCTCTGAGGGTAAGGAAGGGGATGAATCTGAAAATTACAAAGAAACGACTGATTCACCGCCATCACTTCCATTTCCTCAAGCCATGACCAAACAAAGAAAAGTTAATCACAACTCTGAAATCTTTGAAACTTTCAAACAGGTAAGGATCAATATACCATTGCTGGATGCTATTAAACAGGTTCCTTCCTATGCTAAATTTTTGAAAGATCTCTGCACTGTGAAGAGGAAACTGAATGTGAAAAAGAAAGCCTTTCTAGCCGAACAAGTAAGTGCTATTCTTCAAAACAATAATGCTTTGAAATATAAAGACCCTGGTTGTCCTACAATTTCTTGCTTTATTGGAGAGCATAAAATTGAAAGAGCCTTACTTGATCTTGGTGCTAGTGTGAATTTACTTCCATATTCAGTTTTTCAGAGTCTCAATCTAGGTGAGTTAAAACCAACTTCTATAACTCTTTTACTTGCCGATAGATCTATAAAAGTGCCTAGAGGAATAATTGAAGATGTGTTAGTACAAGTCGATAAATTCATTTATCCTGTGGATTTTATTGTCTTGGACACACAACCTGTTGAAGTATGTAATTCATTTCCTGTTATTTTAGGACGTCCATTTCTTGCAACTTCTAATGCATTGATTAATTGTAGGAATGGACTGATGAAGCTATCATTTGGAAACATGACATTGGAGATGAATATTTTCAACATTTGCAAGCAACCTAGAGATGATAATGATTTACAGGAAGTGGACTTTACTGAAAAATTAATTCATGATCAATTTCCAACCACTTCCAATGAAATTGAGATTGATGAATCTGATGATTTGGAAATGATTTATTTTCAGGAAGAATCAAATACAAGTAATTGGAGGCCACAAATTGAGGAATTGCCACCATGACCAATTAAGTCCATACCTTCAAGTGTTCAACCACCAAAACCTTATTTGAAGCCGTTGCCATCCAATCTCAAATACTCATTTTTGGGAGAAAATGAAACTTTTCCGGTAATAATCTCTTCCAAACTTAATGCACATCAAGAAGGTAAGTTATTACAAACTCTAAAAATGCACAAAAAAGCATTAGGATGGACCATAGCTGATATAAAAGGAATTAGTCCTTTGATTTGTACACACAGAATTTATTTAGAGGAAAATGCTAAACCCTCTAGAGAAATGCAACGAAGGCTAAATCCTAATATGAAAGAAGTAGTGAAAAATGAAGTCATTAAGCTTCTAGATAATGAAATCATTTATCCTATTTCTGATAGCAAATGAGTAAGTCCTACCCAAGTTGTACCCAAGAAGTCTAGAGTCACTGTGATAACAAATAAGAACAATGAGTTAATTCCCACTAGAATTGTTACTGGCTGGCGCATGTGCATTGATTATAGAAAACTTAATTTAATGACTAGAAAATATCATTTTCCTTTACCTTTCATGGATTAAATCCTAGAAAGAGTTGCAGGTCATGAATTTTATTGTTTCCTAGATGGCTATTCGGGTTACAACCAAATTGAAATTGCGTTGGAAGATCAAGAAAAAACTACTTTCACATGTCCATTTGGTACTTTTGCATATCGAAGGATGCCTTTTGGATTATGTAATGCACCAGCCACATTTCAAAGATGCATGCTTAGTATATTTAGCGATATGGTTGAACATTTTCTTGAGATTTTCATGGATGATTTTTCTGTTTTTGGCGATTCATTTGATGATTGTTTGACTAATTTAGGAAAGGTTTTAACCAGGTGTGAAGAGAAGAATCTTGTGCTGAATTGGGAAAAATGTCATTTTATGGTAACAAACAGCATTGTACTTGGTCACATTGTTTCATCAAAAGGAATTGAGGTTGACAAATCTAAAATCGAGTTAATTACAAACTTGCCAACCCCAAAATCTCTTAAAGATGTTAGATCATTCCTAGGACATGCTGGTTTTTATAGAAGGTTCATCAAAGATTTTAGTGTAATATATAAGCCTTTAAATAACCTTCTAACAAAGGATAATATTTTTGAATGGACTGAACATTGTGAAGAAGCCTTTGTTAAACTTAAAAACTTGCTTACTTATGCTCCTATCATTCAACCTCCCGATTGGTCATTACCTTTTGAAATAATGTGTGATGCTAATGATTATGTCGTAGGTGCTGTTTTGGGACAAAGAAAAGATAAGAAACCTTATGTAATTTACTATGCAAGTAAAACTTTAAATAGTGCTCAAATGAATTATACCACCACTGAAAAAGAATTACTTGCAGTAGTATTTGCATGTGAAAAATTCAGATCTTATCTTGTTGGCTCACCTGTTGTTGTTTTTAGTGATCATGCAGCATTGAAATATCTTCTTTCTAAGAAAGATTCCAAGGCTAGATTGGTGCGGTGGATTTTATTACTTCAAGAATTTGATATCACAATCAAAGATAAGAAAGGCAGCGAAAATGTTGTCGCAGATCACTTGTCAAGATTGACAACAGATTCGAAAACTGACATCACACCAATCGATGACTACTTTCCTGATGAATCTTTACTTTCTGTCTCTACAATGCCTTGGTTTGCTAATATTGTCAATTTTCTTGTTTCAAGACAATTGCCAACTCATTGGAGTACCCAAGATAAAAGAAAGTTTTTGAACGAAGTGAAGAACTTTTATTGGGATGATCCTTATTTATTCAAATATTGTCCTGATCAAATATTTTGAAGATGCATTCCTGACAATGAGGTAAGTAGTGTCATTAAATTTTGTCATTCTAAGGCATGTGGGGGCCATTTCTCATTAAGAAAGACAACTGCAAAAATCTTACAAAGTGGATTTTACTGGCCCACCATGTTCAAAGACTCACATGCATACTGCAAGTCTTGTGAAAATTGTCAAAAGTTGGGATCTATTTCAAAACGTCACATGATGCCTTTAAACCCTATTATTGTCATTGAGATCTTTGACTGTTGGGGTATAGATTTCATGGGCCCATTCCCTCCATCATTTGGTTTCTTATACATATTAGTCGCAATAGATTATGTTTCAAAATGGATAGAGGCAATTCCAAGTCGAACAATGATCACAAAACAGTGATAAAGTTTTTGAAAGAAAATATTTTGAGTCGATTTGGAGTCCCTCGAGCCATAATAAGTGATGGTGGAACACATTTCTGCAACAAGCCATTTGAGTCTTTAATGAAGAAATATGGAATCACACACAAAGTTGCCACCCCTTATCACCCTCAAACAAGTGGACAAGTAGAGCTTGCTAATAGGGAGATCAAACATATTTTGGAGAAAACAGTGAACCCTAATAGGAAAGACTGGTCTTTAAGACTTAATGATGCACTTTGGGCTTATCGAACTGCTTATAAAACATCATTAGGTATGTCACCTTATAGACTAGTCTATGGAAAACCTTGTCACTTGCCTGTGGAACTTGAACATAAAGCTTATTGGGCTATTAAAGCTTTCAATTCAAATCTGGATGATGCTAGTCAACTGCGAAAATTACAAATAAATGAGCTTGAGGAAATAAGAAATGATGCATATGAAAATTCAAGAATTCATAAAGCAAGAATAAAAGAATTTCATGACAAGAAAATACAGAGAAAAACCTTCAATGTTGGTCAAAAAGTCTTGCTTTATAATTCTCGACTGCATTTATTTCCTGGAAAATTAAGATCAAGATGGAGCGATCCTTTTATTGTGAAACATGTGTATCCATATAGGGCCTATGACATCGAGAATCCAAAGAATGGCAATGTTTTCAAGGTAAATGGACATCGTCTGAAAGTTTACTTTGACAATTTTTCAGTTGAACATAACTCTATTGAATTGGGTGATCCTGTATATAAAGATTGATTTTATTTTATTTTTGTTTCTTATATAAATATTGATTTTATTTTATTTTATTTTTGTTTCTTTTTGAGTGATTTTTGCAAGTTTCTTTCACCCCAGTCAAATGGCGGATAACGGTACTCCGTGACTTAAGTCGGTTCTTTCAGTTTCCCACAATTACTGATATTTGTGTATATATCTGTGCAATTCTTTGAATCTCTCTTCCAATTCTCATTTGAAAATGGACACTAATCTTGAAAAATTGAAAAAGTATTTTCCCGCTTTGCCTCAGAATACGATTACAAAAATTTACCGTGCTAGATGTGCAAGATTGAGATTGTTAATGAATCATGGAATTCCTGAAGATATTCGCTGGTTGATTGAAGCAAAGGTCCGATTATCAAGTGAGTCCTCTAACTTCATTTCACACATGCCTGGAACAGGTAAAAGCACTTTTGCAAAGAAGCGTCGTGCAAAACGACTGGATGTCTGTCATCGATGTGCTAGATGGACTTGTAATACACAATGTCGTTCTTTAGGAATGGTATCTATAAACCGTGAAGATAAAATACAATTCATTAAGGATGGCCTGAGTAAGGAGTCTTTAGATAATCTTCTATTGACTCTTGAGACGCATCCTAGTGGAGATGTGCATCGTGCAATTCATGATTTATGGCCACTATTTCATAAAGAACATGATCGACTTAGTCTTGGGAATCTGACTAAAAAAGACCCTGTTTGCCAGTTTTTAAGAAAACTGGATGAGAAGCCTATCCCCGACCCATAGAGGGCGTTTAAGCCGTTCTTGGACGTAAAACCAAGTGAAGATGTGAACCACAATCACAACTACTTGTACAAACACATGCTTTTTTTTTTCAAAAGTAAATAAATAAATAAATAAAAAGAGAGAGAGAGAAAGTGTGAGACTCCAGCTGGCCTACATATAGATGTTATGATTGCCTTTCTAATTTCTCATCTATAAAACCCTCTTTTCCTTCCTTTCATTTCTACTCAACCCATACATTCAACAAATACAGAAGTGTGTAGAAATGGCAAGTTCCTCAAGTCATCAAATAAGAAATATTTGTGTTTTTGGTGGATCTAGTCCTGGGAAAGAAAAGGAGTTTTTAGAATCAGCAAATCATCTTGGTCAGGTGCTAGCTGAGAGAAAGATTCATTTAGTATATGGGGGAGGCAGTCTTGGGTTAATGGGAGGTGTGTCAATAGCTGTATTTTTAAGAGGTAGTCAAGTTTTGGGGGTCGTCCCTGAAGCTTTGGCACAAGGGGACATCATTGGAAAAACAATTGGAGAGGAACTTCAAGTCTCCACAATGTCGGCTCGAATGAATGCAATGTTTAATCATGTTGATGCCTTCATTGCTTTACCAGGTGGTCTAGGCACATTGGAAGAGATCTTTCATATTTCCTCTTGGGCTCAATTGCACATTCACCATAAACCCATTGGTTTGTTAAATGTTAATGGTTATTATGATAAGTTGTTGTCTTTTCTTGATCATGCTGTGGAACAGGAATTTCTAACATCTCTGCACGACAAATCATAATCTCTGCTACTACTGCTGAACAATTGATTGACCAACTACAATCTTTCATTCCTGTGATTGATCCTTCCATGAGTCGCATAAATTGGTCATCTACGGGAAGCCGTAAAAAGCTTAGATTGGATTTGAGCCTTCATTTGTGAATTTTTGTGTCTTTTGGTTTTATTATTGTGTTTTGTTATTTTTTATTTTTGTTTTAGTGTGTTTCAGGTTTTGTCAGTGTTCGTTATTTCAGGTGATATCTTCTATACTCTATCTTTCTACCTTAGAACATTGAGGACAATGTCTCGTTTTGGTTGGGGGGAGAGGGTAGTAGTTGATAAAAAAAAAAATTGTTTTTCATTTCATAAAGCATGTGCATAATTGTTGTTACTAGGATGGTAGAGTAAAGGAGTTCTTTTGTTAAAGTGACTCTTGAGACGCATCTTAGTAATTATTCTTAATAAGGTCTATTATAATACTTCCTGAAATATTTGCTTGACCGCTTTTTATGATCGGCTTGTTTTAACTCGCAAGTGCACGAGTGTGCGATGTAGCAATTAACTCGGTAAGATCGAGGTCATATCCACAGAGAGCTAGATCTGGAAATTAAGTTAAGTAACAAAAAAAAAACTCAAGAGAAATTAAATTAACAATAACTTGGTTGAAAATAATTGATGGATTTGTTTTCAAAGATAAAAAAAAATGTAAATAGATTTTAAATGACAAGAAAAGTAAGTCTTGGTCCAAATCAATTTTAATGGTGATGTATTGGTGATTTCTTCAACATATACAAGACAACTCAACCTAATCTCAACGATGGTGATATTAGATCGGAAGATATTACAATGAAGATTAGAAAGATGAAGATTGATTATTGCTTAAGAATGAACAAGTACTTTCATATTAAGTAAGATATTGAATCAAGCAATCTCTATACCAAAACTAAAGTTTGTGCATAAACATTCAAGATTATAACATTACCTAAATGATTTCTAAAATTTCTTTACAATAATAAATCATTCATGAAGAAAATAAGAAGATAAACATTAAGATTCATTCATATCCTAAAGAACTCACCTCAATCACCATTATCCTTGATTTGGATCCAAGAAAGAGTTTAGCCAACCATGATTATATATAAGAACACTTCAATAAACATGAAAGAACTTGAATCCAACTGAAAAAATAAGTTTTACAAACTAAAGAACCGAAATCTATAAAGAAGAACACAATACAATTTCAGAAAAAAAATTCGGACACAAATCTGACTCTAACTTTGGACAGCAATTCGACCCTCTTAGAAGCTTTTTTTTTTTTTGAAGAAGTCTATTAGAGACATATTTATAGGCAATTCTGTCACCTTTCCAGATCATTAAAGAACAGGTCATTTGGACACCTGAGTCAAAAGTTATGGGCAAAACACCGAAAGGTGTTCTGAAAAATCAAATCAAGACAGCTTTACAACTACTTTGGTGCACGTTTTTCTTCCTCATTTATGAGGTGTCTCCTTCTTCTTTTTGACCCAAAATAATGCTAAAATATCCCCTCCAGCTTTCCATCCATGTGCTTGCCTTCTTGGATCAATGGATTACCTAAAATAAATCAATTGTTATTTGTTGTGTGGACATGTAAGATCATGGATTGTGTTTGGGTTGATTTGAAGGTTGATTTGGGGTTGATTTAGGGCTGATTTTGGGCTGATTTTGGGCTGAATTTGAGCATCAAATAAGTATACAAATGTACTTATTATTTGGGCTAAGATTGACATTGAAACCTTGAGTGTTTAATGGTTGAAGTTTGCACACAACATAAGGCAAGTTTGGGCTTGAAATAAATCATATGATATTCTTCTCTAGAATTGGAATAGAATTGATATTTGGGACAAATTTGGAGCACTTATTTGAACCAAGATTTGCTTCAATCTTCAACTAAATGTCTCTTCAATTCTTTGTTCTGAATTCCGACGTTGAATTTTCTGAATTAATTCATTTAAGCTCCAAAAACCTATCGAAACATTAAAACAAACTTCATTACTAAAAAACACATCAATTATTATAAAAACAACCAAATAAAAACAATAAATACATATGTAAAACAAGAGACTTAATGACACTTTTGATGCACAATCAATATTCAGGTTCACAAACTCTCGTATTGTTACCGCTTAATTCTGCTCATATACTTATTTAACATGTATTCTTAAACCTTAATTTACACACACACACTTTAACATATGATTGTGGGTTGCATATTGGATTATTATATTATTTATGTTCTTTTGTTAAAGGTAACAACTAAGGGAAAGGGATTGTATATAATAATAAAAAAAAACAAAAAGAAAAAAAAAGAAAAAGAAAAAAAAATGATGATAATAAAAATGTAGATAAGTTTGGTTTCGTAGCCTCCCTAACCTAAGCAATTAAGCCCGAAGGGGTGTTTTAACACCTAATACCCTAAAGTCAACTGACTTGGGAGCTATTGGCCCAACGCTTGTTACATGGGTTGAGGAGAAAAGCTTAAGGGAATCAAACATTGCACTATCTACATATCAGTATCTACGACCCGAGTTACTAAGCTCGTAGGGGTGTCTTAACACCTAATGCCCTAAGACCAACTGGTCTGGGAGTCATTAGCTGAAAGCTCGTTACATGGGTTAAAGATGCATGATGTTTTTAAATTATATGTATATATTTAAAAAAAAAAGACAAAAATAATAATCCCAACCCAAGAAAGTTAACCTTAAACATTAGAACAAAAATTTTGTTTTCTTCCAAGAAAAGCCCCATAATTATGTGTTGATACATTGAGCACAAAAGAAAGGTTTATTAATATCTTGTTAAGAGGTATTGAGCAGATATATAAATTTAATGAGAGTTTGTTTATCTGGATAGATTAATGGAAGTTAAATGATGAATACCTTGCTTTGTGAAATTTGCAAATTGTTTTAACGCTTTGATTACTAGGGACTAGTAATAAGCTGGTTGAGGGGTGTGATTAGTACTTAAAAGTGCATTTTTATCGTGGTTTTATATTATCATTTTGCACTTGAAGTATCAATAACTCCTTAACTAAAGCATGTTTTATAATAATATATCTAATAATATAAGATACCTTTAATTTATGGTAAATGTTCATTTTAAATGCAGGCCTATCACATAAATGAAAATATTGATTGATGACTTTAAGAACTTAAATTGCAAAGGCAAAGAGATGGTCAAACTTAGAAAAGAGATGTCGGTGCAATCCAAACCGGAACATTGTTCGGTAATTGGGTCATATCTGGAGTTACAGATCTCAGATTTAGGTCCAATTTATATGGATGGAAAGGTAAGACATAGGCCTACAACTTTCATATGGAGCCCTAGATATAAAAAGGCCATTATCAAGTCCAAATTGTAGCAACAACAAAGAAGCCCGAATCTGTCTTCCAGCCCGAGCACTGTTCAGTATTTTGGCCATATCTGGAGTTTTAGAAGTCCACATGAGCTGAATTTTTTACACAAGAAAGCTGAGACAATTTCCTACAACTTTCATGTTACAACTGGCTCTAATTTTGACGTTATCAATGACGTTTTGGGCAGACAAGAGAAGATAAGGATTGTCACCAAGTCAAAAGTTGGCCACCCACTTATCAATTAGTCATCAAATCAATAGTTCCCAATTTTGGCCTATAAAAGGAGGCATTTGCCATGCATTTAGGCATCTTAGTGTTCAGATCAAGATCATGCTCTTCCTTTCTCTCTTTGTATTTTTTGTAATGTTTATGCTTTACTTTCATTAATATCAAGTTTATGCCTTTCATTTCCTTTCCTTTACTTAGTTAGCTTTTATGTTCTTATTTTGTTTATCTATTTTGCTTTCTTTCATTATGTCAAGCTAAGTTAATTATGTCAAGGTGAAAAGGTTACACTAATGGTGTGAGAATAAGTATAATGTAAACTTAATATGGACTTTAATGTTTGATACTAACATGTTTTATATTTGTTATCTTGTTCACTCTTTAATACTTTGCTTGTTAAATGACTAATCTTGATTTATGTTGTATAACACTTGGTACAACAAATGCTTGGCACTTTCATAGCCCATAATGTATGGTATAACCGACACCTGAGCTATGAAAGGAACTTGATTTGTTGTTAACATAAGTTATAATCATGAATGCTTGACGAGATTTACAAGTATTAGCATTAATTGAATAAGATGACTAATGTAATCATGTTAACAATATATAATCTGATTGGAACCTCCTTTGTGTGTGGTTTCCAATTCAATAATAAGAGTTTATATTATACTTGTTTGATATACCATTAGTGGAATCTCTAACCTTGACATTTGTTATTATTATTGTTTAATCCTTACATTAATTTTCCATCTCCAAGTTATCATCATCTTCTTCTTCTTCTCTTTCTTTATTATTATTATTATTATTACTACTACTATTACTACTACTACTACTACTACTATTATTATTATTATTATTATTATTATTATTATTATTATTATTATTATTATTATTATTATTATTATTATTATTAGTATTAGTATTACTATTATTATTGTTATTATTATTGTTATTATTGTTGTTATTGTTGTTGTATTATTGTTATTTATAATTTGTATAATTAACCTCCCTGTGGTTCGACCCCGGTCTTACCGGGTTATTTATTACTTTGACACTCCTGCACTTGGGAGAAGACATCAATCTTTCAGTCGTGTCAGTTGTCCTACAATTTCTTGCTTTATTGGAGAGCATAAAATTGAAAGAGCCTTACTTGATCTTGGTGCTAGTGTGAATTTACTTCCATATTCAGTTTTTCAGAGTCTCAATCTAGGTGAGTTAAAACCAACTTCTATATCTCTTTTACTTGCCGATAGATCTATATGCCTAGAGGAATAATTGAAGATGTGTTAGTACAAGTTGATAAATTCATTTATCCTGTGGATTTTATTGTCTTGGACACAAAACCTGTTGAAGCATGTAATTCATTTCCTGTTATTTTAGGACGTCCATTTCTTGCAACTTCTAACGCATTGATTAATTGTAGGAATGGACTGATGAAGCTATCATTTGGAAACATGACATTGGAAATGAATATTTTCAACATTTGCAAGCAACCTGGAGATGATAATGATTTACAAGAAGTAGATCATATTGAGGAATTAGTTTATGATCAACTTGAATCTACTTTAAGTAAAAATGAATTGGATGAAACTGAAGATTTACAAATGATTTATTCTGAGGAAGAAATCATGGATGAAACAAGCACTGAAAATGTTGATGCGAATCTTTTGTCAACAGTGACAACAGATTTGACATTTGACATCATACCAATCGATGATTACTTTCCTAACGAATCCTTACTTTCTCTTAGTCCAATGCCTTGGTATGATAAAAATATCAATTTTCTTGCTTTAGGAGATTCGCCAGCTGATTGAAGCACCCAAGACAAAGAAAAGTTTTTAAACGAAGTGAAGAGCTTTTACTGTGATGACCCTAACTTATTCAAATATTGTCCTGATCAAATATTTCAAAGATTCATTCCCGACAATGAGGTAAGTTGTGTCATTAAACTTTGTCATTCTGAAGCATGTGGAAGTTATTTCTCGTCAAAAAAGACAGCTGCAAAAATCTTTCAAAATGGATTTTATTGGCCCACCATGTTCAAGGACACGCATGCATTCTGCAAAACTTGTGAAAATTGTCAAAAGATTGATACTGGTCAAAAAGTTTTGTTTTATAATTCTCAACTTTATGCATTCCCTAGAGAGCTAAGACCAAGATGGAGCAATCCTTATGGGGCCTGTGATATTGAGAATTCAATGAATGACAATGATTTTAAGGAAAATGGACATCGTTTGAAAGCTCACTTTGATAATTTTCTTAATGAAAATGAATCAACTGGTTTGAATGATTTTGTAGATAAAGGTTGATTATTTTTTTTCTCACATTGTTTCTGTGTTTTTTTTTTTAGTGGTTTTTGCTAGTTTCTCTCACCCCTAGCGGATAACGGTACTCCGTGACTTAAGTTGGTTCTTTCAGTTTCCCACAATTACTGATATCTGTGTATATATCTGTGCAATTCTTCGAAGCTCTCTTCCAATTCTCATTTGAAAATGGACACTAATCTTGAAAAATTGAAAAAGTATTTTCCTGCTCTGCCTCAGAATGCGATTACAAAAATTTATTGTGCTAGATGTGCAAGATTGAGATTGTTAATGAATCATGGAATTCCTGAAGATATTCGCTGGTTGATTGAAGCAAAGGTCCGATTATCAGGTGAGTCCTCTAAATTCTTCATTCCACACACGCCTAGAACAGGTAAAAGCACTTTTGCAAACAAGCGTCGTGCAAAACGACTGGATGTCTGTCATCGATGTGCTAGATGGACTTGTAATACACAATGTCGTTCTTTAGGAATGGTATCTATAAACCGTGAAGATAAAATACAATTCATTAAGGATGGCCTGAGTAAGGAGTCTTTAGATAATCTTCTATTGACTCTTGAGACGCATCCTAGTGGAGATGTGCATCGTGCAATTCATGATTTATGGCCACTATTTCATAGAGAACATGATCGACTTAGTCTTGGGAATCTGACTAAAAAAGACCCTATTTGCCAGTTTTTAAGAAAACTGGATGGGAAGCCTATCCCCGACCCATAGAGGGCGTTTAAGCCGTTCTTGGACGTAAAACCCAGGGAAGATGTGAGCCACAATCACAACTACCTGTACATACACATGTTTTTTTTTCAAAAGTAAATAAATAAATAAATAAAGAGAGAAAGAGAGAGAGTGTGAGACTCCAGCTGGCCTACATATAGGTGTTATGATTGCCTTTCTAATTTCTCATCTATAAAAACCTCTTTTCCTTCCTTTCATTTCTACTCAACCCATACATTCAACAAATAGAGAAGTGTGTAGAAATGGCAAGTTCCTCAAGTCATCAAATAAGAAATATTTATGTTTTCGGTGGATCTAGTCCTGGGAAACAAAAAGAGTTTTTAGAATCAACAAATCATCTTGGTCAGGTGCTAGCTGAGAGAAAGATTCATTTAGTATATGGGGGAGGCAGTCTTGGGTTAATGGGAGGTGTGTCAATAGCTGCATTTTTAGGAGGTAGTCAAGTTTTAGGAGTCATCCCTGAAGCTTTGGCACAAGGGGACATCATTGGAAAAACAATTGGAGAGGAACTTCAGGTCTCTACAATGTCGGCTCGAATGAATACAATGTTTAACCATGCTGATGCTTTCATTGCTTTACCAGGTGGTCTAGGCACATTGGAAGAGATCTTTCATATTTCCTCTTGGGCTCAATTGCACATTCACCATAAACCCATTGGTTTGTTAAATGTTAATGGTTATTATGATAAGTTGTTGTCTTTTCTTGATCATGCTGTGGAACAGGAATTTCTAACATCTTCTGCACGCCAAATCATAATCTCTGCTACTACTACTGAACAATTGATTGACCAACTACAATCTTTCATTCCTGTGATTGATCCTTCCATGAGTCGCATAAATTGGTCATCTAAGGAAAGCCGTAAAAAGCTTAGATTGGATTTGAGTCTTCATTTGTGAATTTTTGTGTCTTTTGATTTTATTATTGTGTTTTGTTATTTTTTATTTTTGTTTCAGTGTGTTTCAGGTTTGTCAGTGTTCCTTATTTCAGATGATATCTTCTATACTCTATCTTTCTACCTTAGAACATTGAGGACAATGTCTCGTTTTGGTTGGGGGGAGAGGGTAGTAGTTGATAAAAAAAAAATTGTTTTTCATTTCATAAAGCATGTGCATAATTGTTGTTACTAGGATGGCAGAGTAAAGGAGTTCTTTTGTTAAAGTGACTCTTGAGACGCATCTTAGTAACCATTCTTAACAAGGTCTATTATAATACTTCCTGAAATATTCAGGTTTACAAACTCTCGTATTGTTACCGCTTAATTCTGCTCATATACTTATTTAACATGTATTCTTAAACCTTAATTTACACACACACACTTTAACATATGATTGTGGGTTGCATATTGGATTATTACATTATTTATGTTCTTTTGTTAAAGATAACAACTAAGGGAAAGGGATTGTATATAATTAAAAAAAAAAGAAAAAAAAAAGAAAAAAAAATGATGATAATAAAAATGTAGATAAGTTTGGTTTCGTAGCCTCCCTAACCTAAGCAATTAAGCCCGAAGGGGTGTTTTAACACCTAATACCCTAAAGTCAACTGACTTGGGAGCTATTGACCCAACGCTTGTTACATGGGTTGAGGAGAAAAGCTTAAGGGAATCAAATATTGCACTATCTACTTATCAGTATCTGCGACCCGAGTTACTAAGCTCGTAGGGGTGTCTTAACACTTAATGCCCTAAGACCAACTAGTCTGGGAGTCATTAGCTGAAAGCTCATTACATGGGTTAAAGATGCATGATGTTTTTAAATTATATGTATATAGAGTTAAAAAGAAAAAAGAAAAAAAAAGACAAAAATAGTAATCCCAACCCAAGGAAGTTAACCTTAAACATTAGAACAAAAATTTTGTTTTCTTCCAAGAAAAGCCCCATAATTATGTGTTGATACATTGAGCACAAAAGAAAGGTTTATTAATATCTTGTTAAGAGGTATTGAGCAGATATATAAATTTAATGAGAGTTTGTTTATCTGGATAGATTAATGGAAGTTAAATGATGAATACCTTGCTTTGTGAAATTTGCAAATTGTTTTAACGCTTTGATTACTAGGGACTAGTAATAAACTGGTTGAGGGGTGTGATTAGTACTTAAAAGTGCATTTTTATCATGGTTTTATATCATCATTTTGCACTTGAAGTATCAATAACTCCTTAACTAAAATATGTTTTATAATAATGTATCTAATAATATAAGATACCTATAATTTATGGTAAATGTCTATTTTTAATGTAGGCCTATCAAATAAATGAAAGGATTGATTGATGACTTGAAGAACTTAAATTGCAAGGATAAAGAGATGGTCAAACTTAGAGAAGAGATGTTGGTGCAATCCAAACCGGAACACTGTTCGGTAATTGGGTCATATCTGGAGCTACAGATCTCAGATTTAGGTCCAATTTATATGGATGGAAAGGTAAGACATAGGCCTACAACTTTCATATGGAGACCAAGATCTAAAAAGGCCATTTACAAGTCCAAATTGTAGCAACAACAAAGAAGCCCGAATCTGTCTTCCAGCCCGAGCACTGTTCGGTATTTTGGCCATATCTGGAGTTCTAGAAGTCCAAATGAGCTGAATTGTTTACACAAGAAAGATGAGACAATTGCCTAGAACTTTCATGTTTTCACCTGGCTCTAATTTGGACTTTATCAATGACGTTTTGGGCAGACAAGAGAAGATAAGGATTGTCACCAAGTCAAAAGTTGGCCACCCACTTATCAATTAGTCATCAAATCAATAGTTTCCAATTTTGGCTTATAAAAGGAGGCATTTTCCATGCATTTAGGCATCTTGGTTTCCAGATCAAGATCATGCTCTTCCTCTCTCTCTTTGTATTTTTTGTAATGTTTATGCTTTACTTTCATTAATATCAAGTTTATGCCTTTCATTTCCTTTCCTTTACTTAGTTAACTTTTATGTTCTTATTTTGTTTATTTGTTTTCCTTTCTTTCATTATGTCTAGCTAAGTTAATTATGTCAAGGTGAAAAGGTTACACTAATGGTGGAAGAATAAGTATAGTGTAAACTTAATATGGACTTTAATGTTTGATACTAACATGTTTTATATTTGTTATCTTGTTCACTGTTTAATACTTTACTTGTTAAATGACTAATCTTGATTTATGTTGTATAACACTTGGTACAACAAATGTTTGGCACTTCTACAGCCCATATTGTATGGTATAACCGACACCTAAGCTATGAAAGGAACTTGATTTGTTGTTAACATAAGTTATAATCATGAATGCTTAACAAGATTTACAAGTATTAGCATTAATTGAATAAGATGACTAATGTAATCATGTTAACAATCTATAATCTGATTGGAACCTCCTTTATGTGTGGTTTCCAATTGAATAATAAGAGTTTATAGTATACTTGTTTGACATACCATTAGTGGAATCTCTAACCTTGACATTTGTTATTATCATTGTTTAATCGTTACATTAATATTTCTTCTCAAAGTTCTCATCTTCTTCTTCTCCTCCTCCTTCTTTTTCTTTATTATTATTATTAGTATTAGTATTATTATTAGTATTAGTATTACTATAATTATTATTGTTGTTGTTGTTGTTGTTGTTGTTGTTGTTGTTATTGTTATTGTTATTGGTGTTGTTATTGTTATTATTGCTATTATTATTGTTTCTAATTATTGTCTATAATTTGTACAATTAACCTCCCTTTGGTTCGACCCCGATCTTGCCGGGTTATTTATTACTTCGACACTCCTGCACTTGGGAGAAGACATCAACCGTTTAGTCGTGTCACCAAACTAGAACACTGCTTGGTAATTGAGTCATATATACAGCTGTAGATCTCAGATTTAGGTCTAATTTATATGGATGGAAAGGTAAGACATAGGTCTACAACTTTCATATGGAGCCTAAAATCTAAAAAGGTCATTTTCAAGTCCAAATTAGAGCAACAATAAAGAAGTCTGAATCTGTCCTTCAACCCGAGCACTATTCATTGATTGGACCATATCTGGAGTTCTAAAAGTCCAAATTATCTGAATTGTTTTCACAAGAAAGCTAAGACAATTTCCTACAACTTTCATGTTTTTAAATGGTTCCAATTTTGACGTTATGAATGATGTTTTGGGCAGACAAGAGAAGATAAGGATTGTCACCGAGTCAAGAGTTAGTCACCCACTCATTAATTAGTCATCAAATCAATAGTTCCCAATTTTGGTCTATAAAAGAAGGCATTTGTCATGCATTTAGTCATCTTGGTTTCTAGATCAAGATCATGCTCTTGCTTTCTCTCTTTGTATTTTTTGTAATGTTTATGCTTTGCTTTCATTAATATCAAGTTTATGCCTTTCATTTCCTTTCTTTTACTTAGTTAACTCTTATCTTATTTATGTTCTTATTTTGTTTATTTATTTTTCTTTCTTCCATTATGTTTAGAAAAGTTTATTATATCAAGGTGAAAAGGTTACATTAATGGTGTAAGAATAAGTATAATGTAAACTCAATATGGACTTTAATGTTTGATATTAACATGTTTTGTATTTGTTATCTTGTTCACTCTTTAATACTTTGCTTGTTAAATGACTAATCTTGATTTATGTTGTATAACACTTGGTACAACAAATGTTCAGCACTTTCATAGTTCATACTGTATGGTATAACTGACACCTAGGCTATGAAAGGAACTTGATTTGTTGTTAACATAAGTTATAATCATGAATGCTTGACGAGATTTACAAGTATTAGCATTAATCAAATAAGATGACTAAAGTAATCATGTTAACAATCTATAATCAGATTGGAACCTCCTTTATGTGTGGTTTCCAATTGAATAATAAGAGTTTATATTATACTTGTTTGACATACCATTAGTGGAACCTCTAACCTTAACATTTGTTATTATCATTGTTTAATCCTTAAATTAATATTTCATCTCAAAGTTCTCATCTTCTTCTTCTTTTATTTATTTATTTATTTATTACTACTACTACTACTACTAGTATTATTATTATTATTATTATTATTATTATTGTTGTTGTTGTTGTTGTTGTTATTGTTGTTGTTGTTGTTGTCATCATCTATAATTTATACATTTAACCTCCTTGTGGTTCGACCCCGGTCTTGATAGATTATTTATTACTTCGACACTCCTGCACTTGGGAGAAGACATCAATCTTTTAGTCGTGTCATGCACTATTTCTACCAACTTCATGTGGTCTTTAATAATGATGATGTTGAAGTTGCTTCGACAAAACCTCAAAAGTGGGTAACTCAGTCATCGATGGATGTGATACCCATTGCGCAAAACCACTAATCTTTTTCATGTGTAGACACTTCAAACATTCTCAATGGGTTCTTATCAAAAGTTGATCATGTTTCTTTCAAGATCAAAAGGCTATAAACAAGCTCTTTGGTCTCTAATTTTGGAAAAAACATCAAAATCTCCAAAACTAAGTTTGTTGCAAAACCATCATTATAAAACCAACATAGGAACAAAGATTATAGTTGTAAAACATACCTAAAACTCTTTTATTTTGATTAGAGGGACCTAAAACTCTCTTATTTTGATTAGAGGGTCAAGTTTTGATGAAAAAGGATCTATCTTTAATTAAATCCTTGCTTAAAACCCTATAAATACCCTTGTAAAGTCAAGGCAGGAAAAAAAAGAGAGTAAGAATAGAGAAAAAGATAGGATAAAGGAGTCCCAAATATGAAGGTTTAAAAGCCTAGTACAAAGATTTCCTTAACTTTAAGAGAAAGTAGCAAGCTTGGAAAAGAAAGGACAACCATTATTAAAGCTTGAAAGGTATAGAAAAAACTCTTCTAATCTAGTAGGTGATGTCCATGAGGCACACCTTTGACTCTTTATTACATGTTTCAATGGTGTTTTGAACTTGTTTTGGGTGATACATTGTATTAATCTTATATTTTGATTAATGCATGAATTGTTGTTTTTTCTTTGCTTAATTTTGATCTGAGTTTTTTTTAATATTTACTAAATGTTTAGGAAATGTTTAATGTTTATTTTGCTGAAATAAAATGGTTTTTGTATTCTACCCCATATGATAGTAGGAATTTAATGCTTTTTTTATTAGTGTATTTTCTTGGTTCCTAAGCTTGATCTAGGTCCAAGTTATTTAGAAAGTCAATTTTGAATTGATATTTGATGTTGTTATTAGCTGTCATTGGGGTTACAATTATGAAGGTGAAGTTTGATGCATGATTTTGATGATTTTTTTTTTTGTTATTAGTTCTTTTGATTCAACTATGTTTAGTATGAGTAATATGATTTATGAGGACCAAAAGTAATGTGTTTAGAAGACTAGAAGGCTATTTCTAGGGTTTAACAATCTACTGGGTTTTTTGGGTTACTGGACAATGTTTTTCATGTTCTTCAAAAGAACAATGTCTTAACTTTATAATTTGAACTAGTTTTAGTCCATTTATTTGCACTAAACACTTTGTGATATTTGACTAGTTAATAATATGGGGTTTATTGACATCATTAACAAGTTTTTAATGGATTTAAATCCTAGGATTTCAATTTAGAATCAAAACCCATTTGAACTAGATCATGATGATTCTTTGATAATCAAAATAGATAGGTCCTAGATTATTGATTCTTACATGATTCACTACTTGTTTGTGGCCTTGTTTTGATCATATCTAGTTTAGTTAAAGAGTCATATTGCTTGAATTGGTATGAATTTCTTTGTGTTCATTATTTTTTCAGCGTTTGATTCATTTTTGGTCAAAAAAATTTGATTTTTCCTACTCTTTTTTAAGTTTGTTTTCTTTTAATTTTTGGTTTCATTTTTTATTTAGTTCTCAGGTCAAATATGTCTTTGGTTCCATTTATGGTCGAACCAAAAATTTCAATTCAACCTAGTTGAGTCAACCAGTTGGGTTAACTCGATCATGTCAAAATTAGATCAAAGATCAATACGTTGTTTGGCTGGCAATGGATTTACTAAAAGATGTTTTTTGTTTAGAGTTATGAAAAGAAACACCCCTAAGCCTATTTTGACTTTAAAAATGGATTTTTGTCAAATATGACTTTATAGAAATAAATAAATAAATAAACACTCATTTTTGCTTGTTACATACGATCTAATCCTTATAAAAATGTATTTTTAAGAAGTAGGTGAAATGTTATCTTATCATTGTTCTAATAAATTTATGTGCATTTATTTCTTAGGATTCATAATAAGTTTGTAAATTTTTTAAGGATTTGACCAATATTTTAACAACCCTAAAAATCTTAATTCTTGAAATTAATATACAACATTCTGATATAAATATTAGATGTACTAGTAGGTTGGTATTTAACTATCAGAATCTGACTATAAAATTCTTAAAATTATTTTGGATATTCACCAATTTTATTTAGGAGTATTTTTCACCACAATATATGAGTTGTGGAAAATATTTTCGCTTTTCAAGATAGGTGAACCCTATCAAGATACCTACATGTATTCTTCCTACAATAATTTACCTAAGCAAACGAGCCAATAATAAATTTAAAATGTCAAATTTATTTATAAGCATAAGTCTTTGTTTTAAGCCATAGATGAACTAGCAGTTTGAATACATAAACATGAGTTTGCATTCCTATTCTACTAGTAGTCATCACAAATTTAAACAAAAGCACCCAATAATAGTTATATTTTTATACATTTTATTTATACAAAATACATCATGATTTAAAATACAACTATATAGTTCCTTGTAAAAGTAAGTTCCTATGTATTGGGTTTTCTAGGCACCTTATTGGTATAACATCCTTGCTGCAATATAAAATATTTATAAGAATATGGTTACTTAATAATAATAAGTAGTCTGGTAATTTAATAGAGCATTAACATTATTCCATGTTTGAAGTGTAACATTTGTAATTCCTTTATATACTTGTTATGCACAGCTCGTAGTACACATGAATATATCAATTCTTACAATTAACTATAATTTTAAATTTGGCTAACCTATTAAGGCATCATTAGTTGAGGTTAACCATTCATTCATCCTAGTCATCCACTTAAGATACCATTAGCCAAAGCTAATCATCTATTTATCTCAATTATCCTTTCGAATACCATTAGTCGAAGTTAATCAATCATTTATCCTAGTCATCCATTCGAATGCTATCAGTTGAAGCTAATCAATTGTTTGTCTCAATCATCCATTCAATAATATTAATCTAATAAATCATTTATCAACATTTACTCATTTGGAAGTTTGGTAACTGTACTAACACAATATGATAACATTCATGATAGAGCATTTTATAAATTTATGTTATGAAAGAGGATGGTGACAATCACCTATACATTCCACTTGCAGGTTAACTTTGTCCTTACAATGGTCCAATCCCAACCATACCACCTAAGACTTTAATGGCCACACATCAATACATTGTATCCTTAAATCACTTTCACTAATATACTTATTTCAAAAATACATATTTTCATATTCAAGTGTTCCATATTTTACACCATTATAAAATGAAATTGTTACAAGTGATGCAACCATATTATTTGAGAGTTTTACATATATTTTCCTAATGTTTTGCCTAAGTTAACCAACCTCTAATAAGGGACATCAACATCCATTAGATTAAATGACATTACTTGATAGCATCATGTTCTAAATGAATAATGATTAACCTTTTTTTCTTGATGTGCCTTGATTAGTACTTAAAAGTATATTTTTATCATCATTTTATATCATCATTTTGCACTTGAAGTATCAATAACTCTTTAACTAAAGCATGTTTTATAATAATATATCTAATAATATAATATACCTTTAATTTGTAGTAAATGTTCATTTTAAATGCAGGCCTATCACATAAATAAAAGAATTGATTGATGACTTTAAGAACTTAAATTGAAAAGAGATGACCAAACATAGAAAAGAGATGTCCAATAAAAGAATTGATTGATGATTTTCATATGGAGCCCAAGATCAAAAAAGGCCATTTTCAAGTCCAAATTGTAGGAACAACAAAGAAGCCCGAGCACTTTTCAGTATTTTAGTCATATCTGGAGTTCTAGAAGTCCAAATGAGCTGAATGTTTTACACAAGAAAGTTGAAACAATTTCCTACAACTTTCATGTTTTCGAGTGGCTCCAATTTTGACGTAATCAATGATGTTTTGGGCAGACAAGAGAAGATAAGGATTGTCACCAAGTTCAGAGTTGGCCACCCACTCATCAATTAGTTATCAAATCAATAGTTCCTAATTTTGGCCTATAAAAGGAGGCATTTGCCGTGCATTTAGGCATCTTGGTTTCCAGATCAAGATCATACTTTTGCTTTCTCTCTTTATATTTTTTGTAATGTTTATGCTTTGTTTTCATTAATATCAAGTTTATGCCTTTCATTTCCTTTCCTTTACTTAGTTAATTTTTATCTTATTTATGTTCTTGTTTTGTTTATTTATTTTTCTTTCTTTCATTATGTTTAGCTAAGTTTATTATGTCAAGGTGAAAAGGTCACACTAATGGTGTAAGAATAAGTATAGTGTAAACTTAATATGGACTTTAATGTTTGATACTAACATGTTTTGTATTTATTATCTTGTTCACTCTTTAATACTTTGCTTGTTAAATTACTAATCTTGATTTATGTTGTATAACACTTGGTACAACAAATGTTTGGCACTTTTACAGCCCATATTGTATGGTATAACCGACACCTAAGCTATGAAAGGAACTTGATTTGTTGTTAACATAAGTTATAATCATGAATGCTTAACAAGATTTACAAGTATTAGCATTAATTGAATAAGATGACTAATGTAATCATGTTAACAATCTATAATCTGATTGGAACCTCCTTTATGTGTGGTTTCCAATTGAATAATAAGAGTTTATAGTATACTTGTTTGACATACCATTAGTGGAATCTCTAACCTTGACATTTGTTATTATCATTGTTTAATCGTTACATTAATATTTCTTCTCAAAGTTCTCATCTTCTTCTTCTCCTCCTCCTTCTTTTTCTTTATTATTATTATTAGTATTAGTATTATTATTAGTATTAGTATTACTATAATTATTATTATTGTTGTTGTTGTTGTTGTTGTTGTTGTTGTTGTTGTTGTTGTTGTTGTTGTTGTTGTTATTGTTATTGTTATTGTTGTTGTTGTTGTATTATTGTTGTTGTTTATAATTTAAACAATTAACTTCCCTGTGGTTCGACTCTATTTTTGTCGGATTATTTATTACTTCGACACTCCTAGACTTGGAAGAAGACATCAATCTTTTTGTTGTGTCATGCCTCATCTATATAAATATGTTAGATCTAAAAAAGACATAAAAAACATAATTAGCTCTTGGCTAATTGTAAAATCTACTAATTGGTCTGATAGTCCTAAAGAGAGAAAGATTGTCTTTTAGGCTAGCTATCTTTATATTTGTGAAGTATATGCATATCTTGTATTTCTATTTACATTTCTAAAACAATATTGGTTGATCATTCTGGATATTTGACTTATCTAATAAACTCAACACTTATAGCTTTCAATTTTTTTTTACTGTTTTATCCTGTTTCTTTTGAATTAACATTTCTTTTGTATGGGTTTTTTTTTCAACCATTTTTAAATCATTTGTTTAGTAAAGACTTAACTTAATGACACGATCAAAAGATTGATGTCTTCTCCGAAATGCAGGAGTGTCGAAGTAATAAATAACTCAGCAAAACCGGGGTCAAACCACAAGAAGGTTAACTGTACAAATTATAAATAATAACAACAACAAAATAATAATAATAATAATAAGAAGAAGAAGAAGAAGAAGTTAAAGAGGATTTTGACATTGTAAGATTAATGTGAGGATTAAACAATGATTAAAAAAAATATAGATTAGTTACTTAACAAGCAAAGTATTAAAAAGTGAACAAGATAACAAATACAAAACATGTTAATATCAAACATTAAGGTCCATGTTGAGTTTACAATATACTTATTCTTACTCCATTAGTGTAACATTTTCACCTTAACATAATAAACTTAACTAAACATAATGAAAGAAAGAAAAATAAATAAACAAATAAGAACATAAATAACATAAAACTTAACTATGTAAAGGAAAGGAAATGAAAAGCATAAATAAGATATGAATGAAAATAAAACTTAAGCATTAGAACAAAACAAAGAGAGAAAGCAAAAGCATGATCTTGATTTGGAGACCAAGATGCATAAATGCATGGCAAATTCCTCCTTCTATACGCCAAAATTAGGAACTATTGACTTGATGACTAATTGATGAGTGGGTGGCCAACTCTTGACTTGGTGACAATCATTATCTTCTCTTGTCTACCTAAAACGTCATTGATAACGTTAGAATTAGAACCACTTGAAAACATCAAAGTTGTAGAAAATTGTCTTAGCTTTCCAGGAAAAAAAATGGAGGTCATTTGGACTTTTAGAACTCTAGATATAGGCTAAATACTGAATAGTGTTTGAGCTGTAGGATAGATTCAGACTTCTTTGTTATTGCTACAATTTGGACTTGAAAATGACCTTATTAAATCTTAGGCTCCATATAAAAGTTGTAGGCCTATATCTTACCTTTCCATCCATATAAAATAGATCTAAATATAAGATCTATAGCTTCAGATATAATAGTGTTCTGATTTGGACTACAACAACATCTCTTTTCTAAGTTTGGCCATCTCTTTGTCCTTTCAATTTCAGTTCTTAAACTCATCAGTCAATCCTTTTATTTATATGATAGGCCTGTATTTAAAATAAATATTTACCAAAAATTAAAGATATCTTATATTATTAGATATGTTATTTTAAAACATGTTTTAGTTAAGGAGTTATTGATACTTCAGGTGCAAAATGATGATATAAAACCTTTGATAAAAATGCACTTTTAAGTACTAATCACTCATGCTTTAAACAGTTTTCAAAGGCCCAACCACAACACATACTCGTAAACATACAACCCTGGTTAAAGAAATCACTCAAATTTTAGTTGGAAGAGTGACAATGCACAAACTTCATAACTATAATTTCAAGCATACCATGATTTCCAAAATTCTCATGGATATGTACCTCCTAATACTCCACCTCATAGAAGAAATGCTAAGAAAACTTTGTATGTATTCATTGAAAAGCAAAAGACAAACAACACTCAACTTGCTCAAAGCATAACATATTTTAAAGATACCTTGCAAAATTCACATTTGTTCTCAGTTTTCAAAAGAAAGGTAAGTTTCCATCTCAACCACAGCAAAATCCTAAAGGACAATACAATACAAATGCAAGTAGTTCTGGAAGCCAACATATGGATCAAGTCGAAGCAGTCACTACTTTTTGTAGTGGCAAGGTTATAAAAAAACACACTCTTAAACCTTGTGAGAAAGATGATAAGTCAATCTCTAAGGGTAAGGAAGGAGTTGAATCTGAACATTATAAAGAGAAGAATGATTCCCCACCAGCACTTCCATTTCCTCATGCCATGACCAAAGAAGAAGAAATCGAGGATGAAAAAGGCACCAAAAATATTGATGTTGATCTTTTGTCAAGAGTGACAATAGATTTGACATTTGACATCACACCAATCAATGATTACTTTCCTAACGAGTCCTTACTTTCTCTTAGTTCAATGCCTTGGTTTGCTAAAAATATCAATTTTCTTGCTTCATGATTTTTGTCAGCTCACTAGAGTACCGAAGATAAAAGAAAAGTTTTGAGCAACGTGCAAAACTTTTCTTAGGATGACCTTTACTTATTCAATTATTGTCCTAATCAAATATTTCAAATATGTATTTTTAACAATGAGGTAAGTAGTGTCATTAAAGTTTATCACTCTAAAGCATGTGAGGATCATTTTTCATAAAAAAAAAAAAGAAGAAAGGACTGTAGAAATCTTACAAAGTTGATTTTACTAGCCCACCATATTCAAGGACGCACATGCATTCTGCAAAACCTGTGAAAATTATCAAAATATGGGATTTATTTTAAAACATAGAGAGTCTTTTAATTAGTACTTCAAAGTGCATTTTTATCAAGGTTTTATATCATCATTTTGCACTTGAAGTATCAATAACTCCTTAACTGAAGCATGTTTTATAATAATATATCTAATAATATAAGATACCTTTAATTTATGGAAAATATTTATTTTAAATATAGGCCTATCATATAAATGAAAGGATTGATTGATGAATTTAAGAACTGAAATTGAAAGGATAAAGAGATGGTCAAACTTAGAAAAGAGATGTCGGTGTAATCCAAACCGGAACACTATTTAGTAATTGAGTCATATCTAGAGCTATAGATCTCAGATTTAGGTCTACTTTATATGGATGGAAAGGTAAGACATAGACCTACAACTTTCATATGGAGCCCAAGATCTAAAAAGGCCATTTTCAAGTCCAAATTATAGCAACAACAAAGAAGCCTGAATCTCTCCTCTATCCCGAGCACTGTTTAGTATTTTGGCCATATCTGGAGTTTTAGAAGTCAAAATGAACTGAATTGTTACACAAGTAAGCTGAGACAATTTCCTACAACTTTCATGTTTTCGAGTGGCTCTAATTTTGATCTTATCAATGACGTTTTGGGCAGAAAAAAAAAAAAGATAAGAATTGACACCAAGTCAAGAGTTGGCCACCTACTCATCAATTAGTCATCAAATCAATAGTTCCTAATTTTGGCCTATAAAAAGAGGCACTTACCATGCATTTAGGTATCTTGGTCTCCAGATCAAGATCATACTCTTACTTTCTCTTTTTGTATTTTTTTTGTATTGCTTATGGTTTGCTTTCATTAATATCAAGTTTATGCCTTTCATTTCCTTTCATTTACTTAGCTAACTTTTATCTTATTTATGTTCTTGTTTTGTTTATTTATTTTTCTTTCTTTCATTATGCCTAGCTATTTTTATTATGTCAAGGTGAAAAGGTTACACTAATGGTGTAAGAATAAGTATAGTGTAAACTCAATATGGAATTTAATGTTTGATACTAACATGTTTTGTATTTGTTATCTTGTTCACTCTTTAATACTTTGCTTGTTAAATGACTAATCTTGATTTATGTTGTATAACACTTGGTACAACAAATGCTTGGCTCTTTCATAGCCCATATTGTATGGTATAACCGACACCTGAGCTATGAAAGGAACTTGATTTGTTGTTAACATAAGTTATAATCATGAATGCTTAACGAGATTTACAAGTATTAGCATTAATCAAATAAGATGACTAATGTAATCATGTTAACAATCTATAATCAGATTGAAACCTCCTTTGTGTGTGGTTTTCAATTCAGTAATAAGAGTTTATACTATACTTGTTTGACATACCATTAGTAAATTAAGGTTTAAGAATACATGTTAAATAAGTATATGAGCAGAATTAAGTGATAACAATGCGAGAGTTTGTAAATCTGAATATTTCAGGAAGTATTATGATAAACCTTGTTACGAATGCTTACTAAGATGCGTCTTAAGAGTCATAAAAGTTCTCCTTACTCTACCATCATAGTAACAACAATTTTGCACATGCTTTATAAAATAGAAAACACAATTTTATTTTATTTTAGCTACTACCCTCTCCCCCTAACTAAAACAAGACATTGTCCTTAATGTTTAAAGGTAGAAAGAAATACACTGAAACAAATATAAGTAACAACAAAACATAATAATAAAACCAAAAGACACAAAGATTCATAAATGAAGGCTCAAGTCCAATCTAAGCTTTTTACGGCTTTCCTTAGTTGACCAATTCATGCGACTCATAGAAGAATCAATTATAAAAATGAAAGATTATAGTTGGTCAATCAATTGTTCAACAGTAGAAGCAGAGATTATGATTTGTCGTGCAAAAGATGTTAGAAATTCTTGTTCCATAGCATGATCAAGAAAAGACAACAACTTATCATAATAACCATTAACATTTAACAAACCTATGGGTTTATGGTGAATGTGAGTTCGGCCCAAGATGAAATATGAAAAATATCTTCCAATGTGCCTAGACCACCTAGTAAACCAATAAAGGCATCAGCATGGTTAAACATTGCATTCATTTGAGCTGACATTGTGGAAACTTGAAGTTCCTCTCCAATTGTTTTTCCAATGATGTCCCATTGTGCTAACGCTTCGGGGACGACCCCCAAAACTTGACTACCTCCTAAAAATACAGCTATTGACACACCTCCTATTAACCTAAGATTGTCTTCTCCATACACTAAATGAATCTTTCTCTCAGCTAGCACTTGACTAAGATGATTTGCTGATTCTAAAAACTCTTTTTCTTTCCCAAGACTAGATCCACTGAAAACACAAATATTTCTTATATGATGACCTGAGGAACTTGCCATATCTACACACTTCTATATTTGTTGAATGTATGTGTTGAGTAGAAATGAAAGGAAAGAAGAGAGGATCTTATAGATGAGAAATTAGAAAGACAATCATATCACCTACATGTAGGCCAACTAGAGTCTCACACTCTCTCTTTCTTTTTATTTATTTATTTATTTATTTACTTTTAAAAAAGCATGTGTATGTATAGGTAGTTATGATTGTGGCTCACATCTTTCCTTAGTTTTACGTCCAAGAATGACTTAAACGCCCTCTATGGGTCGGGGATAGGCTTCCCATCCAGTTTTCTTAAAAACTGGCAAACAGGATCTTTTTTAGTCAGATTCCGAAGACTAAGTCGATCATGTTCTTTATGAAATAGTAGCTATAAATCATGAATTACACGATGCACATCTCTACTAGGATGCGTCTCAAAAGTCAATAGAAGATTATCTAAAGACTCCTTACTCAAGCCATCCTTAATGAATTGTATTTTATCTTCACGGTTTATACATACCATTTCTAAAGAACGACATTGCGTATTACAAGTCCATCTAGCACATCGATGACAGACTTTCAGTCGTTTTGCATGATGTTTCTTTGCAAAAGTACTTTTACCTCTTTCAGGCATGTGTGACACGACCAAAAGATTGATGTCTTCTCCCAAGTGTAAGAGTGTCGAAGTAATAAATAACCCGGCAAGACCGGGGTCGAACCATAGGTAGGTTAATTGTACAAATTATAAATAACAATAATACAACAACAACAACAACAACAACAACAACAACAACAAGAATAATAATAATAATAATAATAATAATAATAATAATAATAATAATAATAATAATAATAATAATAATAGTACTACTAATAATAATAATAATAAAGAAAAAGAAGGAGAAGAAGAAGATGATGATGATGAGAACTTTGAGAAGGAATATTAATGTAACGATTAAACAATGATAATAACAAATGTCAAGGTTAGAGATTCCTCTAATGGTATGTCAAACAAGTATAATATAAACTCTTATTATTCAATTGGAAACCACACATAAAGGAGATTCCAATCAGATTATCGATTGTTAACATGATTACATTAGTCATCTTATTCGATTAATGCTAATACTTGTAAATCTCGTCAAGCATTCATGATTATAACTTATGTTAACAACAAATCAAGTTCCTTTCATAGCTCACGTGTCGGTTATACCATACAGTATGAACTATGAAAGTGCCAAGCATTTGTTGTACCAAGTGTTATACAACATAAATCAAGATTAATCATTTAACAAGCAAAGTATTAAAGAGTGAACAAGATAACAAATATAAAACATGTTAGTATCAAACATTAAAGTCCATATTAAGTTTACACTATACTTATTCTTACACCATTAGTGTAACCTTTTCACCTTGACATAATAAAAATAGCTAGGCATAATGAAAGAAAGAAAAATAAATAAACAAAACAAGAACATAAATAAGATAAAAGTTAGCTAAGCAAATGAAAGGAAATGAAAGGCATAAACATGATATTAATGAAAGCAAAGCATAAACATTACAAAAAATACAAAGAGAGAAAGCAAGAGCATGATTTTGATCTGGACACCAAGATGCCTAAATATATGGCAAATGCCTCCTTTTATAGGCCCAAATTGGGAACTATTGATTTGATAACTAATTGATGAGTGGGTGGCCAACTCTTGACTTAGTGACAATCATTATCTTCTCTTGTTCGCCCAAAACATCATTGATAACGTCAAAATTGGAGCCACTCCACATGAAATTGTAGGCAATTGTCTCAGCTTTCTTATGTAAAAAATTCAGCTCATTTGGACTTCTAGAACTCCAGAAATGGCCAAAATACTGAATAGTGCTCGGGCTGGAGGACAGATTCTGGCTTCTTTGTTGTTGCTATAATTTGGACTTGAAAATGGCCTTTTTAGACCTTGGGCTCTATATGAAAGTTGTAGACCTATGTCTTCCCTTTCCATCCATATAAAGTAGACCTAATTTTGAGATCTATAGCTCCAGATATGACCCAATTACCGAGCAGTGTTCCGGTTTGGATTGCACTAACATCTCTTTTCTAAGTTTGGCCATCACTTTATCCTTTCAATTTCAGTTCTTAAATTCATCAATCAATCCTTTCATTTATGTCATAGGCCTGCATTTACCACAAATTAAAGGTAACTTATATTATTAGATATATTATTATAAAGCATGCTTTAGTTAAGGAGTTATTGATACTTCAAGTGCAAAATGATGATATAAAACCATGATAAAAATGCATTTTTAGGTACTAATCAATGTGTGAAATGAAGGACTTAGAGGAATCACTTGATAATTAGACCTTTGCTTCAATCAACCAGTAAATATCTTCAGGAATTCCATGATTCATTAACAATCTCAATCTTGCACATCTAACACGGTAAATTTTTGACCAACATTGAATGTTTTTCTCAGTATTTTCTTGTCATGAAACTCTTTAATTCTTGCTTTATGAATTCTTGAATTTTCATGTGCATCATTTCTTATTTCCTCAAGCTTATTTATTTGTAATTTTTGCAATTGACTAGCATCATCCAGATTTGAATTAAAAGCTTTAATAACCCAATAAGCTTTATGTTCAAGTTCCACAGGCAAGTGACAAGGTTTTCCATAGACTAGTCTATAAGGTGACATACCTAATGATGTTTTATAGGCAGTTCGATAAGCCCAAAATGCATCATTAAGTCTTAAAGATCAGTCTTTCCTATTAGGGTTCATTGTTTTCTCCAAAATATGTTTGATCTCCCTATTAGCAAGCTTTACTTGTCCATTTGTTTGAGAGTGACAAGGGGTGGCCACTTTGTGTGTGATTCCATATTTTTTCATTAAAGACTTAAATGACTTGTTGCAAAAATATGTTCCACCATTACTTATTATGGCTCGAGGGACTCCAAATCGACTCAAAATATTTTCTTTCAAAAACTTTATCACTGTTTTATGATCATTGTTTCGACTTGGAATTGCCTCTATCCATTTTGAAACATAATTTACTATGACTAATATGTATAAGAAACCAAATGATGGAGGGAATGGACCTATGAAATCTATACCCCAACAGTCAAAGATCTCAATGACAATAATAGGATTTAAAGGCATCATGTGACATTTTGAAATAGATCCTAACTTTTGACAATTTTCACAAGACTTGTAGAATGCATGTGAGTCTTTGAACATGGTGGGCCAAAAAAATCCACTTTGTAAGATTTTTTTCAGTTGTCTTTCTTGACGTGAAATGGCCCCCATATGCCTTAGAATGATAAAATTTAATGACACTACTTACCTCATTGTCAGGAATGCATCTTCGAAATATTTGATCAGGACAATATTTGAATAAATAAGGATCATCCCAATAAAAGTTCTTCACTTCGTTCAAGAACTTTCTTTTATCTTGAGTACTCCAATGAGCTGGCAATTGTCCTGAAATAAGAAAATTGACAATATTAGCAAACCAAGGCATTGTAGAGATAGAAAGTAAAGATTCATCAGGAAAGTAGTCATCGATTGATGTGATGTCAGTTTTCGAATCTGTTGTTAATCTTGACAAGTGATCTGCGACAACATTTTTGCTGCCTTTCTTATCTTTGATTGTGATATCAAATTCTTGAAGTAATAAAATCCACCGTACCAATCTAACCTTAGAATCTTTCTTAGAAAAAAGATATTTCAATGCTGCATGATCACTAAAAACAATAACAGGTGAGCCAATAAGATAAGATATGAATTTTTCACATGCAAATACTACTGCAAGTAATTTTTTTCAGTGGTGGTATAATTCATTTGAGCACTATTTAAAGTTTTACTTGTATAGTAAATTACATAAGGTTTCTTATCTTTTTTTTGTCCCAAAACAGCACCTACGACATAATCACTAGCATCACACATTATTTCAAAAGGTAATGACCAATCAGGAGGTTGAATGATAGGAGCACAAGTAAGTAAGTTTTTAAGTTTAACAAGGGCTTCTTCACAATGTTTAGTTCATTCAAAAATAGTATCCTTTGTTAGAAGGTTATTTAAAGGCTTAGATATTACACTAAAATCTTTAATGAACCTTATATAAAAACTAGCATGTCTTAGGAATGATGTAACATCTTTAAGAGATTTTGGTGTTGGCAAGTTTGCAATTAACTTGATTTTAGATTTGTCAACCTCAATTCCTTTTGATGAAACAATATGACCAAGTACAATGCCGTTTGTTACCATAAAATGGTCAATTCCTTTTCCCAATTTAGCACAAGAGTCTTCTCTTCACACCTGGTCAAAAGCTTTTCTAAGTTAGTCAAACAATCATCAAATGAATCGCCAAAAATAGAAAAATCATCCATGAAAATCTCAAGAAAATGTTCAACCATGTCACTAAATATACTAAGCATGCATCTTTGAAATGTGGCTGGTGCATTACATAATCCAAAAGGCATCCTTCGATATGCAAAAGTACCAAATGGACATGTGAAAGTAGTCTTCTCTTGATCTTCCAATGCAATTTCAATTTGGTTGTAACCCGAATAGCCATCTAGGAAATAATAAAATTCATGACCTGCAACTCTTTCTAGGATTTAATCCATGAAAGGTAAAGGAAAATGATATTTTCTAGTCATTGAATTAAGTTTTCTATAATCAATGCACATGCGCCAGCCAGTAACAATTCTAGTGGGAATTAACTCATTGTTCTTATTTGTTATCACAGTGACTCTAGACTTCTTGGGTACAACTTGGGTAGGACTTACTCATTTGCTATCAGAAATAGGATAAATGATTTCATTATCTAGAAGCTTAATGACTTCATTTTTCACTATTTCTTTCATATTAGGATTTAGCCTTCGTTGCATTTCTTTAGAGGGTTTAGTATTTTCCTCTAAATAAATTCTGTGTGTACAAATCAAAGGACTAATCCCTTTTATATTAGCTATGGTCCATTCTAATGTATTTTTATGCATTTTCAGAGTTTGTAATAACTTACCTTATTGATGTGCATTAAGTTTGGAAGAGATTATTACCAGAAAAGTTTTATTTTCTCCCAAAAATGAGTATTTGAGATTAGATGGCAACAGTTTCAAATCAAGTTTTGGTGGTTGAACACTTAAAGGTATGGACTTAATTGATCGTGGTGACAATTCCTCAATTTGTGACCTCCAATTACTTGTCTTTGATTCTTCCTGAAAATAAATCATTTGCAAATCATCAGATTTATCAATCTCAATTTCATTGAAAGTGGTTCGAATTTGATCATGAATTCATTTTTCAGTAAAGTCCACTTCCTGTAAATCATTATCATCTCTAGGTTGCTTGCAAATGTTGAAAATATTCATCTCCAATGTCATGTTTCCAAATGATAGCTTCATCAGTCCATTCCTACAATTAATCAATGCATTAGAAGTTGTAAGAAATGGACATCCTAAAATAACAGGAAATGAATTACATACTTTAACAGGTTGTGTGTTCAAGAAAATAAAATCCATAGGATAAATGAATTTTGGCGACGTTGAAAGAATAATTGAGGTTTTTATGGATGATTTCACGGTGTATGGTGATTCTTTTGATAAATGTCTAGAAAATTTATCTTTGATCCTAAAAAGGTGCATTGAAACAAACCTTGTCTTGAACTATGAAAAGTGTTATTTTATGGTAGAACAAGGAATAGCTCTTGGGCATGTTATGTCTTCACGTGGATTACAAGTTGATAAAGCTAAGATAGATGTTATTTCATCATTGTCTTACCCCTCATGCGTGAGGGAAGTTCGTTCTTTTCTAGGTCATGTAGGTTTCTATCGACGCTTTATCAAAGATTTCTCGAAGATTACAGCACCTATGTGCAGACTATTAGCCAAAGAAGTTGATTTTATGTTTGATCAAGCTTGTAAAGATGCCCATGATGAGCTTAAGAGATGTGTCACATCTGCCCCTATCATCCAACCACCAAATTGGGATGAACCTTTTGAGATAATGTGTGATGCGAGTGACTATGCAGTAAGAGTTGTGCTTGGGCAAAGAATTGGGAAGAATTTGCATGTTATCACCTACGCTTCTTGCATGTTGGATGGAGCACAATGCAATTACCATACAACTGAAAAGGAACTTTTTGCAGTGGTGTTTACTCTTGAAAAATTCAGGTCATATCTACTTGGTACAAGAGTCATTGTTTTTACTGACCATGCAGCTCTTAAGTATCTTTTGAAGAAGAAGGAGTCCAAATGAAGATTGATTAGTTGGATCTTGCTTTTACAAGAATTTGATCTTGAGATCAAAGACAAAAAAGGTGCCGAAAACCATGTGGCTGATCACTTGAGTCGACTAAGGACCGAGGATATTCCAACTGAAACAATAAGAGAAACATTTCCTGATGAACAGTTGTATATGTTACACTCCTCTACAAGACCATAGTATGCTGATTTGGTGAACTATTTAGTCACCAAAGAATTCCCTCCAGGTTTGTCTACATCCCAAAAGGACAAGTTACGACCTGATGCTAAATATTATTTTTGGGATACTCCTTACTTGTGGAAATTTTGTGTGGATCAAGTAGTAAGAAGATGTACACCACAAGATGAATTTCATTCCATTCTCATTTTTTGTCATTCTTATTCTTGTGGTGGGCATTTTGGAGCAAAAAGAACAGCTCATAAGGTACTTGAAAGTGGTTTCTATTGGCCTTCTATTTTTAAAGATACATATCACTTCTGCAAATCATGTGAAAAATGCCAAAGAACAGGTAATATCACTCATAAAAATCAAATGCCTTTAACAAATATTCTTGTAAGTGAAATTTTTTATGTTTGGGGTATTGACTTTATGGGTCCATTTCCTTCTTCTTTTGGAAATCTTTATATTCTTCTTGTTGTTGATTATGTGTCCAAATGGATTGAGGCGAAAGCCACACGAACTAACGATGCTAAGGTTGTTTTAGATTTTGTCAGGACTCACATATTTGATAGGTTTGGTAACCCTAAAGCTATCATCAGTGATCGTGGCACTCATTTCTGCAATCGTTCCATGGAAGCATTGCTACGCAAATATCACGTGACTCATTGAACATCCACAGCATATCATCCGCAAACGAATGGCCAAGCTGAAATTTCCAATCGAGAAATCAAGTCTATTTTGGAGTCTACGCCTTGGAGATGCACTTTGGGCTTATATGACTGTTTATAAATCACCTATAGGAATGTCACCTTATAGAATGATTTATGGGAAAGCATGTCATCTACCGGTGGAGCTTGAACACAGCTTTTTGGGCCATTAAACAATGCAACGTGGATTATGATGCTGCTGGGATTGCAAGAAAATTGCAACTGCAAGAGTTGGAAGAAATTCGAAATGATGCTTACGAGAATGCAAAGATTTACAAAGAAAAGACTAAGAATCTTCATGATCGAATGCTTACAAGAAAGGAATTTCATGTTGGAGACAAAGTCCTTCTTTATCATTCGCGTTTGAAACTTTTTCCTGGAAATTTGCGCTCTTGTTGGATTGGACCCTTTGTTGTTTCTAATATTTTTCCTTATGGTGCAGTTGAAATTACAAGTTTAGAAACCAGCAAAGTACTCAAGGTCAATGGACATCGTTTGAAACCTTTCTATGAAGGTTGGACGGCAGAACTCACCGCTTCTGTAGAGTTAGTTGAACCAATCTATGAAGAATGAGCATGCCACATGTCAAGCCAATGACATAAAACAAAAGCGCTTACTGGGAGGCAACCCAGCACAAAAAAAATATATATATATCAGATTTGCTTTCTTTTTCCTTATCTTTTACTTTTTTGTATTTTAATTTATTTTCTGTCATTCTCTTATGTTCCTTTGCTTTTATTTCAACATTGAGGACAATGTTGTGTTTTAAGTGTGGGGGTATTGGGAGAATTTTTATTTTCTTATTTTAGTTTTCTTTGTTGTTCAAAAAAAAAATTATGTTTGATCTTTTTAACTCCCATTGGTTTTTGAGAATATGAGTATTATGTATGAGAATTAATTGAGATAGATGAAGAGATAAATCAAATGAAAGAGTATGCATGCAAATTTTAAGGTTTAATTGGTTTAGGGATTGACTTTGAGAATATGCCATGTTGATTTTATAGTGTTATACCACTACAAGTTTTTGAGCCTTCAACATTGTATTCTTTAAGTGTGCATTCTTTCAATGATATGTATCTCTAAAACTTGCTTCATATCTTATTGAGATTATATTCCATGATAATTGTTATAGCAAATAATCAAATTATGAACAGTAATTTGTGCTTCATATCTTATTGAGATTATATTCCATTACAAATATACATGAAGATGATAAAGGCAATAGGAATTTTAAAGCACTTGAACCAAAAAGCCAACCTAAAGCATATTATCCTTAGTGAGCCCCTTTTGAGCTTGTTTATCTTTTCTTTACTTTATCCATGTATAAGCCTTAACTTTATATATATTTTCCTTTTCCCCTGGCCAAGGATTAGTAGAGCATGTACTTGTGATACTTCATGGAATTATGGTTGGAAATTATGTGAAAAGACAGAAGAAGTGATGCTTGATGAAAAGATGGGCAAAATTACAAAAAAAAAAAAGAAGAAGAAAAAAATGTTCCTTTATGTTCTTAAGATTTTATGCTTAAAATCAAAAGCAGTTAAGCATTGGTGATTAAAGATGAAAAATTTATGAGCTTTGATGGAATATCTTGTTTGAAATATCATTTTTCAAAATGCTCTACTTTCTTTGATTTGAACCTTTTCTTTTACTCTCTTTTACCTCACCTTAACCTTAGCCCCATTACAACCGGAAAATAAGACCTTTTGATTCATGCATTGTTTGTAATATATTAGTAATGGAGATGAGATTGAAAAGCAAGCTTATGGTAGAACATACTTTTTGATTGAATTTGAGAGATTTAGACACATAAACCCTAAACACATGAGTGTTGGAGTGTATATCAATGAGAGAACCTATCACTTTGGCATGGTATAGATTTCATTTAAATCCCGATGATTGATTGAATTTTGAAGTTTGCATGTAAACAAATTCATAAAAATTTATTTATTTTATCCTTTTTTATTATATTCTTATTTATAATGCGTGTACTCTTGGACATTGATGGGTGACACGACTAAAAGATTGATGTCTTCTCCCAAGTGCAGGAGTGTCGAAGTAATAAATAACCCGGCAAGACCGGGGTCGAACCACAGGGAGGTTAATTGTACAAATTATAAACAACAATTATAAAACAACAATAACAACAACAACAATAGTAATAATAATAATAATAATAGTAGTAGTAGTAGTAGTAGTAGTAGTAGTAGTAGTAGTAGTAGTAGTAGTAGTAGTAGTAGTAGTACTAATAATAATAATAATAATAATAATAATAAAGAAAGAGAAGAAGAAGAAAATGATGATGATGAGAACTTGGAGATGAAATATTAATGTAAGGATTAAACAATAATAATAACAAATGTCAAGGTTAGAGGTTCCACTAATGGTATATCAAACAAGTATAGTATAAACTCTTATTATTGAATTAGAAACCACACACAAAGGAGGTTCCAATCAGATTATATATTGTTAACATGATTACATTAGTCATCTTATTCAATTAATGCTAATACTTGTAAATCTCGTCAAGCATTCATGATTATAACTTATGTTAACAACAAATCAAGTTCCTTTCATAGCTCAGGTGTTGGTTATACCATACATTATGGGCTATGAAAGTGCCAAGCATTTGTTGTACCAAGTGTTATACAACATAAATCAAGATTAGTCATTTAACAAGCAAAGTATTAAAGAGTGAACAAGATAACAAATATAAAACATGTTAGTATCAAACATTAAAGTCCATATTAAGTTTACACTATACTTATTCTCACACCGTTAGTGTAACCTTTTCACCTTGACATAATTAACTTAGCTAGACATAATGAAAGAAAGGAAAACAAATAAACAAAATAAGAACATAAAAGTTAACTAAGTAAAGGAAAGGAAATGAAAGGCATAAACTTGATATTAATGAAAGTAAAGCATAAACATTACAAAAAATACAAAGAGAGAAAGGAAAAGCATGATCTTGATCTGGAAACCAAGATGCCTAAATGCATGGAAAATGCCTCCTTTTATAGGCCAAAATTGGGAACTATTGATTTGATGACTAATTGATAAGTGGGTGGCCAACTTTTGACTTGGTGACAATCCTTATCTTCTCTTGTCTGCCCAAAACGTCATTGATAACGTCACAATTGGAGCCAGTTGTAAAACATGAAAGTTGTAAGCAATTGTCTCATCTTTCTTGTGTAAAACATTCAGCTCATTTGGACTTCTAGAACTCCAGATATGGCCAAAATACCGAACAGTGCTCGGGCTGGAAGACAGATTCGGGCTTCTTTGTTGTTGCTACAATTTGGACTTGATAATGGTCTTTTTAGATCTTGGGCTCCATATGAAAGTTGTAGGCCTATGTCTTACCTTTCCATCCATATAAATTGGACCTAAATCTGAGATCTGTAGCTCCATATATGACCCAATTACCGAACAGTGTTCCGGTTTGGATTGCACCGACATCTCTTCTCTAAGTTTGACCATCTCTTTATCCATGCAATTTAAGTTCTTCAAGTCATCAATCAATCCTTTCATTTATGTGATAGGCCTGCATTAAAAATAGACATTTACCACAAATTATAGGTATCTTATATTATTAGATACATTATTATAAAACATATTTTAGTTAAGGAGTTATTGATACTTCAAGTGCAAAATGATGATATAAAACCATGACAAAAATGCACTTTTAAGTACTAATCACACCCCCCAACCAGCTTATTACTAGTCCCTAGTAATTAAAGCGTTAAAACAATTTGCAAATTTCACAAAGCAATGTATTCATCATTTAACTTCCATTAATCTATCCAGATAAACAAACTCTCATGAAATTTATATATCTGCTCAATACCTCTTAACAAGATATTAATAAACCTTTCTTTTGTGCTCAATGTGTCAACACATAATTATAGAGCTTTTCTTGGAAGAAAACAAAATTTTTTTGTTCTAATGTTTAAGGTTAATTTCGTTGGGTTGGGATTATTATTTTTGTCTTTTTTTAAAAAAAAAAATCTATATACATATAATTTAAAAACATCATGCATCTTTAACCCATTCAGCTAATGACTCCCAGACCAGTTGGTCTTAGGGCATTAGGTGTTAAGACACCCCTACGAGCTTAGTAACTCGGGTCGTAGATACTGATATGTAGATAGTGCAATGTTTGATTCCCTTAAGCTTTTCTCCTCAACCCATGTAACAAGCGTTGAGCCAATAGCTCCCAAGTCAATTGACTTTAGGGTATTAGGTGTTAAAACACCCCTTCGGGCTTAATTGCTTAGGTTAGAGAGGCTACGAAACCAAACTTATCTACATTTTTATTATCATCATTTTTTTTTCATTTTTTTTTCTCTTTTCTTTTCATGTTTTTGTTTTTTTTAATTATATACAATCCCTTTCCCTTAGTTGTTACCTTTAACAAAAGAACATAAATAATGTAATAATCCAATATGCAACCCACAATCATATGTTAAAGTGTGTGTGTGTGTAAATTAAGGTTCAAGAATACATGTTAAATAAGTATATGAGCAGAATTAAGTGATAACAATGCGAGAGTTTGTAAACCTGAATATTTCAAGAAGTATTATAATAGACCTTGTTAAGAATAGTTACTAAGATACGTCTCAAGAGTCACTTTAACAAAAGAGCTCATTTACTCTGCCATCCTAGTAACAATAATTATGCACATGCTTTATGAAATTTTTTTTTTTATCAACTACTACCCTCTCCCCCCAACCAAAACGAGACATTGTCCTCAATGTTCTAAGGTAGAAAGATAGAGTATAGAAGATATCACCTGAAATAATGAACATTAACAAACCTGAAACACACTGAAACAAAAATAAGAAATGACAAAACACAAATATTATGCTATTAATAAAAAGAAAAGACACAAATTTTTACAAGCTAAGACTCAAATCACAGTTGTGATTGTGGCTCACATCTTCCCTTGGTTTTACGTCCAAGAACGGCTTAAACGCCCTCTATGGGTCGGGGATAGGCTTCCCATCCAGTTTTCTTAAAAACTGGCAAACAGGGTCTTTTTTTAGTCAAATTCCCAAGACTATGCCAAGCATGTTCTTTATAAAAATGGGTTACTAAGTTATGAATTGCACGATGCTTATCTTGACTATGATGAGACTTAAGAGTCAATAGAAGATTATCTAAAGACTGTCTGTGTTTTGAAATAAATCCCACCTTTTGATAATTTTCACAGTTTTTGCAAAATGCATGTGACTCCTTGAATATGGTTGGCCAGGAAAATCCACTTTGTAAGATTTCTACAATCCTCTTTTTTGAAGAGAAATGATCCCCACATGCCTTAGTGTGACAAAATTTAATGAAATTACTTACCTCATTGTCGAAAATGCATTTTTGAAATATTTGATCAGGACAATAATTGAATAAGTAAGGGTCATCCCAACAAAAATTTTGCTCGTTGCTCAAAAATTTTCTTTTGTCTTCAATACTCTAGTGAGCTGGGAAAAATCCTGAAGCAAGAAAATTGATATTTTTAGCAAACCAAGGCATTGAATTAAGAGAAAGTAGAGATTCATCAGGAAAGTAATCATCGATTGGTGTGATGTCGGGTGTCGAATCTGTTGTCACTTTTGATAAAAGATTCGCATCAACCTTTTCGATGCCTTTTTCATCCTCGATTTCTTCCTGATTGGTCATGGCATGAGAAAATGGAAGTGCTGGCGGAGAATCAGTTGTTTCTTTGCAATTTTCAGATTCAACCCCTTCCTTTCCCTTAGAAATTGACTCATCATCGTTCTCATAAGGTTCAAGAGAGGGTTTTTCAATAACCTTACCACTGCGTAGAGTAGTGACTGATTTGACTTGATCCATGTGTTGGCTTCTGGAACTACTTGCATTTGCATTGTATTGCCCCTTAGGATTTTGTTGTGGTTGAGATGGAAACTTACCTTTCTCTTGGAAACTGAGAGTAGATGTTAATTTTGCAAGAGTTTCTTTAAAATCTGTTATGCTTTGAGTAAGTTGAGTATTGATTATCTCTTGCTTTTCAATGAATGCATACAAAGTTTCCTCAAAATTACTTCTAAGAGGTGGAGCATAAGAAGGTGCATATCCATGATAATTTTGAAAATTATGGTGTGCTTGAAACTGTGATTGTGAAGTTTGTGCATTGTCACTCTTCCAACTGAAGTTTTGGTGATTTCTCCAACCAGGATTGTATGTTTGGGAGTATGGGTTGTGGTTGGGCCTTTGAAAATTGTTTAAAGCATGGGCTTGTTCATGGAGACATTCCTTAAAAGAAGGCAAGGTTGGACAATCATTGGTTAAGTGTTCATTTGTTTCACAGATTTGACACACAATGTTTTCAACAGATTTTAATTGACCACTCTTTTTCAATTCTAATGCCTCAACCTTTCTAGCTAAAGATGCAAATTTGGCTTGAAGGTCATGATCTTCCCTAAGGTTGTACATACCTCCACTAGATGTATGAGGTTGAGTTTTACTCGGTGCCTCATATGTACCCGCAGTGTCCCAATTTTGAGCATTTTCAGCTAACAAGTCTAAGTACTCCATTGCTTCATCAGGGTTTTTATCTTCAAAAGTTCCATTGCACATCAATTCAACCATTTGCCTATCTTTAGGTGTTAACCCTTCATAGAAATGTGAAACCAATCTTCATGTTTCAAAACCATGATGGGGGCAAGTACTAAACAAGTCTCGATACCTATCCCAACATTGGTAAAATGTTTCTCCTGGTTTTTGAGTGAAAGTGGTGATTTGTCTTTTGAAAGAGTTTGTTCTATGAGATGGGAAAAACTTCTTTAAAAATTATTGTTGCATTTCATCCCAAGCACGAATGGATCCTGGTCTTAAATTTTATAGCCATGTTTTAGCTTTATCTTTTAATGAAAAAGGGAAAAGCTTTAATCTGATGGTGTTCATGCTACAATTTAAATTATTATATGTGTTGCAGACCTCTTCAAATTCCCTTAAATGCAAGTATGGATTTTCCAATTCTAAACCATGAAAAGAAGGTAAAAGTTGAATAATACCTGGTTTAAAATTAAAATGAGATGCATCAGGAGGAAAAACTATGCATGATGGTGCACTTGTTCTTGTGGGATTCATATGATCTCTAAGTGTTCTAGTACGGTTATTCTCATTATTTTCATTATGAAGTGATTGATTATCTTCTTCGGCCATATTTTCTGAAAATGATGAGGATATCCTACAAAGTCTACCACTTGATGTACGTGACCACACTCTCATGCACGTGTAGGAATAAAATAAAAGGAAGAAGAAAATAAAAGAAGAAGAAACAAGAGAAAAGAAACAAAGTTATATACAAGAAAAGTGAAAAGAGAAAATAAAATAAATATTATAATTTATACAAGAACTTACCTCCCCGGCAACGGCGCCAAAAACTTGACACGACTAAAAGATTGATGTCTTCTCCCAAGTGCAGGAGTGTCGAAGTAATAAATAACCCGGCAAGACCGGGGTCGAACCACAGGGAGGTTAATTGTACAAATTATAAACAACAATTATAAAACAACAATAACAACAACAACAATAGTAATAATAATAATAATAATAATAATAATAATAGTAGTAGTAGTAGTACTAATAATAATAATAATAATAATAATAATAATAATAATAATAATAAAGAAAGAGAAGAAGAAGAAAATGATGATGATGAGAACTTGGAGATGAAATATTAATGTAAGGATTAAACAATAATAATAACAAATGTCAAGGTTAGAGGTTCCACTAATGGTATATCAAACAAGTATAGTATAAACTCTTATTATTGAATTAGAAACCACACACAAAGGAGGTTCCAATCAGATTATATATTGTTAACATGATTACATTAGTCATCTTATTCAATTAATGCTAATACTTGTAAATCTCGTCAAGCATTCATGATTATAACTTATGTTAACAACAAATCAAGTTCCTTTCATAGCTCAGGTGTTGGTTATACCATACATTATGGGCTATGAAAGTGCCAAGCATTTGTTGTACCAAGTGTTATACAACATAAATCAAGATTAGTCATTTAACAAGCAAAGTATTAAAGAGTGAACAAGATAACAAATATAAAACATGTTAGTATCAAACATTAAAGTCCATATTAAGTTTACACTATACTTATTCTCACACCGTTAGTGTAACCTTTTCACCTTGACATAATTAACTTAGCTAGACATAATGAAAGAAAGGAAAACAAATAAACAAAATAAGAACATAAAAGTTAACTAAGTAAAGGAAAGGAAATGAAAGGCATAAACTTGATATTAATGAAAGTAAAGCATAAACATTACAAAAAATACAAAGAGAGAAAGGAAAAGCATGATCTTGATCTGGAAACCAAGATGCCTAAATGCATGGCAAATGCCTCCTTTTATAGGCCAAAATTGGGAACTATTGATTTGATGACTAATTGATAAGTGGGTGGCCAACTTTTGACTTGGTGACAATCCTTATCTTCTCTTGTCTGCCCAAAATGTCATTGATAACGTCACAATTGGAGTCAGTTGTAAAACATGAAAGTTGTAGGCAATTGTCTCATCTTTCTTGTGTAAAAACTTCAGCTCATTTGGACTTCTAGAACTCCAGATATGGCCAAAATACCGAACAGTGCTCGGGCTGGAAGACAGATTCGGGCTTCTTTGTTGTTGCTACAATTTGGACTTGATAATGGCCTTTTTAGATCTTAGGCTCCATATGAAAGTTGTAGGCCTATGTCTTACCTTTCCATCCATATAAATTGGACCTAAATCTGAGATCTGTAGCTCCAGATATGACCCAATTACCGAACAGTGTTCCGGTTTAGATTGCACCGATATCTCTTCTCTAAGTTTGACCATCTCTTTATCCATGCAATTTAAGTTCTTCAAGTCATCAATCAATCCTTTCATTTATGTGATAGGCCTGCATTAAAAATAGACATTTACCACAAATTATAGGTATCTTATATTATTAGATACATTATTATAAAACATATTTTAGTTAAGGAGTTATTGATACTTCAAGTGCAAAATGATGATATAAAACCATGACAAAAATGCACTTTTAAGTACTAATCAATGGAAGATTAAGAGATTGATCATGGTTATTTTCAATTTAATTTTATTTATCCTTTCTCGAGGACGAGAAAGAGCTAAGTGTGGGGGTATTTGATGTAACCATATTATTCGATAGTTTCACCCATATTTACCTAATGTTTTGTCCATGTTTTATATGTAAAATGCCTTGATATTCTTTGTTTTATGTTTTGAAGGCACTTTTGGATGAAAAATGCAAAAAGGAGTAAATTGGAGATAATTGGCAGATTTGACATTCAGTCGATGTTTTGTGCAGAGCGTGAGTTCTAGATATCAAAATGAAGTGATTCTAGTGGCTCTAAAAAGCTAACATCCATACCTTTCTGGAAATGTAATGCAAGAAAAATAAGAAGAGGAAGATCATGGAAATCACATCCTTCAAAGTCAAATCTCATATTCTGCCACTATTGACCTTTGTCCATTCAAAATTCCATATCTGGAGCTATAGAAGTCCAATTGATGCAAAATCAATTTTGTTGGATTCCGGACTCAAAGGTCTAGAAACGCTCCAATTTTCAGCTAAAAAAAATGTCAGATGAGGGCAATATGATTTTTCAAAGATGACAACTGAATTCTGCCAGCAATCAGGTTTCGTGAAGAAATGAGTCCAAATTATGTTTCGAAGCTTCTAAACTATCATCCAAGTTATAATTTCAGCAATTTAGCCCCTCTAGTAAATCAATCTAGAAGGTCAAGAAAAGTAACCACCAACCTCAATCCACCAACCTTAAATCACCAACCACAAACCAGCTGCAAGTTGGAATGCTGTCATTGTCAAAGAAGGAGGCTACAATGGTGGGTTGTTTGTGGTGACTACTAATGTCAAAGTTTGGCATGTTTGGCAGCCACCATTATTGATAAAGAAGCAAGAGGAGCTGCCATTGAAGCCTATATATAGACACCAAGAGAGCCAAGAAAGGAGAGGAGAGAGTGCAATAGAATCAAAGAAAGGTGGTAGCAACTAGAAGTGAAGAAACACAAACTCTCCTCTCTACATACTAGAAATAATGCTTTCTTTTATCTTTAGGAGTAGTTGTTCAATAGATATGCAAGGCTAAGCTCTTTTCTTGGTTGCAAGGACGCAGAAACTTTCAGATTTCAAGAACTGTGAGATTTATTCTTCATTTATTTTCATTTTGTATTATGAATGAGTATGATTGTTTTCCTATGCATGTTTTCTATGATTGTTGTTGATAATTGCTAGAGCGGACTCTAAGTTATTATTGTGAACAATCTATTGCTAAGTTTGATATCAAAACCAGAGTTAGGGTATATAAACTTGTGAAGCAACTAAGCTTGATAATTGTGGCGGAACTATGTTATTAAACTTAGGGAAAACATTCGATCAAAGCAACACAAGCAGACAACTTGGTTGTTAAGATTAATGAATTTATCTAGATCTTAAGGCTGCCATTAGATTAAATCATTAGTGCGGACACTGTGATTATTTGTTGGTTAGGGCTAGTTATACGGTGGATCCGTTAATTAACCAAAGTTAAGAAAAGATAAAAATTCAGAATATAAACTGGAGTTTCGTTTTAAGGATCAGTTTTGATTTTTGTAGGTGGATGTGTGCTTGTGACCAAGGTTTGTTTTCTTGATAAATTTCAGTTTTAATTGATCGTGTTCACTAGTTTAATTTCTTCCATATTTTAGATTATCACAAATCAAAACCCCTCAATTGCATAACGTATAGCATAAAAATCTGAACTAAATCTTCCTTGTGGGATCGATCCCTTGCTTGCTCTATACTATCTTGTGTGATTTAAGTGTAAGGGTAATTAATTTGTGCGACCGCGACATCGCAACAAGGCACTTTTACAGATCTATCGGCAAGTAAAAGAGTTATAGAAGTTGGTTTTAACTCACCTAAATTGAGACTCTAAAAAACTGAATATGGAAGTAAATTCACACTAGCTCCGAGATCAAGTAAGGCTTTTTCAATTTTATGCTCTCTAATAAAGCAAGAAATTGTAGGACAACCAGGGTCTTTATATTTCAAAGCATTATTGTTCTGCAGAATAGCACTTACTTGTTTGGCTAGAAAGACTTTCTTTTTCACATTCAGTTTCCTCTTCACAGTGCATAGATCTTTTAAAAATTTAGCATAGGAATGAATTTGTTTAATAGCATCCAGCAAAGGTATATTGATTCTTATCTGTTTGAAAGTTTTAAAAATTTCAGAGTTGTGATTGACTTTTCTTTGTTTGGTCATGGCTTGCGAAAATGAAAGTGCTGGCGGAGAATCAGTCTTTTCTTTGCAATTTTCAAAT